>BTPG01000002.1:6924502-7004502 GCA_036245525.1 Semisulcospira habei | reverse complement strand
AAACCTCAAAGCTTGACTGAGGATGTGCAGCTGTTATTTAGCACACACACACACACACACACACACACACACACACACACACACACACACACACACACACACACACACACACACACACACACACCTTCACATTAAGAGAATACAGACAAAAGAAACAAACAAGAGAAAACAAATAAACACGTACGCACACTGTCACACACGCACTGACCTAAACAGACCTGAACAGACCATCAGCAAGTAATCAAGGCAATCAATTTTACGTATGGAGGGTAGGCGCGTACCTTTGACAACGGTACAAAAGTGCACCTAAGAGTGCTGTAAAGAGGACTGAAAAGGTGTTACTGAGACGAAATCAGGTTTTTTAAAATGTTAAGCCGTTTGCAAAATATAGACCCGCAAATCTTTGACTTGTTTTTTTTTATGGCGCGCAGTGTATTACCTGATCCCCTGTGACCTTTACCTTTGTGAGAGGTCACTCAAATTAGTATGTTTAGAAAGGTTCTGCCACAAAGTATTCTTGGGCCAAGTGTGAAGACTGTCGATTGTATAGTCTTCGCGGAGATGCCAACGTTAAAGTTTACCACGGACGACGGCGGACGGACGACGGCGGACGGACGGACGACCATTGGCCCAGAACATAGACTCACTTTTGCTTCGCATGTGAGCCAAAAATTGCGGCGACCATACACCAAATGTACCGCCGCAGAAATCATATGCGAAAACGCGTGTACAGACAAGGTTTCCATCTTCTAGTACAGTATGACGATACAAGCACGTTTCAGAGGTTCGTTGACAAACATCATCAATTTACTAAGAAATGACCTTGAGTTTGAGTTTGGATACAATTGCAAAGGGTCACTGTCACCCGAAATGCAGGTTCTAATAGCTCTCCGCTTGTATGCGTCTGACAGCTTTCAAGTTAGTTATTTGGGTTTAACGCTGAGCAGGCGGCGGCGGACAGCTTTCAAATCATAGTAGGCGACAGTGAATGTCCACAGGTGGACAGTCTGAAGAGTGATTCACAGTGCCATTGTGAAGAGTTGTGGGTAAAAATCTTGAACGTAAATGTAGCGGAAGAAATGTTGACGTCACATTAGAACTCGATACAAAATTGGTGACGTCACCGCTGTAATTAATATTCGCTATCTTCAAGCTACCCGCTCTAGCAGCAAGTTCCTTATAGCAACCCAGTCAGCGAATTATAAGTTACCTGTCAGCTAGTTACCTTACGGCTAGACTTTGTCCTGGAGATTTAGCGTCTAATTTAGCCCCCCCCCCCCCCCACCCCCATTGTGCACCCGGTCCAACATGATTCAAACGTCATTAATTACACTGTAGGTATGTCAGGGGCGGATATTGGAGGGGGGGGGCTGAAACCCCCCCCCCACGCCCCAAAATTCTTTAAAATGACCCTGGAAGCAAGGTCTAGCACCGGGGAGGTCTTTGTATGAGGTTGAAAGTACCAAAATGTTGGCCCCCTCCTCCCTCATCTCCCTTCTCGAGGTAACTGATCCGCCCTGTAGGTGTATAACCGTCTTATATTTTATACCCAGTAAGCAATCGACTGTGCGCTGGCATACAGCGGCAGTCGTGGGCCCAAAGACGTTTTGCTACAGGGTACTGAGTTTCCTTCTTGGGTTGGCGATTAGGTGCCACAAAGAGGGGCGGGGGATCTATCTGTTTGTTTCTGTTTGTCAACCGCTGTGGAATTTCCGCTGGTATGTGGAGTGTACGACTGCTTAACTCATTCGAGACGAGCCGCACCCGGATACGCGGCTTAAGCCGCCTATCCGGTGGCGGGACGTCTCGAATGAGTTAATGCTTATTCCTGCTGTTGAATTTGTTTGGACATTTGAGCGTAAATGAAGATTATAAGTGTAACTGTTCTTGTTGCGTCTGAATCTGGAAATGTGACCGTTAATGATGACTATAATAACTGATAGTTGTTTTTGACTCTGGAAATAAACGTGTATCGATGTCTTAACATATTCGAGACGTGCCGCATACGTATACCCGGCTTCTAGCTTCTAGCGACTAGCCACGTATCCGTATGCGACGCGTCTCGAATGAGTTAAAGGTTAATTGTTGCTTTCAGATCTGTTCGGGAATCTGTTTGGAATACGCTCAGTTCATTTCCTCCAAAATGGCGTCTGTCTGCTCACGGTATATATATAGCCAATATCATCTGTCTCTAAAGGTCTCTCCAAAGTGGATTTTCATATACTCGTACCGTTCCAATCCTGCCATCTAATTATACACAATTCCCATCATATCCATGAAACATATTTCTAAACAAAAAGCAAGCAAGCAAACAAACAAACAAACCAACAAAGAAACAAACAAGCGAACAAACACTACCGTCCAGTCCCCGCCATTGGTGTCCTGGTCGCAAAAGACTGTGACGTCATGACCACTGACTTGTATTTGACGCAGTCCGCTGGTTGGGTAATACTGTCTGACTTCAGCACAGTTGGTTGGCACGGGTATCACTGCCAAGAAAACAAGAAAGGCAAATCCCTTATGGCGCACGTGTATGACCAGTCCATATAATATGTGTGACCTTTGTGACCTTGACCTATCCAACAGGTCACTGAAATTAACAAGTGTTGAAGTGTCTAAACATAAGTAACGGGTTGGCTTTTGTACCAGCGAAATCTGAGTTTTCTCAAAATATGTGCATGTGACAGTTTCTTCAGTACATTAAAGTCGGCCACTAAACCAGATAAAGAAGAATCAACCCTTTTAGCCCCAAGGTCGCATTTCCTAAATTTGGAATGTGTTGCCTAACGACTATGTACCAGCTGTAGGAGATGAATTGATCGTGATAATTCAAGGGTAGTGCCAGATGAGCTTGGCGCCTGAAGGCGCCAAGCGCATCTATCATTACCCTTGAATTATCATGATCGATCCATCTCCTGCTGGAGGGACCCGGGTGTAAATGGGTTAATAAAAAGACGTGTATGAAGGCGCAAATTGTCTCGGTGCAAAGTACGAGAATTACAAACTTGTCTGATCCCTATAGAAGCGGTATCCGGGAGCGGGGGTCAAGGTGACATCGTGACAGGGTTTAGGGCACGTGACGCACGTCTTCGTGTCCTTGTTGTAGAAGAAGAAGCTGCAGTCCTGCTGCATGTACAACAAAGAACACTGGCTAGCTGGTACGGCTTTGGGGTGTGTCTGGACTGCCGACCCCTGGATGAGCTGGTCGTCCATGGAGTGGTCCACCACCCAAGTCATCTCGCGTCGACAGGACGACCCCACGCCAGCCCTGCATTTAACCAGACAGTGCAGACTTTGTTCCTGCGGTCTTCGTTAATTCAAGACCAAAATACCCTGGATGTCCCAGGAACAAAAAGATTTACGCTTGCATAAGGGCATTTTTGTGGATGATGTGTAAGCTGATTCCTCGGCTTGCAGGTTTCACTGCGTGCCAATGGTTTAGTATCGCCTATCCAATGATCAATCGGAATGGTATCACGTGACCCAATGACCCCTGGCTAGAGTGTGAGAATAAGTATAGGCCGTTTGACATCGGAGAGCACAGCGTTTCTTTTTCCAAATATCTCGCAAAGAAACACCTTTCTATACCGCTATAAGAACAGAAACCATTTAGTGGCAATTGACCTAATAATTATGGGCTATTTGTACTTAACTCCTATGATTTGTTAATTTTGCCGTACAGTCCTAAACATTTGGTGAAAAGACAAGAACAAAGCCATTTCCAAGACCCTACTAGAGATCAAGCATGCAGACTTCATGTATTGCTGCGCTGTTAGAGAGTCTAAAACTTGGTCAACGTACTCATTCACGTGAAAATGGATCTTTCTCACACTGGGCTGAATATAATCTGGAGCAGATTTGGGAATGTAAAATCAGTCATTTCATGAAAATATTCCGAATTTCTGACGACTGCAGAGCAAAAGTGTCACGTTGTTCGAGTTTCTTGAAAGTAAATCGTATTTCGGTCAACTGATGCCGAATGATATTTGTTCTAATATAGGTATAGACAGGTGGTTCTTTGCGAAGATATCTGAGGAAAAACTTTGTGCGCTCCGATGCCAAACGACCTGTACTGTGTCAGATAGCGTCCCTTCTCACTGGATCACGGTTCCAGCAAGACGTCTGTCATACGGTCGGTTGTAAACATTTTCTTTCTTTCCTGTGACATTCTTTTCGTAGGTCAAGTTTGTCGCAAGTACTATCGGCAATGTTTGTCTGCAGTATGTATATAATTTACAAACCGTTGCAAGACTCAGCATCACTCTTTTCTTGAAACTACTGACTTCATTTCACAAACCTCAGCTCGCGTGCAGAGCGTCTCCACTGTGCAAGGCAAGTCGCCTCTTTCCGTCTTCACCTTTTGACTGACAATAGACCGACCGACTTTTGGGGTGAAATGTCAATCAGACTTAGCCTCTCGACCAATCAAAACGCTGTAGACGACGTGCTTCTGACTGCCAAAGCAGAAGGTACGGCATAACAAGGGATGTTTATGTTTGCGGGGCATGGAGGAGCGTCGAAGTTTCCATTAATATTTTAGCCAGTTTCGGCGGTATTGGAAATGATCACTGTTGTCATGCGGAGTGTAAATCAGATTCCTGATACTCCAGTCCATATTCAGGTGCAGAGTTGTTCCGTTCCCGAAACCTTTATCACGACCGGCAGACAGAAAAGAATGTGAAAGAAAAGCTTGCGGTCGGCCACATTGGTCAAGTGAACCCTGAGAGAATCACAAGACATCACTACATCTGCTCGAAATTAACATTTCTACTTTTCCGTGTTCCACCATAGTATTCGCAGACTGACTCGTTCGCTTTGTAGGTACTGGTCTGCTAAATTGGATTGTAGATCTGTCAGTTGCGCGTGACGCATTCGTGCTAAATTGGATTGTAAATTAGATCTGTCATCTGTGTGCAAAGCTTTCGTTCATGTACGCTGACCCCGTATGGCCGTGAGAGTGAGTGAGAGACGCCTTATTGATGTAAACCGACTATACTAGTACGAGCAGAAGTTTTCAGGGGGAAAAAGAGACGTTTTTAGACAGACTTCACAAAAGTGTACTGATGATTGCCTGGTGAGAATTTCTTGTAGAGACTCAATAGCGGGAGATGCCCACATTTAGGCATAGGATCACCCCATATAGAGACTCAGTAGCGGGAGATGCCACATTTAGGTATAGGATCACCCCTTATAGAGACTCAGTAGCGGGACATGTCCACATGTAGGTATAGGCTCACCCATATAGAGACTCAGTAGCGGGATATGTAGGTATAGGATCACCCACATAGAGACTCAGTAGCGGGATATGTAGGTATAGGATCACCCATATAGAGACTCAGTAGCGGGACATGTCCACATGTAGGTATAGGATCACCCATATAGAGACTTTGTAGCGGGACATGTCCACATGTAGGTATAGGATCACCCCTTATTGAGACTCAGTAGCGGGATATGTCCACATGTAGGTATAGGATCACCCCTTATAGAGACTCAGTAGCGGGACATGTCCACATGTAGGTATAGGATCACCCATATAGAGACTCAGTAGCGGGACATGTAGGTATAGGATCACCCACATAGAGACTCAGTAGCGGGATATGTCCACATGTAGGTATAGGATCACCCCTTATAGAGACTCAGTAGCGGGACATGTCCACATGTAGGTATAGGATCACCCATATAGAGACTCAGTAGCGGGACATGTCCACATGTAGGTATAGGATCACCCATATAGAGACTCAGTAGCGGGACATGTCCACATGTAGGTATAGGCTCACCCATATAGAGACTCAGTAGCGGGACATGTAGGTATAGGATCACCCATATAGAGACTCAGTAGCGGGATATGTCCACATGTAGGTATAGGATCACCCATATAGAGACTCAGTAGCGGGATATGTAGGTATAGGATCACCCATATAGAGACTCAGTAGCGGGACATGTCCACATGTAGGTATAGGATCACCCATATAGAGACTCAGTAGCGGGACATGTCCACATGTAGGTATAGGCTCACCCATATAGAGACTCAGTAGCGGGACATGTCCACATGTATGTATAGGATCACCCATATAGAGACTCAGTAGCGAGACATGCCCACATGTATGTATAGGATCACCCATATAGAGACTCAGTAGCGGGACATGTCCACATGTAGGTATAGGATCACCCAGAATGTCAGACTGTAAACACATACAAACTGATATTACCATCGGAAAGAGCGCATGAAAATGTGTGGTCGTGCACAATTTCAAATCTCTACCTTTTATATTTTATTAAAAATTACAACTTGGTTTAGCGAAAATGAGACGATTTGCGCATGTCATAAAATGCTAAGTTTAGGGTCCAATAACTACATAATCACTTGACTGACAATATCTCACTTGCTGTACGGATTAAACCCAATACCTAGTTCGTACTGATTATTTTACAGCTCAAATGACGGTATATTTTAGAAGATATATCATCCTAACACTGCTAAAAACAAATCAACTTCGAATGGCGCGCTTCACTATGCTAGCAGACTACATTCGATCTCTTTCCGTGAAGCACGTGTGCATTCTTGCCGGACCTCGACAAAAGGGGCGGAGCCAAATACAAAATGGGTGGGTCTATTAACAATCTCTTGGAGCCGTGATATACGGAAAATGGGGGCTCGCGATCGAGCCACCCACACCACGGAAACGGCATTTATAATGTTCTTTTTGTAAAATTATATGGTGCCGACGAAAATAAGAAACCCATGCAACAGTTCTGCGAACGGTTCCTTTCTACCCGAGGACCGAAATCCCCAAATTTGCCATCTGAAGACTGTATTACAATACTCTAGAGACAGATCGCGCATGATAGTTCAAGGGTGGTGCCAGAATTGCTTGGCGCCTATGGGCGCCAAGCTATTCTGGCACGACCCTTGAACTATCATGCTCGATCCTGTCTTGCTGCGGTGTGTCTGGGCTGAATGAGTTAAGATCTGATACGTCAAATGTTAGTACTGGATGAGGGATGTATAACATTAGGTAGGTCCACTCCATTTTTTCTCTAGAAGCGGCCACCAAACAATGCACCACTTGGAAGTACACGTTGAAAGAAGTGCACATGCAAACAATCAGAACTTTATGTTGATTGGTTTCCGAGATATGTGCATTTGAATATGACATAAAATGATTTTTTTTGTTGCAATTTTTAAGAAAGTGCTATGTTTAGACACCTATAAAATCATCACGTGAAGGTAGAATTGTGTGCTTTTTACTGTCACGGATCAAATCAACATGTAGATTGTCCTGAATGTTTTTCTAGTTCCACACATTGATACGTTTGCAATTACAGCACGCCTAAAATGACTAAAAATGCAATTTGGACATGTGACATAATGAGGGTTTACATGGCTTATACAACTTTCACTAAAAACGTTATATCTTAGGTAATTTTCGTCGTAGAATCAGATACTAAAATGTACACAAAAACACGACAAATGTTGTGTGTATGATAATGTCACATTAAATCAAGCACATTCCAGATATGAACACAATATGACAATATCTTGCATTCTAGCGCTATATCTCATACATGGAATTCTGAATGCATTTCCATCATTTTTCAAATTTACCAGCTGCAGGACGTCTGTTGTCTATGGAAACAAACAATGTGGTTATCTGCTTTGTGTTTCTTTGTTTAAGATACCTCTTCTTTCCCCTCCCATGTTCCTGAGAGCGGGTCTGCTGTAGTCATCCTATGTGTCACTGTAGCTGAGTGTCTGTATGGGTTTTTTGCAGGTGATTATCTGGTCAGTATTAGATTAGAAGATGTGTCTTGTACCAAAGCCGGTACTAGTCCTAAGGTCAAGGTCAAGATCACAGTAGAGATATAAAGGGTTTACTAGACTGTACCAACAACCGCCAAACAAATAAAGGTGAAATCTTAGTTCAAATCTCCATGTCGTGTACATTTTTGTGCACATTAAAAAAAAAAAAAAAAAAAAAAAAAGAGATGAGGATTTCATTCCACTGTCTTCCGTATTTTCTGGAGCTCACATGCGTTTATCTTTTAGGAACATTCAGAGTTGTTCATATTTTTAGGCTTATTATGCTGATCCATTTCCCTCCTCTCTAATCCAGTCTCCCATCAAAACACACGTCGGCGCACACACACAAAAAAGACGGACACACAGTTCAGTTGTATTTGTTTTTGTCTGGAAAGCAAGATGTATTTGTAGCACCGCCGAATGTGTAGCAGGGGTAAGCGTAAAATAAACTTGGTCAGTTGTCCGTGAGCGTCCCGCACAGAGCCGCGCAACAATGGCATTATATTTGATATAATTGGAAAGAGCTTTTCCTGCCCTTTATCACGGTGCCTGGGGCATGTTTGAATTCAAGAGAAAACTGCGTTAGATTTTGACGTGAAATTTTCATTTTTTTTTTTTTACTCAAGAGAAATGTTATCTGGGAATGATCGCGCACACGTGCACCAACTACCGATGAAAAGCTCATTCAAAAAACTTTCGATCGATATATCATCTGACACGGACGATCAAATCTTGGATTTGCGCAGTGGCTTTGAAACTGACACCATAACGCGCGAACACGACTTCACAATGGCGCCCGCGATAGAAGCTTCTTTCGTCAACGATGACGCAAATTTCGCTGCTCTGTGCGGGGCGCTCACGGACAGCTGACCAAGTTTTGTTTTAAACGCTTACCCCTGCTCCACATTCGGCTGTGCTACAAATACACCTTTCTTTCCAGAACAAAACAAGTACAACTAAACTGTAGTCCGGATGATGCTTTATTCGCGCATGTTTTTATTTTTGTTATGCGTGCTATATGTTGAGAGCAGCTCTTGTTGCCAAATAGCTAATAGTCTAGCAGCTGCCCTTCATAGACGATCAGCCGTTTACGAGATAGTGATTTTCCACCCACCATCAAGCTGCCCACGCAAGGAATAACTATCGGAACTTGGAACGTTCGCACACTCTACCAGTGCGGCAAAGTGAAGGAACTCACCCACGAGTTGAAGCGCTATCGCTGGGACATTGTAGGACTTGCAGAAGTTCGATGGACAGGCTTCGGAGAAACAACAACAGATGAAGGCCATAAAATCTGGTTCAGCGGAAAATAAACCAAGCACGAACATGGCGTAGCTTTTATCGTAAGGAAAGAGGTGGTTGGAACTGTCATCAGCTGCACCCCCGCGTCAAGCAGACTAATCTCCATCCGCATCTCCGCCCGACCGCACAACATCACTATCATACAAGTATACGCTCCAACAGCAGACCATGATGATGAAGAATTAGAAGAATTTTACGCCGGAACAACTGGACAACATCATCAAGAAAACACCTAAGAAAGACATTCTGACTGTCCTCGGTGACTGGAATGCAAAGATCGGCCCTGACGCCTACCAACAATGGGCAGGAACAGCTGGCAAGTTTGGCCTTGGAGAAACAAATGACAGAGGCCTGCGACTTTTAGAGTTCGCAGAGAGTCACCGTCTCACCGTTGCTAATACCCTCCATCCACACAAGAAGTCAAGAACAGTGACATGGCAATCGCCAGGAGGCCTGGTCCATAACCAGATTGACTTCATCTTGCTGCCTCGACGATTCAAATCCAGCGTTAACAAAGCACAAACGAGGTCCTTTCCTGGCGCTGATATTGGCAGCGACCACAACCTCGTCCTTACTAGCCTCAAGTTGAAGCTGGCATTGAAACGAGATAGCAAGAACCCTCGCATCAGATTCGACCTCCAGAAGCTAAAAGACCAGGAAGTAGAAGAGCTCTTCCAAGCCCAGGTGGGAGGCAGATTTGCAGCCTTGGCTACTTTGGACTGCGACGTAGACACCCTTGCTGGAAATATAAAAGAGGTGTTACTTTCTACAGCAGAAGAAGTGCTGGGGAAGCAGAGGAAGCGCAAACAGCCCTGGGTCACCGATGACATCCTCGATCTCTGTGATGAGAGGAGAGCCTGGAAGAAAAAGAGAGGCCAAGACCTCACATCAGCAAACAAGTACAGACTTGTCAACAAGAAGATCAGGAAGAGGATGAAAGAAGCCAAAGAAGATTGGATTGAAGACCAGTGTTGTAGCGTGGAAGAGGGCATGGCAAATGGCAACAGCAAGAAGGCTTATGAAACGCTAAGGACCCTCACCAAGACTCAACAGCGAACAGCCACAGTCATCGAAGACAGCAGCGGCCAACTCCTTACGGAAAACACTGCTGTACTAAACAGATGGACTGAGTACTGCCGAGACTTGTATAACTACAAGGCTGAGCCAGACACCAGCATCCTCCAAAACAACCAGGCTGGGGCCAGGAAGGCTGAAGACCTGCCAGTGTTAGCTGAAGAGGTGGAAGCAGCCGTACGCGGCCTGAAGGGAGGAAAGTCTCCAGGTGTAGACAACGTACCTGCTGAACTGTTGAAACATGGAGGAGAAGTAACAACGAAGGTCCTCACTACACTCTGTCAAAAGATCTGGGAGCAAAAGAAATGGCCAGTAGAATGGACACAGTCTCTAGTGATCCCGCTCCCCAAGAAAGGAAACCTGAAACAGTGCCAGAACTACAGAACTATCAGTCTGATAAGTCACCCTAGCAAAGTAATGCTTAGAATCATTCTCAACCGCCTCAAAACTTTCGCCGAGGAACTGCTGGCAGAAGAACAGGCTGGCTTCAGAGTTGGAAGAAGCACTGTAGAGCAGATTTTCAACTGCCGCGTCCTGATCGAGAAACATATGCAGCATCAGCGCGAACTCTACCACAACTTCATTGATTTCAGGAAAGCATTTGATCGCGTCTGGCACGACGGACTCTGGCAAGTCATGAGATCGTTCAACATAGAGGAGGGACTGATCCAAATGATAGAAGCGCTTTACAAGAACGCCTGCAGCGCGGTTCTACTTAACAATCAGTCAGGCGAGTTCTTCAGGACGACGATCGGTGTCCGTCAAGGATGCCTGCTCTCTCCTGTCCTTTTCAACATATTCCTGGAGAAGATCATGCAGGAAACCCTCCACGACCACCATACTTCAATCTCTATTGGTGGCAGATCCCTGTGCAATCTTCGATTCGCAGACGACATTGACCTCATGGCAGGCAGCAATAGTGAGCTCCAAAACCTGACAGACAAACTTTCAAGTAGCGCAGGGTCTTATGGCATGGAGATCAGTACGGATAAAAGCAAAGTGATGATCAACACCACAAGCGACAGCAGCAGCAACATTCACATGAATGGCCAAAAGCTAGAAGAGGTCAATAGCTTCAAGTACTTGGGAGCCACCCTGTCCAAAGACGGTAGTTGCATAGCAGAGATCCGTATCAGGATAGGTACAGCAACATCCGCAATGGCCAGGCTGGACAGGATATGGCGAAGTAACTCCATCAGCTTCACCATCAAGTACAGGCTTTACAAGTCCCTCATAGTGTCTATTCTACTCTACGGCTGTGAGACTTGGACACTGCTTGCAGACTCAGAAAAGAAAATCCAGGCCTTTGAGAACAAGTGCCTGAGGAAGTTGCTCCGCATCTCGTACCGCAAGCACAAGACCAACGAATATGTACGGAGCATCGTCACTTCCCTGGTGGCCCACATGAACCCCTTCTGGCAACCGTGAAACGGCGCAAGCTTGCTTGGTTTGGCCACGTGACCCGACACAACACCTTGTCCAAGACTATCCTCCAAGGCACTCTCGAAGGAAGTCGTCGGCGAGGTCGTCAGAGAAAGAGTTGGGTCGCAAACATAAAAGAATGGACCGAACTCGAGATGTCAGACTTGCTTGCCACCGCCCAAAATAGAACTCAGTGGAGAGCACTGTCTGTTGCTGCTGCCTTTCAGTCCCCCCAACGCCCAGTTCGGGCAAGGGACTGATGATGATGATGATGATGATGATTTTCTAGAGAGTAACAAAGGTTTGGGTATATCAAAACGAAGTCTAGTATGAATAAAAGCAGTGCGCACTCGTTTTAAACCGCCGGAGGATGGAGACATTTTTCTGTAGCACATTTTGTTTCCAGTATGGCTGCAGACGAAACCAGGACCTTCGCGGCCATGTTTACAGGGGATCAGTAGTTTACACGGGTCTCATTGTTCCTGTATTCAGTGGTAGTATGCACTATATGTCACTTAAAAGGATTTCATTTTTTAAAGTAATATTTTCACACTTAGATATATTAAGAGAAGAAACAATTACGAAAACGCTTGCCTTGAACACAAAATTAATATCGTTTCGCAACAATAAGGTATCCCAAAATCACGTGATCAAAACATCACGTGACGCCACGACCTCTCTGCGGACGTGAATTTCTGTGTGCCGACGGGTTCTTTTTTATTTGTTCTACATAAGCTTGTTTGTTTAAAAAAAAAAGCAAACGTGTCAAGTTGCTGTGTGCATTTTTACGGCTTGATAAAGGTTTGTCACGTTTATTTCCATTCACTTTACCATCGCTTTGCCCGTTTCAATTCGACAACACAGCACCAAAACAAAACGTAACCCACAACACAAACGCTATCTTCAAAACCTATGCTGCATTCTGTAAAAGAAAAAGAGTGCCACACCACTTGGTTTTAACTGTCATGGCTGAGCAAAGTTTCGGAACTTGATTAATTATTTTATGCAGCAGTAACATTTATTTTAATCAGTTGCACTGACAAGCTATGTTGTGATGTGCGATCACTGCCAGTGCCAATTTTGCAGTCTCAGTGATCACTGATGGTACAGTACACTTCACACTGAAAAAAAAAATACACAGTACAATATGAACACGCTTGGAAGTTCATGCAATGCTTTGTTTAAAATTGAACCCTATCTTGCTAGCAGTAGCCTACTGCACAAAAGAGGAACTTATTTTGCTGCTGTGTTATTTGCAGTTTGTCTGCATATAGACATTTGCAGTTCGCTGCAAGGATTCTTAGCAGCTGACATTAGCACTGACATATTGGGATTAAAACGACAAAGAAAACGGAGAAAGGTGACACAGAGATGATTTAATAAATCAGTCAAGTGATCAAATGAATGAGATATCTATGTTTTATGATAAACAGCTAGTTATGGGAGGGGGGGGGGGGGGGGGGAAAGGAGGCACATACTTTATAATGTACACGTACTATTTTTTTCAGTGTTTCCATCACCCATTCATAACACCATTAGACTCGATGAGTTGTCATGTTTTGAGTGGTTTACAAAATACATGTACTTGTTGCTGTTACATTATCTTCTTACTGGTTTTGACATTTCGCTGTAAGATTTACAGTCACATACTTTAAGCGTGTTCCCCCTAACGCACACAGAGGTTGACTGTATCATTGATATGTGTGTGTAGGTAGCGTTTGGTTTTGTTTGAGGTGGCAGTTTTGGCCTCACCTTTAAGTTTGGTGCCGCTGTGCATGTGGCCACCAGTACTATTGACAGAACTGATGACTGCATGTGCAGGCTAGTTCACGGTATCAAAATGTGAACTAGGCAGCCTATTGTTTGAAGTGATCAGTGGTAGCAACATCCATGATGTATGTGTGCATTTGGCCACTGGTACTGTTTACAAAGGTGCTGTTTACAGAACTAGTGGCTGAGTAGGCATATTATTATTAGTACTGTTATTGTTATCAGGTGTGGCCTTATCTCTAAGTTTTGGTGCCCCTGTGCATGAGGCCAACAGTACTTTTCACAGAACTGATGGCTGCATGTGCAGTGTGGTTAACTGGACACATGAAATTTGTAGGTGGGCAGCTAAAATACAGGCAGTCAATACAAGCCACTTGCTTAACCTGAAGTCTCTATATATAGATTTTACAGTCCACTAATGCCCATCAGTATACAATTGTGCATGTCTTTTGTGGGTATTCTGTGGTTTTGTATGTGGGCTGGGGTTGAAAGTGGGGCGGTATGGCACCTATTACCGTGTATGTACAAAACCTTCATTACAAACAAACATAAATTAATAATTTTAATAAATAGTTATTTGGGTTTAACGCCGCGCGGTAGACTACGGCCATCTCATGGCAGTTAAATAAATAAGATAAAGTAAGTCAAAGATACCTGGGACATAAGAATGCTAAGTAAAGTATAGATTATGATCATGCACAGATGTACATTGGTGGATGTTCTGCGGTTTTGTGTGTGTAACTGGATTGGGGTTGGGAGCGAGTCTCTCTCTTGGCTGGACTTCGCGAACGAAGATTTTATAGGAGTTGCCCACGACGTCTGCAGGCTTGTTCGTGGCTGCGGAGGCCAATCCGGGACAGGCAGGTTCGACCGCAGTGGCTGCAGGGGAAGGTATGGCCAGAGTTCTGAGTTGCGGCATCTCTGTTCTTTCTCCTGAGCCGCTTGTCCTTAAGGCTAGCTCTGCGAGAGTCCTCAAAGGAGACAGCTGCCTTGTAAATAGTGGAGCGCCAGGTGTCACGGTCCACAGCAAGCGAAGACCACTGGTGGTGGTCGATTTGGCAGGCACTAAGTGACTTCTTGAGACAGTCTTTGTATCTCTTCTTTGGTGCCCCTCTGTCACGGTGTCCAGTAGCAAGCTCGCCGAACAGGGTGATCTTTGGTAGGCGATGATCCTCCATCCTGGAGACATGCCCCGCCCAGCGGAGCTGTGTCCGCAGCAGCAAAGCCTCGATGCTCACGGTTTCAGCCTGTTCAAGGACCTCGACATTGGTGACATAGTCACTCCAGTGAATGCCCAGGATGGTACGCAGGCAGCGCTGGTGGAAGCGTTCGAGGAGTCGTAGTTGGCTGCGGTAGAGGGCCCAGGACTCAGAACCATACAGCAGGGTGGTGAGGACCACAGCTCTGTACACGCTGATCTTGGTGCCTGTTTTCAGCTGTTGATTGTGCCACACCCGCTTGAAAAGTCGCCCGAAAGCGCTGTTCGCTTTTGCCAGCCTGCTGTCAAGCTCCTTGTCCAGCTTGGCGTCCGACGTGATAATGCAGCCAAGGTAAGTAAACTGGTGCACTGACTTTAGTTCAGACTCGCCGATGGTGATGTGAGGAGGGCGATACACTGTCTTGGGTGCCGGCTGATGGAGGACCTCTGTCTTTTTCAGACTGACCTCGAGTCCAAAGAGCTGGGCAGCGTCTGCGAAGCAGGACGTGATGCGCTGCAGGGCTCTCTCTGTGTGTGCAACGAGGGCAGCATCATCAGCAAAAAGCAGCTCACGGATCAGTTGGTCTAGGGTTTTCGTGTGGGCCTGCAGTCGTCTGAGGTTGAACAGGCTGCCATCGAGACGATACCTGATGTACACTGCATCGTCATCATCGAGGTCCACTGTGGCCTGCTTCAACATCATGCTAAAAAAGATGGTGAAGAGGGTCGGTGCCAGCACGCAGCCCTGCTTTACGCCGTTGAGAATGGGGAATGGTTCTGAGAGGTCATTGTTGAGTCTGACCTGACCTTGCTGGTCCTCGTGTAGCTGGACAATCATGTTGAGGAACTTTGGGGGACAGCCAAGTCGCTCCAGGATCTGCCACATGCCTTGCCTGCTCACAGTGTCGAACGCTTTTGTTAGGTCGACAAACGTTACGTACAGCCCTTTGTTCTGCTGTGTAACTGGATTGGGGTTGGGAGCGAGTGATACTGCACCTATTACCATGTACGTGTATAAGACATTTATTCACCAAGTAAAACGTTACAAGGATTTTTGTGTGGCATGGCGACAGTAAAATATGTCCTCACTTGTAGGGCATTCATCATGTCATACACTTAGTTGGCGATCATCCTATATACAGCACTAAAAGATAGATAAACACAATATTAAACACAAATCAGTCATATGTCACAAATCATGGAATCACGTTGTTCCGTGCATGGTGATGTATTGAGGACTGCTTCTGGAAAAAAAATTGCATCTGAATCGAGAGGTTCTGGCTTTAAAAGCACGAAACCGCCGGCCAGAGGGCAGAAGCTCGAAGAGATGATTGGCTGGGTGTGACAGATCTGACAGAATAGTACTGGTGGCCACATGCACAGGGGCACCATGGTGTATGTTCTTGAGCTGTATGCTGATGTGTATGTACAAAACCTACATTACAAACAAACAAAACAAAACAAACAAACAAAATAAATAAATCATTTAAATAAATAAGATAAAGTAAGTCTAAGGTACCTGGGACATATGCATGCTAGGTAAAGGATAGATTAAAAATTATGAACATACACAGATGTGTATGTCCTTCTTTTGGTAGGTGTTCTGCGGTGTTATGTGTGTATTTAGGTAAGGGTTGGGAGCAGGCAGTATGGCACCTATTACCATCTATATATGTGTATATTTTCTTGTTTGCTGATGCCCCCACCCGGGTCTGCCCTGGGGGACTTGGGTGGGGTTAGGTACTTTTTAGTTCCCAGGGTCACCTTGGTCAGCCCCACAGGGTGGGTTTCCTTTCTATTCTGGGGCATGTGTTTCTGTCTACCCGTGGTCCATTCACCTGTATTTGTCTTTTTAAAACTCTCCCAACTGTCTGCACTGCCTGTAGCTCTTGATGTTGGATGTGTGTTGCTAGACAGTCTTAGCTTTATTTAGGCCCCATGTTGTAGGTTTATTTAACGTATTTGATCGGCTGGCGACATACATTCAATTTTCTGTTTAGTTTTTTTTTCACAAGCAGTGCAGGCACGTCCTGAGAAAGCCTTGTTGCTGTCGGGACGTTAAGCAATGTACAATCAATCAATCATTGTTTGCTGATGTGTATGTACAAAACCTTCATTACAAGCAAACAAAATAAATAAATAATTTAAATATATACTTATTTGGGTTTAATGTCGAGCAGGCGACCAATGCCATCTCATGGCGGTTAAATAAAAAAGATAAAGTAAGTCAAGATACCTGGGACATATCTCTCTTGGCATGACTTCGCGAACGAAGATTTTATAGGAGTTGCCCACGACGTCTGCAGGCTTGTTCGTGGCTGCGGAGGCCAATCCGAGACAGGCAGGTTCGACCGCAGTGGCTGCAGGGGAAGGTATGGCCAGGGTTCTGAGCTGCGGCATCTCTGTTTTTTCTCCTGAGCCGCTTGTCCTTAAGGCTAGCTCTGTGAGAGTCCTCAAAGGAGACAGCTGCCTTGTAAATGGTGGAGCGCCAGGTGTCACGGTCCGCAGCAAGCGAAGACCACTGGTGGTGGTCGATTTGGCAGGCACTAAGTGACTTCTTGAGACAGTCTTTGTATCTCTTCTTTGGTGCCCCTCTGTCACGGTGTCCAGTAGCAAGCTCGCCGAACAGGGTGATCTTTGGTAGGCGATGATCCTCCATCCTGGAGACATGCCCCGCCCAGCGGAGCTGTGTCCGCAGCAGCAAAGCCTCGATGCTCACAGTTTCAGCCTGTTCAAGGACCTCGACGTTGGTGACATAGTCACTCCAGTGAATGCCCAGGATGGTACGCAAGCAGCGCTGGTGGAAGCGTTCGAGGAGTCGTAGTTGGCTGCGGTAGAGGGCCCAGGACTCGGAACCATACAGCAGGGTGGTGAGGACCATAGCTCTGTACACGCTGATCTTGGTGCCTGTTTTCAGCTGTTGATTGTGCCACACCCGCTTGAAAAGTCGCCCGAAAGCGCTGTTTGCTTTTGCCAGCCTGCTGTCAAGCTCCTTGTCCAGCTTGGCGTCCGACGTGATAATGCAGCCAAGGTAAGTAAACTGGTGCACTGACTTTAGTTCAGACTCGCCAATGGTGATGTGAGGAGGGCGATACACTGTCTTGGGTGCCGGCTGATGGAGGACCTCTGTCTTTTTCAGACTGACCTCGAGTCCAAAGAGCTGGGCAGCATCTGCGAAGCAAGACGTGATGCGCTGCAGGGCTCTCTCTGTGTGTGCAACGAGGGCAGCATCATCAGCAAAAAGCAGCTCACGAATCAGTTGGTCTAGGGTTTTCGTGTGGGCCTGCAGTCGTCTGAGGTTGAACAGGCTGCCATCGAGACGATACCTGATGTACACTGCATCGTCATCATCGAGGTCCACTGTGGCCTGCTTCAACATCATGCTAAAAAAGATGGTGAAGAGGGTCGGTGCCAGCACGCAGCCCTGCTTTACGCCGTTGAGACTAGGGAATGGTTCCGAGAGGTCATTGTTGAGTCTGACCTGGCCTTGCTGGTCCTCGTGTAGCTGGACAATCATGTTGAGGAACTTTGGGGGACAGCCAAGTCGCTCCAGGATCTGCCACATGCCTTGCCTGGGACATATGAATGCTCAGTAAAGGATAGATTATGAACATGCACAGATGTAAGTGTCGTTTGGTAGGTGTTCTCTGGTTGTGGAGTGGGGTTGGGAGTGGGCAGTATTACCATATATGTGTATGTGAACATCAGCATATGAACAAAACCTACTTTTCAAACAAATAAAAATAAATAATAAATTTAAATAACTAGGACATATGAATACCAAGTAAAGGATATATTATGAACATGCACAGATGTTTGTTCTGTGGTTTTGTATGTGGGGTGGGGAGCGGGTGGTATGCACCTATTACCATATATGCAGGGCTGCGTGCTGGCACCGACCCTCTTCACCATCTTTTTTAGCATGATGTTGAAGCAGGCCACAGTGGACCTCGACGATGACGATGCAGTGTACATCAGGTATCGTCTCGATGGCAGCCTGTTCAACCTCAGACGACTGCAGGCCCATACAAAAACCCTAGACCAACTGATTCGTGAGCTGCTTTTTGCTGATGATGCTGCCCTCGTTGCACACACAGAGAGAGCCCTGCAGCGCATCACGTCTTGCTTCGCAGATGCTGCCCAGCTCTTTGGACTCGAGGTCAGTCTGAAAAAGACAGAGGTCCTCCATCAGCCGGCACCCAAGACAGTGCATCGCCCTCCTCACATCACCATTGGCGAGTCTGAACTAAAGTCAGTGCACCAGTTTACTTACCTTGGCTGCATTATCACGTCGGACGCCAAGCTGGACAAGGAGCTTGACAGCAGGCTGGCAAAAGCGAACAGCGCTTTCGGGCGACTTTTCAAGCGGGTGTGGCACAATCAACAGCTGAAAACAGGCACCAAGATCAGCGTGTACAGAGCTGTGGTCCTCACCACCCTGCTGTATGGTTCCGAGTCCTGGGCCCTCTACCGCAGCCAACTACGACTCCTCGAACGCTTCCACCAGCGCTGCCTGCGTACCATCCTGGGCATTCACTGGAGTGACTATGTCACCAACGTCGAGGTCCTTGAACAGGCTGAAACTGTGAGCATCGAGGCTTTGCTGCTGCGGACACAGCTCCGCTGGGCGGGGCATGTCTCCAGGATGGAGAATCATCGCCTACCAAAGATCACCCTGTTCGGCGAGCTTGCTACTGGACACCGTGACAGAGGGGCACCAAAGAAGAGATACAAAGACTGTCTCAAGAAGTCACTTAGTGCCTGCCAAATCGACCACCACCAGTGGTCTTCGCTTGCTGCGGACCGTGACACCTGGCGCTCCACCATTTACAAGGCAGCTGTCTCCTTTGAGGACTCTCACAGAGCTAGCCTTAAAGACAAGCGGCTCAGGAGAAAAAACAGAGATGCCGCAGCTCAGAACCCTGGCCATACCTTCCCCTGCAGCCACTGCGGTCGAACCTGCCTGTCTCGGATTGGCCTCCGCAGCCACGAACAAGCCTGCAGACGTCGTGGGCAACTCCTATAAAATCTTCGTTCGCGAAGTCAAGCCAAGAGACATGTTATGTTCACATCATATATGTGTATATGTATGTTCTCATACCCACCCAGGTCTACCCTGGGGGACTTGGGCGGGGTTAACTACTTTTTAGTTCCCAGGGTGACCCTGGTCAGCCCCACAGGGTGGGTTTTCCCCTCTATTCATGGGCGTGTGTTTCTGTCTACCCTTGGTACATTCACCAGTATTTACCTTTTTTAAACTCTTCCTACTGTCTGCACTGCTTGTAGCTCTTGATATTGGATGTGTGTTGCTAAAGGGTCTAGTTAGGTTTATTTAGTGTATTAGACCAGCTGGCGACATACATTCAATATTCTGTTTAGTTTGGGTTTTTTCACAAGCAGTGCAGGCACGTCCTGAGAACGTCTTGTTGCTGTCGGGACGTTAAACAATGTACAATCAATCATTTTATGCTGATGTGTATGTGCAAACATACATCACAAACAAACAAACAAACAAAAAAATAATAAATTAATAAAATAAGTTGGGGATACCTGGGACCTATAAATATGCATGTTAAGTAAAGGATAGATTATGAATAGGCACAGATGTATGCATATTGAAAACAAATTTCCTCTCCTTGGTGACCACTACCATACCACTATAGTGATCATGTGCATCAAGGAATTCCTTCCATCCATAATTAAAAGGATAAATAATAAATAAATATGTAAGTGAATACATACATGAATCAATAAAAATAAATAAATAAAACATGTAATATAATAGACAGGGCTACTATCTGTATTGTGTCTCATGCAGTCCTGATAAAGCTTAATCATAAGAGTCCTTGTGAGTACTTGAGTGCGGATTGGTTGAATTGGTTGCAAAAACTAAAATTTTATATTTAGGTGTTTAGCTGAACATGGTGATTTTGATGGAAACGGTTCGGAGATAGATTTCACTCTGCCTGGCTTGTGCTTAAGACCAGTCGGATACGAGTGTGCTTGACCAGTTAAAAATCCCATCTCCACTAATAAAATAAATAAAAAAAGAGCAGACCTGCACTTAGAGCCGTTAGGCTGAAAAACAGACGAACATCATGCATGTTGTATCCGGCCAAAGAATGTTGAAGATGGTCGGCAGACACATTGCACAACATGCACAAAGGGCGTTTACTTTCGATATGCTTTCCTCCCACAAAAAACCGAGTTCTGTGGAAAAGGCTGTTTTCAAGGCCAGGAAAAGTAACGTATTTGACGTTGATAAGATGTTCAAATCGATAATAATCTCTGTTTCAATTCAGGAGCAAAGTAAAGCTTCATCAACCGTGCGCGTCTGATTGACTTCTTTAGAAGGCTTCTCGCTGACCGCCATTTTGAAACTAGCGACGCGACTATGCTTACCGCATTAAAAATAATACTTTTAAACTTATTTTATCGTATATATGTATGCATGTTTACTTGCTGATGATTTTAATTTACTCACTGGAATAAACTTGTAACTTGTATGCTTGAAATTTTCAATGTTATGCACAAAAAATGTCTTGCACCTTATCCGGGCGGTGTACGAGGACTGGTTCCCTCACATCGAAAAATAGCTTTCGAAAAACACTTCTACAAAAATGTCTCCATCCTAAGGACAAATATTGTTGCCATGCATAAACTATATGGCCATTAGTACTTTCGTTTCGTACCTGCAAACCATTGTTACTCTTTTGACGAACTACTTAGTCTGCAGAAATTGCGAAAAGCTGCTGGACTATAAATATCGCACTGATGTTACCCACTGTTTGTATAGGGACGGACCTACCTAATAACATCGAGTCGTCACTATGAACACGGCGTCGTGGACTAATGATGCCATGACGTGAAGCTTGAAGTGACGTCTTTTCGCTGCTCGGGCTATTCTTCTTCTTCAGAATAGCTATGCTACACCAAACCACAGAGCTTACCAATCGCTGGAATCGCCGTGTGTCCATCTTTATTTATGTGTGCCAGTGTGTGTGTGGATCAGAGGGTGGGTTAGTGTAGAAGGAGATGGATTCCTGTCTCTGCACGAGCCCACAGAGCGTACTATTGGCGGGAAGCGCCGTGCGTCCGTCTTTATTTGTGTGCGCCGACGTGTGTGTTGATCAGGGGTTGGCTTAGAGAGGAGGGAAATGGATCAGCATTATAAGCCTAAAAATATGAACAACTCTCAATGTTCCTAAAAGATAAACGCATCTGAGCTCCAAACAATACGGAAGATATTGGAATGAAATCCTCATCTTTTTTTTTTCTTTTTAAAAAGTGCACAAAATGTGCACGACATGGAGATTTCAACTAAGATTTCACCTTTATTTGTTTGGCGGTTGTTGATACAGTCTAGTAAACCCTTTATGAAACAACGGACAGACAAAAAAGGAATTAACAAGTTTAACGAGTGACAGACATTTTCCGGAATGAATACATCTTGTTATGTCGATGTTGGTTTTGGATTCCTCCGTGGGATTTCATCGTGCGTGTGAGGAAATGTACAGATTTAGCCATTGTTTTACTCCGACAGCCGTTGTTGTTGTCTACCGTATTTAACAAGATGAAGATTTCATCCCAAAGTCTATCGTATTGGTTGGAGCTCACATGCGTTTATCTTTTAGGAACATTCAGGGCTGTTCATATTTTTAGGCTTTATAATGCTGATCATTTTATCTCCTCTCTAAGCCAACCCTTGATCAACACACACGTGTGCGCTTACTATGACAAATAAAGACGGACACACGGCGCGTCCCGCCATTAGTACGCTCTGTTGGCGTGTAGCGACAGGAATCCATCTCCTTCTCCTCTAACCCACCCTCTGATCCATACACACTGGCACACAGAAATAAAGACGGACACACGGCGATTCCCGAGATTCGTAAACTCCGTGGTCTGGCGTAGCACAGCTATTCTGAAGAAGAATAATAGCACGAGCAGCGAAAAGACGTCACTTCAAGCTTCACGTAATGGCATCATAAGTCTCACGATGCTGTGTTCATAGTGACGACTCGATATTATACGCCACTCATCGCAGTACTAACATTTGACGTATCAGAGAATCAACTTTGCAATTTTCTTGCTGATCCTAGTGCTTACAGTTCACAATTTGACCTAATCCTACCCCAGGGCCGGGACAAACAGCAGGTTTATGCAAACACTGTTTATGAAAATTCATACGGGTATTAATGAGAAGATAGTTTTTTTTTTCGTAAAAGAAAAATTAAAGTTATGTTAGTTGTTTTACAAATGACTCCTGAATAGTGGTGCAGAACATTATCTGATTTTCACACCTAGGGCATACAGGTCAAAATTGACCTAATCGTAGCCGACAGCCGAGACAAACTGTAGGCTAATATAAATACCGTATACGAAAAATCATGCGATTATTAATGAGAAGATTGTTTTTTTCGTAAAAAAGATTAAATTGTTTTAAGGTTACCCATATAATTCGTGAAACTAATCCCCAAAACTTGAAAATATATTAAAAAATTTTTAAAAAATCATTACTCAAAAAGTTCAAGTGGTACAATGCTGGTTAATAAACTCATTAACTATCTCCCTTGTATCTAGCTAATGCCAAATATCTAGTAAAAACAATACAAATTACGGACTCCAGTGTGGATCAATCTGTTCTTGTGAAACGGCCATTTTCTCGCCAATGAGCATCTTAATAAAAAAAATTTGAAAAAAGGTCTCGAGATAATTCTTTTAGAGACAATATCTTAAAAGTTTAAGCTTGTCCGTTCTCAAGCGCGGGCTCTATTCGCTGTCACACACACACACACACACACACACACACACACACACACACACACACACACACACACACACACACACACACACACACACGCACACACACGCACGCACGCACGCACGCACGCATGCACACACACACAGACACACACACACACACACACACACACACACACACAACCACACACACACACACACACACACACACACACACATGCGCGCGCGGCGCTTTGGTGCCAAAAAAACGTTCTCTAGCAAGGTTTGCGCAGCTAGACGTGACGTCATTTTTATCGTGTTACTTCTTTGCCAGAATTTCTGCTCCACACGCCAAAAACGTCATGTGCATGCTCCGGAATGCGCTCCGACCAGCCCCATTTCAAAGTCTACCGTATTTTCAATACGGTTGACAAAAACAATATTGCCGCTTTCACTAATAGTTGCGTTTTATAGTTCAAAGTAACCATATCTCATTCCTTTAAAAAAAAGTGGAAATGCTTGCACACAGGGCCCACTGCGGACGTCGTGGACCCGAGGGGTTTTGCTTACTGGGGAGAGAGAAACGTGGAGAGACGTGTGACATAGCTGTCACAGATGATGTACTCACCCTGGTGACGCACTGCAGTGACCATCAGCTGCCTGACACTGGCTCCACTGGAGAACAGCCAGGGCCGTGTACAGCAGCATCGCGCTCTTCATTGTGTAGCAGCACTTGCACGTTTCTTTCGGGAAAATAAATTCACTCGTTCTGTCTTTGACAAATAATGCACAGATAATGAGTAGATATTTCATCTATAGACTGATGAATAGTTCTCCTTCATACTGATCAGTCTATAGCTGGATATTTCCCCTAAAGACTGACCAATCAGGGGTGATATTTGGATAGATGTTTCTACTTAGACTGAACTATCGGGGTATGTTTCTGTTAGAGACTGACACTGGGTAGATGTTTCTGCTAGAGACTGACCAGTCTGGGTAGATGTTTCTCCTAAGGAATGACCAGTCTGGGATGTTTCTCCTAAAGACTCACCAATATGGGTAGATATTTCAGCTCAGGACTGACCAATCTCGGTAGATATTTCTCTATAATTTGGTTAGATGCTCCGGATGAATGACTGACGTAGGATTGAGGAGATTTTCTGCTGTATACTGTCCGACTCGTATTGATTGATTTTTGCTAGAGGCATAAAGATATTTTCCCCAGTGACTGATTAATCTCGTATGTATTTATGTTAGAGATTGACCAATCAGGGTTTATATTTTTGTAACTTGAGCGACTGACCAATATTGGTAGATATGTTTGCTAGAGAGTGGTCGATCTGGGTTGATGCTTTTGCTGAATACCGCGCAAAGCAGACTTTCTTTCTTGAAGCAGACCTTGTTATATATCAATCATGCGACATTATACGGTATTGGTAGCAAGGGTTTTGCTACACGGACCCTTGTAGGCCTGAGGGAGGTAAAAGGACATATATTTAGAATCTTTCAAATGGAAAGTTCTGTTTACTTCAAGGTCAGGAACAATAAACTCTGCACCACTATCTAAATAAACTTAAACAGATTCATCGTAAAAACATTCAATGTATGTGAGATATGTTTAACGTAATTTTTTTCTCTCACTTTTGTTTGGTAAAATATTGACGGTCATTTTCTGCTATAGACTCGCCAACTCAAGCGAATACTTTTACTAAAGACTGACCGCTAAAGACTGACCAACTCAGCTATTGTCTGCTGACGACTTTTGATTTTGTTAAACTTAAAGACTGACCAATTGAGGCGGAGATTTCTGCTGACTCCTCGGTAAAGACTGATCAACTCCGGCAGGTATATTTTTTCTGAAGTCTCGCCATCTCAGACACACACACACACACACACACACACACACACACACACACACACACACACACACACACACACACACACACACACACACATATATATATATATATATATATATATGTATATATGCTAAAGACTATTCAACTAAGATATTTATGCACAACCTGACCAACTCAGGTGAGCACTTTTCTGCTAGAGATTGGCCTATTCTGGTGGATATTTTTGCTCAAGACTGGCCAACTCGGATATCTTCTGCTAGCGACTGGCCTATTCTAGTGGACATTTTTACAAAAGACTGGCCATCTCAGATATCTTCTGATACAGACTGGCAACCTATGCTGGATACTTTTTGTAAAGATTGACCAAATCAGCTATTTGCTAAAGACTGACCAATTCAAGCAGATAGTTTTGCTGAAGACTGACCAAATCAGGCAGATAGTTTTGCTAAAGACTAACCAAATCAGGCAGATAGTTTTGCTAAAGACTGACCAAATCAGGCAGATAGTTTTGCTAAAGACTGACCAAATCAGGCAGACTAGTAGTTTTGCTAAAGACTGACCAAATCAGGCAGATAGTTTTGCTAAAGACTGACCAAATCAGGCAGACTAGTAGTTTTGCTAAAGACTGACCAAATCAGGCAGATAGTTTTGCTAAAGACTGACCAAATCAGGCAGACTAGTAGTTTTGCTAAAGACTGACCAAATCAGGCAGACTAGTAGTTTTGCTAAAGATTGACCAAATCAGGCAGACTAGTAGTTTTGCTAAAGACTGACCAAATCAGGCAGATAGTTTTGCTAAAGACTGACCAAATCAGGCAGATAGTTTTGCTAAAGACTGGCGAATTGAAATATTTTCTGCTGAAGACTGGCCAACTCAGGCTGATATTTTGGCTCAAGACTGCCCAACTCAGATATTTCCTTTTGCAGACAGACCAACTGATGTGGATATTTCTTGTAGAAACTTACCAGTCTGGGTAGATATTTCTCCTGGAAAATGTTTCTGTCTAGGTAGATGTCTCTGTCAGCGACTGACGAAATCAGGCAGATATTTCCGTTGAACACTGACAAACTCGGATGGATCTTTGTGCAGGACGCCGGCTCCACTGTCAGACAGCGGGACACACACAGCGCGGGGAGAGGAGTGACGCGGTGCTGAGAGTGCGGCGAATTATGATATCATAGCAACATCAAGACACAATGACAACACACAGGTATGCTGCTCGGTACTACAATTAGCCAACTGCGGGGGGTCATGAGGATTTGTGTCTCTTACTAGCGCTCATTTATATCCGTTTTCTTCAGGCAGATGAGGGCGTGCACCTCACAAATCTAAGAGGCATAGATCCTCAAGAGCTCACGCGCAAGCGGGGATTCATAGGGATGTTCAACTGTAGTGTCGCTTCTTCCAGCTTCTAACACCAAATTGTGTAGTGTCGCTGGCCGTGTGCTGTGTTTGTGTGACCGGTCAATGTGTCGGTCAATGTTAGCGGCGTGTCAGGATGCATTCACACGCTCCAGCACAGTCACGCGCACTCAGTACTCACCATACAATAAAACACGAGAAACGAAAATATAATTTCGCACAGACTATATTGCAATACTGGTAACAGTAAAGCGTCAACAATAAAAACTAACTCCCAGGCGTTAGGCCGTTTGAGAAAAATATATTCTTCTCTGCTGGTCACAGTAATCAGACACTTGATTACTACAGTTGCGCAGCGCTGATATCTCTGTATCTATTTATCAGGAAAATGACAAAGTCAAAGAGCTACTCTGATTGAGTGCATTTTTTGGCTTTGGGCGACGCCTTTGTTAAAAGTAAAAATAATTGTACCACAAAATTGCCTAGGTGTTGCCTTTTCAAAATTAGTAATAAGCGATGCCATGGAAGGCTCAAGAGATCTAATAAGCGATGCAGTCAAAAAAGGGCAGCTGATGTCCTGATGACACAATGCAAGCTTGCCAGCTTGGAATCCCATGGCATTAGCAGAGCATTCTCAGAATTTAATGAAAAAGTATATATATATATATATATATATATATATATATATATATATATATATATATATATATATATATAATATATATATATATATATATATATATATATATATATATATATATATATATATATATATATATATATATAAATTTTGGCAAGATTTTTTTTCTTTTTTATTTGGAGATAAAAATATCAGGATTTTGACATTTTACTGGTTGGCCTGTCGCTTGACATCCCCCTCCCCTCCGTCCCGCCCCCATCCACCCACCCCTCCCACTTTGTCGTTTGTTTTTTCGAGACTTGTACTGTTCTCATCCCCCTAGCCACCTTTGCCCTTGTTTTCTATTTTTTAACTGATTCAGCCCCAGTGGCTTATTTCCCAAATTTTGGAGGTGTCATCTAACGACTATGCATCAGTTGCAGAAGATGGATCGACCATGATAATTCAAGGGCAGTGCCAGATTAGCTTGGCGCCGACAGGCGCCAAGCTAATCTGGCACTACTTTTGATTTATCATGGTCGACCCATCTCCTGCTGTAGTGCGTCAGGGCTGCATGGGTTAAAGCTTTCAGGCACGCAGCCCCACCCCTCCCCGAACCCCCCTCCCCCAAGCCCATTGAGAACTAAATATCTTTATACGCCACTATTCTCTCTCTCTCTTTCTCTCTCTCTCTCTGTGGGGTGTGTGTGTGTGTGTGTGTGTGTGTGTGTGTGTGTGTGTGTGTGTGTGTGTGTGTGTGTGTGTGTGTGCGCGTACGTTTGTAGACACGAGAATCTCAGATATTGCTGTACGCACAAGCTTGAAACTTGGCGACATTCTTCATTGAAAGGGTGGTTAAGAGATCCTCCGAGCATGTTGTAACTGGATGTCTCATTGGAGACAGAAAAGACCGTTTATAGAAAGTCGGTTGACTCAGATTAGAGTTCGTCATTTTTCTTTTTTTGTCTTTAACCCTTTGGCGGTCGGTTGCGCTTCAGTTTTGTCGCGATGATTCCTGCAGGAATAACAGCATCATGACATCCTGCAGGAATAACAATACCCTGATATCCTGCAGGAATAACAGCATCCTGACATCCTGCAGGAATAACAACACCCTGATATCCTGCAGGAATAACAGCATCCTGACATCCTGCAGGAATAACAACACCCTGACATCCTGCAGGAATAACAGCATCCTGACATCCTGTAGGAATAACAGCACCCTGATATCCTGCAGGAATAACAACACCCTGACATCCTGCAGGAATAACAGCATCCTGACATCCTGCAGGAATAACAACACCCTGATATCCTGCAGGAATAACAACACCCTGACATCCTGCATGAATAACAACACCCTGACATCCTGCAGGAATAACAGCATCCTGACATCCTGCAGGAATAACAACACCCTGATATCCTGCTGGAATAACAACACCCTGACATCCTGCAGGAATAACAACACCCTGACATCCTGCAGGAATAACAACACCCTGACATCCTGCAAGAATAACAACACCCTGACATCATGTAGGAATAACAGAACCCTGACATCCTGCAGGAATAACAGAATCCTGACATCCTATAGGAATAACAACACCCTGATATCCTGCAGGAATAACAACACCCTGACATCCTGCAGGAATAACAACACCCTGATATCCTACAGGAATAACAGCATCCTGACATCCTGCAGGAATAACAACACCCTGATATCCTGCAGGAATAACAACACCCTGACATCCTGCAGGAATAACAACACCCTGACATCCTGCAGGAATAACAACACCCTGACATTCTGCAAGAATAACAACACCCTGACATCCTGCAAGAATAACAACACCCTGACATCATGTAGGAATAACAGAACCCTGACATCCTGCGGGAATAACAACACCCTGACATCCTGCAGGAATAACAACACCCTGACATCCTGTATGACTCATCGGGCGCAACAAGAACTGCTACTGACAGCCAAGGGGTTAACATCGAGAAAGTGACGACAGACATGTAAGCACTTCGTCGAAGGAAAAGCCCCTACAGACGTATACGTTAACACTTTACCTGACACCGAGTCTCAGACAGAGATACCTTTCTCAGGAGGAACTGGCGGAAAACCCAATGGAACCGAAGTCACTTGGAGAACAGGGGAACTTAGTAAGCGATATATATTTCAGTTGCTAAAACAGATACGAAGTGCGTTTTTTTCTTGTATTATATGTTTTAGAACAAGTTTTAACCCGAGCATTTATGAAACTGCGTTGTGGTTGCCTTTTCTAAACGTGTTCCTTTGTTGGTTGGCATTTTCTTTGTACTGATTTCTGTAGTAACAACAGTTCACGTTAGAAAATATTTGTGTAAACACAGTCTTAAAACCCATCTTTTCCCATTTTGGTTATTAGTGTTCATGTATTTAGTCATTTTCTGTTCTTTTGTGTAATTGTAATGTGGTTCTGGTTTTGTCACTTTTTTGTTTAATATTTTTTTCTGTTCGTATGCGCCTAGAGCATCTTACCATGTATAGGCGCCTTATAAATCCTCTTTATTATTATTATTATTATTATTATTATTATTATTATTATTATTATTATTATTATTATTATTATTATTATTATTATTATTATTATTATTATTATTAATGGAACATTGACTTGCTCCAGGATCTGCTTAGTGTCAGCTCTTTTTAAATGGATAAAAAAAAAGGGCTACAGTGTTCAGTGCGGATATATTTTATATATAGAGGTTTAGTTTGCGCCGGCCGACTCCCAACAAGGAACGAGAGCAAAATCACTGTTGATAACCAGTGTGAGCCGTGAACACGGACAATACTCCAGATAATCCACGAGGCATAGATGCCAGGGCCGGATCACTTACAAATGTGTGTGGGGTTGGGTGGGTGGGGGGGGGGGAACCAAATTGTTTTTGGGAGAAATTAACCACCTGAAGCAAGCATCAACAAAATGTGCTTGTCAATAACAATAGCATTTTGTTATGGGGGAAGAGGGGAGAAGGTCCATGAACCCCCCCTGCCCCCCCTTGGATCCGGGCCTGTGATCCTCATGAGCCCGGAGGGCTGATGAGGATCTATGCCACTTGGAGATGTTTGGAGTGTCTATGCTTATACTCGTAGTACACACTGGTTGTCAACAGTTATTTCGCTCTCATTCGTGACAAACAAAACCTCGCTCTATACAAACGGGGCATCCCGGATCATGACACCAAACTGCATGGACAATAACGGTGGTGTCGGCATGCAACCTCGTAACTAACAAATTTGTGTTTTCGAGAACAAAAATCCGGAACCATTAACTGTTTACATTTTGGACAGAATGTGTCATCGGAGGCTTTCTTCACAAGGCGGTTAACCCTAGCCCAGCCGCTGCACGTGCATTTCTGTTTCAGAAATCTTGCTTCATTCAACGACCAAAGCCAACACCGTCCAAGAAACAGGGATACAAATCGGTCTCAGCAAGAGGCATGGATCCTCATGAGCCCCCGCAGTCGCGGGGGCTCATGAGGATCTATGCCTCTTGCAGTTGCATCGTGTTGACTTTTTTCTCGACAATGAAGGGGTTAAGAGCATTTCTTGTCGAGCTGCACAACAGGTTGCAGGTTGCGTCACACAGCGGGAACATTCAATGGAGGCAGCCCGCATCAGATCACTACTTGCCACCAACATGTCACTTACGAAGTTGCATGCAAATACCAGCGATGTTTTTTTTTTAAATTTTTATTCAGCGAAGTCAACGATAATAGGACTGTTAGGTCAGGAGCTGATTACGTTCCCTGCCCCTTAGGAGTGTGTGCGGTTTGGGGGGTGGGGGGGGGGGAAGAAGAGGACGGGTGTATGTACGTGTCTGTCCTCTAGTTCCGGTACCATCCCCCATCAACATCCAGGGGCGGAGCTGGTGGGCGGGTTCCAGGGGTTCCGGAACCCCCCTCCCTCATAGCGAAAATTCTTTAAAATGTTGTTTGATATTTTGGCGAGTGGTGAGAGTATTAACACACCTTCACCCCCACCTCCCTCCCCCTCTCCTTCCATTTTCGATTTTTCGGCCACTCGAAGCAAGGTTCAGCGTCCCAAACAAAATGTTGGACCCCACCCCCCTTCCTGGAACCCCCCCCCCCCCCACTTGCCCGAGGTCACTGATCCGCCCCTGAACATCTTTCGCACACACGCACGCACACACACACACACACACACACACACACACACACACACACACACACACACACACACACACACACACACACAAACAGTGAAGTACAGTCGCAGGCACGATCATTACATTTACTGACTGAAGAAAAATACATCAACTTGAAAGTTTGATAAGAAGAATGCCATAAGACCAAAACTAATTACTTTACTAATTCTTACCATTTCATTTTACCTCGCCATATTGCCCGGATGTAAATACTATAAAAACACATTTCAGGACTGCTGACGTGACAGTTTCACTCCAGTCAACAAACCGACCCACTGTGAACGTCATCCAGACCAGAAACGTGACTACCAAGCGTGCAAAGAACACCCACACGAAGAGAGAAACATGCTTAGAAAAGACTGTTACCACACAATTGTGTTGTAACAGTCTTTTCTAAGCGTATTTCTTTCTCCGTTGGGATGTCCTCAACTGTCAACAAAGACAACTTTATTGTTCATTTTACACTGTCCGCTGCTCTATCACGAAACTGAACTAAATCATTCGAATCGTGTTCCATTCTGATCAATACGCGACAAGTGAAGTTAACATTTACGCGGCATGTCTGCAACGCTAACTTCATTTGTCGCGTATCCGCACGCGGCACGTCTCGGTCGAGCTAACAGCAGCTGTTATCACTATTACGTCACTCAACCAATGACGTTCGTCTCAGAGTCGCTTAAGTAGACAACGGGAGGTACACACTAAGCCTTGCACATGGCTGGCTACCTGGACGTGTCGTCTGCTTCACCTTGGTCAAGAAACTCTAGTGCATGCACAAATCAGGCTACTCGTTAACGTCTCGCAACCAATCTACAACTTTTGGTGGCTAATCCTTCTCATTATTATGTAAAATAATTATGCTATTAAATATTCAATAGACAAATTACACGCAGTAAGTATGCAATAGTAATAATACTTAAATAACACACCGTAAAATTATGCAATACACAAAATGAAACACTAACGAAATATGCAAACACAAAATCACACATCATAACAGAGGCAATACGCAAATAACGTACACAAAGAAAATATGAAATACCGTAAAATATGAAATACGCTAAAATATGAATACGCAAATTATCACAGCTTTACACTGTACAACATTACTTTGTGTGTCAACGGTATTCGCATGCAACCTCGTAACTATCCGATTTGAGTAAGTGGGGGGAAAAACTGTTGACATTTTGGCCAGAAAATGTGTTCCGGGAGTTTGATGACAAGGGGGTCGTGAACATGTCTTGCTTGAACTACAGATTCCAGATTTCGTCACAAACTACGGTAAAAATCAAAGGAGGCCAACGCGCCAAAATGTCACTTACGAGGTTGCATGCAAACACCATCGGTATGCGAACAGCATGACAGTGGTTTTAGTTAACCCGTTTTAACCACACAGTCGTTTTTCACAAACTCTGGAGGCCTCGCCTAACGGCTGTGTGCCTGATGGCGCCAAGGTAATCTAACACCGCCCTTCAATTATGGTCGACCCATCTCCTGCTGTAGCGTGTTGGGGCTAACTCCTTCGAGACGTGCCGCCTCCGGATACGCGGCATAAGCCGCGTATCCGGAGGCGGCACGTCTCGAATGAGTTAACCCATTCACTGGAAGTAGATGCAAAACCATAGCCGCTTAACCCCACCTGGCTGAAGATCGCGGATATAAATGACAACACGCAGAGGTATAGATTCTCATGAGCCCTCGCGTTACGGGGGCACATGAGGATCTGTGCCTCATGGATGTGGGTGTTGGCTGTGTTACAAGAGTGGAGAGGTCCATCTAACGCATTCAGCTTGTTTTCTTCCTTTTCAATGACTGCAGTGAGATATAAAATAGGCGCCAACCGGTTCTACAGCAAATACTCCAGTGGGCTATCATTGTCTGAAGACCCTGTATACAGCGGCTGCCTGTCTATAACGCTATGCTGCCAGCTTTGGTTTGTGTCGACAGATCTCTGTCCTTCAATTTTCGTAATATGACACGTCTTTGGAAAACAACACCAACAGGAACATACACAATGCATTAAAAAAAAAAAGCAAAAAACTTGTTCCATCAGTCTGAACTCTGCATAGCGGACAACTGGTCATTGCGGCCACACAAAAGCATCCATTTAATTTTCACAATAGAGAAAACGTGTATACAACAGATACCTGTCTACAACGCCATGCTGCCGGCCTGTGTGCATGCTGACCTCTCTACCTGACCATTGTTGTAGCAACCACCTTGCGGTCAATTGGGAGCCTGCTTCGTCTCCACACACCACCTGATATGTCAGTCAGGCGTGAAATGATCTGTCCATCTGCAATGCGCTCATTCAGCCGTGAAATTGTTCTCGATTCGTTTTCAAAGCGTGAAACAGTGAAAACATGAGCGCGCGAAACCATTCCTGCCCGTACAAGGCAGGAATGGTTTTGCGCGCGCATGCTTTAACTTTTTGTTTGAAAAATTTAGAAATTCCTAAAAATAAAAAATAAAAACTCGTTCTCATTCATGATGAATGGTTTCACATGGTTTGTAGGGGACACTGTCTATAGCGACCACGTTGTTTCCGTGCCCTGGGTGACCATAATACACAATTTAGTTTGACAGTATTTTGAAGTTAAACCGCCTTTACCATCAGCAGCCATCAAGGATAAAAATCGATAATAGAGTACATCAAATAAGATTACATACAAGTCGATAATAAGGGTACATAAAATCAATAATAAGAGAACATATAAATCAATAATAAGATTACATACAAATCGATAAAAGAGTACATAAAAATTAATAATAAGAGTACATCAAAATCAATAATAAGATTACATACAAATGGATAATAAGAGGACATAAAATCAATAATAAAGTACATCAATATTAATAATAAGATTACATGCAAGGCTTCTGTTTTCACAACAGGTTAAAGGGTCTTTTTAGACCCCCCCCCCTTCCCCCAGTATAAATTTTAGAGGGTACACAGCCCCCCAACTGAGCATAATAGGGCGCCAAGCTGTTCTGGAACCACCCTTGAACTATCGTAGTCTAATTTATTTCTTGCATTAGTGCCTCAGGATGAAAAGTGTTAAATTGACGAGTGTGTATCTCGTGTACAATATTATCTGCTACTAAACGTCATTTGCTATTTTTAACAAACAATGTCGCCCACATGGAAATCAGATAATGCATGGCAAACACTGCAACTTTCAATACACTACACAACAAAGACTGTGTCTAAACGTTCAATACACCACACAGTACAGACTGTGTCTAAACTTTCAATACACTTCACAGCACAGGCTGTGTCTAAATTTTCAATACACTACAAAACGCAGACTGTGTCTAAATTTTCAATTCACTACACAACACAGACGGTGTCTAACTTATCAAATCACTACACAGAACAGACTGGGTCAGTTGTTTCACCGAGCGGTCCGGAATCTTACTATAACTTAAATTGCTTGTTCTTGCAGTGACACGCACACACACACACACACACACACACACACACACACACACACACACACACACACACACACACACACACACACACACACACACACACACACACACACACACAGACAAAACAAAACTGACAAGAAGAAACAACTAGCCAACCCAGGTTTCGGGCAAACAACAAGCCATCCACAAGGGCAAACAATAAACAGCAAGCCATCCACGAGGGCAAACAACAAAATACCTTACAAAACAGTAGCAACATTAACCACAACAACAAATCATCAACAACAAGCGCCCCAATCAACCTTCCGGCAAATTCAATTTCCCGCCACAAACATCAGACCCGGCGGTTGATCAACTGAGCTCAGGGGAAACAATCACTCTCAGCAGCTCCAATTTTGTTATTCCCGGTCGACATCTCGCCCTTCACACTTTTTGTTTTTCGGCGCTTTTGTCCGAGCTGGCCGCTGACCGACCGGGATTGTCTGCCGTTTGTTATTTCTCCCCCGTATCCTTTTTGCCCCTTTTAGTGTAGGTTTTGCGTATTATCAGCGTCGCTCCCCTACCACACTCACACTCACACACACACACACACACACACACACACACACACACACACACACACACCTACTGTACATCAGTCAGTTTTCTCCCTTGCGTATCATCAGGTCCCCTCCCTACCGCACCGCTCACACACACATCGGCACACACACATATCGGCACACACACATACACACACACACACACACACACACACACACACACACACACACACACACACACACACACACACTCATACACCCTGCTCCACCCTCTTCCCGTCTTTCTCTTCCTTGTCCTCACAAACAATCATGCTCATCAGATACACACGCCAACAACTGTTATCTCTACGTCGCCACGCCACCCACTGCGCATCCGGTGCCGCCGACAGTGTTTCAGACGCCGTACGCGGCATCCGATTGCGTAAGAGAGGCCGCAGGGGCGGAATTAGCAGAAGGCAGGACGCACCACCACACACACGACCACACACTTCTTCATCTCTTCCAATGCCCTTCCACCCCTTCCGCCTCCCCCCACCTCCCCGCCTTCTCCCCCTTCCTTCCCATTTCTTCTCCTCTCTTCCTCTTTCACTGCTCCCTGCCCTCCTCGGCTGCCCCCTCCCCCACCCTCACTCCCCTTCCTCCCCTCACCCCCTCCTCCTTCGCCTGCTTTCTCCTCTTCGTCCCCTCCTCCCCCTTTTCCCTCCCCTTCACCCTCCCCCTCGCTCTTCCTCATCTTTTCCTACTCCCCTTCCTCCCTCTCTCCCCCCACCCTCCTCTCGCATCCTCTTTTTTACCCGGTTCTCCTTCCCCGACTGTTCCTCCTCCTCCCTCCACCCCTCACTCCTCTTTCCTCCCTCCATCCTCTCTCCCCCCTCCCTACCCTCCTCCTCTTCTGTCCTCTTCTTCGTCCGTTTCTTCTCCCTCTCCCTCTGCTGTCTCTTCCAACCTAAAACTGTCTGTTCAATGCCCAGTCTGTCTCCAAAGATGGCAAAGCTGACGTGATTTCCGATTTCATTCTAGACAATGACCTAGATATTGTCGTGATCACCGAAACGTGGCTCCGCTCAGCTGGCGATGAACCCATCATCGCCAGCGTCACTCCGATTGGCTACCGCCTGGCCTCCTTCCCGCGCGCTTCCAGAGGGGGTGGCATTGCCATCATCTACAGGGACTGTCTTTCCGCTCACCTCTCCTTCTCTCAGTCTCTACCTTTTGCTCATCCCTCCTTTGAATCTGTCGAGGCCGTAGCAACACTCCCTGGCCAGTCCCTCATCTTCTCATGTATCTATCGCCCCCCTCCAAGCTCTCAAAACAAACTCACAAACTCCATGTTCCTCACCGAGTTCGACCTCCTCCTCGACCACTACAGTACACGACCCGGAAAACACATCCGTCTAGGCGACTTTAACTTCCACTTTGACAAACCCGACCACCCTGACACAAAACGCCTTTGCACGTCACTTTCAAACCACAATCTTACACAACACATCACTAAACCCACCCATCGACTCGGCCACACCCTCGACTGGATCATCACCCGCACCTCCGATCAACTCTTTCTCGACTCTGACACCTCCTCTGTGCTTCCCTCTGACCACCTCGCTATTCTCGTCTCCCTCAATCTACCTCCCCCGAAAAAAAACCAAGCTCATCGTCTCTCGTCGCAAACTAAAATCTGTCAACCGCGAGAGCTTCTTCGACGAAGCTGTCGACCTTCTCTTGGACCCCGCCCCCTCTCCCGATCTTGCATCCCATTTCGATTCCTCCCTTCGAAAACTTCTAGACACCCATGCCCCTGTCACCACCTGCTCCATACCCAACCGACTCCCCTCCCCCTGGCTCACTGACGACATAGCTGAAGCCAAGCGCGAGCGCCAACAAGCGGAACGCCGCTGGCGCTCATCTGACCTCACCGTTCACAGACAGATCTTCCAAACAACTAGATCCAAAGTCTGCAAAATGATCTCCGAATCTAAACGCAAATACCTTCAAAACCAAATCCTGGAATCCACTTCTTCCAAAACCCTCTACGCCACCATGAACACACTCCTAGGCACTTCTAAAAACTCTCCTCTCCCCAACACACACAGCAAAGAAGAACTCCCGTCTGCTTTTTCTACCAACTTTTCGGACAAAATCCAAACTCTGCGCGACACACTCGAGACCCTGCCTTCTCCGCCTTGCCCTCCCGACCCCCCCCCTTTTCCGGCACTCCCCTCTCGTCCTTCCGCCCCGTCTCTTAGGATGAAGTACTCAAGACCATAAAGTCCATGCCCTTCAAAACCTGCGAGCTAGACCCCCTCCCAGCTTCTCTCTACCGTGACGGCCTTCCAAAACTTCTGCCCTTCATTACCGACATCATCAACGCATCTCTAGAAAACGGCTCCGTCCCCGATATCTTCAAGTCCGCCATCGTCCGTCCTCTCCTAAAAAAACACAACCTCGACCCAAACGAACTCAAGAACTATCGCCCAGTCTCCAATCTCTCTTTCCTGTCCAAGCTTCTTGAGAAGGTTGTTCTCAACCAGCTCAACCTCCACCTCACCGACAACAACCTCCTGAGTCTATTCCAGTCTGCCTATCGCAAACATCACAGCACTGAAACAGCCCTTCTACATATCTTAAACGATCTGCTTCTCTCCACCGACTCGGGCAACATCTCTCTTCTTACACTACTCGATCTCTCTGCCGCCTTTGACACTATAGACCACTCTATCCTCCTCCACCGACTCCACCACTCCTTTGGCATCACTGATTCTGCTCACTCCTGGTTTCTCTCCTACCTCTCCGACAGACAGCAGTCCGTCACCATCAACGGCGTCTCTTCCAACCCAGTCACGCTCTCCTGCGGAGTCCCACAGGGGTCCGTCCTGGGCCCGGTCCTTTTCACACTCTACACCTCTCCTCTGTCCAACATCATCCAGTCTCACCGCATACACCACCACCTCTACGCTGACGACTCACAACTGCTAGACAAAGACAATCTCGACAACACTCAGTCACTACTGACTCGCACGGCTGACTGCTACGAAGACGTGAAAAACTGGATGACAGCAAACAAGCTAAAACTGAACGACGACAAAACGGAAGCCATGCTGGTAGGCACTCGCCAGAAACTCTCCCAGCACCCTCCCTCTCTCCACCTTCAACTCGATAGCACCCCCATCTCCCTCTCTGACTCGGCCAAGAACCTCGGCGTTATCCTCGATTCCTCTCTGTCCATGACCAGCTTCGTTTCCGCCACGGCCCAGGCATGTTATTTCCACCTCCGCCGCATCAGTCAGATCAGAAAATACCTCACTACCGAAGCTGCCACCAAACTTGCTGTCTCTCTCATCTTATCTCGCATCGACTACTGCAACTCTCTCCTTTCCGGCCTCCCTCACTCCACCATTTTCACTCTCCAACGCGTTCAAAACAATGCTGCCCGCCTCGTCCTCAGAAAGAAAAAATCCGACCACGTCACACCCCTGCTCAAACTCCTTCACTGGCTCCCCACCCCCCAACGCATCCAATACAAAATTCTGTCTCTCTGCTACAAATCCCTGAACAACTGCGCTCCTGCCTATCTCTCCAACTTACTTCACCCCTACACACCTTCCCGCTCCCTCCGCTCTGCCTCTGACCCTCTCCGCCTCCACATACCTCGCACCAAACTTAACACTTTCGGCCCCCGCTCCTTCTCCGTCTACGGTCCATCCACCTGGAACACTCTCCCACTCTCTCTCCGTCAGAAACACTCTCTCTCCTCCTTCCAGTCCGCCCTCAAAACTCACCTCTTTCAACAGTTTTAGCACTATATCACCACACTCCCCACCCCAAGCTGACCGTCGTAATGTATTCCATTGTTTGTGGTACGCAAGTCATTGTCTAAAGCGTGCGCATGCGTGCGCGAGTTGTGAGTGCGCGCTTAGAGTTATAATTATTATAAGATAAGCGCATTATAAATACCGTAATTATTATTATTTATTATTATAACAGCATATCTCCATACGCCTTGTTTCCCTTCACAAACGAGCGCTTGTGTGTGTATGTGTGTGTGTGTGTGTGTGTGTGTGTGTGTGTGTGTGTGTGTGTGTGTGTGTGTGTGTGTGTGTGTGTGTGTACACGAAAGAGCTCAAATGGGTGACTGTCTTTACCATCCTTATGAAAAATGGGTGTGTGTAAAAATCTGGGTGACCAAGTCAGACACCCATTTTTTCTGAGGGTTGTTTCTGCATTGTCTTGGGGTAAAGATTCATAAAAAATAAAAAGATCAGTTTTTCTCGTTTTGGCGTTAAAACATGCACTTTTGTGTTTAACAGACACGCCTGTAGTGTGTTTGAAAACTTGTCCCTCCCAGCAATGTGTGTGTCTTGTGCGCACAGAACCCTGAGAATGGGCGTGTATGTATGACATCACCCTTCTCAGCTGTAAATAACTTCATAGCTGATATGGGTCAGGAAGGGGGGGGGGCGGATATTTTGTTGTTTGAGGGAGTAAATTGTTTATGTTCCTACAAAATTAGGTTTGTTATTTGAGGGTGTGGTTGTTTTGTTAAAAAAAGTGTTGAGTTGTGATGTACTTCCGGGGTGATGTGGAGAAAGGAGAAAGGTCATGTCTAGTGACAAATTTGAGATTCATGTATACGTTCACCAGGGACTTAGCCTATACTTTTTCTACGTTTGTTTCCATGTCAGATGAAGAATATTTGATCTGAAACGTCGTTGTTTGTTTCTATTTTAAAGGGTTTTCCGCCACTATCTTCTGTTTTAGTTTGACTTAGCCTATAATTATATTCGTACGCCGGTTGCTAAGAAGTGAAGTGATTGTATGAGTGCGCAGTGAGAGAGAGGACGTATAGACTTTGGGTGAGGCTGCTGTTGTCTTGTGTCTTTTGGTTTGTTTAAGTGGGTTTGTTGGTGTTATGCTTTCGTTTTGACTGCAACTCCTGTTAGATTGTATGCACAAATTGATTGAATGCAAATGACGTCACACAGTCAGTGTCGTTAGGTGTGTCGTCTGCTGCAGTCAGTCGTTTAGTGCAGTATGTAATGCTAGGTCAGAGAAGAAAAAAAAAAACAACAACAAAAAAAAACACCTAATGTTGCCAAAGGGTGTAATAGTAAAGTATTGTTTGTGTGAATGCTGCATGTTTGAGGGAAGGACTGGAGAGTCGAGTGCTGAGTGAAGAGAGAAGGCGACAATAGGGAAAACTATGATATCCAGCACTATTACGTTGGAACAGATGCATAACAGTTATGACACGCCTGTAAATGAAACACTTTTAACATTAACAAAAGTTGAGTATAAGGAGAGGTTTTAAAACAGTTTTAATAAAAACTGTTGCCGGACACGCTTCTAAAAACAACAGTTTCTTAGTTTTAAACCTTGCACCGCGCCATAAACGCCGCGATTGCTTCTCAGTCTTAGCTGTCCTATAGTGTGGAATGTGGGACTTGTCCAACTGGATCCATCTGGTGCACTCCAAATGTGTATTTGTGGGTGGTTTGATGTGCAACTCGTTGCGCGCCTCAGAAATGACCTCCTGATTCCAGGGATAATTAAAATCTTTCATTCATTAGAGAGCATTCAGCAGCTCTATAAAACCCAAAGTGATGACACCCCCCCTCCCCACCTTCACCCCCCCCTCCCCTCCCCTCCCCCCCACTACCCTACCCAAACAATCATTAGAAAATCAACCAGAGGTATTTTTAGTGAGGTATTTGTTCACTGTGTTGTTGTGTCATTGTGCTTTACATTTTTAATGCAGGAAAAAGAAGGAATATACATTAAGCTGAATAAAGATTGATTGATTGATAGATTGATTGATTGATTGTACATTGCTTAATGTCCCGACAGCAACAAGGCTTGTGTCATTGTGCTTTACATTTTTAATGCAGGAAAAAGAAGGAATATACATTAAGCTGAATAAAGATTGATTGATTGATAGATTGATTGATTGATTGTACATTGATTAACGTCCCGACAGCAACAAGGCTTTCTCAGGACGTGCCTGCACTGCTTGTGAAAAAAAAAAAAAATAAACAGAACATTGAAATTTGAATGTATGTCACCAGCCGGTCAAATACATTAAATAAACCTAACACATGGGGCCGAAATAAAGCTAAGACCATTTAGCAACACACATCCAATATCAAGAGCTACAGGCAGTGCAGACAGTAGGGAGAGTTTTAAAAAGGCAAATACAGGTGAATGGACAAAGGGTAGACAGAAACACATGCCCCAGAATAGAGAGAAAAACCCACCCTGTGGGGATGACCAGGGTGACCCTGAGAACTAAAAAATACCTAACCCCAACCAAGTCCCCCAGAGCAGACCCGGGTGGGGGCTGAAAAAAGAATGACAACAATCAAATAAATGTGGAAAAGAAGCATCAAATATTCCGTGAACTTTACGTTAATTAAAGACACCTAATTTTCTTGAGATGTCCATGCTAAAATGAATGATTTGACAAGGACACCCATTTGTACTGTAATGCCAGTTTTTGTGTATTTATTGGTAGAAAACCATTTTTTCTCCATCCAGTGGCTCTGTTTCTAGAAAATGTCTTTTTTATTTTAAGTTGTAGAGCTTAGTTACAAGGTGAGTTCTAAACATTCGCATCAACTCCAGAGCCCTAGAATAAATAGAAATATGGGAACCCATTTTCACATAAAATGGTAGGTAACCCACTCTGATGGTTTTGTCTCCCTGTGTGTGTGAGTGTGTGTGTGTGAGTATATATGTGTTTGTGTGTGTGTGTGAGAGAGAGAGTGTGTATGTGTGTGTGTGTGTGTGTGTGTGTGTGTGTGTGTGAGAGAGAGCGAGAGAGAGAGAGAGAGAGAGAGAGAGAGAGAGAGAGAGAGAGAGAGAGAGAGAGAGAGAGAGAGAGAGAGAGAGAGGGAGAGAGAGAGAGAGAGTGTGTGTGTTCGCGCTAGGGTTTTTGACAGTCGGCATTCCTCCCGTCATGGACACGATCAAATTAGCGCTCATCTCCCAGTTACAAAATACAATTGGTTCACTGAAGCAAGCAAAAGCAAGCTACGAGGAAAGGGTGGGTTGAGGCCGGGGAGGGGAGGGGGGGGGAGTAGAAGGGCCGAGTGGGGAAGGGGTAGGGATGGGGGGCCGAAATCCAGACCAAAAAGTTGACTGCCAAGCGTGTGAAATGCAAAGAAGTACCCAACGGAGAAAGAAACACGCTTAGAAAAAACGGTACAACACAATTTATTAATATTTCGGGTAAATACCCTTTGTCAAAATAGACAAACAAACAGAGACATTAGCCGCTACTTATCTTCATATGCAGAAGGAATGTGGCAACTGAAGGTGACGTAAAAATAAAAATAAGAATAAAAGAAAAGGAAGAACAAATGTAAAAATGACGTCAAAGAAAAATATCATAAGAGAAAGACTCCGAGAGAAACTCAACACGAGAGACAAGAATGTGTGTAAGCGCGCGCAGTAGCGAGCAAAAGTAAATGCGTGTGTGTGAGGCCGGGGAGAGAGAGAGAGAGAGAGAGAGAGAGAGAGAGAGAGAGAGAGAGAGAGAGAGAGAGAGAGAGAGAGAGAGAGAGAGAGAGAGAGAGAGAGAGAGAGAGAGAGAGAGAGAGAGAGAGAGAGAAGAGAAGAGATGGACAGCGAGAGAGAGACTGAGGGAGAGAGGGAGAGAGAGAGAGAGAGAGAGAGAGAGAGAGAGAGAGAGAGAGAGAGAGAGAGAGAGAGAGAGAGAGAGAGAGAGAGAGAGAACGAACGGGGAGTACCCTTGGGCACGAAGTAGGCTGAGTGTCTAATACACAAAGCCTGCTAAACACCAACCCGAATGCAAACTTTATATCACCATCAAGTTGAGGACTACCTCGGGGAAAAACGGGAGGACCCCGGGAAAAAACCCCAGCATTTAGCATGGTACCCAACAAGGAATATCAATGAAACAAAGCAAATAATCAAATTCAGTAAGAGAATAATGGTCTCTCTCTCTTTTCCCTTTTTCTCTTCTTCCCTTTCCTCCTCCCCTTCCCCCTTCCCCTTTGTCTTTCTCTCCCCCCCACACCCGGTTTTTTTTTTTTTTTTTTTTTTTTTTAGTTACCCTTGAAGGTGGTTTCACAACTACCTACTCTCCTCCTATACCATTATTCTCTTACTGAATTTGATTATTTGCTTTGTTTCATTGATATTCCTTGTTGTGTACCATGCTAAATGCTGCTTTTTTTTTCCCGGGGTCCTCCCGTTTTTCCCCGAGGTAGTCCTCAACTTGATGGTGATATAAAGTTTGCCTTCGTGTTGGTGTTTAGCAGGCTTTGTGTATTAGACACTCAGCCTACTTCGTGCCCAAGGGTACTCCCCGTTCGTTCTCTCTCTTTCTCTCTCTCTCTCTCTCTCTCTCTCTCTCTCTCTCTCTCTCTCTCTCTCTCTCTCTCTCTCTCTCTCTCTCTCCCCCTCAGTCTCTCTCTCGCTGTCCCATCTCTTCTCTCTCTCTCTCTCTCTCTCTCTCTCTCTCTCTCTCTCTCTCTCTCTCTCTCTCTCTCTCTCTCTCTCTCTCTCTCTCTCTCTCTCTCTCTCTCTCTCTCTCTCTCTCCCCGGCCTCACACACACGCATCTACTTTTGCTCGCTACTGCGCGCGCTTACACACATTCTTGTCTCTCGTGTTGAGTTTCTCTTGGAGTCTTTCTCTTATGATTTTTTTCTTTGACGTCATTTTTACATTTGTTCTTCCTTTTCTTTTATTTTTATTTTTACGTCACCTTCAGTTGCCACATTCCTTTTGCATATGAAGATAAGCAGCGGCTAATGTCTCTGTTTGTTTGTCTATTTTGACAAAGGGTATTTACCCGAAATATTAATAAATTGTGTTGTACCGTTTTTTCTAAGCGTGTTTCTTTCTCCGTTGGGTACTTCTTATGATGATATGAACCATAACCCACAAAGTCCCTTCTATATGAGAGCTGCCCTCGCTGTCAAGGGTCTCTAAAGTTTGTCTTTGAACTGATTCTGATGTTGAATTATCTCTTATTGAAAAAGTCTCGCAGATCTGTCAATGCGTCAGTGAGTTCTATAAGGGGCGCAGGACATACGCGTCATTGATTTGTCAAACGTCATTTGTCATGACGTAAGTTTTAGTTTTTACTTAATTTTATATTTTACGTGATATGAGTTTTACTTTTGCTTCCTAGGCTTGAGAAAATGGTGACAAAACTAGAATTTCACGGTACAATTTCAGTCTTGCTATAATTTGCGTGAAATCAGGTTGACTTTATCTAGCTACATGTACATGATATACTAAGTACACGGGTCACCTGCATGCTCTTCTGAAAGCGCGTCGATGTGTGTGTGTGCGTGTTAGTGCCTGCGTGCGCGCTCCAAGTATCTCTAAGAGGTATAGATTCTCACTGCGCCCTCCGGGCGCATGAGGATCTATTCCTCCTGGAAATGCGCCCATGTTTGTGAGAGAGAGAGAGAGAGAGAGAGAGAGAGAGAGAGAGAGAGAGAGGAGAGAGAGAGAGAGAGAGAGAGACAGCGCGCGCGCGAGAGAGAGAATTACGTCATATTTAGAGTATTATGTCAATGTCTGCGTGGTGACGGCTTGCCTCTTTTACGTCACCGCCCCTGTCTGTCTTTCTCGAAAAGTCAAGCTTTCTTTTACTGTGTTAATTCTTTTCTGAAAAGAATTACTTTTTACGAATGAAGTTGAAAGGATACAAAGCTGTCTAACGAAATCATCCAATGTCTTTCTCCAAACTAACTATATCCAAAAGTTGAAAGAAAATATGACAACAATTACAAAGTCTAATCTGGGTCAACCGACTTCTTATAAACGGTTGTTTATGTCTTCAATGAGACATTCCATTACAATATGTTCGGAGGCTCTCTTAGCCACCCCCTTAAGAAAGCATTTCGCCAAGTTTCAAGCTTGTGTGTACAGAAATATTGAAGATTCTCTTGTTTACATACATATGCACATACACGCACACATACACACAGGCACACAACACATACATACACACACATACATACATACATGCATACATACATACATACATACATACTTACGTACGCACACACGGCGCTTCGCGCCAAATGTACGTTCAGCAGAAGGTTAACGTAACTAGACATGACCTATTTTTTTTTATCGTGTTACTTCAATTGTTAGAGGTTTAACCTGCCCGCCTTTGACATCATGGACATGCTATTAAATTCGCCCCACCGCGACCCGTCCTAAAATGTCCCTTCTATAAACAGAAAGGGACTTAAAAACAAAGATAAAATAATAATTCAAACATAAAAGAAAACAAACAACGAGAAAAAACCAAATTAAACAAAAAACGAAACAGTAAAAAATAAACAACAAAACATACGCAAACAAAAGAAAACGAAATAAAGAAATGAAAACTTAGAAAACAGGACAACAAAAATATACAACCCACAAAAAACTCATACAAACAAACCAACCCAAAAAACCCAAAACCAAACAATACACAAACTAACCAACAAAGATAACAAACAAACAAACAAACACACAAACAAACAAACAAAAGAATAAAAACATAAAAACAAAAATAAATGACACCCCTTGTGCATGACGTGACAGTACCGGTGGATGCACACACACGGGGTTTGCCCCTTTCGCTGCTAGCGGTGGCAGATTGTGTTTTGGTTTATTATTAATTCACCGCCACACAGCCCTGGCCTTCCACGGAACACGGACACAGCAGTGGAGGCAGCGAGAGACATAGATCCTCATGAGCCCCCGCTGCTGCTGCGTCCTCATGAGGATCTATGTCTCTTGCAGTCGGATCGGGTCAAACGTTTACTCGGCAGTGAAGGGGTGAATAAACTAAACATTGTATGAGAAAAACAAGGGCAGGATGACGACCGACTCTCTATTTAGGCCGTATCTTCATCTCCGATCTCTTCAGCGAGATCCAGCCTCCCAGGGTATACCAGACGACACCGTCATTACCATACACCGCCGAAGACTTGTACAGACCGTTGAGGTTGGAATACGCACAGTAGTTGTACCACCAGGCGCCGTGATAACTTGCTGCACAGTTCACGCCGCCGCCCCTGTAGTTGTCTCTGTCGTACGTGGAGAAGGCCATGTTGTTATGGTAATTCAGGCTGTCTCCTGCAATGACAATGATCCGCCCTGAGATGGCCTTAGTCGCCTGATCGGCGTTAAACCCAAATGACTAACCAACTTGAATGTCCATGTTAACGTTTTGGGTGTCGGTAGCGGGTTTTAGTCGCGATGATTCCTGCAGGATGTCAAGGTGTTGTTATTCCTGTAGGATGTCAGGGTGTTCTTATTCCTGCAGGATGTCAGGGTGTTCTTATTCCTGCAGGATGTCAGGGTGTTGTTATTCCTGCAGGAAGCATAGCGTCTAAATCGCTACCTTAGGGTTAACAGTGAAGATACTGATACGCCGGATGATGACAATGGTGAGAATGGTTGTGCCTGAAGATGACAATAATGATGCTAATGATGGTGATGATGACATTTGTCGGTTATTAGGGGTGCATATCCATAGTCCTACGTATCCATATTCCTACGCACTGGAAATTGTGACGTTGTTGGTCGATAGTTCTACATCCTCCTTTTCTTTTTACATTTAAAGTTTTGTTGATTATCTTAGTGCAGTACCCACCCCCACCCCGCTCCAACACCGAATTATTATGTCCATTTGGTCTATTGCAAATATGATTATTTTACTGCCTCAAAGAAAATGCGCGTATACGTGCGTGTCTGCGGCCATGCGCATAAATGATTCTAACCTTTGTGCTTTTCAGGTGCATTAACACTTTTTCATTTGTTACATAAAGACAGGGACGATGAACTAAAATAAATAATCAAATAGGCGATCACGTGCACACGCACGCACACACGCACGCACGCACACACGCGCGTACGCACGCACACACGCACGCACACACGCACGTACGCACGCACACACACACAGACACATATACACACGCATACACTCACTATCCATCTCTCAACCCTTCCATTGCCCACAAAATGCCTAACACACACGAGGAACATGTCTTACTGAGTCCCGAGTGCAGCTGCTTATCACTGATGATTTCCACTACGTCTTTGTCTCGTTCACAGCCATCATCACATTCATCATAAGCAAGAGTCTCATGAGACAATGCGGCCACAGGGACTCAGAATGTATGCCTCTTGCAAGACAGTTGTCGGACCATTTTTATTTCTTAGTTAATTCTGTTAACCTTAGTTTAAACAGGTGACGACCGCTGGCATGGGGATGGGAGGGAGGGGGTAGTGTGGGAGGGACACGTGATGGCGTGAGTGGGTCAGGGTCACAGGTCTGGAATGTCAGGAAGAGCCGCTGCCGAGATTGTGTGGGATGGGTAGGGGTGAGGGAGCCATAGGAGTGTCAGTGGTAATCAATTCCTAGGTTGCAAGTTTGGAAGCGGATGTGCGTGGGCGGAGGGTGGGGGAGGGGTGGGGGGGGGGGGGCGATGGTCACCGCACTACTCCCCCGCACACGACTCTCGCAAGCTAACAGGCAAAGCACGCACTAAGCCTTAGCAGCATGTTGTACCCGCCACCATCCCCGGTGCACACCCTGTTTATTATGCACTACTTCTATTGTTGATATTATCTTGACATCAATGTTGACTCTGGTTAATAGGGCTTGATCTAATAAGTGTCATAATATCGTCAATATTCTATTTTTTATGATTCTTGTTTTTGTGTCATTAATGAGTACAAGTGTTCCATTGTCAATGTTCGGTATACTTTGTTTATGTGATGAAGGGAGGTGAGAAGTGATTAATTTCTACTTGATAGTGTACTGTCGTGTTTGGTTTTGTTGTCCAACGGTATCTGTCAGTGTATAGTAAGAATTAAACGTACTCCTCAGTTTACGCCAAAACCAAGTGTTGACAAGCTTACATAAATAGATTGTTTGTTTGTGTGTGTGTGTGTGTGTGTGTAGTGTGTGTGTGTGTGTGTGTGTGTGTGTGTGTGCTGGCGTGCGTGCGTGCGTGTGTGTGTGTGTGTGTGTCTACATATATATATATATATATATATATATATATATATATATATATATATATATATATATATATATATATATATATATATATATATATATATATATAGATATATATATATATATATATATATATATATATATATATATATATATATATATATATATATATATATAGATATATAGATATATAGATATATATATATATATATATATATATATATATATATATATATATATATATATATATATATATATATATATATATATATATATATATATAGTCGCCCAAAGCTATATATAATATATTTAAGTATAATATATTATCTATAAGGATAAATTTAAGTTTTCTCCGCTTTTTTTTGCGTTGAGGTTTGCAATTTCAGGTTACGCCGTATGCCTACCTGAAGAGCCTCCCCCCACCCCCCCTCCAACCCCCACCCCCACCCCCCGGGCCAAACCGGTCGTAGGCGGTAAAAACTTAAATCTATCCAGCAGATCCAAGATCTGTTTGGGAATATTCATGCACTAGCCTTCCCTCTCGGGGGGAGGTCAGGATATTCTCCAGCGGATTGCGGGGCGCGTGGAGGTAGTCCCTATTGCTATATGCAGTAGGTGTTCAGTGGAAGGCTCAAAAAGATAGGTCTGTCATTCCTTCTCTCTCCCACTACCCTTTCTTTCTAGATCTCGTGAGCGATGCAGTCACAAAAAGGGCAGCTGATGTCCTGATGACACAATGCAAGCTTACCAGCTTGGAATTCCATGGCATTAGTACAGCAAGAGCATTCTCAGAATTTAATGAAAAATTATGTCCCTTGGAGCTATTCTGATTGAGTGCATTTTTTGGCTTTGGGCGACGCCTTTGTTATAAGTAAATAATTGCACCACAAAATTGCCTAGGTGTTGCCTTTTCAAAATCAGTTTGTCTTCTTCCACTGCAACACCTCATAAAGCTTTAGGGATGCAATCTGCACTGTGCTAGTGGTGCTACCAGTAAATTCTGGAGGCGTCTTTCTAGTACATCAGTTGTGTTTGCAATTTCAGGTTACGCCGTATATATATATATATATATATATATATATATATATATATATATATATATATATATATATATATATATATATATATATATATATATATATATATATATATATATATATATATATATATATAAATAAAGAATCGTTCACACACATATATTACAAACAAAGGCGACGTCCGAAGCTAACAGTGCTCTCAATCAGAGTAACTCCAAAGGGACATGATTTTACATTTCATTTCTGAGAGTGCTCTGCAGTGCCAATGCCATGCAATAGACCGATTCACTTTTTGCCTGAAATGTCACGCAAACTACGCGTGCAGTAGAACCATGTGCGTCTGAATGCCACGCCGAGCTCCGGCAAAAAAACCCGAATTTGCTAGCTAGACGCGTCTGTATTTTCTGTTCTTTTAGACGATTTCGGTGGTACTGGATATGCCTAGAAAGCATCGTTGCTATGGGAAATGTAAGTTATATTCCAGATACCCTGATCGATATCCAGATGTGCAGTTTTGCAATTCCCGATGCCTTTCCCTTACGACTGCAGACCGCTCTTTCGTGTTCGCAGTTTTAAGCGAAAGGCTTCGCAAACGGAAACACTGCACATCAACTGAACCCTGGTAGATTTACAAGACATCACAAGTATACTCAAAAAGTCAGTTTCTGCTTTTCCCTGTTCAACCATATTCTTCATAGACTGACTTAATCGCTTGTATTTACATTTGATCTGCTAAATTAGATTTTAAAACTTTCAGTTGTGTGTGAAGCATTCGTGCACGTACGCTGACCCGTATGACTGGGATGAGAGACGCCTCAGTGATGTAAAAAGACTAGCACTAGCAGAAATTCATTCTCAGGTGGAAAAGCAATGATTTAGACAAATTGAACTGTTAAGATTGTTTTCTGCTAGTAGTTAGTGTGCACACAGAAAAGTGTACTGTGCCTGCACAAATATGTCCACATGTAGGTAGGATCACCCATATTTCAGCTTGTAAGTACAGAATAACCGATATTACCTTTGGAAAGAGTACATAAAAATGTGTAGTCATGAAAAATGTCAAAGCTCTATATTTTGTAGTTATGAAAAATCACAGCTTAGCGAAAATGAGACGATTTGCGCAATTTATAAAATGCTAAGTTTATGGTCGTATAACTAAATAATCTCTACACTGACAATATCCCCGCGTGTTGTACTCGTTAAACCCAATACCTAGTTTGTACTGACCTCTTTTTACAGATCCTATAATTGTATACTTTACAACATCCTAAAATGGTTAAAAAAAAAACAAACCCGTCAAATAGCGCGCTTTACTCTACTAGCAGTCTAAATTCGCGCTATTTTCCGTAAAGCGCGAGTAGCAAGCTTGCCAGACACCGATTAAAGGGGCAGAGCCTAAATCGTTACGCCAAGATAGTGGGTCGGTCTATTCCAGGCTTGCGAACTTGCATTGCGTCAGCAGAACATCAGCTGCCCTTTGAGTGACTGCAAGGCTCACTAGGTCTAGAAAAGAAGTGGGATGGGAGAGAAGGAATGACAGACCTATCATTTTAAGGCTTCTACAAAAAGCAGCATACTATATATATATATATATATATATATATATATATATATATATATATATATATATATATATATATATATATATATATATATATATATATATATATATATATATATATATATATATATATATATATATATATATATATATATATATATATATATATATATATATATTTACACACACACACACACACACACACACACACACACATACATACACACACACACACACGCACACATTTGATTGTTGTATTTTCTTCCAAGTGATATTTCTAGTCAGTTTGGTAATACTATTTTGTGATGCGGTGTCGCCTGTTGCAATAGTTTTGAATGTATGTTTTATTTATGTGAATGATGGTTCTTGGTGTTTGTTCTGTTTCGTTTAATAATTAAGATTTTAGCATATAACACTAGTGTGTCTCTGTTAGTTTTAGAACTGAGCCTGTCGGAGAGTCAAAAACTGCGATGAATACAGTTTTATTAATTTGAATTGAATTATTATTATTATTAAATATAATTTTCATCGTTAATCATTATTACTGGACTCGTACATCATTATCATGATTATGCTGATGATGATGTGATGATATAAATAATAATACAATTATCACTATACATTAAATGCGCAGTGATGACATAACACACACACACACACTCACGTACGCACGCACCTGCAGTGCCGGAATAACCACTGATGTGAAGTGTGTAGTTTGCACTGGCTCCGTCAATACAGAACTCCGCGTACTCGGCATAGCCTGTTGCTCCATTAAAGTCAGTCAGGTCCACACGCAACGTGAAGTTTCCAGACTTGGTCATATTGTGGATTAAGTCCAAGCCTGTACACACAAGACATGTCACTAGGGTCATATTGTGGATTAAGTCTCAGGCCTGTACACACTAGACATGGCACTGTGGTCATATTGTGGATTAAGTCTCAGGCCTGTACACACTAGACATGGCACTGTGGTCATATTGTGGATTAAGCACAGGCTTGAACACTACAAAACATGTCACTATGGAATATTGTGGATTAAGCCAATGCCTTTACGCACAAGACAGGGCACTGTGGTCATATTGTGGATTACGTCCAATTAGTTATTTGGGTTTAACGCCGAGCAGGCGACTAAGGCCATCTCACGGCGGATGATTAAGTCCAGGCATGCACACACAAGACATGGCACTATGGTTATATTGTGGATTAAGTCCAGGCCTGTACACACAAGACATGGCACTATGGTCATACTACATCGGCATCTCTAGTCAGTAGTAAAGAAAACCGATTGCGTGGAGATTCTTGGTACAGAAGAGGTCAGCTCAATGTTCCCACAGCTCTATGTTCCCACAGATCTATGTTCCCACAGCTCTAGCTTCCCACAGCTCTAGCTTCCCACAGCTCTATGTTCCCACAGCTCGATGTTCCTATAGGTCGCTGCCAAGCGACTGTCTGTTTATCAGCCATCACGCACCCTCCGTTTTATAAATCCCGAAGCTTAACATGAAAACTGTCGGGGAGCGTTCTTTCACCTTTGTAGCCCCAGGTGTGTGGAACTCGCTGCCAACTGAAATGCGGAATCTGCCCACATTGTCACAGTTCAAAGCTCACTTAAAGACTTTTCTTTTCTGTCGGGCATTTAACACTTAGCTCATATTTAGCTAACTGTTGACTGACTGCCATTTATTCTGATCCTAGAGGAAGTGAATGTAAGGTGTTGGGAAAGGATGGGGTGGTTTAAAGTAGTGTATAATTGTGCGTGTGTCTGAGAGAGAGGGTGTGCTGTTGTGCATGCGCAGTGGGTCCAGTGTTTTCCTGGAGAACAGCGCTATACAAGAAACTATGTATTACGATTATTATTTTATGTTCCACACTGAAACCCCCAAGAAATATGAATGATAGATGCTAAAGACATTCTGCCGCTAATTTCACATGACGAATGTTACATTTTGACCGTGGACTGGACACAATACCGCAAGAGCTCACACTATACGAGATGGCAGAATAAAACAAAGCGCAAAAATCGTTTGCTTTTAGGACTAACAGAGTGATTTATGCTCAAAATTAAGCATATTGACGAATGGAAAACTTTTCAAAATTGTCGTGTTGAAAGGTACATGTTTATAAGGACTAAGTATCTGTTGAATGTAGGCATGACTTGTCTACAGTTTCAAACTTGTTCCTCAGATCAACACAAATGCGTGTGCCCGAATACTTTCGCATGCAAACGTCACCTGTATGATTGAATAAGACAGCCATCAGGATAACTATTTCAAGACGTGCCCCAACCGGATTCGGGGCTTAAAGCCGCGAATCCGGATGCGGCACGTCTGGAATGTGTTAAAACGTGAAGTAATTCTAAACTAGCCTGATAATAGAGTAATGTTTCTTCTTTCGAGCGTTCCATTCTTTCAAACGTTACAAATCAACGAGGCATGACAAACAAATGTAACACTCATTTCCCCTTCTGGTTGACGCCATCTTTGAAAATCAAAAGCCAAAAGACATTCTGGACGGAAAGGGCTTCCGGATGGCATTGACCCGTGCTCAGTATGCATGCGCGCTGGTCATCGTATGACTGGCAAACTTTTGAACGTTACCGTTGACAAAAAAGTACCCATCGCAGTTCTGCCCAAAAGATTGTCTGAAACAGACTTTTATGCTTTTATCTGTGCTTATTTGAAACAAACAACGATTTTTACAGCTACTGTTTTATGCTAGTGATTAGACTCCACGATGAAGTAGCAGACGACGTTTATCGTCACCTCGGCGTTTTGACAGTGTGTAACGTTCCAATGGCATGAATATCTAAACCATTTTCTAAAACAAGGCGCATTTTTTAAAAACTCTTCTGCATAATGTGAAAGATTTAACCTTTATTTATCATCTCACAAAAGTCGTTGTCATTCTGACAAAAAATAAATGAGCAAAACCTGACCACATGCAGACAACCCTGAAATGTTCTACGCCTGCAAGCCAATTCAAGGCAAAAATGTTGGGTGCTTTTTTTTTCTCTCAACCACAGGCAAAGTCATTTAGCCCCCCCTATTTTATCTGAACTATCTTATATATATTCTTTACTTTTAACAAAGGGGTCGCCCAAAGCCGAAAATGCAAGTATTCAGATTAACTCCAAGGGACGTAATTTTTCATTCGATTCTGAGAATGCTCTTGCTGTGCTAATGCCATGGAATTCCAGGATGGTAAGCTTGCATTGTGTCATCAGGACATCAGCTGCCCTTTTTGTGACTGCATCGCTCACTAGATTTAGAAAGAGAGGGGAGTGGGAGAAAAGGAATGACAGACCTATTATTTTGAGTCTTCCACTGAACACGTAATAATAATAATAATAATAATAATAATAATAATAATAATAATAAAATAATAATGTACATTTATATAGTGCTTAACCTCCAAATGAATGCTAAGAGCTTTAAAGGATCAAAAATCACAGAACAAAACGTACAAGAGTGAAAACGCTACAATAAATGTTACAAAAACTAAAGTGACACATATCAAAAGCTTACACTCACACATTCACACACACCGTTACAAGAACAGTTACTGCTAAAGATTGCTAACGCACTGAAAATGCATCTAACTGTATGCATAAGAAAACAGATAGGTCTTGAGCAGCGATTTAAAAGCAGAGATGGGGCATGTCTGACATGGGCTGGAAGGTCGTTCCAGGTGACTGGACCGAAATAAGAAATGGCACGCTGGCCCTGGCTAGACTTCTTTCGCCTATGAACCCTGAAAAAACGCGTGTGTGATACTGAACGGAGGGATCTGGAAGGCGTGTAAATATGAACCAGGTCGGACAAATATGGGGGAGCAGAACGGTAATAGCATTGTAACACATCACAGAGACCTTGTACACAATTCTTTGAGATACAGGCTAAAGGCAGCCAGTACAGGTCAACAAGTAAGGTGTTGTGTGCTCACGTTTCGGTACTCTGTAAATTAGTCGGGCTGAGCAGTTCATAACTCTTTAAAGTTTATCAAGAAGATTCTGAGGAACACCAGCCAATAGGGAATTACAAAAATCAATGCGTGAAAGAACAAGGGAAGTAACAAGCGTTTTAGTTGCTTCGGTATTGAGTAGGTGTCGAATTGAACTGATTTTCCTCAATTCAAAGAAAGAACATTGGCAAACCTTGTTGACATGCTCTCTCATTGTCAGCCTATTGTCAAAGATAACACCAAGATTACGGGCCGACTCGGAAAAGGGGATACTGTTCTGACCAACCCTGATCGAGTCTGGGAGATCAGTGCAGGTTGAACAAGAAAATCTCAAGGCCTCAGTTTTGCCACTGTCATAAAGCAGTAGGGACTACCCTCAGGCGCCCCACAATCCGCTGGTGAATATCCAGGCCTACCCTCGAGGGGGGATGCTAGTAAATATTCCCAAACAGATATTGGACCTGCTAAGTAGATTTAGGTTTTTACCGCCTCCGACGACCGGTACACACACACACACACACACACACACACACACACACACACACACACACACACACACACACACACACACACACACACACACACACACACACACACACATATATATATATAACTGGTCAAAACGTAAGGGCCACCCCACTTTTTGTGTCATTGTTCATCGTCGCAAGTACGCTAATAAGAGACAATGGCAATGCTCTTTCGATTCAAATGGTTAAACGTTGACTTTAGACAGTCCACTGTACAGGGAACAATAGACAACAATTCATCAATGTCCACGAACGTGTCAGATGCACGTCAGTTTTTGTTATAAGCTGTGCGATATTGGCAAGCGTACCAAAGCAGGAAGGTGGAACAACTCGGTAAAGTCGTGATCATCATCATCATCATCAGTCCCTTGCCCGAACTGGGCGTTGGGGGGACTGAAAGGCAGCAGCAACAGACAGTGCTCTCCACTGAGTTCTATTTTGGGCGGTGGCAAACAAGTCTGGCATCTCGAGTTCGGTCCATTCTTTTATGTTTGCGACCCAACTCTTTCTCTGACGACCTCGCCGATGACTTCCTTCGAGAGTGCCTTGGAGGATAGTCTTGGACAAGGTGTTGTGTCGCGTCACGTGGCCAAACCAAGCAAGCTTGCGCCGTTTCACGGTTGCCAGAAGGGGTTCATGTGGGCCCACCAGGGAAGTGACGATGCTCCGTACATATTCGTTGGTCTTGTGCTCGCGGTACGAGATGCGGAGCAACTTCCTCAGGCACTTGTTCTCAAAGGCCTGGATTTTCTTTTCTGAGTCTGCAAGCAGTGTCCAAGTCTCACAGCCGTAGAGTAGAATAGACACTACGAGGGACTTGTAAAGCCTGTACTTGATGGTGAAGCTGATGGAGTTACTTCGCCATATCCTGTCCAGCCTGGCCATTGCGGATGTTGCTGTACCTATCCTGATACGGATCTCTGCTATGCAACTACTGTCTTTGGACAGGGTGGCTCCCAAGTACTTGAAGCTATTGACCTCTTCTAGCTTCTGGCCGTTCATGTGGATGTTGCTGCTGCTGTCGCTTGTGATGTTGATCATCACTTTGCTTTTATTCGTACTGATCTCCATGCCATAAGACCCTGCGCTAATTGAAAGTTTGTCTGTCAGGTTTTGAAGCTCACTATTGCTGCCTGCCATGAGGTCAATGTCGTCTGCGAATCGAAGATTGAACAGGGATCTGCCACCAGTAGAGATTGAAGTATGGTGGTCGTGGAGGGTTTCCTGCATGATCTTCTCCAGGAATATGTTGAAAAGGACAGGAGAGAGCAGGCATCCTTGACGGACACCGATCGTCGTCCTGAAAAAACTCGCCTGACTGATTGTTAAGTAGAACCGCGCTGCAGGCGTTCTTGTAAAGCGCTTCTATCATTTGGATCAGTCCCTCAGTCCGATCAGTCGTGATGCACGTGTTAAATGGGTCAGTCGTGAACACTGAGCACTTCTGTTTCGCTACAAATATCGGTGCTGTATGGACATAATTGTCACTTTCCTAACCATGCCACCACGTCGAAGACTAACGCCAGTAGATCAAGGCCGGGTGCTAGCATAACTGCAGGATGGAATTTCCGGACGAGAATTTAGGAGGCGTCTTGGGGTCACCCATTTAGTCATCCAGAGGTTGCTGGCACGATTCCAAGAAACTGGAAGGGCAGAACGACGACCCTGCTGAGAACGCCCACGCTGCACCTGCAGAAAGGAGGACAGATACCTCTGTGTGGCGGCGTCTGCGCGACCGAACTGTCACGTCAACCACTCTGCGACGTCAACTGACGCAAGCTGCAAACGTTAACGTCAGCAGAAACACAGTCTGCCGACGTCTGCGCAAAACTGGCCTCGTTTCATGCAGCGCAGCAGTGAAAATACCCCTCACTCCAGCTCATCGCAGAGCCCGGGTTGCCTGGTGTCGTCAACATGTGGACTCAGGTTCTGCTCACTAATGAGTCACGGTTCACTGTGTCCTTCAACAACGGCAGGTTACGAAACGCCAGGGCGAGCGTTCCACGGATGGATGCGTCCAAGAGGTGGATCGCTACGGAGGAGGCTCAGTCATGGTCTGGGAAGGCTTCAGCAGGGAAGGCAGGACCCCTCTCCACGTCATCCAAGGCACCCTGACTGGACAGCGCTATCGGACGAGATTGCGCAGCCCCTCATCCAGCCAGCTCTCCAAGCCATAGGCGACAATGCTGTTCTGCAGGACGACAACGTTCGAACTCATCGCGCCCATGTGGTGGATGAGTACCTTGAGCAACAGGGCATCATGGGGATGGAGTGGCCAGCTCGTTCACCTGATCTGGCTCCCATCGAGCATCTCTCAGACGTGCTGGGGCAACGTGTAGTCAGCAACCACCCCCCACCTCAAGGTGTCCCCCATGAGTCTGACTCAATTCCTGCATGAAGAGTGGGAAGCGACCCCACAACATGTTTTCCAAACCCTGGTGAGCTCCATGCGTCAACGCTGCATTGAATGCTTGGTTGCAAACGGTGGATACACTCGCTACTGACTGGACCAGTCTTGTGTGACTTTTCAATTGAGGGGTGGGTAAACATTTTAACGTACTGCTGTTGTTACAATTGCTTGATTTACTCCAAACTTAAATGAAATTGTTACTGGATAAATTAGCAAAGTACTGACTCCAAGTATTGTTACATTATTTGTGTGGTGTTGTTGGTGCGTCTGCGATAAAAATGGTCCTTTAAGTTTTGACCATTAGTATATATATATATATATATATATATATATATATATATATATATATATATATATATATATATATATATATATATATATATATAATATATATATATATATATATACTATATATATATATATATATATATATATATATATATATATATATATATATATATATATATATTGCAACACCGCATAAAGCTTTTGAGATGTAATCCACGCCGTACTAGTGGTGCTACCAGTAAATTCTGGAGGCGGCTTCAAGGTACATGTGTTGTGTTTGCAATTTTCAGGTTACGCCGTATACTTATCTGAAGAGCCCTCCCTTGGCGCGAAAACGGTCAAAGACGGCAAAAACAAACAAAAATCTACCCAGCAGGTCCAAGATCTGTTTGGGAATATTCATGTACTACTCCCCCCTCAAGGGGGGGGGGGAGGGGGGGGGGGAGGTCAGGATATTCTCCAGCGGATTGCAGGGCGCCTGGGAGTAGTCCCTATTGCTTTATGCAGTAGGTGTTTAGTGGAATAGCACTGTCATTTCTTCTCTCCAACTACCCTCTTTTTCTCTCTTTCTAGATCTAGTGAGCGATGCAGTCACAAAAAGGGCAGCTGATGTCCTGATGACACAATGCAAGCTTACCAGCTTGGAATTCCATGGCATTAGCACAGCAAAAGCATTCTCAGAATTGAAATGAAAAATTATATATATAATATATATATGTAAGAGGGGGGGGGGGGCTCTTCAGGTAGGCATATGACAAGGGACATGTTGTGTGTGTGTGTGTGTGTGTGTGTGTGCGTGCGTGCGTGCGTGCGTGTGTGTGTGTGTGTGTGTGTGTGTGTGTATGTGTGTGTGTGTGTGTATATATATATATACTCATATATACACACATATTTGGGGCGAAACCGCTCATAGGCGGCAAAAACCTAAATCTACTTAGCAGGTCCAATATCTGTTTGGGAATATTTACTAGCATCCCCCCTCGGGGGGAGGACTGGATATTCTCCAGGGTATTGTGGGGCGCCTGGGGGGTAGTCCCTACTGCTTTATGTAGTGGGTGTTCAGTGGAAGGCTCAAAATGATAGGTCTGTCATTCCTTCTCTCTCACTCCCCTCTCTTTTTAGATCTATCCCCACCCGAGTCTGCCCTGGGGGACTTGGGTGGGGTTAACTACTTTTTAGTTAGGGTCACCCTAGTCAGCCCCACAGGGTGGGTTTTCCCCTCTATTCTGGGGCATCTGTTTCTGTCTACCTTTGGTCCATTCACCTGTATTTTCCTTTTTTAAACTCTCCCTACTGTCTGCACTTCCAGTAGCTCTTGATATTGGATGTTTGTTGCTAAATGGTCTTAGCTTTATTTAAGCCCCATGTCGTAGGTTTATTTAACGTATTGGACCGGTTGGCGACATTCAATAATCTGTTTAGTTTTTTTCACAAGCAGTGCAGGCACGTCCTGAGAAAGTCTTGTTGCTGTCGGGACGTTAAGCAATGTACAATCAATCAGTCAATCTTTCTAGATCTAGTGAGCGATGCAGTCACAAAAAAGGCAGCTGATGTCCTGATGACACAATGCAAGTTTACCAGCCTGGAATTCCATGGCATTATAATAATAATAATACCGTTATTATATAGGCGCTTTTTCTAAATTTTGGGGAAATCGACTCAAAGCGCCGCGCCTGAAACCCAACACACACACACTCACGAAACAGACACGGATTTACGCCATTTAAGACAAACACAGTACAAGACAAACGAAGGGCCAGTCAGCTACTGAAGTTACAGAGATTTTTGATCGCTTGTATTTGGAATTTGTAAAGTGGCCTGAGACCGGTACCAAAGTGGGGGGGGGGGGGGGGGGGGGTGGAAGAACCGGAGTACCCGGAGAAAGAACCCCGCACAGCATTCTCAGAATTGAATGAAAAATTATGTCCCTTGGAGCTAATCTGATTGAGTGCATTTTTGGCTTTGGACGACGCCTTTGTTAAAAGTAAAGAATATATATATATATATATATATAATATATATATATATATATATATATATATATATATATATATATATATTATATATATATATATATATATATATATATATATATATATATATATATATATATATATATATATATATATATAAAAGTATGGAGCAAATATATAAGAAAGTAAATTTCCCACAAACAGAATGCACAGTAAAACAACTGACCCATCCAAAAATTAGCGCCAGCGTTCCCAAAGCCAGCACAATAATCAGCCCAGGGCCTGTAGAAGTCTGTTGTAGCGTCTTGGCGTCGCTGTATCACCTACACATACAACATGTCCCATGGCAACTGGTAAAACATTCAAACAAACTGTGTCACCAGGCAGCATCTTTCGTACATCTTGTCGCCAAATTCAATTCCTATTCCTAACCTCTTCACTGTCACAGTACATACAGGGGCGGATCCAGAAGGTATCTCGAACGGGGGGGGGGGTAGGGGGGCACAACCTCCCCTCTCCCCACCCTGGCCTCATCCCTTGAACCGCCACTGACGTACGCCGACGTACATGTTGGTTTGTGAAATCTTGGTTCAGGAGCGCTGTGTTGGCGTGGGGCCCCACTTCACCATGCTAGAATCGGAGGGACTGAAGCTCCGGGTGACTATGAATCAAACAGTTTGAGAATGGGGGTCGCTCCGTCAGTCTAGAAATGATAGTACACGAACACTCCACGTCTATGCTATAATGGAAAAGACAATTCTTCTCAACAGTACACGACCAACTGTGCATAAACAGTCTACAGAAGCCTGCTGCTTCTCTCAGTGCATGGGTATGATGATAATGATGGACTGGGAGCTGAAAAGGTTCAAAGTGCGGAAATCAGCTGAAGCACTACCCTAGCTGATCCTCTCATACACCTGGACAATTACAGTATGACGGTGAACAACGTCCACCTCATAAAAAGACGTAGGTCACGCAATGTTTCTTTCTTCCACGCACATTTGCGTCCTAAGGGGAACACTTTGCTTTACGTCTGACCCACTTTAGAACTAATCTGGAAACACCAATCAATGCCTCATTTTGCTCGTCCTATCTGAGCCTTGTACAAACGCTCGGGCTGACAACGTCGTCTGCCCGAGCGATTGTACAAGAGCACGATAAACTCATTCGAGACGTGCTGCCTCCGGATACGCGGCTTATGCCTGCTCCATATGTACACCCGGCTTATGCCTGCTCCATATGTACACCCGGCTTATGCCTGCTCCATATGTACACCCGGCTTATGCCTGCTCCATATGTACACCCGGCTTATGCCTGCTCCATATGTACACCCGGCTTATGCCTGCTCCATGTGTACACCCGGCTTATGCCTGCTCCATATGTACACCCGGCTTATGCCTGCTCCATATGTACACCCGGCTTATGCCTGCTCCATATGTACACCCGGCTTATGCCTGCTCCATATGTACACCCGGCTTATGCCTGCTCCATATGTACACCCGGCTTATGCCTGCTCCATATGTACACCCGGCTTATGCCTGCTCCATATGTACACCCGGCTTATGCCTGCTCCATATGTACACCCGGCTTATGCCTGCTCCATGTGTACACCCGGCTTATGCCTGCTCCATATGTACACCCGGCTTATGCCTGCTCCATGTGTACACCCGGCTTATGCCTGCTCCATATGTACACCCGGCTTATGCCTGCTCCATGTGTACACCCGGCTTATGCCTGCTCCATATGTACACCCGGCTTATGCCTGCTCCATATGTACACCGGCTTATGCCTGCTCCATATGTACACCCGGCTTATGCCTGCTCCATATGTACACCCGGCTTATGCCTGCTCCATATGTACACCCGGCTTATGCCTGCTCCATATGTACACCCGGCTTATGCCTGCTCCATATGTACACCCGGCTTATGCCTGCTCCATATGTACACCCGGCTTATGCCTGCTCCATATGTACACCCGGCTTATGCCTGCTCCATATGTACACCCGGCTTATGCCTGCTCCATGTACACCGGCTTATGCCTGCTCCATTGTACACCGGCTTATGCCTGCTCCATATGTACACCCGGCTTATGCCTGCTCCATGTGTACACCCGGCTTATGCCTGCTCCATATGTACACCCGGCTTATGCCTGCTCCATGTGTACACCCGGCTTATGCCTGCTCCATATGTACACCCGGCTTATGCCTGCTCCATGTGTACACCCGGCTTATGCCTGCTCCATATGTACACCCGGCTTATGCCTGCTCCATATGTACACCCGGCTTATGCCTGCTCCATATGTACACCCGGCTTATGCCTGCTCCATATGTACACCCGGCTTATGCCTGCTCCATGTGTACACCCGGCTTATGCCTGCTCCATATGTACACCCGGCTTATGCCGCGTATCCAGAGGCGGCACGTGTCGAATGCGTCGACGAGAGCAACTACTGTCTGGCCGGGAGCAACAGCTCTCGTGAATCGGGTACTCGTGTTCGTAAAACTACTTCAATTTTTGTCGGAGAAAGCTGTCCAAATATATTATTGCGGAAACTCCTGGTTCACTGGTTCTGGCAAACAAAACAGCGCGACATCCTTGCGCCTGCAGTTCCAAACAGATTCAAGCGCAACCATAAATGCAATCATACCCAATCATAAACTCTCTGGGACAGGCGGTTACCGCTTCAGCTGTCAGGTAAACTTGACCCGTCTGCTAAAATCTGCAAGTTAGCAACAAAGTAAGCTAACTGTGGTTGCGCAAAAGCATCGTATACTAGCTAACAGCTAAATTAACGTGGCGAGTTGGCCCGAGCAGCGCTAATAACAAGTTAGAACCAAGTTAGGGAGTAATAACTGAATTGAGGCGACCATACATCAAATGTACCGCCGCAGAAATCATAGGAAAAAAACGCGGGTACAGACGTTTCGATCTTCTAGTCGAGTATGGCGATCCAAGCATGTATCAGAGGTTTCGCTTTCGCCGCGTTGACAGCCATCATCAATATACTAAGAAAAGACCTTGAGTTTGAGTTTGGATACAATTGCAAAGGGTCACTGTCACCCGAAATGCACGTTCTAATAGATCTCCGCTTGTATGTGTCGGACAGCTTTCAAAATAGTTATTTGGGTTTAACGCTGAGCAGGCGACTAAGGCCATCTCACGGCGGCGGACAGCTTTCAAGTCATAGTAGGCGACAGTGAATGTCATAGTAGGCGACAGTGAATGTCATAGTAGGCGACAGTGAATGTCATAGTAGGCGACAGGGAATGTCATAGTAGGCGACAGGGAATGTCATAGTAGGCGACAGTGAATGTCCAGAGGTCGACAGTCTGAAGAGTGATTCATCGTGCCATTGTGAAGAGCTGTGGGTAAAAAGAGTTGAGGCCTTAAGATTTTCTTGTTCAACCTCCACTGATCTCCCAGACTCGATCAGGGTTGGTCAGAACAGAATCTCCTTTTCCGAGGAGGCCCCGTAATCTTGGTGTTATCTTTGACAATAGGCTGAGCATGAGGGAGTATTTCAACAAGGTTTGGCAATGTTCCTTCTTTGAATTGAGGAAGATCAGTTCAATTCGACACCTTCTCACTACCGAAGCAACTAAAACGATTGTTACCTCCCTTGTTTTTTTTCCGCGTTGATTTTTGTAATTCCCTTTTGGCTGGTATTCCTCAGAATCTTCTTGATAAACTTCAAAGAGTTATGAACTGCTCTGCCCGACTAATTTACAGAGTACCGAAACGTGGTGACATAACACCCTTACTTATTGACCTGTACTGGCTGCCTGTATCTCAAAAAAAGAATTGTGTACAAGGTATCTCTTATTTGTTACAACGCTATTACCGGTTCTGCTCTCCCATATTTGTCCGATCTGGTTCATATTTACACGCCTTCAAGATCCCTCCGTTCAGCATCAGACACACGTATTTTCAGGGTTCCTAAGCGAAAGAAATCTAGCCAGGGCCAGCGTGCCATTTCTTATTTCGGTCCAGTCACCTGGTACGACCTTCCAGCCCATGACAGACATGTCCCATCTCTATCTGCTTTTAAATCACTGCTCAAGACCTATCTGTTTTCTTATGCGTACAGTTAGATGCATTTTCAGTGCGTTAGCAATCTTTGGCAGTAACTGTTCTTGTAACGGTGTGTGTGTTTGTGGTTTTGATATGTGTCACTTTAGTTTTTGTAACATTTATTGTAGCGCTTTCGTTCTTAATAATAATAATAATAATAATAATAATAATAATAATAATAATAATAATAATAATAATAATAATAATAATAATAATAAAGGAGATTTGTTAAGTGCTTATTCTAAAAGTAGCTCTAAGCGCTGATACAATGAACAGGCTAAGAGCTAACACGCACACACAGACACACAACATATGCGCGCGCGCACACACACACACGCACACACACACACACACACACACACACACACACACACACACACACACACACACACACACACACACACGCGACTGTGGTGATGAATTGTGCATGGCTGGGGAAATGAACTAGTGAAAGGCAGCGTTGTAGAGGTGGGTTTTGAGGAGTGATTTAAATGAGGAGAGCGTTTGACAGTTACGGACTGGGGCGGGAAAGCTGTTCCAAGGGATGCTCCTTCTTGTACTTTTTGTTCTGTGATTTTTGATCTTGTAAAGCGCTTAGAGAACCATTCATTTGAAGGTTAAGCGCTATATAAATGTACATTACTATTATTATTATTATTGTTATTATTATTATTATTATTATTATTATTATTATTATTATTATTATTATTATTACAAATCTTGAACGTAAATGCAGTGGAAGAAATGTTGACGTCACATTAGAACTCGATAAGAATTGGTGACGTCACAGCTGTAATTAATATTCGCTATCTTCAAGCTACCCACTCTAGCTGCAAGCTCCTTATAGTCTCAAGTTAAACTCAGGACATGCAACCCAGTCAGCGAATTATAAGTTACCTGTCAGCTAGCTACCTTACAGCTAGACTTTGTCCTGGAGATTTAGCCTCTAATTTAGCCCTCCCTCCCCCCTTCTTGTGCACCCGGTCCAACATGATTCAAACGTCATTAATTACACTTTAGGTATGTCAGGGGCGGTTCTTTGGTTCTTTGGGGGAGAGGGAAGTCCTGACCCCCCCCCCCCCCCCCCCCCCCCCATCCCCCGACCCAAAATTCTTTAAAATGCGCCTGGAAGCAAGGTCTAGCACCGGGGAGGTCTTTGTATGCAGTTGAAGGTCCCAAACAAAACGTTGGAACCCCCATCCCCCCTCTCGAGGTAACTGATCCGCCCCTGTACGTGTATAACCGTCTTATATTTTATACCCAGCAAGCAATCGGCTGTGTGCGGGCCCACAGGGGCAGTCGTGGGCCCAAAGACGTTTTGCTACAGGGGTACTGAGTTTCTTTCTTGGGTTGGCGATAACGTGTCACAAAGAGGCGCGGGGATCTATCTGTTTGTTTCAATGTTTGTCATCCGCTGTGTAATTTCCGCTGGTATATGGAGTGTACAATTGCTTAACTCATTCGAGACGTGCCGCATCCGGATACGCGGATTAAGCCGCGTATCCGGATGCGGCTCGTCTCGAATGAGTTAATGCTTATTCCTGCTGATGAATTTGTTTGAGCGTAAATGAGGATTTAAGTGTGACTGTTTATTGATGCTTTTGAATCTGGAATCTGGAAATGTCACCGTTAATGATGACTATAACTGATAGTTGCTTTTGAATCTAGAAATAAACGTTTATCGATGTCTTAACACATTCGAGACGTGCCGCATATGGATACGCGGCTTCTAGCGTCTAGCTTCTAGCGTCTAGCTTCTAGCGTCTAGCGTCTAGCCGCGTATCCGTATGCGACACGTTTCAAATGAGTTAAAGGTTAGTTGTTGCATTCAGATCTGTTCGGGAATATGTGTGAAACACGTTCAGTTTATTTCCGCCAAAATGGCGCCTGTATACCGTGGTATATGTAGCCAATATCATCTGTCACGTCTCTAAAGGTCAATCCAAAGTGAATTTTCATATACTCGAACCGTTCCTGTCATCTAATTATACACCATATCCATCATTTTCATGAACCATATTTCTAAACAAAAATCAAGCAAGCAAGCAAACAAACAAACCGACAAAGAAACAAACAATCAAACAAACACTACCGTCCAGTTCCCGCCATTGGTGTCCTGGTCACAAAAGACTGTGACTTTAAAACCACCGACTTGTATTTGACGAACTCCGCTGGTTGGGTAATACTGTCTGACATCAGCACAGCTGGTTGACACAGGTATCACAGCTATCACTGCAAAGAAAACAAGAAAGGCAAAGCCCTTATGGCGCACGTGTATGACCAATCAATATGATAAGTGTGACCTTTGTGACCTTGACCTCTCCAACAGGTCACTGAAATGAGCAAGTGTTCAAGTGTCTAAACATAAGGGTTGGCTTTTGTACCATCGAAGTCTGAGTTTTCTCAAAATAATTATGTGCATGTGACAGTTTCTTCAGTACATTAAAGTTGGCCACTAACCCGGATTAAGAAGATTCAGCCATTTTAGCCCCAAGGTCGCATTTCCTATATTTGGAATGTGTTGCCCAACGACTATGTACCAGTTGTAGGAGATGGATTGATCGTGATAATTCAAGAGTAGTGCCAGATGAGATTGGCGCCTTCAGGCGCCAAGCTCATCTGGCACTACCCTTGAATTATCATGATCGATCTATCTCCTGCTGCAGGTACCCGGGGCTAAATGGGTTTTTAAAAAGACGTTTAATGAAAGCGCAAATTGGCTCGGTGCAAAGTACGAGCATTACAAACTTGTCTGATTCCCGTAGAAGCGGTATCCGGGAGCGGGGGTCAAGGTGACATCGTGACAGGGTTTGGGGCACGTGACGCAGGTCTTCGTGTCCTTGTTGTAGAAGAAGAAGCCGCAGTCCTGCTGCATGCACAGCAAAGCACACTTGGCGGCTGGTACGGCTTGGGGGTGTGTCTGGACTGCCGACCCCTCGATGAGCTGGTCGTCCATGGAGTGGTCCACCAGCCAAGTCATCTCGCGTTGACAGGACGACCCCACGCCAGCCCTGCATTTAACCCAGACAGTAAAAATTAATTCTTTTGAGAAAACAAATAAACAAACAAACAAACAAAAAACAACCCCAGTAAAACACCTTGACATCTGAAGAAAATCAGACAGTGGCGGTGACGTAAAAGAAGCAGCTCCGTCACCACGCAGACATCGACGCAATACTCTAAATGTGACGTAATTCTCTTTCTCTCTCTCTCTCTCTCTCTCTCTCTCTCTCTCTCTCTCTCTCTCTCTCTCTCACACACACACACACACACACACACACACACACACATGGGTGCACCTCCAAGAGGGTTAGATCCTCATGCGCTTGGAGATGTAACATGGACAGATTGAAAGAAAGGCCTGCCTGCCTAATATCTCTATCCTTGATGAATAAAGTTTCACTCATCCAGTCTCTCTCTCTCTCTCTCTCTCTCTCTCTCTCTCTCTCTCTCTCTCTCTCTCTCTCTCTCTCTCTCTCTCTCTCTCTCTCTCTCTCTCTCCCTCCCTCCCTCTCTCTCTCTCCCTCTCTCTCTCTCTCTCTCTCTCTCTCTCTCCCCCTCCCTCTCTCTCTCTCTCTCTTGGCACTGAGCATTCGCTTTGCGGGTGTTCCACGATAGCCCCACAGCGGACACGGGATGGAGGAGAGCCGCCGCCCCAGCTGCCAACCTCTTCACACCTTCAACCAGAAGCAAGGCCACTGGCCATTCAGTGGAGCCAGACAACAGCAGTAGGACCTGAGACGTGGTAACGGCACTCTGCAAAACCACCAGCGACCACAGCGCGACCAGCTTCAGGCCCACAACACCCGCCAGCCCGGCCACGCCTTTCCCCCGCGTCCTCAGCAAGGTCAGGACGAGCCAGTCGTGACGTAACAGGTAGAATTTCCCCAACATGCCAGCGGCTAGCGCTTACATACCAGCCGGTCACCCCTTCGCTGCGCCCGCCATAGTTACAGCACAACCGCCGCCCAGAGGGTGGGAACACTCGCCGCCAACAGAGACAACTCCTTCTAATCCCCTAAAGACAATGCAGCTTATGGCACAGCTCCTGTTGCTGTATCTACCTGCATGTGTGTTATTGTTCACCTCGTCAATACCGGAACGCAGAGACCTCTGCGGAAAGAAAATAACTTGATAATCTGAGCACAAAAGGTACAGATCCTCATGCGCCCCTGCAGCTGCACGGGTCCATGAAGATGCCTGCTGACTACAAAATGCAAGAGGCATAGATCCTCATGAGACCTTGCAGCTGCTCTGGCTCATGCGGATAGATAGGGGAGACCGGGGCAGGGTGAGACACAAAAGTCTCTTTTCAGGCAAGCAATATTCAAGATAAAGCTAGAGTCCGAAATAGCTCAGACAGTTAAACGTCGGAGCAGGAGAGCGAAGGGAATCGCCGGGTCGCGAGTTCGAATCCCGTCCCGTCCCCGGTAGCTGGACTCACAATCCAGGGGAAAAAACGGATTTGTTCAATAGCATGTCCGTTGAAAGGTCCTGGTAAATCAAAGTGGCACAGTTGGAGTGCGCCTGAGTTGATCAGTGTTCAGGTCGTACTCCATAGGCAATAGATTTCCCTGTCCCCCATAACCCGCCCGTCAGGGCCGTCCATGATCACCTCGGTGCTGTGGACGTTAAACCCGAATTAACCAACCAACCAACCAAGATAAAGCCGTGAAATAACTAATAATAGAAATTAAACAATGTTGGCACATAAAACCAAAATATTAATAAAATATGCGACGGATTTGCCACAATAACTGATTACAAACGCTGATCAATCCGGTTCAGGTTGATACACCTCAGGGCAGGTTGAGACACTGAGCAGGGCAGGTTGAGACAAAGATGGGGCAGCTTGAGACGCAGAACTCTAGTTCGGATCACAAACACACACGGTTAAAGTTAGCTCTTTGACTATAGTTTAAAGAAAACACTGGATCATTGCTTCCAGAGTTAAAAGCAAATATCAGAACAGAAAACTCAACATTTTTGGCACACTCAAAATTAAACTATGGGTCAGGTTGAGACAGTCATTTTGGGGCAGGTTGAGACAAGAATTAATTTTGCAAATATATCAAGTTACAGTTATCTGATTAGATATGGAGCAGTGATAGATCTAAAAGGAAAAAAATGCTCAATAAAAGCGACTAGTGTATATAAAAAAAGTCGTCGTCAAACATGAGAAACCGGTGGCTGTTATGAGCCGAAGCAAAAAACGAGAATATAAATGTAAGCCAGGTGGGAACTTTGTCCTAATTCAAACAGAGTGTCCCATTTAACTTCTGAATCAGACTTCCGTACACATGTTCTCAGTTATAACTCATTTCTATGTTAACCCCAGTTCTTCCCCTCTCGTCCACTGTCATCACAGACATAGGGGCGATCTTTAATGTTTCGCTGAGTGAGCCGAAAGGCCAGACCAAGATGAGTTTTCGAATCAAGTGGGAAACTACTTCTAGATGCCATCAATATGTATTGCTCGAGCTCAAACTAAAACAAAACAAAACAAACAAACAACCCCTGCATTGTTTTACAGCGCTGAATGACAGTTTAAACCCGTTTGCATTTAGCTAAGGCCTTCATGGCATGCCACAAAGTAACTTTGTTTACTAAAAAGAGCTTCAGCAGCACTGTACAGCGGCTGTCCTTCATGCACTACCTGCATAGCTGTGGCACGATTTCCTATGGAATAATGTGCCCGATTCGATTTACTTTTGCGTTAACCTCACCATCTGTAATAGACCATTCATCATTTTAGCAAAGTCATACATTCTGTAAATAATCATACACAGTTTGCACAACTAATACTAAAATCATAAAATGGCGAGCACTATTCTTGAAAAAAAGGTAAAAGCAAGAATGGCAAAGTCCTTAAGGCTCACGCGCATGACCGATCAACATAATCAACCCAACCATTTTCACTGTGACCTTTCCAAAAGGTCACTGAAATAAGAAAGTGTTTAAGTGTTCTAACAAAAGGAAAGGGTTGGCTTTTGTACCTGCAAAATCAATGTTTTCTAAAAAAAAATACGTATTTTTCACTTTTGACAGCCTCCCATGACTCTTGAACTTTGGGAGTAGTGAACCAAATTAGTAAGCATAGAAAGGTCATATCATCAGCTATCTTTCTGCTACACTTGGTTGAAAAGTTTTGCAAAAATCCTGATAAGAACTAGAATTATAAAAAGAGACATTTTTTCACATCATTTGCTGATCTCCTGCGACTCTTGACCTTTCCGACGGGTCGTCCAAATAAGCATGCATAGGAAGGTCTTACCATCAGATATCTCTGCACAATCTTTGGGATGGAAGTTGCAGATAGCATTTGAGAAAAAAAAAACTTTATCAAAAATGACTATTTGTGACCTAGTGGTCATCCAAATTCGTATCCATAAGAGGATCATCCAATTAGGTATCTCTGTACCAAGTTTGGGTTTCAAGTTGTGAAGAGTATTTAAGGAAACATAACTGTTTCAAAATATTGCTATTTTTCTTTTACCTAATTCCTGATCCACTGTGACCTTGACCTTCAAGAGAGGTCACTCAAATGGTATTTTAGAAAGGTCTTGCCACAAGGTATCCGTGGGCCACGTTTGAACACTGTGGCTTGAATAATCACCGAGAAAATACCAACTTTAAAGTTTACCACGGACAACGGTGGACGAAGGGCGGCGGACGGACAATGGACAAACAAGAAAGGCAAACCCATTTTGGCTCACGTGGATGACCTATTTACATATGTGTGACCTTTGTGACAATGAGTAAAGGGGTGGCTTCTGCACCAGCAAAATCCATGTTTTCTCAAAATGTAAGCATTTTTCACACATCTGTCAACTCCTGTGACCCTTGAACTTTGCGATGAGTCGACTAAATTAGTACGCATAGGAAGATCTTATATCTATAGCTACCTTTGTGCCAATTTGATTGAAAAGGTTACAAAAATGTTGATAATATCTACAATTTTATCAAAAATTGGCATTTTACACACATTTGCCGTTCTCTTCTGACCCTTGACCTTTCCGAAGGGTCATCCAAATTAGTATGCATAGATAAATCTTACCATCAGGTATCTTTGTAGCAAGTTTGGGTTTGAAGTTGTGAATAGTATTTGAAAACCCCCCACATCTTTTGTCAAAATATGGCTATTTTGGACCTACTTCCTGAGCTCTTGTGACCCTTGACCTTTCCGAGGGATCAACCAAGTTAGTATGCATATAAAGGTCTTACCATCAGGTATTTTTGTACCAAGTTTAGGTTTGAAGTTGTGAATAGTATTTGAGAAAAAATAAATTCTGTCCAAATAATGCTATTTTTGTCCTGTTTCCTGATCACCTGTGACCTTGACCTTGTGAGAGGTCACACAAATTGGTATGTTTAGAAAGGTCTTGCGACAAAGTATCCTTGGACCAAGTTTGACGACTGTGACTTGAATAGTCTCCGCGAAAATGCTAACGTTAACGTTTACTACGGACGACAGCCGACGGACGACGGACGCCGAACCACTGGCCCAAAACATAGACTCACTTTTGCTTCGCATGTGAGTCAACAAAAACCGGCCCAGAACATAGGTTTCGGGAAAAAACAAACATCATCCCGAGCCTGTTGTCATCAAGGGAACAGAAGTTGAGCGTGTAGAGGCCTACAAGTATTTAGGTGTTCTTTTTGAGAACGCGCTCAACTGGAAACAAGACACAGATGCTATTGTGAAAAAAACGCATACCCGTCTTTACTGTTTGAGAAAGCTTAGATCAATTCATGTAAGCACTCAGCTTTTACAGATGTTTTACTGCTCCAGTATTGTTAGCGTTCTAACTTTTGGACTGACGTGCTGGGGTAAACATTTATGTAACAGAGATCAAAATCGTCTTAACAAAGTAATCAGGAAGGAGGGGGGGGGGGGGGTGATTGGTAGGGCACAGGATACTTTGGACACACTGTACAACAGACGGATTACGAACAAACTGGCTGACATTCTTGATGACAAAACACATCCACTTAGATATGAATTTGACAGCAGACGTATCGAACGAAGTGGCAAACTTCGAGTACCCAAAAGTCGTACATCACGTTATGCCAACTCTTTTGTCCCTCAGGCTGTTACCCTATCCAACAGTAATATCAGTAGATAGTGTCTGTCAACATTCTTTAGTTCTTTAGTACTAGCCCTTTCAGTAGTTCACTGCAATATTGCTGACACCAGAAGCACAGGGGGAATGCACCATACGTGTTTCTGACGCCAAGAGTGTTACAAAGGTAACAATATGTCTGTTACAGTTTATCTCTTTGATTGTGAGTTTTGGATTATTTAATTTATTTCAATGAGTGAATAATGATGTCATGTGTTGTACGGGCAGACAGTGAATTTCTCCATGAGGGGCCAATAAAGTATTATTGTATGGTGTTGTATTGTATTGTATTGTATTGTATTGTTAGAGCACAGGGCAGGTTGAAACAGTCCGGGGTAGGTTGAGACACTGTATCAACCTGCTCCGTCTCAACCTGCCCCAAAGCAGGTACCTGCAAGAAACTTCGCAGTATTCTAAATTTACGGCACTGTTAACTAAACCGATGCAAACACAAGCTTTCATTGTTTGTTGTTTTTGTTTCTGAAAAAGTGATATGTCACCACTGTCATTCGAGCATTGTAACGCTAAAATTAACATTTTTCAACATTGTCAGAAATGTTCGAACCCTTGAAAAACAAGCCTCATTTCCTCCGGCTCAAAGCACATGTGATCATTCCTGCTAAAATTTGGCTGATGTTGTACATCGGATTTTGGAAATATTATCAACGAAAAAAGAACGGCTAAATTATAACATTAAAGGCCTTATTTTGGAGGTGTCTCATCCTGCCCCGTGGCGCAACCAGCCCCGGTCTCCCTACCTCATGCTGACCGCAATCTAACTGCAGAGGGCATATATGCTCATGCGCCCCTGCGTTTGCACGGTCTCTGATAAATAGATACCTCATGCAGGCCGCGACTACCTGTTCAAATGCAAGAGGCATGGATCCTCGTGAGCCCCTGCACATGCACGGGCTCGTGAGAATAGATACCACATGCCATCTACAAGCCTCGAATGCAAGAGACATAGATCCTCATGAGCCCCTGTAGGTGCACGTGCTCATAAGGATAGCTGCCTCATGCGGCAGTTTACACTCACTTCTGTGTTTCTCACGAGTGTAAATTAGTATGTTTAGTACTGCATAATAAAAGTGTGTATGGTGCCGTATTTCTATAGTTTCTGTCGATACACGACTGACTTGCCCGGAGTTCTGGGGACTGATGTATGGACAGAGACTAGAGCCTAAGTCCGAAACTATCTTCATACGCCTGAGACTAACATGTTAATAAGACATGCATGAACTGAGACTAGGCCAAGTCTGACACTATCTCAGGGACTAAACAGCCCAAATTTAAGCCCACGATTTACTAGGTGTAAAGCGTCTAGTCTCTGACTAAAAGCGAATCAAAATGGCGGCCGCTGTCTACATGCTGTTCCTATCTCGACGAAATCTACGCCGAAATCGAGTATTTAGAGACCGTCGACACACACTAGATGAGTTTGATGATACGAAGCTTCACAAAAAGTTTCGTTTCAAGCGCCGTGAAATTTATTTTTCTTGTACTTTTTGTTCTGTGATTTTTGATTTTCTAAAGCGCTTAGAGCACCATTCATTTGGAGGTCAAGCGCTATATAAATGTACAATATTATTATTATTAATATTATTAAAACCAAAATCGACGAGTACAGTTTACAGGCAGAGTGAAGATGGAAGACAGTGGCTGTCAAAACGCGTGCAGGGCGAAAACTGTTCCCAGCGGCGCATGCTCAGTGGCATTTGGAACTGGATATTCCCAAGTTAAAAATAGCACTTGACACAAGTCGCGAACTAACCATATCTAGTCTCGGATTTGATAGTCTGACTCAAGTCTCAGTTCATGCATCGGAAATGTATGCCTCAGTTAGTCCCTACGTAACGAGTTTCCGACTAGGGCTACGTCGGGGACTTGTCTAGTCTCTGTCCATACATCAGACCCCAGAGCTCCTGACTTATCTCTCATCTTTTGCGGACTAGACTGAGTGTCTTAAGTGAACGCTGCGTTGGTGTAGCGCTTTCACTAACATTCCACTGAGCACCTCCGTGTGGAAGCGTTATTCAACCGTTCTCATCTAAATCGGCGTTTATTAAGCCGTACTATAGACATTGCAGGAAATTTAACTGTTGACACTGATGGACTGTTTTAGTTACAGCGATTCGTTTTAATGTGGGTGCTCCGCGGCTTAAGCTCTTTTATCGTCGTCATTGCATGCATTTTTCCGCGTCAGCCGCAGAAACACTTTCTAAACAGACCTGGAGTATTTTGACATTGCTCCTTCCGGGTAGCGGACATTGATACTTCCCGTATACACTTCAGTTGTGGGAGAGCTTTTTTCGCGACGCTCAGCTTTTGTAATCCCTGAACGTTTGATCGTCATATTTTGTCTTCATACTTTATTGTTTTCTTTGATTGTTTTGTTTTCTCTTACATTGGTTTTCCATCTTTGATTGACGTTTGCTCGACCATCGCTATTGTAGTTGCTGTTTCATTGTGAAACAAAATACAACTGTTAGCGAAATACTCATGGCTCGAGGCAAACAAAATACAGCTGTTAACGAAATACTCATGGCTAGAGGCAAACAAAATACAGCTGTTAGCGAAATACTCATGGCTAGAGGCAAACAAAATACAGCTGTTAGCGAAATACTCATGGCTAGAGGCAAACAAAATACAACTGTTAGCGAAATACTCATGGCTAGAGGCAAACAAAATACAGCTGTTAGCGAAATACTCATGGCTAGAGGCAAACAAAATACAGCTGTTAGCGAAATACTCATGGCTAGAGGCAAACAAAATACAGCTGTTAGCGAAATACTCATGGCTAGAGGCAAACAAAATACAGCTGTTAGCGAAATACTCATGGCTAGAGGCAAACAAAAAGAACATAAATTACGAGTGGGTCACCTCAACGTTTTCCATCTTTATAATAAAATATCTGACCTGTCAGTGTTCCTTAACAGTCCCACACCGTTCGACATTTTCGGCCTTATCGAGTCACACCTAAATTCAAATATCAGTGATGATGCCGTGAACATTCTTAATTTTAGTATCATGTCACGGTCAAACAGGCATTGCTGTATACGTTCATCACTCTATTGAACACTTGGTCCGTAGGCGTAAAGTCTTAGAAACTGCTGAAGTAGAGTGTATGTGGATTGAGATTTATAACCCGTACTGCTCACCTTCATTTGTCGGGTTTCTTTACCGCAATCCGGCGTCTACCTTCGAGTGGTATGACAATTTTACTACTAACCTAGTCAAAGTGTGTAAAGAGCAAAATGACATCATTCTTCTTGGTGACTTTAATATAGATATGCTTAAACCCCATCCCGCATGGAACATACATTATCTTTATTTGGCCTAGTCTCTCTCTTGGCTTGACTTCGCGAACGAAGATTTTATAGGAGTTGCCCACGACGTCTGCAGGCTTGTTCGTGGCTGCGGAGGCCAATCCGAGACAGGCAGGTTCGACCGCAGTGGCTGCAGGGGAAGGTATGGCCAGGGTTCTGAGCTGCGGCATCTCTGTTTTTTCTCCTGAGCCGCTTGTCCTTAAGGCTAGCTCTGTGAGAGTCCTCAAAGGAGACAGCTGCCTTGTAAATGGTGGAGCGCCAGGTGTCACGGTCCGCAGCAAGCGAAGACCACTGGTGGTGGTCGATTTGGCAGGCACTAAGTGACTTCTTGAGACAGTCTTTGTATCTCTTCTTTGGTGCCCCTCTGTCACGGTGTCCAGTAGCAAGCTCGCCGAACAGGGTGATCTTTGGTAGGCGATGATCCTCCATCCTGGAGACATGCCCCGCCCAGCGGAGCTGTGTCCGCAGCAGCAAAGCCTCGATGCTCACAGTTTCAGCCTGTTCAAGGACCTCGACGTTGGTGACATAGTCACTCCAGTGAATGCCCAGGATGGTACGCAGGCAGCGCTGGTGGAAGCGTTCGAGGAGTCGTAGTTGGCTGCGGTAGAGGGCCCAGGACTCGGAACCATACAGCAGGGTGGTGAGGACCACAGCTCTGTACACGCTGATCTTGGTGCCTGTTTTCAGCTGTTGATTGTGCCACACCCGCTTGAAAAGTCGCCCGAAAGCGCTGTTCGCTTTTGCCAGCCTGCTGTCAAGCTCCTTGTCCAGCTTGGCGTCCGACGTGATAATGCAGCCAAGGTAAGTAAACTGGTGCACTGACTTTAGTTCAGACTCGCCAATGGTGATGTGAGGAGGGCGATACACTGTCTTGGGTGCCGGCTGATGGAGGACCTCTGTCTTTTTCAGACTGACCTCGAGTCCAAAGAGCTGGGCAGCATCTGCGAAGCAAGACGTGATGCGCTGCAGGGCTCTCTCTGTGTGTGCAACGAGGGCAGCATCATCAGCAAAAAGCAGCTCACGAATCAGTTGGTCTAGGGTTTTCGTGTGGGCCTGCAGTCGTCTGAGGTTGAACAGGCTGCCATCGAGACGATACCTGATGTACACTGCATCGTCATCATCGAGGTCCACTGTGGCCTGCTTCAACATCATGCTAAAAAAGATGGTGAAGAGGGTCGGTGCCAGCACGCAGCCCTGCTTTACGCCGTTGAGAATAGGGAATGGTTCTGAGAGGTCATTGTTGAGTCTGACCTGGCCTTGCTGGTCCTCGTGTAGCTGGACAATCATGTTGAGGAACTTTGGGGGACAGCCAAGTCGCTCCAGGATCTGCCACATGCCTTGCCTGCTTACAGTGTCGAACGCTTTTGTTAGGTCGACAAATGTTACGTACAGCCCTTTGTTCTGCTCGCGGCACTTCTCCTGTAGCTGTCTCAGCACAAAGACCATATCGGTGGTGCTCCTGTTTGCTCTGAAGCCACACTGGCCCTCTGGGAGTTGGTCTTCAGCGATGGCAGGTACCAGCCGATTCAGGAGCAGCCTTGCAAGGATTTTCCCAGCAATGGACAGCAGGGTAATTCCCCGATAGTTGGAACAGTCAGACTTCTCGCCTTTGTTCTTGTACAGGGTGATAACGACTGCATCACGGAGATCTTTTGGTAGTGTTCCTTCCTCCCAGCAGCAGAGAAAGAGGTCATGGAGCTTGTTGTGCAGTGCTGTGCCTCCATGTTTCCAGATCTCTGGCGGTATTCCATCAATGCCTGCTGCTTTGCCACTCTTGAGCTGGTGGATGGCTGTGAGGGTCTCTTCAGCGGTGGGCGGTTCGTCCAATTCAACCTTTACTGGGAGGTGTGGGATTTGTAGGACGACTGCTTCTTGAACAGTGCGCTCAGCGCTGAAGAGGCTCTGAAAGTATTCCGACCAGCGGTTCAAGATGGAGGTATTATCTGTGAGGAGTGCCTGGCCATTCGCGCTTCGCAGGGGACTTTGTACCAGGTGCCTGGGACCATACACTGCTTTCAGTGCTTCGTAGAAGCCCCTGTAGTCACCATTGTCAGCACAAAGCTGGGTCCTCTGTGCAAGTCTGGTCCACCACTCATTCTGGAGATCTCTGAGCTTGCGCTGGAGACTGCTGCAGACGAGGCGGAAGGCAGACTTCTTCACAGGGCAGGAAGGCTGGGCTAGGTGGGCCTGATGGGCGGCTCTTTTTTTTGCTAGGTGTTCCTGGATCTCTACATCGTTTTCGTCAAACCAGTCTTTGTTCTTCTTTCTGGCGAAACCCAAGACTTGGGTTTCGCTTGTCTTGGGTTTCTTGGGTCTTGGGTCTTGGGTAGTCTTGGGTTTCGATTTGGCCTAGTACAGCTAGTTAAACCACCCACCAGAATTACCGCCACGAGCTCTACGCTCATTGACCACGTCTATACAAACAAACCGCAGGCGGTGACCGATGTCAGTGTCTCAGATCTTAGTGTTTGTGACCACTGCCCTGTGATTTGTTGCTGGTCTATTAAACTCCCCAAATTAAAGAAACATCGTCAAACCACAACAACCTACAGGTCGTTTAAGCATTTCAATCATATTGAGTTTCTACACGATCTTATTAATACTCCTTTTGACGATGTCCTTCTCACAGATGATTCGAATATTGCACTGTCCACTTGGTACAGTTTTTTCTTTGGAGTATTAGACAGTCATGCGCCGATTAGGACAAAAAGAGTAAAGAGTGACATATTTTCCCCTCGATTGACAAAAGAAATAATGCATGCCATGTCGGTGCGAAATGACCTAAAAAGAGAAAGAACTTTGATGAATTAAAAAAGCAGCGAAGCCATGTGAGGTCAATGGTGCGCACCGCGAGGAGAGACTTTATCCGCAACACTGTCAAAGACAACAAAGATGTGTTAGCAGTGTGGCGGGTACTGAATTCGATCACCCGAGGCAATAGCAGTAGGTCACCAACCATCCCAGTAATCTCTCCGCCGACACATTCAACGAACATTTTCTCTGTTGCGGATTTGATAACTACTCCTAGTCGTGATACAAAGGCTGACATATGCCCCGATTACTTAGTTAATTTCTGCAACAGAAAAACAACTGGCACACCACCATTTAAAATCCCCATACGTGCTGTACACAAAGTGGGCAACTAATTAGTGACCTAGCTAATAAGATGTCCTCCGGACATGATGATATCAACCCACAAATATTAAAGCTGTCTGTATAATACATCATAGAGACACTTACTTATATTTACAACTTATGTATTAAAAAAATATATATTCCCTACAGACCTTAAAGTCGCAAAAGTCGTTTCCCTTCCAAAATCAAAAGATCGTACTGACCCTAACAACTATAGACCCATTTCTCTGCTGTCAGTATTATCTAAACCCCTCGAAAGGCATATACATAAACACCTGTCTGACTACTTAGAATCCCGAAAGTTGCTCCATTCGTCTCAGTCAGGATTTCGCCCTTGGCACTCATGTCATACGGTTCTGAGCATAATAACAGATATATGGCTTTCGAATATGAATAATTCGCAGCTGACAGATGTAATTTATCTTGACTTTATATAGGCTTTCGACTTAGTGCACATACAATATTGATTTTTAAACTTAAGCATTATCTTCGAAACGACATGGCTGTTTCCTCTTTTCCGTCATACCTCGAAAACAGGAAACAGAAAGTAATTGCTAATGGAGCCTACTCTTCTACTAAAAATGTTAAACTCGGAGTTCCGCAGGGGTCAATCTTGAGTCCTCTTTTATTTTGTATTTACATCAATGACCTATCTCTAAGTCTCACCTACAAAGCAACACAGTGTGATATGTTCGCCGATGATACCTCAATCCGCACAGCTAACAAAGACATACGTGTAGTTTAAAACGGTCTCAAACAAAAGTCTCGAGGATATATCAGCGTGGTGTAAAGTCAACTCAATGATTCTGCATCCTACTAAAACAAAATCTATGATTATTGCAACACGCCAAAAGCATCAGTTGAAACCATTAAAGCTTAATCTATCCGTCGGCGACATCATAGAACAGGTAGCCGAAGATTGTCTATTGGGGGTCACAATTGATAATCAGTTGAGGTGGCAGATGCACATTGACAATGTCCATAAAACGGTCTCTAGAAATGTCTTTATATTATCAAAATTAAAGTATTACACAGATGGTGAAACAAGAAAATTGTTCAGTAATGCACACATCATGTCACATAATTATAAACTACGCATCGACGGTGTGGGATTGTTGCAGTGATGCCCACTTAAAAAGACTAAATTCTTCACATAGGAGAATGGAAAAAAACAAATTTCTTCCCGACCCGTAGTTCACGACGAAGGAAAAATTCAGTAAAGCTGGATTTCTACCCCTTCAAAATATCATTTTAAATTTAAC
>BTPG01000002.1:6659502-6919502 GCA_036245525.1 Semisulcospira habei | reverse complement strand
CACATACACACACACAAACACACAAACACACACACCAGTAGCAAAACTCCTCCAGTCACACGACGGCCGCAGTGAGCACGCGCACAGCTGTATGCTGGCTCACTGCTTGTCTTGGACCCGAGAGCTTTTGCTTACTGGGGAGAGAGAAACGTGGAGAGACGTGTGATATAGCTGTTCACAGATGATGTACTCACCCTGGTGGCGCACTGCAGTGACCATCAGCTGCCTGACACTGGCTCCACTGGAGAACAGCCAGGGCCGTGTACAGCAGCATCGCGCTCTTCATTGTGTAGCGGCACTTGCAAGTTTCTGTCGGAAAAATAAATTCACTCGTTCTTTCTTTGGCAAATAATGCACAGGTAATGAGTAGATATTTCTTCTGTAGACTGAGAATAGTTCTCCTTCATACTGACCAGCCTATAGCTGGATATTTCCCCTAAAGACTGACCAATCTGGGGTGACATTTGGACAGATGTTTCTAGTAAGACTGAACTATCGGGGTATGTTTCTGTTAGAGACTGACACTGGGTAGATGTTTCTCCTGAAGACTGACAGTCTGGGTAGATGTTTCTCCTAGAGGCTGACCAGTTTGGTTAGATGTGTCTCCTAGGGAATGACCAATATGGGTAGATGTTTCTACTCAGGACTGACCAGTCTGGGTAAATATTTCTCCATAATTTGGTTAGATGCTGCTGCTGAATGACGTAGGATTGAGGAAGTTATTTTTGCTAGAGGCATAGAGATATTTTTCCCTGTGACTTGACTAATCTCGTATGTATTTCTGTTAGAGATTGATCAATAAGAGTATATGTTTTTGTAAGAGACTGACCAATATTGGTAAATATATTTGCTAGATAGTGGTCGATCTGGGTTGATGCTTTGGCTGAAAACCGCGATAAGCAGACTTTCTTTCCTGAAACAGACCTTGTTATATCTTGCGACATTATAAGTTATTGATAGCAGGGGTTTGCTACACGGATCTTTGTAGGTCTAAGAGAGGTCACAGAAACCATTGTACCCCTCATAATAATAATAGGGCAAAATCTCATAATAATATGATTATCGCATACGGTTTAGACATATATTTATAGAATCTTTGTCAGGAATAATAAACCCTGCAGCACGATCTGAATAATCTCAAACATATCCATCGTTAAACGTTACGTGTGTGAGATATGTTTGACTTAATTTTTCTTTCACTTTTATAGAATCTTTGTCAGGAATAATAAACCCTGCAGCACGATCTGAATAATCTCAAACATATCCATCGTAAAACGTTACGTGTGTGAGATATGTTTGACTTAATTTTTCTTTCACTTTTGTTTAGTATAATTTTGGCGGACAGTTTTTGCTACAGACTCGCCAACTCAAGCGAATAATTTTTTGCTAAAGACTGACCGCTAAAGACCGCTATTTTCAGCTGAAGACTTTTGATGTTTGTTAAACTTAAAGACTGACCAATTCTGCTAAGGACTCTTCGCTAAAGACTGATCAGCTCCGGCAGACACATTTTTGTAAAGTCTCGCCAACTCAGGCAGACATTTATGCACACGACTGACCAACTCAGGCGGACATTTTTCTGCTAGAGACTGGCCAATTCAGGCAGATATGTTTGCTCAAGACTGGCCAACGCAGATATTTTCTGCTAGAGACTGGCCCATTCTGGCGGATATTTGTGCTCAAGACTGGCCAACTCAGATATTTTCTGCTAGGGACTGGCCAATTCTGGTGGATATTTGCGCTCAAGACTGGCCAACTCAAATATTTTCTGCTAGAGACTGTCCAATTCAGATATTTTCTGCTAGAGTCTAGCAAGTTCTGGTGGATATTTTTGCTCAAGACTGGCCAACTCATACATTTTCTGCTTGAGTCTGGCCAATTCTGGTGGATATTTTTGCTCAAGACGAGCCAACTCAGACATTCTTTGCTAGAGAGTGGCCAATTCTGGTTGATATTTTTGCTCAAGACTGGCCAACTCAGATATTTTCTGCTAGAGACTGGCCAATTCTGGTAGATATTTTCGCAAAAGACTGTCCCGCTCAGATGTCTTCTGCTACAGACTGGCAACCTCGGATGGATACTTTTTCTAAAGACTGACCAAATCAGCTATTTGCTAAAAACTTGCCAAATCAGGCAGAAGGTTTTGCTAAAGACTGGCAAATTGAAACATTTTCTGCTAAAGACTGGCCAACTCAGGCTGATATTTTCGCTCAAGACTGCCCAACTCCGATATTTCCTGTTGCAGACAGACCAACTGATGTGGATATTTCTTGTAGAAACTTACCAGTCTGGGTAGATATTTCTCCTGGAGAATGTTTCTGTCTAGGTAGATGTCTCTGTCAACACTGACGAAATCAGGCAGATATTTCCGTTGAACACTGACAAACTCGGATGGATCTTTGTGCAGGACGCCGGCTCCACTGTCAGACAGTGGGACACACACAGCGCTGGGAGAGGAGTGACGCGGGGCTGAGAGTGCGGCGAATTATGATATCATAGCAACATCAAGACACAATGAGAGCACACAGGTATGCTGCTCGGTACTACAATTAGCCAACTGCGGGGGGTCATGAGGATTTGTGTCTCTTACTAGCGCTCATTTATATCCATTTTCTTCAGGCAGATGAGGGCTTAAACCTCACAGATCTAAGAGGCATAGGTCCTCAAGAGCTCACGCGAAAGCGGGGATTCATAGGGATTTTAAACCGTAATGTCGCTTCATCCAGCTTCTGACGCCAAATTGTGTAGTGTCGCTGGCCGTGTGCTGTGTTTGTGTGATCGGTCAATGTGTCTGTCAATGTTAGCGGCGTGTCAGGATCCATTCACACACACGCAATGCCACTAGCTCTGAATACTCACTATACAATAAAACACGAGAAACGAAGATCTAATTTTGCACAGACTATATTGCAGTACTGGTAACAGTAAAGCGACAACAATAAAAAGCAAGATAAAGATTTCACCCCAAAGTCTACCGTATTGTTTGGAGCTCAGATGCGTTTATCTTTTAGAAACATTCAGAGTTGTTTATATTTTTAGACTCATAATGCTGATCCATTTCCCTCCTCTCTAAGCCAACTTCTGATCAACACACACGTCGGTGCACACAAATAAAGACGGACACACGGCGCCCCCGCCATTAGTACGCTCTGTGGCCTCGTGTAGCGACAGGAATCCATCTTCTTCTACTCTAACCCACCCTCTGCAAGGAGGACGAAGGAGAGGAAGACAGAGGAAAAGATGGGAGGACAATATCTCAGAGTGGACAGGACTGAAGCTGCGCGATGCGCTAAGAATGGCAGAGAACAGAGAGGAATGGAGGGAGCTGGTTGCCAAGTCATAGATAGATAGATAGAACCCACCCTCTGATCAACACACACTGACACACATAAATAAAGACGGACACACGGCGAATTTCCCGCCATTAAGCTCTGTGGTCTGCGGTAGCATAGCTATTCTGAAGAATAATAGCACGAGCAGCGAAATGACGTCACTTCTTGCTTCATGTCATGGCATCATTAGCCCCATAACGCCGTGTTCATAGTGACGACTCGATGTTATACGTCATCAACGCAGTACTAACATTTGACGTATCAGAGGATCAACTTTGCAATTTTCTTGCTGAATTTCATGCAAGCTTACAGGTCACAATTTGACCTAATCCTACCCCAGGGCCGGGACAAATAGTAGGCTTATGCAACACTATTTATGAAAAATCATGCGGGCATTAATGAGAAGATAGCATTTTTCGTAAAAGAAAAATTAAAGTTTTGTTAGCTGTTTTACAAACGACTCCGAAAAAGTGGTGCAGAACATTGTCTGATTTTCACACCTAGGGCATACAGGTCACAATTGACCTAATCGTACCCGACAGCCGAGACAAACTGTAGGCTTATGAAAATACCGTATACGAAAAATCATGCGATTATTAATGAGAAAATTGTTTTTTTGCGTAATAAAAGAGATTCAATTGGTTTAGGATTAACCCATATGTTACGTGTTGAGTCGTAGTCGTAGTATGATATCACACCAGACGCACGCACCTAAGGTTCTTTTAAAGAAACTTCATTCAGCTGCAACCCGTCACACGTGGCTTAAGGTTGTAGACAATACTGGAGTAACAGTTCCAACAATGTTTTATTTCAGCGATGCGATCTCCACACAATGCATTCCCAAATGCACCAACACTGATACAATGTCTCTTCTGCAAATGTCAACAATGGCGACACAAATGCGTTTCTCTTACAACGTACACCACCGTTACGCTGCGTCTCTCACAATGTACACCCTATACGGGCCACGTACCTACGATAAACTGTGTGTCCCTACAACTGACAATGCATGACAATGTACACACGTGCTTCCTAGCATCAACTTTTATAGTAGAACGACTTTCCAGAATAATCTAACGAAATCACACAACGCAACCAATCAGAACGGAACACGTAACTGAAATTCATAAATATTAATAAAAAAAATGAACTTTCTAGAATGAATAATTACAATAATCTACAAAAATTAGACTGCTAATTTCAGCCCCAAATCCTATGTGTAATGACGTCACATAAGAGTATGGCAGACCGTTCACGACCTTTCATAACACGCAAAGAACGGCTGCTAATTTCACGCGCACAGAAAACAACTATGACAAAAAATAGAGTGGCTCTACTACCGCTATTCTCCGTGCGACTTTGCTAGAAGCTTCCGGACTAAACTTAGCGTATCATAACAAAACCAATTCCGCTATCTGCGCGAAGAACAAAAAAAATCTTACTGAAAAGGTACGTGATTCGCAACCATGATAGCTCAAATAAATATCGGATCGTTTCCTACAATTAACACATGTTGCTCTCACAGAACAACACAACCACAATCGTAACACCATATAATTCGTACAATTAATCCCAAACCGTGAAAATATTTTTTTTTTCCAAAAATATTTAATTCTTACTCAAAAGGTTCTAGAGGTACAATGCTGGTTAACGAACTCATTCAATATCTCCCTTTTATCTAGCTTTACGCAAAATATCTAGTAAAAATAAGAAAACTTACGGACTTCAGTGTGGATCAACCGGTTTTTGTAAAACGGCCATTTTCTCGCCAGTGAGCTTCTTGATCAAAAAGTCGAAAAAAGGTCCCGAGATAACCTTTTTTAGGGACAAGGCCTAAAATTTCCATCTTGTTCGTCCTCAAACGCAGGCTCTAGTCGCTCTCTCTCTCTCTCTCTCTCTCTCTCTCTCTCTCTCTCTCTCTCTCTCTCTCTCTCTCTCTCTCTCTCTCTCTCTCTCTCTCTCTCACACACACACACACACACACACACACACACACACACACACACACACACACACACACACACACACATACGGCGTTGGCACCAAAAAGACATTCACTAGCAACGTTTGCGTTGCTAGACGTGACGTCATTTTATCTTGTTACTTCTTCAAGTTGCCAGAATTTCTGCCCCGCAGGCCAAAAACGTTATGTGCATGCTCCGGATTGCGCTTCGACCAGCCCCATTTCAAAGTCTACCGTATTTTTTTAAACTTCCCCGGCGTGAGAAAAATATATTCTCTGCTGGTCACAGTAATCAGACATTGCTACAGTTGCGCACTGCTGCTATCTCTGCGCCACCGAGGATACACTGTCCAGCCTACTTTTTCACACCTCCACTGGGAATGTGTATTTATTCTATGCATCTGGAACTAAATTCTTGACGTGCACTGTGTGCATGTGTGTAATAGACATGGATTTCTATTTTTGTGTCAAATAATCCTGAACGATCGTTGTGAGCACTTGAAAAGCTGTTTTTGTTCCACGACGATCGTTAACCTAACCTAACCTTGAGGTCATCACTGCACCAAGTGTGTTTTCGGATTCCTGGAATACTAGTTGTGCGTGTTTTTATTAGTGCTTGCTTGCTTGGAAAAACTCACGTTCCTTCAGGAACAGTACTTTCGAGTTGGTCGGTGATCCTCACGATACCGTTTTTCCGCGGCATTCGTCTCTGTCCAACATCGGAGTGCTGAAACGGGTCTGTTGAGTTTCCTGACTTGACTTTTTGTGAGTTCAGTGATTCTTCTGACTTAGCACTGCTTTTTCCAGGTGAGCGTGTAATTTTTATCTAAAAACAAATTTGTCCACAACTGAAAGTTACTTTTGGCATTGAAAACATTGATTCAATGATTGTGTACATTTGCGTCACGCGTTCTTTGAACTAGAGCGGCTGACGCGTCATATGGAACTAGAGTACCAAGCGCGTCACTTGGAACATGAGCGCTGACGTCGATCAATTACCTCCCGCTAGCAAGTGTCTTTCTCTAATAAAAGCTCTATCCCTATCACGCACTGGTATCATGCTGGCATATAACTAATTCCTTGCACTGTGGTGACCTTTCTGCAGTGCACTAACAGCTCCTTGCCAATAAATCCAGTGTGTGACTATCTTGTGTGTTCGAGTTAACAAGATGGCGGACTAGATAACTCCAGTGAAGGACACTAAACTAAAGCCATGCCCCCGCACACGAGATCTATCAAAGCCAAATACTCCATTGACTTGGAAAAAGTTAAGAAAACAAAAGACTGGCATCAGATCACTTTTGATACAAACGGTCTTCACTTGCGGGTGTGGAGGCATGCTTTACGAGAACGATACCAGTTCGCATACAAACCCCCTGAGCTTTCCTCTACATGGGCTGACCACCAAAAGGACCACGCACAGACGCTCTCCCTCACCCATCCCCTTGCCACTGACCTACCTCCTGAACTTTTTAAATCAGTGCTTGATCTCTCGCTTGATGGAAATAAGCTATTAAAAATCTCCATCTACTATACCACGGGCACAATTCTAGTCCAGGGGAAGGCGTGTGTGGACTGGGTGCAAGAGGAATTTGGCAAACTGAGGTCAGTCGTGAACCTCCTCCTCCCCAGCTATAGCATGTCTGGTAAACCTCCTGATCAACGGGCCCTGCCACCATGCGCCACTATGTGCTCACTAAAGCTGACGATACTGACACGGTCGGTGTAGGTCTCGAGCAGGTAGCAGGAAGTACTAATATTGACCAGGACCACGACAGCGCCAATGATATGGCTGCCAGTGCAGTTTCAAACAACGCGACTGACAGTGCCGAGGTTGCTTCAGCCGGCATTGACCGCAGTGGCTGTACCTGTGACGCGACCCCTTCGGTGGCCAGTGACCAGTGCGACAGCCCGGGCGGTTGCCCCCCTCTCGCAGACACCAGTTCTGCCTTGCAACCGTCTACTTCCATGCTCCAAGCTGACACGGCCAAGAAGCTGGCGGAACTCGGCCGTGTTGTTGATGGTCTCGGTGCTGCGATCGGCTCTCAACACGACACAGCCATGTGTGCAGTGTATGACTTACAGAAAGAGGTGAGTGAGCTGGTCCGGATTGAGATTCGTGACATCAAGGCCGAGTTCCACCAGCAGCTTGATCAACTTTGTTGTCGTGTCAAGTCACTGGAGGCTGAAAACAAGAAACTCAGGTCTCAGCTTGGTGACCACAACAAAATGTTTACTTCACTGCGCATCACTTCCCAGCCCTCCAAGAAGCAGATGACACATGTGGACGCCACTCTGTTGTCAACCAAGCCTGGCCCATCCCTGACCTCCTCTCAGCCCCGACAGGCCGTTCCCACTGACCAATCTCCGCCTGCCATCAACCTAGCCAAGACTCCCTTCGTTGGTATGGCTTCCCCATTATCCATTCAAAGCTCAGGTCTCACTCCCTCCACTCCCTCGCCGACCCAGCCAGCGCACAACACTGACCGAGCCTCATACCGTGACGTTTTAGTCGCCGCCGTGCCTGTGTCCAATCGCTTTGCTGCCCTCTCTGTTGACGACTGCACAAACGTCCAGGTCAAAAATATAGGCATGGAATCGCTCAGCAACACGTGCCGCCCCAAGCGTGATCAACATCAGGATCACCCTATCCCCGCTGATGTCTTGACCGAAGAGAGGATTTTGCCTGGGGTCCCTGCTGTGCTAATAGGTGATTCAATCTTGCGAGAGGTGGGTAGCAAGATTGTATCACCGACTGTACCTATGCAGAAGATATGCGTGCCGGGCATGTCCATTGCTGAATTGATGGCGTGGCTCGACTCGCAGCCTCTTGCACCGCACATTGTTTTCGCCGTGCTGCATGTCGGGATCAACACATGCAAACGCCGACAAGTGATCAGTGTGGACACCTGGGCCGCCCTCCTCAAACTCGTAAAAATTAAGTTTCCATACGCCTCCGTCAAAATGTCGTCTGTTTTGCCTGCTTTTGGTCGACACCCCGCCAACAGCGCCATCATTCCATCCAACAGGAACCTAATGGCGGCGTGTGTTCAGGCGAGGGTTCTGTACATTGACAACGTGCCAGTGTTTCTGTCTCGTGGTGGGGCCCCACGTAAGTTGCTCTACAGACAGAATGATAATTTCCATCCAAGCACCGAGGGGGCCTCGCGACTTGCCTTCAACCTTAGGTCCACAGCTCGTGCATCCCTGCCGTCTATGCGGTCTAGCTCTGCCCACCAGCCTGTGCTGCGGCCAACTATGTGTGACGACCGCCTGTAATACGGACCCCCCATGCCGGCTCTAGGAGGCTTGCACCGTAACGGTCACCTACCCTTAGATTTTAACTGTAAAGTACCCATCCTCCCCACCCCACATTATCCACCCCAGCCACTGACCAATCAGCGTGTTTCCTACCCCGTGGACCCTTCCCCCAAATTTTCCTGTGATATTGCCACTTGGAGTGTTGCTTTCCCTGTGCCACCTGTTGCCCCTAGCCATGGCCGGTACGGCTACATCCCCTGTCCAGAGTATCATGGGCGGCACTATGAGACCCTCGTCTGAGTGAATTTCAGTGTGATCCCACACTGTTTGCCTCCCTCGATTCTCACCAGTGGTTCGACCGGCACAATCAGTGTCGTCTATCGTTCGTCCCTTGACTGAGTGAAGTGACATTCTGAACCCAAGCTCGTTGTCTCCCTTGATTCGTTCTGGCGGAGCGACGGAGACAACTTAAGCGGCGTACCATGATGTCTCAATGTCGTATTTATATGTCCACATGGGTTGTCTCCCTCGCTTCTCTACTGTGAATCGACGGAGTCCACCAGTGCGGCGCTCACCTTCCCTCTCATACGGAAAGACAGTCACTCAGTGCAGCACAAACATTACCTCTCATTAATTATGAAATATGAATCTGACAATCTGGGGAACTGTTTAGTGTCCGACATTGAATATATAGTTTTTTTTAATCAAATAGCACTTTGGATTTAATTAGTGACATAAATGTTTTTCGGTGAATGGTGACGATTATTATCTTCCTGCATTTTCCTTTCTTTCAAAACGGAGGAAATATACTCTTCTTGATATAGCGAAGGAGCCAGTGTGTGTATCGTATATTATACGGTCTCCGATCAGTGACTCATTTATTTCGCTTTTCAGAACGTAGCCAAACCATTATTTCCCCTACGTGGGATGTGACGCTAAGGAGCCGGTTTAGATATTTGTATATATCGCAGATACGGTATACGTTCAGTGACTCATTCGCCTACAGAACGTAACGACCTATTATTTCCCCTGCGTGGGGTGTGACGTTGTCTGCAGCGAAAGAGATAGACTGAGCTGAGTTTTCAGCACTGTAGTTTCTCCTGGGTTTTGTTTAACTTTGTTAGAGTTCAAAAGTTTTCATTTGTTCTTAATTGACTTTTGTAAACATTTTTCCCCCACGTGTTGCTTCATCATGCCTGCCTGTAGCCCACATGTACATCAGTGTTCGCTGAATAAGCATGATTTACGGATAGGGCACCTTAACGTTTATCATTTATACAACAAAGTGCCCGACGCCACTGTTTTACTTTCACAACCCCAACCCTTTCATATATTTGGATTTACTGAGTCTAGACTCAGGGAGCATATTAGTAACGCCTCGATCTCCATTCATAACTATGCTGTATTCCGTAGAGATGCATCATCCCCCGGTCATACCGGTATAGCTGTGTACATTCATAACTCTATCCGCCAGTACGTTACCCGCCGCATGGATTTAGAGTCTTGTCACGTTGAAAGTTTATTTCTTGAACTGAAATGTGACAAATCTTCCCCCACACCAATTGGATTTATTTATCGCACCCCTTCAGCCACATTTTCATGGTATGATGAGTTTGTCACCAGGATGGATAAGGAAGCAACAACGTCACAACAAAGATATAGACCTTCTAGGCGATTTTAATATTGACCTGCTAAAGACTGGTAATGCGGCGTGGAATTGCACCACCTCATTATTTGGCCTGCAGCAGATGGTTCGGTCTCCCACTAGAGTTTCTTTGTCATCCGCCACATTGATTGACCACATCTATACTACTAATGCACCTGCTGTCACAAACGTCCACGTGCCGAATGTAGCCATTAGTGATCACTTCCCTACTTGTTTTAATCTTTCAGTTAAACGTGATAAACCCCAGCACAAACACCCCACTACCATCACATACAGGTCTTATACAAAGTTCAACAAAGATGACTTTCTTCATGACCTCTCAATCACGCCCTTTCACCTTATTTATAACACTAATGATCCCAATGAAGCCCTCTCGCTTTGGTACAAGCTATTTCTTTGGGTCCTCGATAAACATGCCCCACTAAGGACTAAACGCGTTAAACACCCTACCCTTCCGCCTTGGTTGTCAAAAGACATCATTCACGCAATGAAAATATGAGATGACTTAAAACGACAGAAAAAGTTGGCGGATTTTAAGAAACAACGTAATCTTGTAAAATCCTTAGTTAGAAAAGCACAGAAAACGCTTGCGGAAAAAGTTATCGCAGAGGGTAAAGATACCCGAAGTGTCTGGAATGCAATCAATTTGTTTACAAAGAAGAGGAGTTCCATCAATGCTGCTACCTCTCCAGGCATAACTCCAGACGACTTCAATTCCCACTTTTTAAATATTGCTGAGTCCCTTGTACAGTCTTTTTCCAGTGGCACTGATAGTTACAGTTGTTCTGATAAACTGCGCACACACTGTGAGTCTGCAACTGGTGCGTCATTCTCCATACTTCTTATGACAGTGTTTGAAGTAGGTAAATATATTCCTACTCTAACAAGTAAATCGTGTGGCCTGGATGGAATAAACAACATGGTACTGAAATTGTCCCTTCCATACACAGCTGACACCTTGACATTTATATTCAACCTTTCTATCAAGCAAGGTATTTTTACAGATGCCATGAAAGATGCTAAAGTTGTCCCCATTCCCAAATGTACAGATCCCAAAAGTCCAAACGATTTCCGTCCTATTTCAGTGTTATCACTATTATCGAAGCCACTAGAAAGACACGTTCATAAGCACCTACTCCAATTCTTGGAGAATCACCGCCTCCTCGTATCTCTTCAGTCTGGTTTTAGACCTAAACACTCATGTCATACTGCCCTCGTTCACATTGTTGACTCTTGGCTCTCATCAATAAACAATTCCAAATTAAATGGTGCAGTTTTTCTGGACCTAACCAAAGCATTTGATTTAGTCGATCACAACATTCTTTTAAAGAAACTTTCAGTATATAAGCTTGATTCGAACTCTATAGCTTTTTTCTCCTCCTACCTCAGTAACCGCCGACAGAAGGTGTACTCAAACGGATGGTATTCGAAAGAAGGTATAGTGATGCACGGAGTCCCCCAAGGATCTATCCTAGGGCCTCTTTTATTTTCTTTATTCATCAATGATCTACCTCTTTCCATCTCAAATCCTGAGGTTAAATGCGAACTCTTTGCTGACGATTCAACTCTGCATACATCAGACAAACGTGAAACGACGCTAAATTGTATCCTCCAGCAAAGTCTCGATGAAGTGTCAGATTGGTGTGCGCAAAATCGCATGCTAATCAGTACTTCTAAAACCAAAAGCATGTTGATTACAACCCGCCAAAAGCGTCAGCTACATCCTGCCCCTCTGAAACTGTCACTTGGCAATAAACCTATCCAACAAGTATCCAGGCACCGCCTACTGGGAGTTGTAATTGACGACCAGCTGAACTGGTCGCCACATATCGACAGTTTGTGCAAAACCTTGTCCAGGAATGTATTTCTGCTATCTAAACTTAGACATATTCTTAGTACAAAGTGCTGTACATTGTTCTTTCACGCACACATTAAGAGCCACTGTGACTATGCGTCCTCTTTGTGGGACGCATGCAGCGAACTTCATTTTAAAAAAACTAAACTGGCTGTATCGTCGTTCAGTTAAGTTAATTATTCCTAACCCTATATCCACGGCTGAGAAAATAAGATCCCTTGGCCTGCTTACACTGAAGGAACAACTCAAATTTAACAAATGCGTCCTCATGCACAAAATATTTCATTATCAAGCCCCGGAATATCTGCGCATGATATTTAACTTCAGCCCTCGGCATCAACAACATACGAGGAATGACTTGCTTCACTTACCCCGCCCACGGATAGATCTCTACAAGTCAAGCCTTCTATTTTCTGGTAGTTCTGTCTGGAACTCATTGCCATTAAACATTAAATCATTTTGCGATAAAACCCATTTTAAACGTGCATTGCACACTCACTTCCAATCAGCGTGACTTCACAGTTTGCCATCTAAAAATAATTCTGCTGATAACACGTAAACGTCAAATATTTTTCTCTTTCTCCTTAAATTTGCAACCTGATCAGCTATTGTCTTGTCGGTGTCACTATACGCTATTAATGCTGCTGATTCTATGACACTGTCTTAGATGAGTATAATATTAATGCTGTGCACGCGTTTCGTTCTCTTGCTTTTTGCATCGGAGGCAGTTACAAATTCTCTATTGTGTTTTTTTCCCGTAGTTTTCTTCCTCTTCTTCTTATTATCATTATTATTATTGTTAGTATTTGCATGCTCTGTTTATTTTCCTGTTATGTTGTTTGTTTACAGGACAGCTTGTAAGACAGGCATTGAGTTGCCTAATAGCTTTATCCTGAATAAATAAAGATTCATCATCATCATCCTTGTATCTATTTATCAGGAAAATAACAAAATCAGAGAGGTCTTTGGTGAAAAAAAAAGCCTCTAAAATAATGGCACAGTCCGACACCAGTGCGCAAAGGCCATCGGGTTGACGTCGGCCTTTGCGCACTGGGGATTGCCCTTTAGGAAGGAAAGTCCAGAAAAATAACCAAGTCCAAAGCGCTCTTTGCAAATGGAAGCCTCGGAAAAACGGTCCGAGGCGCCCGTTATAAAAGGATCCCGGCAGAAAAATAGCACTGTCCCGAGGCTCCCAGAGGGAAACTCTGAAAAATCGCCCAAGTCGAGACAGGAACGGATGAAGCAGTCGCCGATAACAACCGCTAAAATCCATCTAACACCGCGGCAGGCCAGGAACAACGCGCACAGGGAGTCTGGTTAGTGAAGACTCGAACAAATTTACGATACGATAATTTCCTATTTAAAAGGGCGCTTTTTGGACGTTGTCATTTTTCCGGACTTTCCTTCCCAGTGCGCAAAGGCCATCGGACCGACGTCGGCCGCCGTTTGCCAGCGCACGACCGTTCGCTAAGTCGAACCTAAGGGGAATTCTTCTTCGTTTGACCTGTCCGTCATTTGCGTTTTTTCTTTCAACGGACCAAAAATTATGTTCATAGCACACACACCATTCTTCTACAATAAGAATAAGATACAACAAGAACCCAGCCCACAAAGTCTCTTCTACATCAGAATATATGCTTGCATGCATTTCCCCAAAACGCCCGCAGGTCTACATCACAGGGCAAACAGTGTCTGTCTTCCTAAATCAAGTCTGTCAGAGAGGGGCCGTTTACACTTGCACGTCAGCCCGGGTTGATCCCGAGCACAACCCGGGTTGTAGCGTTTACACTTGACTCATCCCGGGTTGGAGCAGGGTAGAGTACACTAGTACAACCGGGGTCCGAGGCAGGGTTGAACCGTGGTTGGATCTAAACCGCATTCAATGCCGCGTCATCACAGTGCACGTTGCAAAAAAAAAAAAAAAAAAAAAAAAAAAAAAAAAAAAAAAAAAAAACAGTCGGGGACGTGACGTCACTTGCGGGAATTTCAGTATCGTTGACACAAAAGACTTCATAGCCTTGAAGTCGATCGTGCACATCAACAGTGAACCTGAGATATTTCTACGGCTCATCCATGTATGAGCTGAAGGCGCTCATTATAAGTTTGCTGCATGATTTGCCTCCAGCAGACTCGAGACCGTGGCAGAGATCAAACACGTCTGATAAAATAATTGGTTGCCAAACTGACTATGTAGGAGCGTTGTTAATCAACAACTTTATTAAAATCTGAAAAAAAGCTGTCTCTTTTTTCCCCCAAACTTTGCTGTTCCAGTAGTTTGAATCTCGTGTTCGAGAATGATCGTCTCTTTCTATGCCGCAAAACATAATACATTAACCCATTCAGCCCTGACGCACTGACGCACTACAGCAGGACATGCGTCGACCATGATAATTCAAGGGTAGTGCCGGATTAGCTTGGCGCCTGTCGGCGCCAAGCTAATCTGGCACTACCTTTGAATTATCATGGTCGATCCATCTCTTGCAACAGGTGCATAGTCATTAGATGACGCCTCCGAAATCTGGGAAATACGTGCGTCGGACTGAATGAGTTAGAAAAAATAAACCAAACTAAACAATTAAAATAAAAAGAAAGACTGGTCACAAGCCAACTGCAAGAGGCAAAGAACAACATGAGTCACGTATTGTCTCGCGAAGGGCGCCATGAAGCATTCACAAGATGCTTTGTTGCGTCATGAGGGCATGCCAATCCCGGTTCCAACTGCAGGTGGAAACGCATCAATCCGGGGTCAACCCGGGTTACAACTGTAAACGGCCTCAGAGAGAGAGAGAGAGAGAGAGAGAGAGAGAGAGAGAGAGAGAGAGAGAGAGAGAGAGAGAGAGAGAGAGAGAGAGAGAGAGAGATGATGATGATGATGATGATGATGATGATGATGATGAAGAAACGTTTTAATTCAGGATAAAGTTTTCCTGCCATTCTACACACATAAATAGACAGTAAAATATTAAACAAAAGAGACAAAAAAAACCCACCAAACAAACATATACTCGAGGTAAAAGAAACGCGAAAACAGTAGAGAAGTCTCTTTACGATTTAATTTTTACAATAAATTCATAATTACTCTGTACAGTAAATTAACACAAAACTCAAGCATCACAGACGTGTGCATCTTAATGTCTTTCTGATAGAAAATGGCGTCATTTTACCAACATTCAGATGACAAACATCAGTTGTCAATAACGTGCATGACCACCCAGGGCGTAGATCACAGCTCTGCGTCTCCGCCACATAGACCTCACAAGAGTCGCGCATTAGCGATCAAGGACGATGAAATTAAAAGCCACTTTGTAGGCTGGCATGTGATTTGGGACATGTAAGTCTTGCAAACTGTTATGTGAAAAATTCACAGACCATCAGCGGTGACAGATATGCATCCTGGGCTGTGACTGATGTCTATGGACCGTGCCGCCTACAGCCGCATTGTGCGCCTGTCTGGGATTTTGGACCTTTCTGAACGTTTCCAAGTCGTACAGACCAAAATCCCAGACCAGTATTGTGATCCATCCATCAATTCGAAGCGGGCTAGAGAACGTTCACAAAAGCGCGCGTCCGTCCGTAGTGTTAGATTCCCTGTGGCCGCGGGTCTAGTTACGGTAACAAGAGATTACTAACATGGAACCAGAGCCAAGTACGCGGGCGGATTACCAGCGTGTACCAGACGCACAGACAGCACTCCTCACATCTCCAAGCGGCATAGATCCTCATGAGCCCTCCGGGCTCATGAGGATCCATGCCTGTTGGAGATGTTTGCAGTGCTGGTGTTGTCTATGCTTACACAACTAGCTGGTTATCGCCGTGACTTTGCCCTCGTTCCTTGACAGTCGTTCGGCGCAAACGTAAACTCGCTAGTCTCAGGCTGCAGAACACAGTGTGCATAATGCTGGCGAACAAAAGAACCTCGGGCCGACGTCAGCTTTACCTGGCCCCGTGCACAGACTAACTCAGGCCGACATCAGCTTTACCTGGCCCCGTGCACAGACTAACTCAGGCCGACATCAGCTTTACCTGGCCCCGTGCACAGACTAACTCAGGCCCCGTGAACAGACTAACTCAGGCCGACATCAGCTTTACCTGGCCCCGTGAACAGACTAACTCAGGCCGACATCAGCTTTACCTGGCCCCGTGAACAGACTAACTCAGGCCGACATCAGCTTTACCTGGCCCCGTGAACAGACTAACTCAGGCCGACATCAGCTTTACCTGGCCCCGTGAACAGACTAACTCAGGCCGACATCAGCTTTACCTGGCCCCGTGAACAGACTAACTCAGGCCGACATCAGCTTTACCTGGCCCCGTGAACAGACTAACTCAGGCCGACATCAGCTTTACCTGGCCCCGTGAACAGACTAACTCAGGCCGACATCAGCTTTACCTGGCCCCGTGAACAGACTAACTCAGGCCGACATCAGCTTTACCTGGCCCCGTGAACAGACTAACTCAGGCCGACATCAGCTTTACCTGGCCCCGTGAACAGACTAACTCAGGCCGACATCAGCTTTACCTGGCCCCGTGAACAGACTAACTCAGGCCCCGTGAACAGACTAACTCAGGCCGACGTCAGCTTTACCTGGCCCCGTGAACAGACTAACTCAGACCGACATCAACTTTACCTGGCCCCGTGAACAGACTAACTCAGGCCGACATCAGCTTTACCTGGCCCCGTGCACAGAATAACTCAGGCCGACATCAGCTTTACCTGGCCCCGTGAACAGACTAACTCAGACCGACATCAGCTTTACCTGGCCCCGTGCACAGACTAACTCAGGCCGACATCAGCTTTACCTGGCCCCGTGAACAGACTAACTCAGGCCGACATCAGCCTTACTTGTATCCACGTTCCATTGACTAACTTGACGCATCATGTTTATGATATGACCTTTGAGTTGCAAGTTGCAATTTTTAATGGATAGGGACTTCTAGCTATCGCTGATTTCGTCCAGGGGAGGGGGGGGGGGTCAAGTGGTGGGGGGGGGGGGGGGGGGTCATCTCGCTGTCTGTCTGACCTTTGAGTGCGGCGTGTGACATTATGTAGGTCACGTGCGCGCGCCCAGAAGATAAGACCGTCCTAAAACGATTGTACATCACGTATGTACCAGTCGTCAAACTTGAATACCAAACGGTTGATTTGTTAATCTTGCTTTGTCTGCCGGATAAAATGAAGGTCGCAGTGGCTTTTCTTTTCGTTGGAGTATTCGTCGGTGAGTAGAAAGAAATTCTTACAACACTGTCGGAAAAAGAAACGCAGTAAATTTCGGATATAACACACCGCCAGGGGAAGCCACTCTGTCTCGTTATACCGGAAGTTTGTTATAAGCGAAGTAACTGACATAGAAAGGCTGCTGTCGGGGCCTCTGAAAAAGTGTTGTTCTATTCTACTTCTGGTATATCCGACCTAGCTTTAACTCATTTTACCCCAGACACACCACAGCAAGATATGGATCGACCATGATAGTTCAGGGGTGATGCCAGAAAAGCTTGGCGCCTATGGGCGCCAAGCTATTCTGGCATCACCCATGAACTATCATGGTCGATCTTTGCACTGCAATGCAGTCTTCAGAGGATTTGGGGATTTCGGTCTTGGGGTACAATGAGTTAACACATTCAGCCCCGACACACCACAGCAAGACGTGGATCGAGCATGATAGTTCAAGGGTGGTGTCAGAATAGCTTGGCGCCCACACGGCGCCAAGCTATTCTGGCACCACCCTTGAACTATCACGCTGGATCTGTCTCTAGAATTGTATAACCGTCAATTCAGAGGGCAAAATCAAAATTTGGGGATTTCGGTCCTGGGGCAGAATGTGTCAAACGAAGGAGACTGTACAATGCATGGAAACTCGTAGTACATTAGTCGTTTTGATCTGTCCTTGTTTGGTTTTTGGATTCCCTCCTCCCACCCCCACCCCACCCCTCCCCCACACTCACGCACACTCACACCCCACCCAAGCACATTTGTAAATTCTCCTCAATTTTGGGCCAACCTCGCTGTTGTTGTAGTCGTCGTTGTCATCATCATTTTTCCTAACACCACCATCTTCTTCGCCTTAATCATCATCATCATTATTATCAGCGCCGTGTTAGTTGTCGTCGTCGTCTCCAATATCATCATCATCGTCGTAATCGTCGTAGTCATCATGATCATTATAGTCGTCGTGATCATCATCGTCGTCGGCGTCGTAGTTGTCGTCGTCACCCAATATCATCACCATAGTCATCGTCGTCGTCGTCGTCATCATTAAAACGCATTCATCATCATCATCATAGTCGTTGTCGTCGTCATCATCGCTGTCGTCGCCAATGCATTTCACACTTCCACTGCCAAGAAAATGTGAACACAAACAAACTGCAAAAGGCAAAGGACCTCATGAGCACCCGCAGTTGCGGGTGCTCATGAGGTTCTTGCCTTTTGCCACCCCATTTATACCCGTGATCCTTGGATAAATGGGGTCGCTTGGCGATGAATTTGAAAACAGCTTCTCCCACATTTATCGGGTAAACATTCTTTGTTTTTTCTTTTGCCGTGTCCAGTTCTGGAGGCGAGGTCCATTCAGGAGAGACAACTGATCGGAATCTGTGTCGAGCTATGTCCCCTTGACGGCTGCCCCGAGGGCACAACGTGTCGATCTAACGGCTGTGGACACACGTGCCAGAAAACTCTAACTGGTGTCGTCTCCCTCACGGGTAAGTCGACATCACTGTTTACGAATGTGACAGTATTCAAATCCACCGTTAAATGATGGACGATTATGACGATAACCACAAAGATAACAACAACAACAATAATAATAATAATAATAATAATAATAATATTATTATTATTATTACACACTACAGTACTCTCCGGATATATAAAAAAAAATCACCAGGGCACCCAATTTTCTTTTGTTTGTTATAAGCGAAGTAATTTACATATAAAGTTGTTGTTGCAACCTTAACAATGTTTTGTTATAGCCGACTTTTGTTATATCCGACTTTGTTATACGCGAAGTACAGTGTGTACTATTATTATTATAACAATCATTTGATGACGATGATGATAATGATGATGACGTCGACGACAATAATCATAATAATAATGAAAATACGAATGGTGATGATAATAAATATATCAAGAAGAAGAAGAAGAAGAAGAAGAAGAAGAAGAAATATAATATAGCGCGTCTTGTGGGAACTTTAAGCCCTCGACTCTTACCTCCGTCATTGACCTCCCTGACCGGAGCCTCGAGGCGACAAGAGCCACTGGCAAAGCCTAACGCGTCATACAACTAATGTTACCATCTGAATCCTTTGTCATAAATAATCTCATACTGCAATCTTCCCCCCACAGACTGTTGGTTCGGGGCCATCTGCAACTCCTGGTGTCAGTACGGCCATGCTACAGATGCCAACGGATGTCCTACATGCGCGTGCAACCCTGCACCTGTGGAGTAAAAAGCTCGTGAACGGAAGTCGAAGCCCTAGAATGGCATTCCATGTGACAGGAGAGAAGTCGCATTAATTCCATGTAGCAGGAGACACGACCGGGGGAGGTGTACTAAGCTTTGATTAGCCAAAATGAGTCAGGTCAGAGAATGTTTTAATTAAGGCAACGTCTCGTATTTGTCACAACTGCTTGTTACAGCATAATATTTGTTGGAGAAAATACTAATTGTTAAGGCGCGAGAGTTCTTGCTAATAAAGGTGTTTGGGTGAGTTACCTTATTTATTACATTTCAGAATATACTTATCTGTTAGATCACGGAAGAGTGTGTGTGTGAGAGAGAGAGAGAGAGAGAGAGAGAGAGAGAGAGAGAGAGAGAGAGAGAGTGTATGTGTGTGTGTGTGTGTGTGTGTGTGTGTGTGTGTGTGTGTGTGTGTGTGTGTGTGTGTGCGTGTGTGTGCGTGCGTGTTTACGTTAGTGTTTGCGTGCATGGTAAACAGAAATGCAGTAACGTGTTTGTATCGATGCTCCTTTGACTGCCATCTAGTCTTGGTGCTGAATCTACAATAATCGCCAAAACACGATCTGCCGACATTGACAGTTAAGGCTAAAATCCCCATCAATGTGCATAAATATCGCATGTAAAGTGCTCATCACAATTTCATCACTGTACATGTCTTCCTCTTAACAAATGCTTATTTTATTTCATACATAATGTTTGCATTTCAGTTTGTGGTAAATTGTCCTCCTCGGAAAAATCAAACTTATTCAGTCTGTTTCATATCTACTATAGTTAGGACTTTGGCTGGTTAGTTGGTTGTTGGCAGTGCTGATACAAATATTTCTTTTCGCACAGAATAAAATACTAATTAAAAGGAGTTTATTCAGTGCTAGAGTCCCGAACGCAAGAATTTTCATAAAAACACTTTTGCCTCCAGTATGTTCAAGGTTTGTGCTTGACCTTGTTGAACTAGTTCTTGGTGCAGAGATAAGACAAACTGCTGCGGTACCAGTCACTGGCCAAACCGACCTGTTTGTGATGATCTACAACGGGGGAGAAAATTGAGATATAAATGACGGGTCCAACCCGAATCAATAAGAGCCGTAGATTCTCACGAGTCCCGCCACTTGCCGAGGCTCATGAGGATCCGTGTCTCTGGTAGATGGACTAGTTCATGGTCGATGACGAAACCGTTTACTGACGAAAAAAACAACAACTGAACACCACCCAACTGCAAGAGATATAGATCCTCATGAGCCCCCGCAGTTGCGGGGGCTCATGAGGATCTATACCTCTTGCTGGAACCACGGTGTATCCGTGTTCCTTTGACGGCGGGGGATCTTGGACAGTGAAACTACGATTTCAAAACGCGATCTGCGTCCAGTGGAAGTGTGGGGGTCAAAGGCTGGTGTACTTTGTCAACAAGAGAGAGAGACGGAAACAGATCGGTGTAGTCACTGTGCGTTACAACATGAAGTTTCTAGTCTTGGTTTGTGTTGTCGTTCTGTTATTGGGTAGGTGTGTGTGTGTGTGTGTGTGTGTGTGTGTGTGTGTGTGTGTGTGTGTGTATTAGTTTGTATGGGTGTGTGTGCGTGTTTGTGTGTGTGTGTGCGTGTGTGTGTTGGTGTGTGTGTATATTTGTGTGTGTGTGTGTGTGTGTGTGTGTGTGTGTGTGTGTGTGTGTGTCAGTGTGTGTATGTAGGTATGTGCGTTCTGTTATTGGGTAGGTATGTGCATGTTTGTGTGTATATGTGTGTGTGTGCGTGTTTGTGTGTGTGTGTGTGTGAGCGTGCGTGCGTGTGTGCGTGCTTGCTTGCTTGCGTGAGTGCGTGCATGTGTGTGTGCGTGTGTGCGACTACGTGCGTGCGTATGCGTGCGTCAGTGCTTGCGTGTGCGTGCATTGTCATTTGCTGTCTTAGTACAGTCGACTTCGCTGACAACAAGGTGGGATATAACACATGTCAGATATAACAAGGCTTTTTGTCAGGGGGCCCGAGGGCAGTTTCGGTTATAACAAACTCCACTATAACAACAAGACAATGATAATCCCCTGCTGATTTGGTTATATCCGATGAGCAATGTACTATGTGTTCCAAATGACCAGTCTTTTTGCAATACGAGTATTCCTGTCTGTGATTGTGGTAGCACAATGGAGGGTATGTACCGTGAACACAGGAGTTGGCCGCAATGGTAAAAATGCTCTGTAACACCTTCTGGTGCACATTTCACGAGCATACAATCCTGGAGCAATAGGGCTCGGGAAGTTCCCCGCGTTGCCCAACAGCGTCGGCGCGTCTGGCGCCATCTTAAGAGGATGCCATAGTCATTGTATAGTAGCGAAATAGCGTTTCAACACTTTTTTTCATAATTTTCTTCCTCTTTGGAAACAAACAAAAACAGATTCTGGTGAGCGTTTTCCTACAGTGATGGCAAAACTTGCTGTTATTGTTTACACTACGCCAGGACTTTTCTGACATTACAAAAACGGTGATTTCCCTATGAGCACTTAGTCCCGTATCCTCACAAGATGACCGCCACGACTGGCGTGATGACGTCAGCTTTCCGAGCCCTATTTCGCGTGAATGAACTTAATCCTGCGCCAGCCACAAAGCAAGGTGCTCGGCTAAAGCGGAGCACCTTGCTTAGTGGCTGGCGCAGGACTAAATTCACTCGTGTAATATTAATGTGAATGCAAGTTTTTTGCCGCGTAACGTGTGCTGCTTGTCTTCAGTTGGTAATCATTGACCTTTTTGTTCTTTTCTTATTTCTACTAAACCCCGTTGTGAATGACTTTAAAGCCCATGCCCATGTGGAGGGGGCGTCTCTCCGTCAGCTAGTGGGCTTGTGTGTGGAGGAGTGCTCAACGGCCCTCCAGAACTGCCCTTCTGGCACCACCTGCCGATCCAACGGCTGTGGACACACCTGTCAGAAGGCCGCAAGTAAGTTCAGCAAATCTGCAGCTGTGGCCGGTACTGTGGATCTAGACTCGGTGCCGCAGAAGGGGGACGGGGTGCTTGGCCGGATGGTTCTTTGGTCCTCCGGGCTTATGAGGATCTATGCCTCTTGGAGATGTTTGGAGTGCTGTCTGTGCTTATGGTGCAAGCTGGTTACCAGCCGTGATTTCAGTCGCTCTCGTTCTATTTCGGCAGTCGTTCGATGCAAACGAAACTTGATTATTGGACGGTCCTCACCGGCAGGTAATTAGGGGGTGGGGGTTGGGGTGGGTGTGGGTGGGTAGGGGCAGGATTGATTGATTGTACATTGCTTAACGTCCCGACAGCAACAAGGCTTTCTCAGGACGTGCCTGCACTGCTTGTGAAAACAACAACAACAGAATATTGAATGTATGTCGCCAGCCGGTCCAATACGTTAAATAAACCTACGACATGGGGCCTAAATAAAGCTTATACCATTTAGCAACACACATCCAATATCAAGAGCAACAGGCAGCGCAGGCAGTAGGGAGAGTTTAAAAAAAGGAAAATACAGGTGAATGGACCAAAGGTAGACAGAAACACATGCCCCAGAATACAGAAGAAATCCCACCCTGTGGGGCTGACCAGGGTGACCCTGGGAACTAACAAGTAGTCACCCCACCCAAGTTTCCCAGGGCAGACCCGGGTGGGGGCGGGTAGGGGTAGGAACAGCTATTGCCTATGGAGTACGACCTGAGCACTGATCAATTCAGGTGCACTGCAATTGTTCCACTTTGATTTAACAGAGCCTTTTAATGTGTATTGGTATTCGTTCTCAGTTCCCCAAGCAAATCTCATGTATTGTATCCTCTGTACAGACTGTCTTCACACATCCATGATGGCGTGCGGACTCTTCTGCCCGGGTCCTTTCGCCATTGACGAAAACGGATGTACCCTCTGCGCATGTCAGCCCGACATCTTTCAGACAATCGGCTAGGACAGAAAGCGAGTAGACGCCGTCTATGTTTTGTGAGGCTATTTTGTTTTTCTTCGAAGCCCGAAATGACGAAAACTTAGATATGAAAGTACTCTTTCTAAATAGATGCATGTTGCAATGGCGTTGATAACACATGTATTGAGGTGTGTGTGTGTGTGTGTGTGTGTGTGTGTGTGTGTGTGTGTGTGTGTGTGTGTGTGTGTGTGTGTGTGTGTGTGTGTCCGTGCGCATACTTCTGACTTACCATTAAAAAACCGACTCTGGGATTTAAAAAGCAGAACCGTCACAAAATAAAAAAAATAACTATCCATGATCAAACAGACAAACATACGAACAAAGAAATTACGCACGCGCAAACAAAGAGTTCATTATTCTGTTCACCATTCGCTTAACTCCTTCACTTCCGAGAAAACAATGAGCGGGGTCTAACTGCAAGAGGCATAGATCCTCATGCGCCCCCGCGACTGCGGGGGCGCATGAGGATCTATGCCCCTTGCTGATACAATTCGATTCAATTGAAAAAAAAAACCCACAAACAACTTTATTAATTATCCCTTAAAGGGAAATTACAATTTTATGGACGGGGGGGAACAGTACGAATAATAATCTTTCAATAAATATTAATTAATACCAAAACATTCAATGTCTCGGAAGACAATGGAGTATATGCGCTTGCTTGGTCAGTCCGTTTTTTAAGATTTGCAGTGCCTGCTGTGACTAATATGTAGGACTAATAATTATGTAGGACTTCTAATACTAAGATCAAGACATATTAAAACTCTAAACACAAACGAAACCATTAATAAATATTATTCAGTACTAAAACATTCTAAACTCTATGAGATCAAACGAACTCAACTAATACATATATACTAAGACATTCTAAAGTTTATGTCCACGTTCTTTGGGCAGTTTGTGGCTTTTGGTCTTTCAGTGAACACAGATTTCTGTAGGACTTCTAATACTAAGATCAAGACACATTAAAACTCTAAACACACAAAAAACATTAATAAATATTATTCAACACTAAAACATTCTAAACTCTATGAGATCAAACGAACTCAACTAATACATATACACTAAGACATTATAAAGTTTATATCCACGTTCTTTGGGCAGTTTGTGGCTTTTGGTCGTTCAGTGAACACTGATTTCAGAAACAAGATGTGGCCACACAGGGCAATTAGGTTACGCCCCCTTTTCACACACTGTTATCTGTTAGCCTCTTGCAGCATAAAACTATGAACGAAGAACTTTTCTGCCAAAACAAAAAATCCACGCGGAGCACATCACAGGAGAAGCTATTTCAGCAATTCTTAAAAAAATTAAGAGTTAGCGTTTTTCACAACACTCAAATGCATTAAGTACCCCATGACAAAACTGTCGTCTGCAAGCCTGCATACAACCGTGCACATGCCCCAATTAGGCTCCCATGAACACACTAGGTCGACTAAAATTACCCAGATTTTGCTCTTTTTCACACCACCTGTCATGCCTTTTGTTGCTCAAAACGCCAAAAAAGGCACACAATTGAAGTTTTACACCCTAAAAAAATGGCAAAAAGGGAGGAAATTTTTTTAACTATTTCTGGCGGAAAAGTTACTACATGCACCGGAAGCAATTGCCCTGTGTGGCCTGTGGGTTGAAAGGGAAGGATTTCCAAAACAAAACCACTGTGTACTATTGTATAGTGTGTCGGAGTGGTACCGGCCATGGTAAGGTAATACCATCTCGCCTTATCCTTCAACTGAAGACTGTTAGTTCGGGTTTAACGTCCACGGCACCGAAGTGATAATGGACGGCCTTGACGGGCGGGTTATGGGAGACAGGGAAATCTATTACCTTTGGAGTACGACCTGAACACTGATCAATTCAGGCGCACTCCAACTGTGCCACTTTGATTTACCAGGACCTCTCAACGGACATGCTATTCAACAAACCCGTCTTTTCCCCCTGGATTGCGAGTCCAGCTACCGGACCCGGGACGGGGGTTCGAACCCACGACCCGGTGATTCCCTTCGCTCTCCTGCTCCGACGTTTAACTGCCTGAGGTATTTCGGACTCTTTTGCTGAAGATTTACAAGAGGCATAGATTCTAATGAGCCCCTGCAGTTGCGGGGTCACATGAGAATTTATACCTCGTGTGGACACGTGTCGGGACAGGTGTCCGTGCGTTCAACCTATAGCGGTTTAGGACACGATTTTACTTTGATATTTTGTCTGTCCAACATAATGGACGCGTACATCGAAACGCCTTGGCCTAGAACTTGACAATCGATGAGCGAGTGCAAACTGATATCGCTTATCTGTGTTCGTTATTCACGTTCCGAATGAACACATATTTCATACTCAGACAGGCAGTAGGAATAATGTACTTTAAAATGTTTCTGTGCTCTCCATTGTCCTCGCTGTGCACGAGATAACAGGTATACTTCTTAACTCCTGTCCGCACAGTTCTGGGCAGTTTGACATGAATCCATTCTCTCTCCTCTGTGCGTGAGAACACAGAGCAAAATAAAAGGTAACTGAATGCAGACTCGTGGTTGTGTGTGATTTAAATCTGCGAAATATATCGCGACAGCCCCTTGCCATCTATCCCTTCAGAAAAGAAAGACAGACGGTAACAAGAAGCTGATAGCACCGTGTACGTTGTTACACTGACATCTGCTGCTGAAACGTCCACCATGAAGACCCTCGCTTGCTGCCTCGCTCTTCTTCTGCTCTGCGGTAAACGTTTCCTTCTGCATACAGTCCACCCCCGCTTTATAACGAGGGTGGATATGACAAAGGTCACACTTGATGTCAACACGATGCTGGTCCCCGTTCACCGCGTTGCCGGTGGAGTTTAACCCGTTTAAACCCACGGGCGCATTTCCAAAATTTGGGAGGTGTCACCGGAAGACTATGTGCCAGCTGATGGAGATGGATCGACCATGATAATTCAAGGGCGGCGCCCTTGAATTATCATGGTCGATCCATCTCCAGCCGTAGGGCGTTGGGGTGAAAGGGGTTAAATTGGAACGTTGAACTTGCGTGTCAACACGTTCTCAGAGTTCCCGACAGCACTTTTTGCTAGGTCAGTTACTTCGTTTATAACACACTTCGGAGATAACAATGAAAACTGGGTCCCGCGGTCCGAAGTCGACTGTATCATGAAGACTGTCTTTGGAACTATGACAGACTTTAGCTTACTGCGACCGCACAAGGCACTATCAAGAAACTGTCGCTGTAGACAGATGGTCCCGTTTACTGAGGATCGTCTGTTGTAACATAAAGAAGACCGCGTTAGGTGGTCGCCTTAGACAGGTTTGATTATACCTGTTTTATTAACTGTCGTTTGTTTTCATCGGCTGCTAGAAATGTCTCTGAAACAAGGTACATTCGCAACTTGTTATCCTTTTGGCTGTCCGTAGTTTTTTTTTTTTTGTTTTGTTTTTTTTTGTCGCGATGATTCAGTCCTGCAGGAATCATCGTGACAAAAGCCGCTACTGACAGACAAAGGGTTAACCCCATCTGTGTCAGACACACAGACCTATACCAGCAAGAGAAAATACCAATAAACAAGGAAACACTCGTTGGAGGGACAATTACATTACACAAGCCAATATAAACAACAACAAAAAAGTTATTTCATTTTGATTAATTTTATTAAAATTTATTTTATTTATTGCAATTTTAGTTATATTTTATTTAATTTATATATTTATTTATATTTTTATTTTGTACTTTATTGTCAGACCGTACCACACTGGTTATCTGACCTTTTTGTTCAAAAGTATTTTAAAATGCGACTTTGGTCTTTCCGATGATGTCTAAATGTCGCATGTCTTTTGCTCGCCCGTAGGCCTATATAACTGTTTACAGAAAGAAGTTGTCAAGGATTGGCAGCAAACAATATTGCTTTTTGCAATCCTTCCCCAACTAATAAACCCACTCGTTGCAGCGCCGCCAGACGGCTTTAGTTGCCTGTTCGGCGTTAAATCAAGTTAAAATTAATGTGGTTTTTTTTAATATCCCAGGTAGGGGCAGTTCGAATTAAAACCTAAAATTTAATTGACTAGTCCATCGCTGCCATTGCAGCAGACACCGACTGTGAAATTATGGATATTTCAACGCAAAAGGTGTCTATGACGTTTAACTCATTGTACCCCAAGACCGAAATCCTGAAATTTTGCCGTTGTCCTCTGCAGACTGCAGTGCAGTGCAGGACACAGATCGACCATGATAGTTCAAGGGTGATGCCAGAATGGCTTGGCGCCCATTGGCGCCAAGCTATTCTGGCATCACCCTTGAAATATCATGGTCGATCCTTATCTTGCTGTGGTGTGTCTGGAGTAGAACGAGTTAAGGAACATGTAAATAAATCGGTATCAGCAAGATGCTTAAATCCTCATGAGCCCGGCTCATGACGACCTATTGCCTTTTGCAATCGGGGCGTATTCACTTTTTTTCTTTTCTCTCAGCCGTTAAGGTGTAAAATTACGTTCATTACATCTCAAGACTGGCAGGTTTTCAGTTCCTGTTGGTTACCATTTTCTAATAGAAGGTCCATTAACCGTGTAGGTGCGCGTAGCCATATGCCTTCTCCCTCCGAACATGGATACAACATGGAACAGGCAAACAGGGGGCTCACCAGGATGTAACACTCTTGCGGTCGGATGGTGCTCAATTTTTCTCCCTCAGCCGTTAACCCCTTCACTGCCGAGAAAAAGAGAACACGATCCCACGACAAGAGGCATAGATCCTCATGAGCCCCCGCCACTGCGGGGGCTCATGAGGATCTATGCCTCTTGCTGAGACCATGAGGATTTATGCCTTTTGTTGAGCACACGTTGTTGCCATGTTTCCTGGACGGTTGTATCTGTTGCCTGTTGAATGAACAAAGACTTCAGAGACAAGAATGTACGTACAGTGGCAGGGATGGGGTTAAGATGTTAAACGACGTGACGACGTTCTCATTGTTTTTATTTTCTAGTTTGTTTACAAACAAAATGAAACCATTTTTGGTGAGCATTTGCCCCAAACCCTTACCCACAAGGTATGTAGATGATCGTCTTGTTCTATACCTGCGTATTTCTCTGTGGGCTGGCGATTGGGTGCCTGATAGGCGGGGGCAGGGGATCTAACTGTTCGTCTGTCCAGCGCTGAGTAATTCCCCTTGGTTTGTTGTACAATTCTGCCAGCGCTAGCCTCACCTATCTGGTTTGTGAGTATCTCAGAATAACTCGAGGCAAATTTGTATCGTTACATTGTTGTGTAATGTTCTGTGCATCTACTGTGGGAATTCAGGGTATTTACCCGACCACATCGGACGCCAAGCTGGACAAGGAGCTTGACAGCAGGCTGGCAAAAGCGAACAGTGCTTTCGGGCGACTTTTCAAGCGGGTGTGGCACAATCAACAGCTGAAGACAGGCACCAAGATCAGCGTGTACAGAGCTGTGGTCCTCACCACCCTGCTGTATGGTTCCGAGTCCTGGGCCCTCTACCGCAGCCAACTACGACTCCTCGAACGCTTCCACCAGCGCTGCCTGCGCACCATCCTGGGCATTCACTATGCCACCAACGTCGAGGTCCTTGAACAGGCTCAAACTGTGAGCATCGAGGCTTTGCTGCTGCGGACACAGCTCCGCTGGGCGGGGCATGTCTCCAGGATGGAGGATCATCGCCTACCAAAGATCACCCTGTTCGGCGAGCTTGCTACTGGACACCGTGACAGAGGGGCACCAAAGAAGAGATACAAAGACTGTCTCAAGAAGTCACTTAGTGCCTGCAAAATCGACCGCCACCAGTGGTCTTCGCTTGGTGTGGACCGTGACACCTGGCGCTCCACCATTTACAAGGCAGCTGTCTCCTTTGAGGACTCTCGCAGAGCTAGCCTTAAGGAAAAGCGGCTCAGGAGAAAAAACAGAGATGCCGCAACTCAGAACCCTGGCCATACCTCCCCCTGCAGCCACTGCGGTCGAACCTGCCTGTCCCGGATTGGCCTCCGCAGCCACGAACAAGCCTGCAGACGTCATGGGCAACTCCTATAAAAATCTTCGTTCGCGAAGTCAAGCCAAGAGACCCGACCACATATAGTAATGCACCTTCATGTTTGTGTATGTTTCTCCTGCCTACTCCTAAGTTCCGGAGAAAGACATGGGTTATATAAGAGACCTGATGCATCCTTAAGGGATGTAGATGATCGTCTTGTTCTATACCTGCGTATTTCTCTGTGGGCTGGCGAATGGGTGCCTGATAGGCGGGGGCAGGGGATCTAACTGTTCGTCTGTCCAGCGCTGAGTAATTCCCCTTGGTTTGTTGTACTTACCCACAAAGTCGTGGCGGGATCAAGAAAAGATTTGACCGAGATATTATAAGTTATTGGTCGCAGGGGTTTGCTGCACGTACCCGAGTAGGCCCGAAGGAGGTCAAAGGAACCATTGTACCCCGAAGGCCGATGACCTGAGGGGTACAATGGTTCCTTTGCTTTCTGCCCTACCGAAGGCCTACAAGGGTCCGTGCAGCAAGCCCCTGCAACCAATAACGTATTTGTTTTCATTCCTCCACTATTTTCGTAAAATAAATCAAAAAGACATCCTCCGACCTGGATCACGCCAGACATGACTGACGTCAAAGGAATATTATAAGTTATTGGTCGGAGGGGTTCGCCTGTGTAGGCCTGAGGGAGGTCAAAGGAATCATTGTACCCCGACGGCCGAAGGCCTGAGCGGTACAATGATTCCTTTGACCTCCCGAAGGCCTACAAGGGTCCGTGCAGCGAACCCCTCCGACCAATAACGTATTTGTTTTCATTCCTCCACTATTTTCTTAAAAGAAATCAAGAAGACATCTTGCGACCTGGATAACGCCAGACATGACTATACATAATAGACTTATGACGTAATTTAAAATATGTCATGACGTTGCCGTCTCCAGTACAGAGTGTGCTTGTTGTTTCGAACAACACTACGTGACTTTGTACTTTAGAACGTTTGGCGATCTTTTGTATAACAAAACTGGCATCATCGAGAGGGCTACAAAACGTCCGCCATTTTTCGCTAAGGTTTTTTTTTATATCACGGTCACATGGTACGGTTTGCGCTAAAGTGATTGGTCGTGTGACGTAGGGAGGAAAACAAACATTTATACATAATAGACTTATGACGTAATTTAAAATATTTCATGACGTTGCCGTCTCCAGCACTAAATGTGCTTGTTGTTTCGAACAACACTAAGTAACTTTTCACTTTAGAACCTTTTGGTGATCTTTTATAGAGAAAACTCGCATCCAAGTGGCGTCACAAAGAGGGCTACAAGAAGTCTGCCATTGTCGCTACAAGGGTTTTTGTATCACGGTCATATGGTAGGGTTTGCGCTGGTCGTGTGACGTAGGGATGCAAACACATTTATCTCATTCAGCCCGACGGCCGTATTTCCCAAATCCCTAATGACTATGCACCAGTTGCAGGAGATGGATCGACCATGATAATTCAAGGACAGTGCCAGATTAGCTTGGCGCCGACAGGCCCCAAGCTAATCTGTCACTACCCTTGAATTATCATGGTCGACCCATCTCCTGCTGTAGTGCGTCAGGGCTGAATGGGTTAAAAAAAAATGAAAGGCCGGTGTGGGTGCCCCTGCAGCCACCATGTCAGGCGAAGGTTGTGTGGGGGACTACAGGCTCTTAAAATTTAAAAAAAAAAAAATCCTACATTTTGCAGGTGTGGGAAGCCATGCCTTCTCTCTCCGTCAGCTGCACTTTGGCGCCTGTGTGGAGATGTGCTCCACTGTCGCGGACCCGGATCTGGTGTCTGGCCTGATGACGTGTCCTGCTGGGTCCGAGTGTCGCTCTAACGGCTGTGGGCACACCTGTCAGAAAGTCACCACCGTCACTCAGGCCGCGACAGGTGATGATAACAATGTAGATAATGGAGATGATGACGAAGACGATGGTGATGATTGTGATAATGACGATGACGATTTTGATGGTGATGGTGATGATAACCATCATGAGAATATTGATAATAAAAATAACATAAAATACGGTGTAATTTTAAAGCGGATCATACAGCAACAATAACTACTACTACAACAACAATACTACTACTAATGTTTGTGTACTGTAAAGAAAAATATCATGTGTTCTCAAAGTGTTTGTAGCGATTCACAGAATTCGTTCTTTGTAATAAATATTGTACATGCAAGAGAAAACTAGCTCGCCCCGCCTCCACCCCCACCCCCCCACCCCCCACCCCACCCCCTATTCTCAACCCCCCCCCCCCCCATCTCCCCCCCCAAAAAAAAGGTAAAAAGTCTAATAAATAAATAATTTTAAATAAATAATAAACAAACAAACAAACAAACAAACAAACAAAATTATAAAGAAAGTTGATTTAAAACAATAAATAACTTGAAATGAAAATAAATCAAATAATTTAAATAATCTGAAAGAACTAAACAAAACAAAGTGGTTGTCTTAACTCCTTCGAGACAAAGTGCGTCCGGATACGCGGCTTCAGCCGCGTATCCGGATGCACGTTCTCTCGAATGAGTTAATCTCCATTTATTTTATGTCGATTGTTTTCAAGTGATTTTTCGCTATATTTCTGTGACCCTGACTTCCGTGTGCAGACTGTCTGCCCGTGGTCTGCATGCTGTATTGTGGGAACGCAGGCGGCTTTGCTACCAACGAGAACGGATGTCCCATGTGCGCATGCGCCGGCAGCGGGATCGTCGCTTAGAACTCACTCCATTGTCTCACAGCGTTAGGAGGATAGACCATGACGGTTCAAGTGTAGTGTCAGATTAGCTTGGCGTCTGTTCAGGCACCAAGCTAATTTGGCACTACCCTTTAACTCATTCTATCCCAACACCGAAATCCCCAAATTTTGCCGTTGTCCTCTGAAGACTGCATTGCAGTGCAGGGCACAGGTCGACCATGATAGTTCAAGGGTGAGGCCGGAATAGTTTGGCGCCCATAGGCGCCAAGCTATTTTGGCATCACCCTTGAGCTATCATGGTCGATCCTTATCTTGCTGTGGTGTGTCTGGGGTAGAAGGAGTTAAATATAAGTACGGTCTCCCCGTTTATTGATAGCAGCAGCGTTGTAAGAAAACGGTTCCAAGTAAAAGTGACTGAAACACGGAATGAAAAATCTGAATGACTCGAAAATATTTGAGCAAACGACAATGAAACAACAGTGGAATGTAAACCTTGCGACGAAGAAATTGTTTACGGTTGCAGATTTTTCCGATATAAAAGTATATTGAAAAGCACGCGTGCGTGTGTATGTGTGTGTGTGTGTGTGTGTGTGTGTGTGTGTGTGTGTGCGTGTGTGTGTGTGTGATAGCGGTATTATTATTTTATTATTATAAGCACAAATCCGATACGAATTCGATCCGAACCCGATGCACGGCGATGCTGCAATTTCCTTAAAAAATTGCGTCATTTTATTTCGAAGTCGGATGCGAATTCGTTTATCGCATCGGACATATGGAAACGCACAAACCAGATTTCATTTTGAGAACCAAACTCCAAGTGTGACGGCGTTCGAGAAGAAGAGGAAGACTACAAACATCAAGCATGAAACGCGCAAGATACACTGTGCCATAACAAGTGCAAGTCAACAGGATCCTATCACTTTCTACATGAGGTTTCCATTGGTGGCAACTACATGCACCACGATACTGTTAGGGTTAGGGTTAATCATGGTTAGGATCAGTGTTGCGATTAGGGACAGGCACGGTTAGGGTAACTGTTAGGGGTTAGGCATGGTTAGGGTTACGGTTAGGGTAACAGGGGTTAGGCATGGTTAGGGTTATGGTTAGGGTAACAGGGGTTAGGCATGGTTAGGGTTACGGTTAGGGTTACAGATAGGGTTATGGTTAGGGTAACAGTTAGGGGTTAGGCATGGGTAGGGTTATGGTTAGGGCTAAGAGTTAGATTTACGGTTATGGTTATGGTTACAGTTAGGGTTACGGGTTAGATTTAAGGTCAGGGTTAGGCATGGTTAGGGTTAGAGCTGTTCTTAATTGGACGAACGTTTGATCGGCAAACCTAGATCGGAGAAGATCGGCGATCTTTTTGTTTGTTTCTTAATTGAGGTTGAACGAACCTAGGCGAACTTCAGCAAACCAGGTTTGCCACGATTCTCTTTCTTAACTGAAGTGCTTGATTCGGCGTACTTACTGTCTGCGAAGGTGTTCAAAATGGCTGCCGCTGTGCCGCTTCGCGATTTGAACGATGTTTGTTTTTGTACTCCTTGCAGTAGCGACCCCACAAACAGCGTTGCGAACACCCACAAATCAATAAAAATAGGTCTTGTTCTTCGCACGAGTGAAATATCTCCGTGCGCCATATTTGTTTGTATCGGTGACTATCTTCTTATCTCCAACGCAGAAGAGGGTAAACGTTTTGACCAATCAGAGAAAAGGTTCGCCTTCGTTTGCTCAACACGTTGAGCGAACCTTTTTCGACAGCGAACTATGGTTTGCCGAGGTTCGTGAACTACTTCGAACTAGGTTCGCCGTATCTTTAGATCGTCCAATTAAGAACCAACCTGGTTCGTCCGAGATCGTGAACTCTAGATCGTCAGAGTTCGCGAACTAAAGTTCGTTTAATTAAGAACATGCTTTACAGTTACGGTCAGGTTAGGCATGGCCATACCAGCACACAACACGATGAGAAACTACCATCAAACGTCATTCCCAGTGCGCAAAGGCCATCGGGCCGACGTCGGCCGCCGTTTGCCCATGCGCCCGCCAACGGCGGCCAGATGGCCTGTTGCGCATTGGGATTTAGACCCGTGCTTAAAGAACTCCACTGGCTGCCGGTAAAGTTTCGATGCCAGTACAAGATGGCAACTCTGGCATACCGTCACTTCGACGGGACTCTCCCGGCTTTCCTTTCTGCTTCACTCTGCACATTCTTCACGTTCTCTGCGGTCCTCCAGTGAGAAACGTTTGAAGGCTCCGAAGCGTAACTTGAAAACTGTTGGTGAACGCTCATTCAGCTTCATTTGCACCTTCAGTTTGGAACTCGCTGCCTGTCAGTCTTCGAAATCTGCCTACTCTCTCTCAGTTTAAGGCTCAGTTGAAAACTCACTTCTTCCAGCTTGCTTTTCCTCTGTCGTAGATCCGTGGTCATGTTGTATTTATTTGTAATGTTTCATATCGTCTATGTCATGTTTGACTGGGTGTGTTAGCGCAATGAGTTTTTGCCACAAAAAGATATTGCGCTATATAAGAACCATTCATTATTAGTATGTCAATGCGGGAAATTTCATGTATGGCATCAACGTCAGGGTCAGTGACCGGTTCAAACTAGATCAAAGTCAGTGTCACTGACTTCACCCATTTCACACAGGATCAACTTGCTTATTCCTCATTGGATGGACGAGCTGGCTAAGTACATCTGCAATGACCTACTGGTTTAATAGATAGTACACAATGACATATCGGGTCAACACTCTACCAATTGTACACTTGTTTCTTCCCAAGTCATAGTATAGCAGGCTGAAAAAGGGGATAAAAGGGTTCTTTTGGTGGTAGTGGTGGGGGGGGGAGGGGGGGCTTTTTTTTTCCTGCATTATAAATGTCAGGCATAAAAACACAACCCACACTCAACTATTCGCTAAACATACCTCTGGTTCATTTTATTATGATTGTTTGGTGGGCATCACTTTTGGGTTTATAGAGCTGCAATTCTCTCTGATGGAGGAAAACACATTCATTTTTGCATTTGCTCAAGAATGATGACACAAACTATATTTCTATAAGAATCATGTCAGAAAGTAATACAATACAATACAATACAATACAATACAACTTTATTGTCTGTTCGAGTCCAGGCACGACAGAAATTTGCCTTTCGGCTCGTCATGAAACAACAATAAAAGACATTAACAAATGCTGCAAAAGCATATCATGAAAAATTATCATTGCAGCAATCTATCACAAGCAATCTGTCACAAGATGGGAGGTAATGTTAAGTAGATCATACTTATCGCGGCGTTATAAATGAGAGTTCAAAATCGAGACAGCAGTTGGAATAAAAGACTTCTTAAAAACATTCCTTTTGGCAAGTGGCATGTTGAAACGTCTGCCTGATGGTAGCATTTGAAACTGATCAGAGAGTGGGTGACTAGGATCATTGACAATGCTAGCAGCTATCCTTCGGACAGCTCTATGATACAGATCATCTACTGGGTACTGTCCTAGGCCAATGATCTTCTCAGCTGTTCTGACGATACATGACAGTCTGCCCCTGTTTTTCACACTGAGATTGCCATACCAAGCATTGATGTTAAACGTCAGTATGCTTTCGATCAGGCTTCTATAAACGTAACCCGGTTATTTTCTTCTATTTTGTTGTCAATACTTTTGGACTCCGCAATTAGACCAATGTGACACTCTAAGCATTTGTATTTCAAATCACATCCTCTTGAAACCTGGTGAGTGAATGTCAGATGATTGTTACATAACAAAAACTACTAGATATCAATTAGAAAAGTGGCATCTCCTTCCACAAGAATTTGAGTCATCCTTGATTGCACTGCAAAAGCTTTCAAGATACTGTCAGGGCCGTCAGGGTTAGGGGTTAGCCTTAGGGTTAGGGTTACAGTCAGCATTATGGTGGCCATTTTTCAGCATCAGTTGATTCAGTAGGTCATTTAAGACTTTGCCACCAAGTTTCAAGTCCATCCAGTGAGAAATACAAAATGGGACTGCACCAAATGTCTCCACTTGTGACAAGTCCTCAATTCAGCCCACACACTTCGATCTAAGAGAAGTAATCGCCTTTACCCTCAAAAGCGTGTATGCAACATATTACCTCCCTTATACATTTCCAGCTTACAATCACTTCCCACTGAGGACAAAGGAGTGGCATTCGAAAATCTATGCACTCATAATACCAAGAAACAAACAAACAAACAAACAAACAAACAAGCAACAAACAAACAAACAAGCAAACAAACAAACAAGCAAACAAACAACTATTCAAGACAAAGTCACACAGGACACGAGTCAACAGCAGCAGCTTCCTGAAGGACACGTCCTGTCTCACGCTGAGCAGTCACCAACCACTTCACGCACGGGCGGTCGGCCTAGTTATACGTCCAGCGTCAAAATACCTAGTGTCATCGGCCGGAAACCACCCCAAATAGACATACCTCGGAACCACTTCCCAAATACACGCGCCTTTTTAACTCACCCAAAATTCCCTTATCCCATAACAACACACAGCCATATGCACAACCACTGCAAACAACCACTCACTTCACCACCGTCACCCATCACCTCGCCCAGCCCTCTCGCTCCCTAGTCTCCAGCTATATAGGCACTCAGTTGGCTCACCCAACCCGCTCAGTATTTTCAATGCTGCACTCTTCCTCCTTCTTCTTATTCTTCTTTTTTCAAGCAATTTACGCCCAAATGAAATTTTTCAGGAGTTAAAGTTTAACACATTTAAAGCATGTGGCTGAGAATTTAACCTGTATTCCATCTTAGTCAAGTCGACACACTGTCTTTTCAAACAAACTGATATCACAGAGATGAGTACACTTTTTAAGTTCTTATTTCTATGCCGTCAGTAATGATCAGCAAAGAAAGAAGAGACGATACATGCAACACGCACCGACCGCATCATTTTGTGCTTATTCTCCTCACTTCCTTACAAATGTTGCGTGTTTGGCTATGAACATATCCAAATAAACAGCGCCAAGCTAATCTGGCACTACCCTTGGATTATCATGGTCAAGCCATCTCCTGCTGTAGGGATCCGGGGCTAAAGGGTTAAAGATGGATGCACATAGTGTGTGTGTCGGGGTGACAAAACATATTCCACTGTGGTTTGGCGTCACACGGACACAATAAATACGTTTGTTGGAACAGCGACTGTGTGATTCTCTACGTAGAGGCGATCCGTGCAGCTAAACATCCGCGGAACTGTATTTTTAATTGGCCTCATACCGATTCTCAAATACACAATTGTTATTTCTGTCTCTAACACACATTTTCAAGTTGTTGAAATCAAGCCGAAAAATAAAACGTAAACAACAGAACGTTCATCCAAGCGTTTTTCGCCATGCAACTGACGACAAGCTGTTTGGGACCTGGGATACTTGCAAGTTATATCATGTTAATTTTTGACATGCAATACCTGCAAGTTGGTTTGTTATGTACTGCCAGCAAATATTTTAGGTGACACACCGTTTTTAAGTCCATTGTAGTTATAGAAGGGACTTTTTAGGACGGGTTGCGCTGGGGCGAATTTAATAGCATGTCCATGATGTCAAAGGCGGGCTGGCCTAAACCTCTCACAACTGATGTAACAAGATAAAATTTAGGTCATATTACGCTAACCTAGCTGCTGAACGTACATTTGGCGCGAAGCGCCGTGTATGCGTATGTATGTATGTATGTATGTATGTATGTATGTATGTATGTATGTATGTATGTATGTATGTATGTATGTATGTATGTATGTATGTATGTATGTATGTATGTATGTATGTATGTATGTATGTGTGTATGTATGTGTGTATGTATGTGTGTATGTATGTGTGTATGTATGTGTGTATGTATGTATGTATGTATGTGTGTATGTATGTGTGTATGTATGTGTGTATGTAAGTGTGTGTGTGTGTGTGTGTGTGTGTGTGTGTGTGTCTGTGTCTGTGTCTGTGTCTGTGTCTGTGTCTGTGTCTCTGTATGATTATGTATGTATGTATGTATGTATGTATGTATGTGTGTGTGTGTGTGTGTGTGTGTGTGTGTGTGTGTGTATGTATGTATGTATGTATGTATGTATGTATGTATGTATGTATGTATGTATGTGTGTATGTATGTGTGTATGTATGTGTGTATGTATGTGTGTATGTAAGTGTGTGTGTGTGTGTGTGTGTGTGTGTGTGTCTGTGTCTGTGTCTGTGTCTGTGTCTGTGTCTGTGTCTCTGTATGATTATGTATGTATGTATGTATGTATGTATGTATGTATGTATGTGTGTGTGTGTGTGTGTGTGTATGTATGTATGTATGTATGTATGTATGTATGTATGTATGTATGTATGTATGTATGTATGTATGTATGTAGGGGTCGGATTTCTCGTCCACAAAGACATCGTGAACACTGTCATGTCGGCCAGTCTCCAGTAGGCTTATCACCATACGCTTGAGGGCAACTCCATTGAATATCACCATTGTTCAAGTTTACGCCCCAACAACAGACTATGGCGATGAGGAAATAGAAGACTTCTATGACCAAGTTCAAGAGGTTCTGGACCAGATCCCCAGGAAAGACATTCTTGTGGTGCAGGGAGACTGGAATGCCAAAATAGGAGAGGATGCTGCTAGGAACTGGAAAGGCACATGCGGACGCTACTGCAATGCAGAGACCAACGACAGAGGTTTAAGGCTACTGGAATTTGCCAGCTCAAATGATCTAAAGCTGATGAACACGTTTGGCCCACACAAAGCCTCCAGAAGGTGGACATGGCACAGCCCGAACGGAGAGCACCATAACCAAACTGACTACATCATGGTGAAGAGACGCTTCCAAACCAGTGTGAACATTGCCAAGACAAGAAGTTTTCCAGGATCAGACATTGGAAGCGACCATGACATAGTGATGGTGACCTTCCGACTCCGCCTAAAGAAGGTCAACAAGCAGGGTCCCACCAGAATCAAGTTTGACCTTGAGAAGCTGAAAGACCCAGAGGTAGCGGAAGCCTTTCAGGCAAAGATGGGAGGTAAATGCGCGCCACTGCTACTTCTAGGTGCAGAAGACACGGACGTGGACACACTGATCGACACATTTAACACTGCTGTAACCCAAACAGCCAGTGAGATCCTTGGCAAACACCGACAAGCAAAGAAACCTTGGGTTACAGCTGACATCTTTGTTCTATGTGACAAGCGTCGAGAATTAAAGAAAAAGAAATCAGAGGTAGAAGGAGCTAGACAATACAGGGAAATTAACCAGGATATCAAGAAAAGCATGAAAAAGGTAAAGAATAAGTGGATTGAAGATCAGTGTAAACACGTAGAAGAAAATCTGAACAAAAATAATAGCAAAAAAGCATACCAGCTGGTGAAAGACATGACCAGTGTAAAACAAGGACGCTCCTCGATCATTCAAGATAGTGAAGGGAACTGTCTTACAGAAGACCAAGACATACTGAAGAGATGGACAGAGTACTGCTCAGGGGACCCAGGCATACTTGTCAACCCACCCGTGACCAACAATGGCAACTATCCCATCCTCCGAGAAGAAGTAGAGGTTGCAGTGAAGTCGCTGAAAAAAGGGAATGAAGCAGGAGCAGACAACATCCCTGCAGAGCTAGTCCAAGAATGGGGAGAAGACACGATACTAACAATCTGCAATAAGATCTGGCAGTCAGGGGATTGGCCCACACCATGGACCCAATCACCTATAATAACTCTCCCCAAAAAGGGCAACTTACATCAATGCCAGAATTATCGCACGATCAGTCTTATATCCACCCAAGCAAAGTCACGTTAAAGATCCTACTGAACAGGCTAAAGCCACAGGCAGAGGAAATCATAGCCGAGGAACAGGCAGGCGTCAGACCAGGGCGCAGCACAACTGAGCAGATCTCCAACCTGAGAGTTCTATGTGAGAGGTACCTCCAGCACCAGCAAGACCTCTATCATGTCTTTGTGGATTTTAAGAAAGCGTTTGACAGGGTGTGGCATGAGGCCCTTTGGTCCAACATCAATGTCAACCTAATCAAAGTTATAGCAAACCTTTACAACAAGGCCACTAGCGCAGTCTGCTTTAACGGCAAAATAGGAAACTGGTATAGGACTATAGTTGGAGTCAGACGCTTGCTCTCACCTACTCTTTTTAACATCTTCCTGGAAAGAATCATGACGGACGCTCTGAAAGATCATCAAGGAACTGTCAGTATTGGAGGCAGAACAATCACGAAGTTGCACTTTGCGGACGACATTGATGGCCTTGCAAGAAAAGAGAAGGAGCTAGCTCAGCTAGTGAAAAAGCTGGATAGTACAGCCATTGCGTATGGGATGGAAATCAGCGCAGAGAAGACCAAACTGGTGACCAGTAACGCCAGTGGCATTGGCACTGAAATCATGGTTGGAGGCCAAAAACTGGAAACAGTTAAGAAATTCAAATACGTAGGAGCCATTGTGACAGATGAGGGATCAAAACCAGAAATACTGTCCAGGATTGTGCAGACAACAACAGCACTGACAAGATTAAAGACCATATGGAAGGACAAAAACATCACACTCTGCTCCAAGATCAGACTGATGCGCTCCTTAGTCATCTCAGTGTTTTTGTATGCCTACGAGTCATGGACCCTCACAGCAGACCTTGATAGGAGGATAGCAGCCACTGAAATGAGATGTTTTCGAAGGCTGCTTGGCATTTTATACAGAGATCAGATCACACACGAGGAAGTGGGAAGCAGAATCAGGCAAGCCATCGGGCCCTATGAAGACTTATTAGCCATTGTGAAAAAACGCAAACTGAAGTGGTATGGGCATGTCACGCGTTCAGCAGGACCAAAACAATCCTGCAAGGCACTGTGCAAGGAGGACGAAGGAGAGGAAGACAGATGAAAAGATGGGAGGACAATATCTCAGAGTGGACAGGACTGAAGCTGGGCGATACGCTGAGAATGGCAGAGAACAGAGAGGAGTGGAGGGAGCTGGTTGCCAAGTCTTCAGTGGTGCCCCAACGGTCGGCAAGAATACGGGATATAGATGTATGTATGTATGTATGTATGTATGTATGCATGCATGCATGTATGTATGTATGTATGTATGTATGTATGTATGTATGTATGTATGTATGTATGTATGTATGTATGTATGTATGTATGTATGTATGTATGTATGCATGTATATATATGTGTGTATATGTATGTAAACATGAGAATCTCCGAAATTACTGTACACTCAAGATTGAAACTTGGCGAAATACTTTCTTAAAAGGGGTGGCTAAGATAACCTTCGAGAATATTGTAATTGAATGTCTCATTTAAGACAAAAACAACCGTTTACAGGAAGTTGGTTGAACCAGATGAGGGTCCGTAATTTTTGTCATGTTTACTTGAAATTTTGAATATAGCTAGTTTGGATAAAAACATTTGATGAGTTTGTTAGCCAGCTTTGTATGCTTTCAACTTCTTTAGTAAAAATTATATCTTTTCAAATAAGAATTAAAACAGTAAAAAACCTTGACTTCTAGAGAAAGTCAGACAGTGGCGGTGACGTTAAAGAAGCAACTCCGTCACCTCGCAGACGTACTCTAAATATGACGTCATTCTCTCTCTCGCTTGCTCGCTCTCTCTCGCTCTCTGATTTGTTCTGTCAAACTTTTTACCGTTGATAAATAAAGTTTCATCATCATCATCTCTCACACACATATGCGTGCATCTCCAAGAGGCATAGATCCTCGTTTGCCTGGAGGGCGCATGAACATCTATGCCTCTTGAGGATGTTTGGAGCGCACGCTTGCACACACGCACACGCACACGCACACATATATCGACGCGCTTTCAGAAGAGCATTCAGGTGTACTTAGTATATCATGTAGCTAGGTAAAGTCAATCTGCTTTTACACAAATTATAGCAAGACTGAAATTGTATCGTGAAATTCTAGTTTTGTCACCATTTTTCAAAGTCTTGAAGCGAAAGCGAAACTCATATCACGTTAAATCTAAAACAAGATGGGATGAACCATAACCCACAAAGTCCCTTGTATATGACAGCTGTACTCGCTGTCAATGGTCTCTAACTTTTGTCTTTGACCTGATTCTGATGTTAAATTAGCTCCTATTGAAAAAGTCTCGCAGATCTGCAAATGCGTCAGTGAGTTCAATAAGGGGCACAGGACATACGCGTCATTGATTTGTCAAACGTCATTTTTCATGACGTAAGTTTTAGTTTTTACGTAATTTTATATTTTGCGTGATATGAGTTTCACTTTCGCTTCATAGGCTTGAGCAAATGGTGACAAAACTAGAACTTCACGGTACAATTTCAGTCTTGCTATAATTTGTGTGAGAGCAGGTTACCTAGATACATATATGATATACTAAGTACACGGGTCACCTGCATGCTCTTCTGAAAACGCGTCGATGTGTGTGTACGCATTAGTGCGTGCGTGCGCGCGCTACAAACATCTCCAAGAGACCATAGATCATGCATCTGGAGGACGCATGAGGATCTATTTCTCCTGGAGATGCGAGCATGTTTGTGTGATCGAGAGAGAGAGAGAGAAAGAGAGAGAGAGAGAAAGAGAGAGAGAGAGAGAGAGAGAGAGAGAGATCCGCGCGCGCAAGAATGACGTCATATTTAGGGTATTATGTCACGTCAGTGTGCGTGGTGAGGGAGTTGCCTCTTTTACGTCACCGCCACTGTCTGACTTTCTCTAGAAGTAAAGTTTTTTTTTTAGCGTTTTAATTCTTTTCTGAAAAAAATAATTTTTACTAAAGAAGTCGAAAGGATACAAAGCTGGCTAACGAACTCATCCAATGTCTTTCTCCAAACTAGCTATATGCAAAAATTCAAGTAAATTTGACAAAAATTACGGACTCTAGTCTGGGTCAAACGACCTGCTATAAACGATTGTTTGTCTTCAATGAGACATTCAATTATAATATGTTCGGAGGCGCTCTTAGCCACCCACTTAAGAAAGTATTTCGCCAAGTTTCAAGCGTGTGTGTACGGAAATATCGGAGATTCTCTTGTTTACATACATACGCACACACACACACACACATACATACATACATACATACATACATACATACATACATACATACATACATACATACATACATACATACATACATACATACATACATACATACATACATACATACATACATACATACATACATACATACATACATACATACATACATACATACATATGCACATACGGCGCTTCGCGTTAAATGTACGTTCAGCAGCGAGGTTAGCGAACTAGACATGACGTAATTTTTATCGTGTTACTTCAATTGTTAGAGGTTTAGCCTGCCCGCCTTTGACATCATGGACATGATATTAAATTCGCCCCACAGCGACCCGTCCTAAAAAGTCCCTTCTATAAATAGAAGGGACTTAACTACGCAAAAAACAAAAAAACAAAACAACAACAACAACAACAAACAACATACGTCATGACAAATGGCTTTTGACAAACCAATGACGCGTATGTACTGCGCTCGCCCCTTATAGAGTTCACTATGGCGCATTGGCACATCTGCAAAGCTTTTTCAAAAGGAGATATTTCAACATCAGAATCAAGTCAAAGACGAAAACAGCTCTCATATAAAAAAAGGGACTTTGTGGGTTATGGATCATTCCTTTTTATTGATATTGAATATCTACAAGTTTTATTGTAAAGCTCGCGAACTAATGCCAATACGAAAACCGCTCGCAATTGATTTTCGAGGAAAATATATGACGGGTTGAGGGGGAGTGGGGAGGGGGTGGGGGTGGGGGGTGGGGGGGGGGACAGGTGGGCGATGGAGGGGAGGGGGTTAGGAGAATCAAACCAAGATTGCCAAACGTTAACCCATTCGGCCCTGACGCCCTACAGCAGGAGATGAGTCGACCATGATAATTCAAGGGTAGTGCCAGATTAGTTTGGCGCCGACAGGCGCCAAGCTAATCTGGCACTGCCCTTGAATTATCATGGTCGATCCATCTCCTGCAACTGTGCATAGTCATTAGATGACGCCTCCAAAATTTGGGAAATACGGCCGTCGGGCTGAATGAGTTAATACAAGTCGGGTGTACGGCACTGACAGAAATCTGAATTTTTATGGGTACAGTACACCCGAATTTCTGAGGACCGTACACAATTCGATACACAGTTCATTGGTTTGGAGAACTTTGACCTAACTGTACATCACGGTTCCGGATTAGCATTGAGTGACGTCATAAACCGAAGAGTAATAACGTATTCATCAAGTTTCAAATGTTTCAAAACCCGTAGTTTGCGGGTGTATTCCGCAGACAGACCCACTCGGGGTGTACGCCACAAGTACACTTCTATTGCTTTCGCATCTCATTTGAATAGAAGCGTACCTGTGGTACTGACCGAGCGGTTCTCTCTGAAGAGCACTTCCGCAAACAGTCAGTTCAAGTTTTGTTTCCCCTCGTCTAGCTTTGTCTCAGAACCGTTCAGTCGCTCTTTCAGGGTTTCCGGGTAGGTTGGATTTGGCCTCAAAAGGACCTTAAAAGCACCTTTGAAAGTACCAAGCTTGAGAATAAAAGGACCTGGACAAAGTCAGGTTGCTCAGCAAATCTAGCAATTTATTACGTACTCAGTTATTCTTGCGAAAACACTCGAGGTGTTATGATCCTTGAACCTGTAGCGGGCAAAGGAAATTTATATTTTAACCTGCTAAAAGCCTCAGTTGTCTTCTATCTTGACGCTTAGTTCAAGTACAAAGATACACAGATACTGCTACACCCTTAGTGGCTCTCAACCTGCAACCAAGCCCCAGCTGTCTATAGTTATGCTTTTCAAACATCAAGACAGCTATGTTTAGTCTGCGCTTTAATATCAGCCAGCCCAGAGCCAATTGTCTAGCATCGTGCTTGAAAAGCATAATGAAAGACAACCATGGCTCTGAGCTCTTATTTCAATAAGTTCAGTCAAGTCAAAGGTCCAGTTGTCAATCTTGATACTTTTCATTTTTCAAGCATCAAAATTGACAGCTGTAACTCTGTACTCTTCTTCTGCATCAGGTCAGTCAGTAACGTTTTAGGTTATGTAAGGAAGGACAAGCTTGACAAAGCTCACAGAAGTGAAGGCATTGATATAGACAGTTCACTTTCAGCTTTCTGATATTTAACTTGTATTACATAATCACAACCAGCTCAGAGCTCCAGCTGTCAATCTTGATCCTTCTCAAGCAACAACATTGACAGCTGTAACTCCGTGCTCTCTAAGTCCAAGGCGCAGCCCAACTCTTTCTCTGCATAAGGTCAGTTTTCCATTTTTGGCAGGAGTGACAAGCTTGGTGCAGGGATTCGGCACAAAGCAAGTAATAGGACCAGTTAAAGAACCTGCCTATCCAAGTTTCTTTAACTCATCTTGCAGTTTGCACAGTTGCTTTTCACAGCGAGATGCTTCATCCAGCTTGTCCTTTGAGGTCAGTCGCAGTGTGTCAGACCGATCCACAAGGTTGAAAGATCTCTGCTCTTGCGCCTGGAAACTGAGACGATATGGTTCCACCACCTGCTGCCTGGCATCATCCTGATTTTTTATTTTATTTTATTTTATTTTCCTTTTGTTTTGAGGCTCTCATCAAACAACAGGACATATCCTGTTCTTGACGGATGCATAAACGTCCTCACAACCATCAACATGAGAAATGAAAGCAGCTCGGCTCGCGAGATTACAGCGGAAGTACAAAATTACGCACCTCTCGAAAACGCGCGAGATTCGGTAAACGTTCTGGTAAAGTCAAGATGGAGGCCATTTTGTCTGCTTGCGTCTTCGGAATCGAATACGATGTTTTTCAAAGTTGGTGAAGCAATTTTTCATTTTGAAAATATGCCGATTAATGCACACAAAAGGTCTATTTTCTTTGCAAAAGCACTGCTGGTTGATCTGAAAGGACCATAATGGCATTTAAAAGAACTTAAAAGGCCTTTTTTGAGAAAATCATTTGGAAAGCACTTAAAAGCACTTAAAGGAATTTACGGACCCTGTCTTTGCGTTGACGCGACCTGTTTTTGTCCCCGACGATCCCTAACACGTGATTTCATTTCAGAGTCGCTCAGCGCGTTAGCGATCAAGGACGATGGCATTAAAAGCCACTTTGTAGGCTGGCATGTGATTTGGGACATGTATGCCTTGCAAACTGTAATGTGCACATTCACAGACCTCCAGCGGTGACAGATACGCATCCTGGGCTGTGATGTCTGTGGACCGTGCCGCGTACAGCCGCAATGTGCGCCTGTCTGGGATTTTGGACCTTACTGAACGTTTCCAAGTCGTAAAGACCAAAATCCTAGACCAGTATTGTGATCCATTTATCAATTCAAAGCAGGCAAGAGAACGTTCACAAAAGCGCGCCTCCGTCCGTAGTGTTAGATTCCCTGTGGCCGCGGGTCTAGTTACAGTAATTAGCTCTTTCTACCCCATCACCGAAATCCCCAAATGTTGCCGTTGTCCTCTGAAGACTGCATTGCAGTGCAGGACACAGATCGACCATGATAGTTCAAGGGTGATGCCAGAATAGATTGGCGCCCATAGGCGCCAAGCTATTCTGGCATCACCCTTGAACTATCATGGTCGATCCTTATCTTGCTGTGGTGTGCCTGGGGTAGAATGAGTTACGTTTGCAACAAGCGACTACCAACATGGAACGAGAACCAAGTCAGGGCGGATTACCAGCGTGTGCCAGACGCACAGACAGCACTCCACACATCTCCAAGGGGCATAGATCCTTATGAGCCTCCCGGCTCATGAGGATCTATGCCTGTTGGAGATGTTTGGAGTGCTTGTGTTGTCTATGCTTACACAACTAGCTGGTTATCGCCGTGACTTCGCCCTCGTTCCTTGACAGTCGTTCGGCGCAAACGTAAACTCGCTAGCCTCAGGCTGCAGAATACAGTGTGCATAATGCTGGCGAACAAAAGAAACTCGGGCCGATGTCAGCTTAAAAATGTACCTGGCCCCGTGCACAGGCTAAGGTTGGCCCCCTGCACAGACTAACTTCAGAAGAAACTGCATGAGAAGAAACGATCGCTGACTGAACCGGAAAGCTTCAGGCCTAGTGAAATGAAGGCGGACACTTTGGAAGAATCAGAGAATAAAGTCTGTCGTAATTTGGCAAAATACATCATGCTGTCTATTTTTGAGAAAAGCGGTATTTTCATTCTCACAAACCAAATAGGTGAGGCTAGCGCTGGTAGAATAGTTCACATACCAAGGGGAATTACTCAGCTCTGGACAAACAAACAGTTAGATCCCCTGCTCCCTCCTATCAGGACAACTAATCGCAAGCCCACAGAAAATACTGTTCCGATGTTTAGCTGCACGGATCGCCTCTCCTTAGAGAATCACGCAGTCGTTGTTCCAACAAACGTATATTTTTTTGTGTCCGAGTGACGCCAAACCACAGTGGAATATGTTGGTCGCCCCGACACACACACTATGTGCATCCATCTTTAACCCTTTTAGCCCCGGATCCCTACAGCAGGAGATGGCTTGACCATGATAATCCAAGGGTAGTGCCAGATTAGCTTGGCGCTTTTTATTAGATATGTTCATAGCCAAACACGCAACATTTGTAAGGAAGTGAGGAGAATAAGCACACAATGAGTCGGTCGGTGCGTGTTGCATGTATCGTCTCTTCTTTCTTTGCTGATCATTACTGACGGCATAGAAATAAGAACTTAAGAAGTCTACTCATCTCTGTGATATCAATTGGTTTGAAAAGACAGTGTGTCGACTTGACTCAGATGGAAAGATGGAATACAGGTTAAATTCTCAGCCACATGCTTTAAATGTGTTGAACTTTAACTCAGTCCTGAAAAGTTTTCATTTGGGCGTAAATGCCTTGAGACATGCATTGGGAAACTTGCCACAGGAAAATATAGCATCCTGAAATATAGTGGCTTTCAGACGGGTAGTTGTCGATGTCGATGGGAAAGTCCCGTGCATTCTCTCTCTCTCTCTCTCTCTCTCTCTCTCTCTCTCTCTCTCTCTCTCTCTCTCTCTCTCTCTCTCTCTCTCTCTCTCTCTCTCTCTCTCTCTCTCTCTCTCTCTCTCTCTCTCCCTCTCTCAAGACATTAGATACTCTTGAACAAATCAATCATACCCTTGATTAAATTCAGAAGAATTGGGAAACTGACCCCTCCAGAATCTACCTGTGGAGAATAGCCCGTCATGAAAGATACCTTGAGCAGCCGCTTCCCCTTGGGGCTACAGCAGAGTGGAAAGACGAAGATGTCAATCATGACCAAGTGAAGTCCCCCATCTACCCTCCCTACACCGAGTCGCTACAGAGTAATATACTGTGGCTCAGACAGGGATCATCAAAAACAGGTTGTCGAGTCACAATAACTGTATTCTACACAACATGCCTTATCAGAGCCCAAGGCAAGGGGTGCGAGAGGTGGATTATCAAGGATGGTTAGTTCGGGTTTAACGTCCACGGCACCGAAGTGATATTGGAGGGCCCTGACGGACGGGTTATGGGGGACAGGGAACATCTATTACCTATGGAGTACGACCTCAACACTGATCAATTCAGGCGCACTCCAACTGTGCCACTTTGATTTACCAGAACCTTTCAACGGACAATTGAACAAGCCCGTCTTTTCCCACTGGATTGCGAGTCCAGCTACCGGGGCCGGGACGGGGATTCGAACCCACGACCCGGCGATTCCCTTCGCTCTCCTGCTCCGACGCCTAACCGCCTAAGCTATTTCGGACTCAATTTACAAGGAATTTGACATCCTTAAGGATATAGTGGAGCAGCTTCGGGCCAAACAAAAGCCCACCTCGCTCTCGTTTCCCTCCACCTCCCTTCTGCTCGCCTTACCTCCCATCTCATCCGCCATGTGTGACGAGTCCCCGCCCACGGGGTCTCTGAAAGACTGACCCACCTCAATACAATGGAGGCTCCACCACCTGCGTCAAGCTCTTCCCCTACTGAAGCCCCTTCTCCCGCGGCAAACGCCACCGATGCCGCGACTGACGGGCAGGCCCCGCCTGTCACTACCCCTGGAGCAGGAACCGTAACCCAACCCCATGACCAGCCGGCCGTCACTCCAGTGGTCTGTGAACACAGTAACGTCATGGCAACGGACACTTAGCGGTCACCACCTCTCCCATCCCCCGCAGGTCAGCTTTGCCCTCCCCCACCCCACCCCATCCACAGACAACATGCCTTGTCATGACTCCGACGCCGACTCCGACGCCCCACGTGCGACCATCCGTGAAGTGGCACTGTGGTCTTTCTTGACGATTAGCCACTCTACCAACTGACGTGTGTTTACTAATGAACTGTAGATGACTTCACTCTGTAGTGCTTTATATTTGGACGTTGACATAATCCCTAGTGAACTGCTCCGCGTGAGTACTGCTGACACTTGGCGGCGTTTGCGCGCGTATTAATCTCAAGCCTACAGTGGAGATGCCAATTAATGCTCGCTAGAGGGACTGTTGTCTTTGGATTAACTGTCGATTCTTGCGTCTTGTGTCTTTGTGCTTAGCTCGAGCGTGTGACTCAATCAGGGATAAGTGTTATCCTATCTACAGGGCGATGTCTCTATATTGTCCGACAATATACACAGGCGGCCTCGTAACCCGGATCAGATGAGTGCATCATACACACGAACTATTTCTACGTGCGTGCTCAATCGGCCATATACTGATACTGACTTTATCAAAGGACTCTGAAGGACTGTGGTAACCGCGAACCCGTCTATTAATCGAAGCCGGTTGACGATTTGGTTAGTTCGGGGTTTAACGTCCACAGCACCGAAGTGATCATGGACGGCCCTGACGGGCGGGTTATGGGGGACAGGGAAATCTATTGCCTATGGAGTACGACCTAAACACTGATCAACTCAGGCGCACTCCAACTGTGCCAATTTGATTTACCAGGACCTTTCAACGGACATGCTATTGAACAAGCCCGTCTTTTCCACCTGGATTGCGAGTCCAGCTACCGGGGCCGATTGACGACTGAACGCTTTGTATTATAAGTCACCTGTGTCTCTTCGTTCGACTTAGTGACACTTTGGCATCATAGCCTAAGAGCGGTGAATCTTTTTGAAACCGATACAGTACGAGTGTTTTGTTATTGAACGTGTGTGTTTTTTTTTTTTTTTTTTTTTTTTTTTTTTTTTTTTTTTTTTTTTTTTTTTTAAATATATATACGCAATACGTGTATGCTTGTATTATACGCTAAGTTTGGAATATACGAGTTTTTAATTTGCAACATACACTTTTATCTTCTTTAGCTATTTTGTTCATTTGTTTTATTTTTGCATACTTTTTATTAGATTGTATTTGTGTTGTTGTTGTTGTTGTTGTTCCTCCATTTAAAGCCTGTCTTTCACTATGCCAACAAAGTAGCAAAAATATCGATGTATAAAATATTGGTCATCTTAATGTATATCAACTTTGTCATGAAATACATGATATAAACTTAATGTTCTCTTAAACCAGTCTTCACCATTTCACATGTTTGGATTTACGGAATCTCGCCTAACGGCAAATATTAGTGACCGTGCGTACTGAACTATTCCATTCTTAGACGAGTTGCGTCAGTCCCCGGTCAGCTTCGTGGCAGGACGACTTTGTTGTAATGATGGATACAGGTTTACGGAGCAAAACTGATATACATATTTTGGGTGACTTTAACGTTGATTTACAAAAGCAAGGCCATTCTTCATGGAGATCCATATTAAATTTTCTAGGTTTGAAACAGATTGTCCAGTCACCAACAAGAGTGACTTCGTCATCTTCTACACTGATAAAACATATATACACCACAAATGTCAATAAAAAAAGAAGTACCCAACGGAGAAAGAAACACGCTTAGAAAAGACGGGTACAACACAATTTATTAATATTTCGGGTAAATACCCTTTGTCAAAATAGACAAACAAACAAACATAGAGATTAGCCGCTACTTATCTTCAATGGCAGAAGGAATGTGGCAACTCATTGGGTACTTCTTTGCATATTACACGCTTGGCAGTCACCTTTTTGGTAAGCGTGTTTCTTTCTCCGTTGGGTACTTCTTTGCATATTACACGCTTGGCAGTCACCTTTTTGGTAAGCGTGTTTCTTTCTCCGTTGGGTACTTCTTTGCATATTACACGCTTGGCAGTCACCTTTTTGGTAAGCGTGTTTCTTTCTCCGTTGGGTACTTCTTTGCATATTACACGCTTGGCAGTCACCTTTTTGGTAAGCGTGTTTCTTTCTCCGTTGGGTACTTCTTTGCATATTACACGCTTGGCAGTCACCTTTTTGGTAAGCGTGTTTCTTTCTCCGTTGGGTACTTCTTTGCATATTACACGCTTGGCAGTCACCTTTTTGGTAAGCGTGTTTCTTTCTCCGTTGGGTACTTCTTTGCATATTACACGCTTGGCAGTCACCTTTTTGGTAAGCGTGTTTCTTTCTCCGTTGGGTACTTCTTTGCATATTACACGCTTGGCAGTCACCTTTTTGGTAAGCGTGTTTCTTTCTCCGTTGGGTACTTCTTTGCATATTACACGCTTGGCAGTCACCTTTTTGGTAAGCGTGTTTCTTTCTCCGTTGGGTACTTCTTTGCATATTACACGCTTGGCAGTCACCTTTTTGGTAAGCGTGTTTCTTTCTCCGTTGGGTACTTCTTTGCATATTACACGCTTGGCAGTCACCTTTTTGGTAAGCGTGTTTCTTTCTCCGTTGGGTACTTCTTTGCATATTACACGCTTGGCAGTCACCTTTTTGGTAAGCGTGTTTCTTTCTCCGTTGGGTACTTCTTTGCATATTACACGCTTGGCAGTCACCTTTTTGGTAAGCGTGTTTCTTTCTCCGTTGGGTACTTCTTTGCATATTACACGCTTGGCAGTCACCTTTTTGGTAAGCGTGTTTCTTTCTCCGTTGGGTACTTCTTTGCATATTACACGCTTGGCAGTCACCTTTTTGGTAAGCGTGTTTCTTTCTCCGTTGGGTACTTCTTTGCATATTACACGCTTGGCAGTCACCTTTTTGGTAAGCGTGTTTCTTTCTCCGTTGGGTACTTCTTTGCATATTACACGCTTGGCAGTCACCTTTTTGGTAAGCGTGTTTCTTTCTCCGTTGGGTACTTCTTTGCATATTACACGCTTGGCAGTCACCTTTTTGGTAAGCGTGTTTCTTTCTCCGTTGGGTACTTCTTTGCATATTACACGCTTGGCAGTCACCTTTTTGGTAAGCGTGTTTCTTTCTCCGTTGGGTACTTCTTTGCATATTACACGCTTGGCAGTCACCTTTTTGGTAAGCGTGTTTCTTTCTCCGTTGGGTACTTCTTTGCATATTACACGCTTGGCAGTCACCTTTTTGGTAAGCGTGTTTCTTTCTCCGTTGGGTACTTCTTTGCATATTACACGCTTGGCAGTCACCTTTTTGGTAAGCGTGTTTCTTTCTCCGTTGGGTACTTCTTTGCATATTACACGCTTGGCAGTCACCTTTTTGGTAAGCGTGTTTCTTTCTCCGTTGGGTACTTCTTTGCATATTACACGCTTGGCAGTCACCTTTTTGGTAAGCGTGTTTCTTTCTCCGTTGGGTACTTCTTTGCATATTACACGCTTGGCAGTCACCTTTTTGGTCTGGATTGACAAATGTCAATGTTTTACAAAATGTTCATGTACCTAATATTTCCATTAGTGATCACTTTCCAGTTTGCTTTTCATTACCTGCTCGATTACCGAAACAACCAGCTAAAGGACACACTACTATCATTTAGAGATCGTTTAAAAAATTCGATTAAGCTGCGTTTTTACATGACCTGTCTCAGGTGTCATTCGATGACGTTTATAATTGCAATTACCCTAATGAGGCCCTGACCCGCTGGTATGAGCTGTTTCTCGCTGTTCTGGATAGACACGCCCCTAAGCTTACCAAAGGTATCAAACACCCTATTATGCCAGAATGGCTCTCGGATGAAATTTTAAACAAGCGATGGCAGTTAGAGACATGTTAAAAAAGCAAAGAAATTTTATGAGTACAAAAAGCAGAGAAACCATGTCAAATCTTTAGTTCGAAAAGCCCAAAGATAAAATGCTCAACGTGTCATTGCGGGCGGAAAGGACATCCGCTCAGTCTGGCAAGTGATAAACAATTTCACCAAAGGTCACAGTAAACGGTCGCCTAATATTCCACACGATCTCACTGCGGATGCGTTTAACGGTTGTTTCCTAACTGTTGCTAAAACTCTGGCGCACACTAATACCAATGACCCTGACAACTACACATGCTCGGATCACAGACCAGTACCAATGACCCTGTCAACTACACATGCTCGGATCAACTGCGTCACTATAGTCAGCGGGTCACACATTTTCTGTGCCTCTTATGAATATTTGGGATGTTAAAAGTTATAATGAGCACCTTCAGCTCGGACGTGGATGAGAAGCCGTAGAAATATCTCATGTTCATTGTTGATATGCACGATAGACTTCAAGGCTATTAAGTCTTTTGTGTCAACGGTACTGAGATTCCCGCCAGTGACGACACGTCCCTGACTTTTTGCTGTTGTTGCTGCTGTTGTTGTTACAACATACACAGTGATGACGCGGCATGGAATGCGGTTTAGATCCAACCACGGTTCAACCCTGCCTCGGATCCCGGTTGTACTCTACCCTGCTCCAACCCGGGTTTAGTCAAGTGTAAACGCTACAAACCGGGTTGTGCTCGGGTTCAACCCGGGCTGACGTGCAAGTGTAAACGGGCTCTCTCTGACAGACTTGATTTAGGAAGACAGCCACTGTTTGTCCTATGATGTAGACCAGCGAGCGTTTTGGGGAAATGCATGTAAGCTTATATTCCGATGTAGAAGAGACTTTGTGGGCTGGGTTCTTGTTGTATCTTATTCTTATTGTAGAAGAATGATGAACATAATTTTGGTCCGTTGAAAGAAAAAACGCGTAAGTCAAACAATTCGACCTATCCGAATGACGGACAAATCGAACGAAGAAGAATTCCCCTTACAGGTTCGACTTAGCGAACGGTCGTGCGCTGGCAAACGGCGGCCGACGTCTGCCCGATGGCCTTTGCGCACTGGGAAGTGCCCTTTAGAAAGGAAACTCCAGAAAAATGACAACGTCCAAAAAGCGCCCTTTTAAATAGGAAATTATCGTATCGTAAATTTGTTTGAGTCTTGACTAGCCAGACTCCCTGTGCTTTCGGGCGCGTTGTTCCTGGCCTGCCGCGGTGTTAAATGGATTTTAGCGGTTGTTATCCGCGACTGTTTCATCAGTTCTTGTTTCGACTTGGGTGATTTTTCAGAGTTTCCCTCTACAAGCAGCACTCGCAGATGTAATTTTTAGCCCTCCCTTATAACGGGAATCCCTGCCATATTTTGGGAGTCTCGGGACTTTGCTATTTCTTCCTGTTATAACGGGCGCCTCGGACTCCGAGGCTACCATTTACAAACAGCGCTTTGGACTTTGTTATTTTTCTGGACTTTCCTTCCTAAAGGGCACTCCCCAGTGTCGGACTGTGCCATTATTTTAGAGGCTTTCTTTCACCAAAGGCCTCTCTGATTTTTGTCATTTTCCTGATAAATAGATACAAGGATAGCAGCAGTGCGCAACTGTAGCAGTGTCTGATTACTGTGACCAGCAGAGCATTTTTTTTTCAAACGACCTCACGCCAGGGAGTTTGTCTACCGTATTTTAAAAAAAATACGGTAGACTTTGAAATGGGGATGGTCGGAGCGCATTCCGGCGCATGCACATGACGTTTCTGGCGTGCGGGGCAGAAATTCTGGCAAAGAAGTAACAAGATAAAAATGACGTCACGTCTAGCTACGCAAACGTTGCTAGTGAATGTCCTTTTGGCGCCAACGCCGTATGTGTGTGTGTGTGTGTGTGTGTGTGTGTGTGTGTGTGTGTGTGTGTGTGTGTGTGTGTGTGTTTGTGTGTGTGTGTGTGTGTGTGTGTGTGTGTGTGTGTGTGTGTGTGTGTGTGTGACAGCGACTAGAACCCGTGTTTGAGGACGTATAAGATTAAAATTTTAGGCCTTGTCCCTAAAAAGATTATCTCGGGACCTTTTTTTTTCGACTGTTTGATTAAGAAGCTCACTGGCGAGAAAATGGCCGTTACACAAAAACCGGTTGATCCACACTGAAGTCCGTAATTTTTCTTATTTTTACTAGATATTTTGCATATAGCTAGATAAAAGGGAGATATTGAATGAGTTCGTTAACCAGCATTGTACCTCTAGAACTTTTTGAGTGATAATTAAATATTTTTTGAAAAAAATATATTTTCACGGTTTGGGATTAATTTTACGAATTATATGGGTTCATCTTAAACCAATTGAATCTGTTTTTTACGAAAAAAAAAAGTTCCTCATTAATAATCGCATGATTTTTCGTATACGGTATTTACATAAGCCTACAGTTTGTCTCGGGTACGATTAGGTCAATTGTGACCTGTATGCCCTAGGTGTGAAAATCAGACAATGTTCTGCACCACTTTTTCGGAGTCATTTGTAAAACAGCTAACATAACTTTAATTTTTCTTTTACGAAAATTCCTATCTTCTCATTAATGCAAGCATGATTTTTCATAAATAGTGTTGCATAAGCCTACTATTTGTCCCGGCCATGTGGTAGGATTAGGTCAAATTGTGACCTGTAAGCTGTAGGCATGAAATTCAGCAATAAAATTGCAAAGTTCATCCTCTGATACGTGAAATGTTAGTACTGCGTACATGACGTATAACATCGAGTCGTCACTATGAACACGGCGTCATGGGGCTAATGATGCCATGAAGTGAAGCTTGAAGTGATAGCTATATTACCGCAGACCACATCGCTTACGAATGGCGGGAATCGCCGTGTGTCCGTCTTTATTTATGTGTGTCAGTGTGTGTTGATCATAGGGTGGGTTAGAGTAGAAGAAGATGGATTCCTGTCGCTACACCAGCCCACAGAGCGTACTAATGGCGGGAAGCGCCGTGTGTCCGTCTTTATTTGTGTGCGCCGACGTGTGTGCTGATCAGAGGTTGGCTTAGAAAGGAAGGAAAAGGATCAGCATTATAAGCCTAAAAATATGAACAACTCTGAATGTTCCTAAAAGATAAACGATCTGATCTCCAAACAATACGGTAGACTTTGGGATGAAATCCTCATCTTGTTTATATTGTTGTCGCTTTACTGTTACCAGTACTTCAATATAGTCTGTGCAAAATTAGATCTTCGTTTCTCGTGTTTTATTGTATGGTGAGTATTGAGAGCGCGTGACTGTGCGTGTGTGTTATTGTGAAGGCATCCTGACACGCCGCTAACATTGACAGACACTTTGACCGGTCACACAAACACAGCACACGCCCAGCGACACTACACAATCTGGTGTCAGAAGCTGGATGAAGCGACATTACGGTTTAAAATCCCTATGAATCCCCGCTTTCGCGTGAGCTCTTGAGGACCTATGCCTCTTAGATCTGTGAGGTTTAAGCCCTCATCTGCCTGAAGACAACGGATATAAATGAGCGCCAGTAAGAGACATAATCCTCATGAGCCCCCGCAGTTGGCTAATTGTAGTACCGAGCACCATACCTGTGTGCTCTCATTGTGTCTTGATGTTGCTATGATATCATAATTCGCCGCACTCTCAGCCCCGCGTCACTCCTCTCCCAGCGCTGTGTGTGTCCCGCTATCTGACAGTGGAGCCGGCGTCCCGCACAAAGATCCATCCGAGTTTGTCAGTGTTCAACGGAAATATCTGCCTGATTTCGTCAGTTTTGACAAAGACATCTACTTAGACAGAAACATTCTCCAGCAGAAATATCTACCCAAGACCGGTAAGTTTCTACAAGAAATATCCACATCAGTTGGTCTGTCTGCAACAGAAAATATCTGAGTTGGGCAATCTTGAACAAAAATATCAGCCTGAGTTGGCCAGTCTTTAGCAAAAAATATTTCAATTCGCCAGTCTTTAGCAAAACTATCTGCCTGATTTGGCCACGTTTTAGCAAATAGCTGATTTGGTCAGTCTTTAGAAAAAGTATCCATCCGAGGTTGCCAGTCTGTAGCAGAAGAAATCTAAAGTGGACAGTCGTTTGCAAAAATTTCCACCAGAATTGGCCAGCGTCTAGCAGAAAATGTCTGAGTTGGCCAGTCTTGAGCAAAAATATTCACCAGAATTGGCCAGTCTCTACCAGAAAATATCTGAGTTGGCCACTCTTGAGCAAAAATATCCGCCTGAGTTGGCCAGTCTCTAGCAGAAAAATGTCCACCTGCGTTGATCAGTCTTGTGCATAAATATCTGAGTTGATTTGTCTTCAGCAAATATATCTGTCTGAGTTGGCGAGACTTTAGAAAAATATATCTGCCGGAGTTGATCAGTCTTTAGCGAATAGTCCTTAGCAAAAATCTCCGCCTGAATTAAGTTTAACAAACATCAAAAGTTTTCAGCAGAAAATAGCTGAGTTGGTCAGTCTTTAGCGGTCAATAATCAGCAAATGTATTCGCTTGATTTGGCAAATCTATAGCAGAAAATGTCCGCCAATATTTTAATAAACAAAAGTGAAAGAAATAGTACGTTAAACATATCTCACACATGTAAGGTTTTTATGATGGATCTGTTTGAGATTATTCAGATAGTGGTGCAGGGTTTATTATTCCTGACCTTGCAGTCAACAGAACTTTCCATTTGAAAGATTCTCTAAATATGTCTGAACTGTATGCGATAATCATGTTATTATGAGATTTCGCCCTATTATGAGGGGTACAATGGTTCCTTTGAGCTCCCTCAGGTCTACAAGGATCCGTGTAGCAAACCCCAGCGACCAATAACTTATAATGTCGAAAGATTGATATAACAAGGTCTGCTTCAAGAAAGAAAGTCTGCTTTGCGCGGTATTTAGCCAAAGCATCAACCCAGATCGACCACTCTTTTGCAAAAATATCTACCAATATTGGTCAGTCGCTTACAAAAATATAAACCCTGATTGTCCAATCTCTAACAGAAATACATACGAGATTAGTCAGTCACTGGGACAAATATCTCTATGACTCTAGCAAAAATTAATCAATACAGGTCGGACAGTGTACAACAGGAAAACGTCCTCAATCCTACGTCAGTCATTCATCCGGAGCATCTAACCAAATTATGGAGAAATATCTACCGAGACTGGTCAGTTTTCAGCTGAAATATCTACCCATATTGGTCAGTCTTTAGGAGAAACATCCCAGACTGGTCATTCCTTAGGAGAAACATCTACCCAAACTGGTCAGTCTCTAGCAGAAACATCTACCCAGTGTCAGTCTCTAACAGAAACATACCCCGATAGTTCAGTCTTACTAGAAACATCTGTCCAAATGTCACCCCAGTTTGGTCAGTCTTTAGGGGAAATATCCAGCTATAGGATGGTCAGTATGAAGTTGAACTATTCATAAGTCTATAGAAGAAATATCCACTCATTACCTGTGCATTATTTGCCAAAGAAAGAACGAGTGAATTTATTTTTCCAACAGAAACTTGCAAGTGCTGCTACACAATGAAGAGCGCGATGCTGCTGTACACGGCCCTGGCTGTTCTCCAGTGGAGCCAGTGTCAGGCAGCTGATGGTCACTGCAGTGCGCCACCAGGGTGAGTACATCATCTGTGAACAGTTACATCACACGTCTCTCCACGTTTCTCTCTCCCCAGTAAGCAAAAGCTCTCGGGTCCTCGATGTCCGCAGTGGCGACCGTCGTGTGACTGGAGGAGTTTTGCTACTGGTGTGTGTGTGTGTGTGTGTGTTTGTGCGTGTGTGTGTGTGTGTGTGTGTGTATGTGTGTGTGTGTGTGTATGTGTGTGTGTGTGTTTGTGCGTGTGTGTGTGTGTGTGTGTGTGTGTGTATGTGTGTGTGTGTTTGTGCGTGTGTGTGTGTGTATGTGTGTGTGTTTGTGTGTTTGAGAGAGAGAGGGAGGGAGAGAAAGAGAGAGGGAGAGAGAGAGAGAGAGAGAGAGAGAGAGAGAGAGAGAGAGAGAGAGGGAGAGAGAGAGAGAGAGAGAGAGGTAATTGTATTGAATTGAATTAAATTGAAACTTTATTTTCAAAGGATAAAGACAGTAGGCCAGGGCCCGTATGTTCCTTTTAAGTGCTTTCCAAATGATTTTCTCAGAGAGGCCTTTTAAGTCCTTTTAAATGCCATTATGGTCCTTCCAGATTAGCCAGCAGTGCTTTTGCCCAGAAATTAGACCTTTTATGTGCTTTTATCGGTATATTTTCCAAATTAAAACTTGCCTGACCAACTTTGAAAATTATCGTATTCGATTCCAAAGACGCGAGCAGACGAACTGGCCTACTTCTTGGCCTTACCGAGAACGTTTACCGAATCTCGCGCGTTCTCGCGAGGTGCGTGATTTTATACTTCCGGTGTAATCTCGCGAGCCGAGCTGCTTTCATTCATCACGTTGATGGTCGTGAAGACGTTTATGCATCCGTCAAGCACAGGATATGTCCTGTTGTTTGATGAGAGCATCAACAAACAAAAAAAATCAGGATGATGCCAGGCAGCTGGTGGTTAAAGCAGATCGTCTCAGTTTAAAGTCGCAAGAGTAGAAATCTTTCAACCTTGTGGATCGGTCTGACACACTGCGACTGACCTCAAAGGACAAGCTAGAAGAAGCATCTCGCTGATAAAAGCAACTCTGCAAACTGCAAGATGAGTTAAAGAAACTTGGATAGGCAGGTTCTTTAACTGGTCCTACTACTTTCTTTGTGCCGAATCCATGCACCAAGCTTGTCACTCCTGCAAAAAAAATGGAAAACTAACCTTATGCAGAAGAAGAGTTGGGCTGTGCCTTGGACTTAGAGAGCTCGGAGTTACAGCTGTCAATGTTGTTGCTTGAAAAGGATCAAGACTGACAGCTGGAGCTCTGAGCTGGTTGTGAATATGTAATACAAGTTGAATTTCAGAAAGCTGAAAGTGAACTGTCTATAATAATGACTTCACTTCTTGTGAGCTTTGTCAAGCTTACATAACCTAAAACGTTACTGACTGACCTGATGCAGAAGAAGAGTACAGAATTACAGCTGTCAATTTTGATGCTTGAAAAATGAAAAGCATCAAGATTGACACCTGGATTTCTGACCTGAAATAAGAGCTCAGAGCCATGGCTGTCTATCATGAGGGTTTTCAAGCACGATGCTAGACAGTTGGCTCTGGGCTGGCTGATATTAAAACTCAGACTAAACTTAACTGTCTTGATGTTTGAAAAGCATAACTATAGACATCTGGGGCTTGGTTGCAGGTTGAGAGCCCGCTAAGGGTGTAGCGGTATCTGTGTATCATTGTACTTGAAACTAAGCGTCAAGACAGAAGACAACTGAGGCTTTTAGCAGGATAAAATATAGATTTCCCTTGCCAGCTACAGGTTCAATGATCATAGCACCTCGAGTGTTTTCGCAAAAATAACTGAGTACTTAATACATTGCTAGATTTGCTGAGCAACCTGACTTTGTCCAGGTCCTTTTATTCTCAAGCTTTGTACTTTTAAAGGTGCTTTTAAGGTCCTTTTGAGGCCCAATCCAACTTACCTGGGAACCCTGGATTAGGCACGCAGTACTTTTTACATGTCTGTCTTTAATAACATTTTAAATAAATATTACAGCAGAAAAAGTAACAAGACAAATACAATAAAATAAAATAAAAAAGAGATAATAATAATAATAATAATAATAATAATAATAATAATAATAATAATAATAATAATAATAATAATAATAATAAACATCAATATTTCGCGCACACACACACACACACACACACACACACACACACACACACACACACACACGCACACATACTCACGCGTGCGCATACATTAGGTTTAAATAAACTTAAAAGTGATCATATATTATATGAAAGAATATTAACTCTAAGATTTCAACTAAAACCTGAAAGAGTAAAGTTAAAACTACACACTTTCTCCAGGTCAAGTTTTTATTTTTTTCTGAAAAGAATTACTTTTTACTAAAGAAGTTGAAAGGGTACAAAGCTGGCTAACGAACTCATCCAATGTCTTTCTACAAACCAGCTATATCCAAAATTTCAAGTGAATGTAACGAACATTGCGGATCCGCTTTTGCGGTAAAACGGACTTTCAATAAACGGTCTTTTATCCCTTTAATGTGACACCCAATTTTAATATCCTCAAAGGCTTTGTTAGGCAACCCTTGAACAAAGCACTTTGCCAAGTTTCTACACACACACACACACACACACACACACACACACACACACACACACACACACACACACACACACACACACACACACACACGGCGATTCCCGTCAAAAGTACATTCTGCAGCGAAGTTAGCGTAACTAGATATGATGCCATTTTTATCTGGTTATTTAGTTGTCAGATTTTCAGACCAGCCCGCCCTTGTCGTCACGGGATTCTTTTGAATTCGCTCCGCCGCGACCCATCCTAAAATGTCTCTTCTGTAAATAGAAGAGACTTAAACATGAAAGAGCTGACGGTCTGTGGTTGTTGACATAAGCATTCAGTTTCCTCTGCAAGATGCCATGGGTTTTTAGATCGAAAGTTTTTTTCAGGTCCAAGAATACCGTGCCTGTCATTTTGTTATTGTTGATGTTATCTAGCCATTAATCAATCATACGTACTAATGCTGAGTGGCATGAGCGGGTAGCTCTAAACCCGGACTGGAACTTATTTAACAAGGACCATTCTTAGAGGTACTTTAGGAGGAAGAAGACACAGTTTCTTTGGCTTACAGAATTGCAGAATGGGACATATCCGTGTTCGCGCTGGGTTGGTGGTGGAGGGGGGGGGGGGTGGTGTATAAGAAACAGGTGACTAAACAAATGACTTATCTGTACAATGAGGCATTAAAAATCTGACATCGATGACTTATGACGCCATCAGCGACACTACCATCACGGAATACTGCAAGTAAAATTATGGAGCATCTGCAGAAGAAACAGCTGAAAGCAAACCCACGTGCAGCGCCACTAGGGTCCGTGTGCATGAAAATCCGGCCTCTTTGGTCTTGACCTACTTTTCGCTTGTCAAAGGCGACCTAAATAATCAACATGACCTACACACATGAAAATCAGAAAGTTGTTTACATTTAGGTTAGCGGCCATATTTACTTGATCAAATGGACATGGGTGTGTTCTTTATCACTGTGTCAATCACTGGAGCATAAAAACAAGATGAGGATTTCATCCCAAAGTCTACCGTATTGTTTGGAGCTCACGTGCGTTTTTCTTTTAGGAACATTGAGAGTTGTTCATATTTGTAAGCTTATCCTTCTGGTTCATTTCCCTCCTCTCTAAGCCAACCTCTGATCAACACACACGCCGGCGCACACACAACAAGACGGACATACGGCGCTTCCCGCCATGAGTACGCTCTGTGGGCTGGAGTAGCGACAGGAATTCTGAAGAAGAAGAATAGCACGAGCAGCAAAATGACGTCACTATAAGATTGACGTCATGGCATCGCTGGTCTCACGACGCTGTGTACATTGTGACGACTCTGATGTTTCACGTCACTCATCGGCCGAAAGGCACGCTCTTCCAAAGCTGACTGTTTTGTACCACTTAGCCTCTTCCATGGCTGACTGTTTGGTGGGAGTATATAGTGGCTCCAAAACTTGCAAAAATGAATTAATTATTAGTTAAAAGGTTGAAGAGGTACAACGCTGGATTACATTCAGTATCTCGCTTTAAATCCGCCCCCCCCCCCCACACACACACACCCGCTCCGGCCTGATTTGCACGGCAATGGCACATACAAACACAAACGGCAGAATGGCAGGCACACACAAACACAGACGGCAGATACAAGGCGCTTCCTACCGGTTATATGTTCTCTGGGCCGGCGTAGCCACAGCCATTTTAAAGAATAATTTTGAAGAAAATGCAACGTTAAAGTTTTTACCACGGACGACGGACGACAGACGAAGGACGACGGCGGACGGACGATCACTGGCCCAGAACATAGACTCACTTTTCCTTCGCACGTGAGCCAAATATTGGAAAATTTATCGCCCATGGCTACCTTGGAGGGCACAGGGTTTCATTTATGGTGAAAATAAGCAAAACTGGACACACTCCGACATGCAAGTTTCTTGTGAGATGTTTTGACACACATGTTGTGTGGATTGCTTATGATGCTATTAACTGCCTCGAAAGAAATTCGACTAAAACAATTCAATAGAGAACCAAAACTTCCGGTGTACATTATTTTCTTAACATAAATCTTAATTTTATTTAATGTGAATTACTTTCAAACCATTACTTTCAAATCATTGTCTACCGTATTGAAAATACGGCAGACTTTAGGACGGGGCTGGTCGGAGATCGTTCCGTAGAATGCAAACGACATAACAGGCGGGCGGGGCTCATGGTCTCAAAGAAATAACAAGATAAAAATGACGTTACGTCTAGCCAATCTAACTTTGCTGTTGAATGTGGTTTTGGCGCCAAGCGCACTTGAAATTTTTGATATGGCTAGAAGTAGAAAGACATTGGATGAGTTCGTTAGCCGGCTTTGTACCTCTTCAACTTTTTCGAAAATAAAAGTTGAATGCGGGAAAAAATTCAGAAGTAAGACTCCTTGATTTCATCAGAAGAACCAAACAGTGATGGTGAGATAAAAGCACCAAACGCGTCAGTGGTTTATACAATGTTCGACCTAATTGACGCAAATCACCAGCACGTCAGTGATTTCATTTAGAAGACAGTCTCTCTACTTTTGTATGATATTTGCGAACGTATTGTGGAAAAGGTGGAATATGCATGCAAGCTCATACAAAAGAAGGTTTGTGGGCAAAGTCTACCGTATTTTTTAAATACGATAGACTAAAACGGCTGTCGGCGTAACACAATGGCTAAATCTGTGCATTTCCTCACACGCACGATGAAATCAAACGGAGGAATCCAAAACCAAGATGGACATAACAAGATTTATTCATTCCGAAATGTCTGTCACTCGTTAAACTTGTTAATTCCTTTATGTGTTTGGCGTTTTTTTCATAACAGGTTTAATAGACTGTATCAACAGCCCCCACACAAATTAGTGAAATCGTAGTTGAAATCTCCATATCGTGTACATTTTATGCACATTTAAAAAAAAAACTGCTATAGGGTGCACGGTCCACTTGGCTTATATATAACGAGGTCGAACATAATAATAATAATAATAATAATAATAATAATAATAATAATAATAATAATAATAATAATAATAATAATAATAATAATAATAATAATAATGTATATTTTTAATGCGCCTATACTTTCGATAGAAAAGCTCTAGGCGCCGCGCAAATGACATACTAACATACATGCAACTTGCATCCTACAACACATATATATTCCCCAACATACACACACTCACGCACCAGGATATACAAGGAAAATAAACTTAGAAGAGTTAACACAGCAACAAGCCATGCTCACACACACCAAAGATATACGTGTACCATAAAACTAATAACGGATACACTACGCAGCTGTCACTGACAACGAAAAGTATAACGGTGAATGCACGTTTAAAGGAATAATTGCGTCTTTAAAGACTGCCGGAAACTATTGGCTGATTCAACATATCTGAGGGACTGTGGGAGTTTATTCCAAAGAAATGACTCTTGGTACGAGAAAGACCTCTCGCCAAAAGACTTAGTTCTCACAGTCGGAAAGCGTAATAGTTTAATTTTCTGCTGAGGAACGGAGCTGTCTTGAAGGTGTGTACAAATGAACAAATGTGGGATGTAACAATCCAAGTCCCGACTACTCACGTGTTCTGGGTATATTACTACGCTTATAACAAACTGCTATAGGGTGCACGGTCCACTTGGCTTATATATAACGAGGTCGGACATAAGAAATGTGGGATGTAACAATCCAAGTCCCGACTACACACGTGTTCTGGCTATATTACTACGCTTATAACAAGCTTCGGGTATAACAACAAATGTGGGATGTAACAATCCAAGTCCCGACTACACACGTGGTCTGGCTATATTACTACGCTTATAACAAACTTCGGGTATAACAACAAAGAGTGTCCGTCCCTTGGCGTTCTGTGACATCCGAAGTTACTGAACAAGGAATGCTCGGGCGGGGTCCAGATTGTTGCGAGCGAATTTGTTGTCGGGATCCCTGCAATATTAACTCATTCAGCCCCGACACACCACAGCAAGACAGGATCGTGCATGGTAGTTCAAGGGTGGTGCCAGAATAGCTTGGCGCCCATAGGCCCATAGGCGCCAAGCTATTCTGGCACCACCCTTGAACAATCAAGCGCGATCTGTCTCTAGAATATTGTAATACAGTCATCCAGAGGGTAACTTTACAATTTAACCATTTGTGGATTTCGGTCCTGGGGTAGAATGTGTTAATGGAACCGTTCGCAGAACTGCTGCATGGGTTTCGTATTTTCGTCGGCACCATATAATTTTACGAAAACAACATTATAAATGCTGTTTCCGTGGTCTGGGTGACTCGATCGCGAGCCCCCATTTCCGTATATTACGGCTCCAAGAGATTGTTAATAGACCCACCCATTTTGTATTCTGCTCCGCCCCTTTAGTCGAGGTCCGGCAAAAATGCAACGCGTGCTTCACGGAAAGAGCGCGAGTGTAGTCTGCTAGCATAGTGAAGCGTGCTATTCGACGTTGATTCTTTTTAGCATTTTTAGGATGACATATCTTCTAAAGTATACCGTTATTTGAGCTGTAAAATAATCAGTACGAACTAGGTATTGGGTTTAATCTGTACAGCAAGTGGGGATATTGTCAGTTAAGAGAGTATGTAGTCATACGACCCTAAACGTAGCATTTTATGACATGCGCAAATCATCTAATTTTCTCTAAATCAAGTTGTGATTTTAATAAAATATAAAAGGTAGAGCTTTGAAATTTTGCACGACCACACATTTGTATGCGCTCATTCCCATGGTAATATCAGTTTGTATGTGTTTACAGTCTGAAATTATGGGTGATCCTATACCTACATGCGGGCATCTCCCGCTACTGAGTCTCTAAAAGAAATTCTCGCCAGGCAACCATCAGTACACTTGTGTGAAGTCTGTCTAAAAACGTCTCTTCTTTCCCCCCTGAAAACTTCTGCTCGTACTAGTATAGTCGGTTTACATCAACGAGGCGTCTCTCACTCACTCTCACGGTCATAAGGGGGCAGCGTACATGAACGAAAGCTTTGCACACAGCTGACAGATCTCATTTACAATCCAATTTAGCACGAATGGTCACTCGCAACTGACAGATCTACGATCCAAGTCAGCAGCCAAAACGTTCAAGCGATCGAGTCAGTCTGTAAATACTATGGTGGAACACGGAAAAGAAATAAATTTTACTTTCGAGCATATGTAGTGATGTCTTGTGATTCTCTTAGGGTTCAGTTGACCATGTGGCCGACCGCAATCTTTTCTTTCGCATTTTTGTGTCTGCCGGTCGTTGATAAAGGCTTCGGGAAAGGAACAATTCTTCACCTGAAAGTGGACTGGGGTATCAGGAATCTGATTTACACTCCGCATAACAACAGTGATTTCCAATACCGCCGAAAATGGCTAAATTATTAATGGAAACATCGACGCTCCTCCATGCCCCGCAAACATAAACATCCGTTGTTATGCCGTACCGTCTGCTTGGCAGTCAAAAGCACGTGGTCTACAGCGTTTTGATTGGTCGAGAGGCTAGCTCTGATTGACATTTCACCCCAAAAGTCGGTCGGTCTATTGTCAGTCAAAAGGTGAAGACGGAAAGAGGCGACTTGCCTTGCACAGGGGAGACGGGCTGCACGCGAGCTGAGGTTTGTGAAATGAAGTTAGTAGTTTCAAGAAAAGATGATGATGAGTCTTGCAACGGTTTGTAAATTATAGACATACTGCAGACAAACATTGCCGATAGTACTTGCGACAAACTTGACCCACGAAAAGAATGTCCCAGAAAAGAAAGAAAATGTTTACAACCGACCGTATTACAGACAGACGTCTTGTTGGGCCCGTGATCCGGCCAGAAGGGACGCTATCTGACACAGTACAGGTCGTTTGGCATCGGAGCGCACGTTTTTCCTCAGATATCTTCGCAAACAACCACTTCTCTATACCTATATTAAAACAAATGTCATTCGGCGTCAGTTGTCCGAGTACGATTTACTTCAAGAAACTCGAACAATGTGACACTTTAGCTCTGCAGTCGTAACATTTCATGAAATGACTGATTTTACATCCCCAAATGTGCCCCAGATATATTCAGCCCAGTGTGAGAAAGATCCATTGTCACGTGAATGAGTAAGTATTAAAATCTCAAACAGCGCAACCATACCTGAAGCCTGCATGCTTGACCTCGATATTAAAATCTTGTCGGGGCTCTATTAGGGTATTGGAAATGGCTTTGTTTTTGTCCTTTCATCAAATTTTTACGACTGTACAGCAAAATTAAGAAGTCATAGGAGTTCAGTCAAAATAGCCCATAATTATTTGGTCAATTGGCACTCAATGCTTTGTGTTCTTAAAGCGGTACAGAAAAGTGTTTCTTTGCGGAGATATTTGGAGAAAAACGCTGTGAGCTCCGATGTCAAGCGGCCTGTACTTATTCTCACACTCTAGCCAGGGGTCAGTGGGTCACGTGATACCATTCCGATTCATCACTGGATAGGTGATACTAAACCGATGGCAAGCAGTGAAACGTTGATTGATTGATTGTACATTGCTTAACGTCTCGACAGCAACAAGACTTTCTCAGGACGTGCCTGCACTGCTTGTGAAAAAAACCCTAAACAGAACATTGAATGTATGACGCCAGCCAGTCCAATACATTAAATAAACCTAACACATGGGGCCTAAAATTTATTTAATAAAGCCAAGACCATTTAGCAACACACATCCAATATCAAGATCTACAGGCAGTGCAGACAGTAGGGAGAGTTTTAAAAAGGCAAATACAGGTGAATGGACAAAGGGTAGACAGAAACACATGCCCCAGAATAGAGCGGAAAACCCACCCTGTGGGGCTGACCAGGGTGACCCTGGGAACTAAAAAGTAGTTAACCCCACCCAAGTCCCCCAGGGCAACCCGGGTGGGGGTAAGCAGTGAAACGTGCAAGCCGAGGAATCAGCGTACACATCATCCACACAAATGCCTTTACCCAACCGTCAGTCTTTTTGTCCCTGGGACCTCCAGGGTATTTTGGTCTTGAATTAACGAAGATCACAGAAGCACAGTCTGAGTCAGCTGGTACTGTATGGGTTAAATGCAGGGCTGGCGTGAGGTCGTCCTGTCATCGCGAGGTGACTTGGGAGGTAGACCACTCCATGGACGAACAGCTCATCCAGGGGTCGGCAGTCCAGACACATCCCAAAGCCGTAACCGCATTCAAGTGTTCTTTGCTGTGCATGCAGCAGGACTGCGGCTTCTTCTTCTACAACAAGGACAAGAAGACGTGCGTCACGTGCCCCAAACCCTGTCACGATGTCACCTTGACCCCCGCTCCCGGATACCGCTTCTACAGGGATCAGACAAGTTTGTAATGCTCGTACTTTGCACCGAGCCAATTTGCGCCTTCATTAAACGTCTTTTTTAAACTCATTTAGCCCCGGGACCCTGCAGCAGGAGATGGATCGACCATGATAATTCAAGGGTAATGCCAGATGAGCTTGGCGCCTTCAGGCGCCAAGCTCGTCTGGCACTACCCTTGAATTATCATGATCAATTCATCCCTTACAACTGGTACATAGTCGTTAGGCAACACCTTCCAAATTTGGGAAATGCGACCTTGGGGCTAAACGGGTTGATTCTTCTCTATCTGGTTTAGTGTCCAACTTTAATGTGCTGAAGAAACTTCCCATGCACATATTTTGAGAAAACTCAGATTTCGCTGGTACAAAAGCCAACCCGTTACTTATGTTAGGACACGTGAACACTTGCTCATTTCAGTGACCTGTTGGATAGGTCAAGGTCACAAAGGTCACACTTATTATATGGATTGGTTATACAAGTGCGCCATAAGGGCTTTGCCTTTCTTGGTTTTTTTTTGGCAGTGATACCCGTGCCAACCAGCTGTGCTGAAGTCAGACAGTACTACCCAACCAGCGGAGTGCGTCAAATACAAGTCAGTGGTCGTGACGTCACAGTCTTTTGCGACCAGGACACCAATGGCGGGGACTGGACGGTAGTGGTTGTTTGCTTGTTTGTTTTTTGTTTGTTTGCTTGTTTGCTTGCTTGCTTGCTTTTTGTTTAGAAATATGTTTTATGGAAATGATCAAAATTGTGTATACTTAGATGGTAGGATTGGAACGGTACGAGTCTATGAAAACCCACTTTGGAGAGACATTTAGAGACAGATGATATTGGCTACATATACCGTGAGTACACAGACGCCATTTTGGAGGAAATGAACTGAGCGTGTTCCAAACAGATTCCCGAACAGATCTGAAAGCAACAATTAACCTTTAACTCATTTGAGACGTGTCGCGTACGGATACGCGGCTCAAAGCCGCGTTGTATCCGTATCTGTTTGCAGCACGTCTTGAATGTGTTAAGTCAAAAGCAACTATCAATTATAGTCATCACTAACGGTCACATTTCCAAATTCAAAAGCATCACTAAACAGTTACACTTATAATCCTCATTTACGCTCAAATGTCCAAACAAATTCAACAGCAAGAATAAACATTAACTCATTTGAGACGTGCCGCCACCTGATGCACTGCTTAAGCCGCGTATCCGGATGCGGCTCGTCTCGAATGAGTTAAGTAATTGTACACTACATATTTCAGCGGAAATTCCACAGCGGATGACAAACATTGAAACAAACAGATAGATCCCCCGCCCCTCTTTGTGGCACCTAATCGCCAACCCAAGAAATAAACTCAGTACCCCTGTAGCTAAACGCCTCTGGGCCCACGACTGCCGCTGTGGGCCCGCACACAGCCGACTGCTTACTGGGTATAACATACAAGACGGTTATACACGTACAGGGGCGGATCAGTTACCTCGAGGGAGGTGGGGGGTCCAACGTTCTCTTTGGGACCTTCAACCTCATACAAAGACCTCCCCGGTGCTAGACCTTGCTTCCAGGGGCATTTTAAAGAATTTTAGGATGGGTGGAGGGGGGGAGGGAGGGGGAGGGGGGTTCAGGACCACCCCCACCCCCAAGATCCGCCCCTGACATACCTATAAAGTGTAATTAAGGACGGTTTAATCATGTTGGACCGCGTGCACAAGAGGGTGGGGGGGGGGGGGGTGGGGGGTGGCTAAATTAGACGCTAAATCTCCAGGACAAAGTCTAGCTGTAAGGTAGTTAGCTGACAGGTAACTTATAGATCGCTGACTGGGTTGCATGTCCTGAATAGAGCGGGTATCTTGAAGATAGCGAATATTAATTACAGATGTGACGTCACCAATTCTTTATCGAGTTCTAATGTTATGTCGACATTTCTTCAGCTACATTCGCGTTCAAGATTTTTACCCACAACTCTTCACAATGGCACGGTGAATCACTCTTCAGACTGTCGACCTGTGGACATTCACTGTCGCCTACTATGACTTGAAAGCTGTCCGCCGCCGTGAGATGGCCTTAGTCGCCTGCTCGGCGTTAAACCCAAATAACTAACTTGAATGCTGTCCGACGCATACAAGCGGAGAGTTATTAGAATCTGCATTTGGGGTGACAGTGACTCTTTGCAATTGTATCCAAACTCAAACTCAAACATCATTTCTTACTAAATTGATGATGGCTGTCAACGCGGAGAATGCGAAACCTCTGATACATGCTTGTATCGCCATACTCCACTAGGGCCAGTACTGCGCACACTGCACTCCACCAAAATGCTCCACCGCGCAGGCTTTAGGAAACGCCCACGGACTATGAAAATCTTCGTTCGCGAAGTCAAGCCATGATGTATGTATGTGTGTATGTATGTGTGTACAGTTGGGCTCATTGAGTAAAGGAAAGTATATTTCTGCATAAACAAATCAACCTAACAAAGATTTGCCAGTGCACAAATGTACACAAAAGATGTAAAAAGCAAACTGATGCAAATAAAGAACAATCATCGAGTTGTTTAATAGTTTTGTGAGCGCCTAAATTCAGAAAACGCATGAAAACTTTCAACCATTTTATTACATGGCCACATGTCTCGGCTTTGTATGAACAACCGTCTTTCCTGATTCACCAAATGTGTTGTTTGGTGCTTTTAATCTACAGACCATAGCCTCTTTTGTATATCTGTACCTCCATTTAGGCTATCCATGTACTTACATGCAATAGTGACGTCATTAATTATCCCTTCTGTTCATAACGCGTCGTGTCACTGACATCCATTAGCAGACGACAGGCTGCAGTCTCATCAACAAAGCACTAATCCACACAACGTGCATTGTACTGAAAGAAGAGGATATTTCCTTCATAATTATTGTGTTTTTTGTAAATACACATGTTTGGTTATGGTTAACCTAGGGCATTTTTCCGACAAACGAGTTTCGCGTACAGTGCTTGATGAGCGGAAGACCGATCTTTCCCCACTTCAATTGTTCACGCGTGACGGTCAAAATGCGCCACAGGAGATCCAACAAACACACACAACTTTGTCGTCAGCAGTTAATGTGCGAAAAGTCACATGTTAGGCAAAAATCTACCACGAGGTTTGTTGTGTCCCCACTTTGACGGCGTGCGTAATGAGCGGAAGATGGTACGCCCCAGACTGTGCCGCGCCCAAGCTTGTGCACAAATGGTCTTCCGGTCTCGAATTAATCACGTGACCAATGGAACACATTGGCCGACGGTGAAACGAGCCTGAAAGTCTGAGGAAACTGATAATACCAAAAATAATGAAATTTAGTTGTGTTCTGTTATTAATTCACCGAAACACTGAAAGGTTGTTTTTTTTTTTTATAATTCTGATTACTTGTGTTTTTTCCGAGTCCCTTTTTTTTTTTAACAACTCTTCTATCAACTTATGATTCTCATTTGGTAAACTTTGCTTGTGTACAGAGATGTTGGGTCCCCACTATCGCCGCTGGATGTTAAAGCTTTTACGTATGTGAGGTGAATATTTTCTTTATAATAATAATAATAATAATAATAATAATAATAATAATAATAATAATAATAATAATAATAATAATACATAGTTCTTGTATAGCGCCGTTCTCCAGGAAAACACTGGACTCACTGCGCATGCACAACAGCACACCCTTTCTCTCTCAGACACACACGCACAATTATACACTACTTTAAACCACCCCATCCCTTCCCCACACCTTACATTCACTTCCTCTGGGATCAGAATAGGTGGTAGTCACTCAACAGTTAGCTAAATATGAGCTAAGTGTTAAATGCCCGACAAAAAAGAAAAGTCTTTAAGTGAGCCTTGAACTGTGACAATGTGGGCAGATTCCACATTTCTGTTGGCAGTGAGTTCCACACACTTGGGGCGAAAAAGGTGAAAGAACGCTCCCCGACAGTTTTCATGTTGAGCTTCGGGATTTTTAACAGCTTTTCACTGGAGGAACGGAGGGTGCGTGATGGCTTATAGGCAGACAGCTTGGCAGAGAGGTACGGCGGGAGAGATCCGTCAAAATGCCGATAGGCGAAAATTGCAATTTTGTACTGGCAACGGAATTTGACGGGCAGCCAGTGCAGCTGCTTCAGTAGAGGCGTAACGTGGTCTCTCTTTCGTTTCTTCAAGATGAGACGCGCCGCACTGTTTTGAATCATCTGCAAGCGTGAAATCTGATCTGCCGGTAAACCTGCTAGTACAGAATTGTAATAATCGAGCCTGGAAGTAATGAATGCATTTACAAGTCTTGACGCCGTACTTTCTGTGAGATACGGTCTGAGAGAAGAAAATATGCAAGGTGAATTCGTCTGACATTTTTATGTGTGTTGTTTGTTTGCACACATTCACTGAATCACACTTTTTCCCGCCATTGCTTATATCCAATTACCGTGAATTACCGTGAATAACACAAAAACACACACTTAAATCGGGATTTAGTACCCGGCACAGATTTAATTTAAACGTAACAGCTATTAATAAAATAGTAGCAACTTTCTGTACGTTTTGCTTTAGCAAAAATATGGCGCCGGCCCAAATGATCCACCAATCACCAAGGGGCAAGCCACCATTACGCGACTATTCTAGACCGGGAAGGTTTTTGTGCACAGCCTGGGGTGTAGCAGAAGAAATCGCAGAGCGACCAAGAATTCTTCAAATTACGTTTCTTCCGATGATCGATAGCCGTGTCAGACACTTCTTTCCACAATTAAATGACCGTTCTGAGCTTTTCGATAGCCATGGCAGACATTTCTTTCCACAATAAAATGACAGTTGTGAACTTCGATCTGAGTCGTCTCATTATTCTGTTTCTCGTGTCTTGGTTATGCGCAGAAGATGGTACACCTTTTAACACTTTTTGTGTGCTTCCGATGACTATAAAAAAATGACTGTAAAAGTATTATTATAGGCCTTGAAGTATCATGTATGAATTACATTTTCTTGCCTCTGATGTGATTACTTTGCAAACTTCAAAACCACCATCTTCTGCGCATAACGGTGTCCCTACATTTTGTTTAATGTTTTACCTTCTTACCTTCTGTCCAAACTAAAACATTTGGTCAGCGCACTTTTGTTTATCAAGCCCCAGTGTTATGGAATACACTTCCTCTTGAGGTCAGAAACAGTGAGTCTGTCTCTGACTTCAAGAGGTCGTTGAAAACTCACCTCTTCAAGCTTTACTTTGAATAACTGCCAGTGTTTGATGCCTTAGTTGTAGTTCTGCAATCCTCCTTGTTTATACTGAATGTTAATTAGAATATAAATTATTATGTATGTATTGTTGTTTAGTTTATTGTAAAAGTGGTGTGTTCGGGCATTGTGCTTTGTTTGTTATGTGCATATGTCATTGTATTTTTATTTTTGTGTACAGATTGTAAAGCGCTTAGAGCTTTTGAGTAAGATTAAGCGCTATATAAATACTCATTATTATTATTATTATTATTAAAGCCACCTTTTTCGCGCACATGTCTGGAATTGCTTAATAGCAGATAGAAACAGTATTTCTGAGGAATCCTTAGTGGTTTTGGGCCTGTAATCAAATTCTGTGATCTTGATATACCATCCAAGGTCGCCAAGTTATGCGCAGAAGATACACAACACCAGTTCTCATTCACCTTATATAAAATCATTTTTAAGTCACTTCTTTTTATAGAAGGGACTTTTAGGACACAGGTCGCTGTTGGGCGAATTCAGTAGCATGTCCATGATGTCAAAGGCGGACAACCTCTAACAAATGAAGTAACAAGATAAAAATTACGTCATGTCTAGTTACGCTAACCTCGCTGCTGAACGTACATTTGGCGCGAAGCACCGTATGTGCGTATATATGTGTGTGGGTATGTATGTAAACAAGAGAATCTCCGATATTTCTGTACACACAAGCTTGAAACTTGGCAAAATACTTTCATAAGTGGGTAGCTAAGAGAGCCTCCAAGCATATTGTAATTGAATGTTTTATTGAAGACATAGACAACTGTTTATAGGAAATTGGTTGACCCAGATTAGAGTCCGTAATTTTTGTCATATTTACTTGAACTTTTTCATACAGCTATTTCGGAGAAAGACATTGCATGTGTGCGTTAGCCAGCTTTTCAGAAAAGAATTAAAACACTAAAAAACTTTTACTTTTAGAGAAAGTCAGACAGTGACGGTGACGTAAAAGAGGCAACTCCGTCACCAGGCAGACACTGACATAATACTCTAAATATGACGTCATTCTCTCTCTCTCTCTCTCTCTCTCTCTCTCTCTCTCTTTCTCTCTCTCTCTCTCTCTCACACACACACACACACACACACACACACACACACACACACACACACACACACACAAACATGCGCGCATCTCCAGGAGAAATAGATCCTCATGCACCCCCCAGGCACTTGAGGATCTATTCCTCATGATGTTTGGAGCGCGCGCGCAAGCACGCATTAACACGCACACACACACATCAACGCGCTTTCAGAAGTGCATGCAGAACAGTTCTAGCACCATACCAGCACACTCCCCACAAAAGCTGACTGTCGTAATGTATTTCACTATTTGTGGTACGTGAGTCGTTGTCTAAAGCGTGCGCATGCGTGCTCGAGTTGTGAGTGCGCGCTTAGTGTTATAATTTTTATAAGATAAGCGCATTATAAATACCGTAATTATTATTATTATTATTATTATTATTATTATTATTATAAAACCTTGACTTCTGAAGAAAGTCAGACAGTGGCGGTGGCGTAAAAGAAGCAATCCGTCTTCACGTAGACATGGACACAATACTCTAAATCTGACGTAATTCTCTCTCTCTCTCTCTCTCTCTCTCTCTCTCTCTCTCTCTCTCTCTCTCTCTCTCTCTCTCTCTCTTTCTTTCTCACACATACACATGCGCGCATCTCCAAGAGGCAAAGATTCTCATGCGCCCGGAGCATGCAGGTGTACTTAGATGTAGCTAGATGAGTTCAACCTGATTTCATACAATTTTTTTAACAAGACTGAAATCGTACTGTTAAATTCTACCTTTTGTCACCATTTTTTCAAGTCTTGAAGCGAAAGTGAAACTCGGTTCACGCTAAATATAAAATTATGTAAAAACCCAAAATACGTCATGATAAATAACGTTTGACAAACCAATGACGCGTATGCACTGCGCCCCTTTTAGAATTCACAGAGGCGCATTGGCAGATCTGCTAGGCTTTTTCAAAAGGAGATACTTCAACATCAGAATTCGGTTAAAGACTAAAGGTAGAGATCCTTGACAGCGAGGGCAGCTCGCATACAGAAGGGACTTTGTGGGTTATGGTTCATCCCATCTTGCTTACTCCCTAACTTGGTTCTAACAGTGTTAAATGCGCTGCTCGGGCCAACTCACCATGTTAATTTAGCTGTTAGCTAGTCTACAATGCTTTCACGCAACCACAGTTAGCTTAGTTTGCTGCAGGCTAACTTGCAGATTTTAGCAGACGGGTCAAGTTTACCTGAAGGCTAAAAGCGGTAACCGCCTGTCGTGCACCCGGTTCCAGAGAGTTTATGATTCGGTATGATTGCATTTATGATTGGGCTTGAATCTGTTTGGAACTGCAGGCGCAAGAATGTCGCGCTATGTTTCATTTGCCAGAACCAGTGAACCATGTCCGGATACGCGTCTCGAATGAGTTAATAGTGCTCTCGTACAAAGGCCCGGGCAGACACCCGGCTGGGTGGACGTTGTCTGCCCGAGCGTTGGTACAAAGCTCAGATAGGAAGAGCAAAATGAGGCCTTGATGAGTGTTGTTGTCAGTTTAGTTCTGAAGTGGGTCAGGCGTAAGACAAAGTGTTCCCTTTAGCACGTGCATATATGTGGGGAAGATAGAGACATTGCGTGACCTACGTCATATTATGAGGTGGACGTTGTTCACCGTCATCCTGCAATTGTACATGTGTATGAGAGGATCAATCAGGGTAGTGCTTCAGCTGATTTCCGCACTTTGAACCTGTTCAGCTCCCAGTCCTCCATAATCATCATACCCATGCACTGGGAGGAGCAGCAGGATTCTGTAGACTGTTTATACACATTTGGTCGTGTACTGTTGAGAAGAATTGCCTTTTCCATTATAGCATAAAAGTGGAGTATTCGTATATTATCATATTATCATTTCTAGACAGACGGAGCGACCCCCACTCTCAAACTGTTTGATTCATAGTCACCCGGAGCTTCAGTCCCTCCGAGTCTAGCATCGTGAAGTGGGACCCCACGCCATCACAGCTCTCCTGAACCAAGATTTCACAAACCAACATGTACGTCGGCGTACGTCAGTGGCAGATCCAGGGCGGGGACCAGGGGGGTTGTACCCCCACCCCTCCCCCGTGGAGACACCATCTGGATCCGCCCCTGTATGTACTGTGGCAGTGAATGAGTTAAGAATAGGAATTGAATTTGGCGAGAAGATGTACGAAAGATGCTGCCTGGTGACAGTCTGTTTGAATGTTTTACCAGTTGCCATGGGACATGTTGTATGTGTAGGTGATACAGCGACGCCAAGACGCTACAACGGACTTCTACAGGCCCTGGGCTGATTATTGTGCTGGCTTTGGGAACGCTGACGCTAATTTTTGGATGGGTCAGTTGTTTTTCGGTGCATTCTGTTTTTGGGGAATTTACTTTCCTTTTCAAAACATTATATATATATATATATATATATATATATATATATATATATATATATATATATATATATATATATATATATATATATATATATATATATATATATATATATATATATATATATATATATATATATTCTTTACTTTTAACAAAGGCGGCGCCGAAAAGCCAAAAAATGCACTCAATCAGATTAGCTCCAAGCGACGTAATTTTTCATTCAATTCTGAGAATGCTGTGCTAATTCCATGGAATTACAGGCTGGTAAGCTTGCATTGTGTCATCAGGACTTCAGTTGCCCTTTTTGTGACTGCATCGCTCACTAGTTCTAGAAAGGAGAAGGTATTGGGAGAAAAGGAATGACAGACCTGTCATTTTGAACCTTCCACTGAACACCTACTACATAAAGCAGTAGGGACTACCCCCAGGCGCCCCGCCACCCGCTGGATAATATCCCAAGGTGGGAGGTCTGGATATTCTCCAGCGGGTGGCGGGGCGCCTGATGTCCTGATGACAAGCTTACCGGCCTGGAAACCATGGTATTAGCACAGCATTCTGAGAATTCTAGTACTGGCGTTTTGTCAGATCACGCCGTATGCCTACCTGACGAGCCCCCCCCCCCCCCCCCTCCTCTTGTCTGTTAGTCTGTCTTCTTCCACTGCAACACCACATAAAGCTTTAGGGATGCAATCCGCGCTATGCTAGTGGTGCTACCAGTAAACTTTGGAGGCGGCTTCTAGTACTGACGTTGTGTCTGCAATTTGTCAGGTCACGCCGTATGCCTACCTGATGAGCCCCCCTCTCCCCCCCCCCCCCTCTTTGTCTGTTAATATGTCTTCTTCTAACTGCAACACCACATTAAGCTTTAGGGATGCAATCCGCGCTATGCTCATGGTGCGACCAGTAAATTTTGGAGGCGGCTTCTAGTACTGGCTTTGTGTCTGCAATTTGTCAGGTTACTACGCCGTATGCCTACCTGATGAGCCCCCTCCCCCCCCCCCCTTTTTTGGGGCAAAACAGGTGGTAGGCGGCAAAAACCTAAATCTACCCAGCAGGTCTACTGTCTGTTTGGGAATATTCATGCACTAACCTCGCCTCTCGGATGAGGAGGGGGGGGGGGGGAGGACTGGATATTCTCCAGCGGACTTCGGGGCGCCTGGGGGTTGTCCCTATTGCTTTATGCAGTAGGTGTTCAGTGGAAGGCTCAAAATGATAGGTCTGTCATTCCTTCTCTCCCACTACCCTCTCTTTCTAGATCTAGTGAGCGATGCAACCACAAAAAGAGCAGCTGATGTCCTGATGACACAATTTAAGCTTACCAGCCTGGAATTCCATGGCATTAGCACAGCAGAGCTTTATCAGAATTGATATGAAAAATTACGTCCCTTGGAGCTAATCTGAGTGCATTTTGGGCTCTGGGCGAGGCCTTTGTTTTATATATATATATATATATATATATATATATATATATATATATATATATATATATATATATATATATATATATATATATATATATATATATATATATATATATATATATATATATATATTCCAGGCTGGTAAACTTGCATTGTGTCATCAGGACATCAGCTGCCCTTTTTGTGACTGCATCGCCTACTAGTCGGAGAGGGTTAGTGGGAGAGAAGGAATGACAGACCTATCATTTTAAGCCTTCCACTGAACACCTACTACATAGTAGTATACATATGTAGGCGGCAAAAACTTAAATCTATCCAGCAGGTCCAAGATTCATGCACTAGCCTACCTTCTCGGGGGGAGGACTGGATATTCTCCAGCGGGTTTAGAATTTAATGAAGAATTACGTCCCTTGAGCTATTCTGATTGAGTGCATTTTTTGGCTTTGGGCGACGCCTTTGTTAAAAGTAAAGAATAATTGCACCACAAAATTGCCTAGGTGTTGCCTTTTCAAAATTAGTCTGTCTTCTTCCACTGCAACACCTCATAAAGTTTTCGGGATGCATTGCACGCTGTACTAGCGGTGCTACCAGTCAAATTTTGGAGGCAGCTTCTCGTACATGCGTTGTGTTTGCAATTTCAGGTTACGCCGTATGCCTACCTGAAGACCCTTGGGGCGAAACCGGTTGTAGGCGGCAAAAACTTAAATTTATCCAGCAGGTAAGATCTGTTTGGGAATATTCATGCACCAGCCTCCCCTCTCGGAGGGGAGGACTGGATATTCTCCAGCTGGTTGCGGGGCGCCTGGGGGTAGTCCCTACTACTTTATGTAGTTCAGTGGAAGGCTTAAAATGATAGGTCTGTCATTCCTTCTCTCCCACTAACCCTCTCCGTTTCTAGAAATAGTAGGCGATGCAGTCACAAAAAGGGCAGCTGATGTCCTGATGACACAATGCAAGTTTACCAGCTTGGAATTCCATGGCATTAGCGTAGCAAGAGCATTCTCATAATTTAATGAAAAATTACGTCCCTTGGGCTATTCTGATTGAGTGCATTTTTTGGCTTTGGACGACGCCTTTGTTAAAAGTAAAGAATATATATATATATATATATATATATATATATATATATATATATATATATATATATATATATATATATATATATATATATATATATATATATATATATATATATATATATATATCGTGCGGATAACAGACAGATGTGATTACGAGACCCGAATCAAAATGTCCGAGTCGTAAGACAAGGGCATTTTCTTCGGGTCAAGTAATCACATGGCACTATATCAAGCAATATGTTGCTCAATATCATGTATGTACCCAGTCCAAAACTAAACTTTACCAGGGTCCTTCTGTTTACCGCCATTGGTGCTGAAGTGGTCAATTTCGCTATATTTGAACATGAAACTTCCCATGTGTGTGTATGGGGAAGAAATTTTGAACGTTAGACACTGTCAAAACGCTGAGGTGAAGAATAATGTCGTCTGCTAATTCATCGTGGAGTCTTATCACTTTAATAAAACAGTAGCTGAAAAAATCGTTGTTTGTTTATAATATTCACAAATAAAAGCATAACAGTCTGTTTCAGACAATCATTTGGGTAGATTTGCGATGAGTACTTTTTTGTCAACGGTAACGTTCGAAAGCTTGCCATTCATTCGATGACCAGCGCGCATACTGAACACGGGTCATCGCCAACCGGAAGCCCTTTCTACCCAGAATGCCTTTTGAGTGTTTACATTTTTTGTCATGCCTCGCTGACTTGTAACTTTCGAAAATGGAACGATCGAAAGAAGAAACATTACTCTATTATCAGGCTAGTTTATGATTACTTCACGTTTTAACGCATTCGAGACGTGCCGCATCCGGATTCGCAGCTTTAAGCCGCGAATCCGGTTGTGGCACGTCTCGAAAGAGTTAACCCGACGGTTATGTGCTTCAATCATACAGATGAAATTTGCGTGCGAAAGTGTTCGGGTACACGCATTTGTGTTGATATGAGGAACACGTTTGAAACTGTACTGTAGACACTGGCACAGTAATGCCTACACACAACAGATACTTAGTCCATATAAGCATGTACCATTCAACACGACAATTTTCAAAAGCTTTCCATTCGTCATTATGCTTAGTTTTGAGCATAAATCACTCTAATAGTCCTAAAAGCAAACGATCTTCGTGCTTTGTTTTATTCTGCCATCTTGTATAGTGTGAGCTCTTGCCGTATTGTGTTCACGGTCAAAATGTAACATTCGACATGTGAAATTAGCGGCAGGATGTCCTTAGCAACTATAATTCATATTTCTTGGGGTATTCAGTGTGGGAATATAGTCCCGTAGGAACATAGAGCTGTGGGAACACAGACCTGTGGGAACATAGACCTGTGGGAACATAGAGCTGTGGGAACAAAGACCTGTGGGAACATAGAGCTGTGGGAACATAGAGCTGTGGGAACATAGACCTGTGGGAACATAGACCTGTGGGAACATAGAGCTGTGGGAACATAGGCTTGTGGGAACATAGAGCTGTGGAAACTGACATACAACTGTGGGAACATAGACCTGTGGAAACATAGAGTTGACTTCTTCAGTACCAAGAATCTTCACGTGATCGGTTTTCTTTACTACTGACTAGAGATGCAGATGTAATATGACCACAGTGTCATGTCTAGTGTGTACAGGCCTGAGACTTAGTCCACAATATGACCTTAGTGACATGTCTAGTAGGTACAGGCCTGAGACTTAGTCCACAATATGACAATAGTGACATGTCTAGTGGTACAGGCTTGGGCTTAATCCACAATATGACCACAGTGACATCTCTAATGGGTACAGGCCTGAGACTTAGTCCACAATATGACCATAGTGACATGTCTAGTGTGTACAGGCCTGAGACTTAGTCCACAATATGACCATAGTGACATGTCTAGTGGGTACAGGCTTGGGCTTAATCCACAATATGACCACAGTGACATCTCTAATATGTACAGGCCTGAGACTTAGTCCACAATATTACCATAGTGACATGTCTAGTCTGTGCAGGAAAAAACAGTGCTCTCATCGCACACACGCAGGCTTCAGGATTTACCCAGTCATTTATTTGCGTTTGTGTATTTCGCGTAAGGTTTTGCTTTATTTGCCGCCAGGCACTACTCTCATCAGCGGAGCAAGCCTGACCACTTATGTGGACTTTGCTTCATTGCGTTAAACGTTGATGTTGGTGATCTTCTTCACTCGGTTATAGCGTCGGTCGCCGTTTCGGCTCTCAATTCGTTTTCTTGTTGCTTTCGCCTGGTTGTCGGCTGTGTGTCAGATCTGCCGCGCAGCAGACTGGTAGTCTGTTTCGTTTGGTCACACGGTTGGTTGGTTGGTTAGTTCGGGGTTTAACGTCCAAAGTGATAATGGACGGCCCTGACGGGCGGGTTATGGGAAATCTATTGCCTATGGAGTACGACCTGAACACTGATCAATTCAGGCGCACTGCAACTGTGCCACTTTGATTTACCAGCACCTTTCAACGGACATGCAATTGAACAAGCCCGTCTTTTCCCCATGGAGTGCGAGTCCAGCTACCGGGATCAGGATCAGGAATTTATTTAACGTCTTTTCACACATTGGTGATATTAGACCAAAAAAAAATCAACCAAACACACAACTTGTGAATATCAAAGAATAGCAATAATTAACATCCAACCACACACAGAAATTACATATTATAATAGTTTACACACCAGACTATGAAATATTATATTAACTATTGGAATGGCAATATTTCTATGTAAGATGTCATACAAATTTTCTGCTAAGTGACCAACTGTTATGTTATTTTTTTTCAACAGATTCATTGTAATAGGACACTCACAGATTATATGTTTAACAGAGATGGGGCTTAAGCACTCGCATTTGATGCCTTTTGCGAATTTTGTTTTCCAAGAATTTAGTCTTAACCTGTATATCAATGAAGCTGTTTTTCTTGAACAAGGAGGAACATGAGAAGTATATTTCATATCATCTTTGTGAAAAAAGCTGTTTAGCACAGAGTACATTTCATGTAGAGATAATTGCATATTATGACAAACTGCAAAGTTTCCTCTATTTATAGCTCCTTTTTTGCTTGTCTGTCACAAATTTCATTCCAATAAATTCCGCAGTGTGAGGGTATCCAAAGAAAATCGATCCCTATTCCTCTGGACATAATACAGCTCATAATATGTTTTATTTCATATACTAAGTCTTTTCTAGTGTTACAATCCCAGCTTTTTAGACTATATAGGACAGATTTAGAATCGACACAAATCAAAATGTTAAATATATCATAAGGTAGAAGTTGAATAAAATTTAGTGCCATGAGAATCGCATACAGTTCAGACGTCAATATAGAAAACCCTCTACCGAGATAAAAAGATTTCTTCACTTTAAGATCTGGAATAACAAAGCCTGCACCACAGTCTGAAGAATCTAAGACAGATCCATCTGTGAAAATTTTCAAATGTTTAAAATATGTTGTCTGTAATTTTTCTTTCACTAAATTTGCTAAAACGTTCACATCCTCATCTTTTTTCAAATCTGTGTAATCTATATCGAAAGTAGCATTAATATGTTCCCACGGAGGTATTGTAGGAGTTACTGGTAAAGACGGGAATAGACTTGATATCTATATTGCAGTTTTCTATAGCATCTTTGACATAGTTACGTATAGGTAAAAGATACGGGATGGTTTGCGCTCTCTTCGGGAAATTCAAATCTGCGTCTAAAAATATGTCTTCTCGCACTGAATTTTTGCGGACAGGCTTTGGACAAGGTATTTTGCAGTTGCTAATTTACGTTGGTCATATAAAGACAGAATACCTGCTTCTTTATAGGTTTTACAGTATTAGTATGAACTGGCACTCCAAGGGCTAATTTAACTGCTTTACTGTCAATGCTTTGCAGCTTCTGTAGAAGTGTAGCTGGGGCAGTAAAGTAGACTTCCTGACCATAGATAAGTGATGATCGAACTAAAGATGTACCAAGGTGTAAAACAGTTTTAATGTCCTGACTCCATGGTTGTGAGTTTATAATTTTTAACAAGTTAAGTCTTTTTCTTGCCTTATTTAATATGGCTTCAATATGACTTCTCCAAGATAATTTTGATGTAAAACGTACACCTAAAAACTTTACACAATGTTGGTAGTTTAAAGGCGTCCCGTTTAAGGTTAATTGAGGCAGCTGCCGGGGCCGGGACGGGGTTTCGAACCCACGACCCGGCGATTCCCTTCGTTCTCCTGCTCCGACGCTTAACCGCCTGAGCTGTTTCGGACTCTTATTTGGTGATGATGATGAGCTTGAAAAGGGACGGGGACTTCCAACTCTCGTTGATTTCGTCCGGGGGGGGGGGGGGGGCCAGGGGGGTTGGGGGGGATGTTGTCTCGCTGTCTGTCTGCCGCTCCGTCGCGCAGCTGGCTGATGGTGCTGCCGCGGCCGGGTGGTTGATGGTGCAGGAGGTGGGTGGTGTGGCCGGGGAACCGTTGCTATCGCCAGGCTGGTGGGTGGTGGAACGCTAACCACTCCAGAAGATGTTGCAGGAGTGGTGGCGGGGGTGGTGGAGTCGGCCGGGGACACCGTGGCCGGTTGGAGTAGGGTCTGGGAAGGTAGGGTGGTGGTGGCGGCGGCCAGTCAATTCTTGGTCGAGGGGCCGGGCGCTGCCATGGAGAGGGTGAGTGGCGGTGTTGCGGTGGCAGCCGCATGTGTGGTGGCGGCGTGGCGAGCAGTGGTGGGCGCTGGTGGCGGTAGCGCTTTGGCGGTCTGCGGCGTCTTCTTGCTTGTCTCAGGCCGGTGGTTTGTCCGCTGCCTGACTGCTGGGGGGCTAGGTCTGGGGGGGGGCCGTGGTGGTCGGAACTGGGGCCGGTGTGGCCTCAGTTGCCGTGCCCATCTCCCGCGTTGCGGGTGTCTGTGCTGTGCTGCCACACCCTGTGTCTCTGGTGGCGGGGGGTGGCGTGGCGTCGGTCCCTTGGTTGGCCGTTTGTGGGGGGGGGGGGGTGTTGTTGCCTGGCTCTCCGTGTGTGTCGTGGAGGCCACGGCCTGGCTGGTTGCGTCGTTGGTTGTCGGCGGCTCCAGATCTTTGATGGCGCCCGAGTGCACTAGCCACCGGGCGGGGACTAGTGCTCGGTGGTACGGGTCGCCATCAACTGCCGTTAGGATGGGAACGGCGTCTTGTAATAGGATCACCAACTCCTCGAACCCGATCCCCCTGAGCCGAGTCCCCTCCTCCTCCAGCGTTGCCGGCCGCTCCCGCGTTAGTTGTTCGGGGATGTCGACCGGAGGTGGGGAGGCGGGGGAGTCCGCCCACGATGACGGTTCCGAAGAGTCTTCGTGATGCTCCCCTTCCAATGTTGGGTATTGGAAGAGGGGTGTGGCAGCGTAGTGTCTGTACTGGTCAAAGATATTCTGTAGTTCCCGCGGTGAGGGGAATCCTTGCGACCCTCCCACCACGTAGCTCTGGTGCGGCGCGTAGCTTGCTTGCTGGGGGGGCGAGAGTGCCCGCCGTACTTGTTCTTGAGGCCGTATCGGAGGGGAGAGAGGGGGCTTGTAGCTCCTCGTCTCCCTCCTGGCCGTTGCTTGCGGTCTCTGTACTTGGGGGAGGGTGGAGGTGTACTCCGCCACCTGTTCCCTGTTTGTCTTGCGACGGTTTTTCTTTCCTTTGTCCATCGCTGGGCTGGCTGGCTTGCTTGTATTAGCTGGCTTTGTCGCTGGCTGGCTTGCTTTGTGGGAGAGAGCGGTGAGCCGTCCTCTCTCCTTCGCTGCTGAGCGCCGAAATGATGTCTTATTTTGGTCACACTTGAATCTGGCTTACTGTCCCTATAGACTATTCCTAGTATCAGGGACTATCAAATTTTGCATTTTATAAGGGGGAAATGGGGGGAAGGGCCAGGTAAAAGGTTAGCCAAAAAAGGTCGGCGGATAAGGCCGTGCGACCGTTTAAGAGTTTAAATCTCACAAGTTCTACCCACTTCCATATAGGTTTGGCCTAATTGGGGAATATAAGTTCCCCAATCAATTCACAACGGTCCTTTTCATTTAAAATACTTTATTTCAAAAAAGAAGAATTAAAACTATGTACAACCGGGGTTTACCACCCAGCAAGAAGTTATTCTATAGTTTAAAAGAAGATGTTTAAAAGATAAAATCAACTGTTAAGACTAATTTAGTTTTCTAGCCTATTGCTTATTTGTCAATGGCGCAACAAAGTGCGCACCTGTTATTCAGATTTTACTTAGTACCATAGGTAATCATTATCTCAAGGATCTGCTGGTATAAGCTGGTTAATAGCCAACTGAGGTCTATGTTATTACATGTGCTCACAGTTTGGATAAAAGAGTCCATAATGGATCTGATATCCTCTATGATATTAGCTCTACCTGGAATAGGTGGAACAGGACAATCGTTTAATCTCCCGGTGCCGCAATCAAGCCTCTTCCCGCAACGGGAAACAAGTCCCGGAGCAGGAGAGAGCTCAGTGTGATGTACGACAGAGGGAGAGGGAGGACTGTTTATCTGAGAATTCATAGATCTGCCGAGGCTCAGTCTAGGTTTAGGTTTTGGAGCAGTCATAATCTGGGATTTTTGAATTCTTTGGGGCCGCCGGGGCGGTTCAGGCGGAGTGGGGGGCTTTACCCAAGCAGTCTTATCCAAGTTGGGGGAGTCAGTCCTGCGAACTTTTTTCTGGCCTGCTCCTCGTTCATTGACATTTAGTTGGGCTCTCCGAAGAGCCTCTTGGTATGGAATATAAGTTTTATTTCTAATTCTATTTGCCTCACGATGAAGAAGTATTGCTGGACACTTTTGATATGCAGCGCTGTGTGGCCCGCCACAGTTCATGCATTTAGCCAACGCCGCGTCAGGACAATTCGCACGGCGGTGGTCCCTGCTTCCGCAGCGGACACAAATAGTGTTTTTAGATTTGCACACTCTTGCCACGTGCCCCAGTCGACAGCAATTGGCACAAGGTGCCAAGGTCGGGGCATATGGCTCGAGTGGGCAAAGTAAGGTACCAATTTTGAGCTTCTGGGGCAAATTGGTGAGCCCATGAAGCTCAATCTTTATGGCTCTAGAAGGTGAGCCATCACGATTTAGAAGCCGAATGGCAGTAGCTTTATATCCCTGAGATTTTAGTGAGAGGGCGATCTCCACGGGGTCCTCAGCATGGGGGACACCGTGGACAACGCCCACCACCTTAGGTATGGGGATGGAGCACTCTACATGTGCTCCACCGATTTCTGTCTTTTGACTCAGTTTATGCTGCACTCTGGAATTTGGACATGAAATGATCCACGTGTTATATCCTATGGATCTCATAGAGATCTCTGATGGGGACACACCAGCCGCCCGACAAATGTGCGGCTGCTGCGTCCCATGCCTGTGGATAAGAGTGGTACCTGTCCCCAGGTCCCTAAGTCGGACCGGGAACCTGCACCACTCCTCCCTGACAGGGTCAACAGTGCCCCCACCAGGTTTCATCCTAAATTGATGAGTTCTTCGGGGTCCACGATTCTTGTTTCTGTAGACCTCGAAATTCTCGTTTATCTCTTCCTCGTCCTCCACCAGGCCCTTCTCCACCAAGGGATCGGGCAACTTGGCAGGGGAGTCGTTAGAGGTATCTATCTGACTTACGTTTTCTGAAGATAGAGATTTCCTTCTGGTTGACATGATAACACTCTCAGGAGTGTTACTTACGTCCCTCTCTGAGCTCAAAGGGCTCAGAGGCGAGATCGTTAATGGTATAGAATCACTATTTAGAATTTGTTGGATCAAGTTAGGTGCACTAGCACTGCGTTTGCTATCTGAGTCAGTTAGAGTTTGTTTCAACAGATTTTGTTCACTAATGTTGGTTTTATTGTCAGTGCTGAGAAACGGTGCAACGGACAAAACAACAGAGTTTTGTTCCGTGCGTTCCGGCGAGCACGGCATGCCAGTTTATTTTTTACTTACTGAGCCAGGAGGCGAATGTGAAAGTCTACGCTTCCTGTGACGTTGCCTTTTAGTTTTTATAGGCTTCTCTCTCAAAGGAGATCGGCCTTGTTTTGAAGGTTTTCCATCTAAGAGCTTTTCTGAGGATGTTGAATTTGATAGGTTTGAACCAAACAGGTCTTCCATTAGAAAGTTATTTTAAAGTGACACCTATGCGGCGTGGCCAAAAGAGGCCGCGCCACAGGGTATTGCTAGACTAGTATGCTAGGCTATGCTGCGCCAGCTGGGGCGCGCCACAGAGACGCAGCTAAACTAGGAGGCTAAGCTATCCTGTGCTGCGCCGACTGCGTGAGCAAAGCTGACCCAGTACGGCGCGGTTGTTTATTTATATCTGCCGCGCGGCACGAGAAAACGCTGCGGCAGGTTCCTGATTTGACTGTTAGCTGGTTATAACTTATTTGGCTGGGGGGGGGGGGGGGGGACTAAGCTACCCTATGCAGCGCTGACCAGGCAGGTAAACCAACCCAGACAGACACTATTTTAATTTTGAGAAAGCTGTCCCCACAACACTTAAGGTGTAGTGGTGGACACCTATGTTTTCTGGTTTAGGAAATTAAGAATAGAGCTAGTATCTATAAATTTAGTCTATAGTAAGCCAGGTCCAAGCGGCGTATACCTGCTCTAAAATTTCACGAGCGATTTAGAGGCCGACCGAAAGGAGTTCCAGCAGGCGTAGTTGCAGTAGAAGGCGATGGCACTGGTTTCTGGATACGGGCGTGTTGTGGCTTGAAGACGCAAATGGTTGAGGGTGGCTGGAAGGTAGCTAGTAATGCTGTGCTGAAGGGCTGTTGCAGGTGGACGGTCGGCTGGCAAGTAGCTGGTGAGCGATGTTCGGTAAGCAGTAGTGACGTGGCTGTGACCAAGACCCCAGAAACAACCTGCAAGCAGTGAGGCTAAAGAAGTGAGATCTGATTGGTCACACTTGCTTCTATTAAAAGGACATGGACTTCCAGCTCTCGCTGATTTCGTCCAGGGGGGGGTGGGCCAGGGGGTTTGGGGGGGAGGTTGTCTCTCTGACTGCCTGCCGCTCCGTCGCTCACCTGGCTGATGTTCTTGCCGGGGCCGGGTGGTTGATGGTGAAGGAGGCGGGTGGGTGGTCGGTGGGCCGTTCTATCTCCAGGCTGGGGGGTGTTGGAGTGCCAGCCACTCAAATAGTTGTTGGATGAGTGGTGGCGGTGGTGATGGCGGCCGGGGGAACCGTGGCCGGTTGAGGTGAGGTGTCTGGAATTGGGGTGGTGGTGGTGGTGGCCAGTCTATCCGGGGTCGTGGCGTCTGGCGCTGGCGTGGACTGGGTGGGTGGCGGTTTCGTGGTGGCAGGCGAAGGTGTGGTGGTGGTGTGGGGAGCAGTGGCGGTCGCTGCTGACGGGCATGCCTCGGTGGTCGGTGGCGCCTCCTGTGAGGGCCAACCGCCGGTCCGCTGCATGGTGGCGGTGGTTGTTGTGGTGGGGGGCCGGCTGGCCCGTTGCGTGGTGTTGATGGTTGTTGAGGTGTCGTTTCCGTAGCCGTGTCCTTGGTCACGGTTGGTTCGGTGCCCGTGCCTGCCTCCTGTGTTGCTGGTTGAGGGGTTGTGTTGGTCGTTTGGTCTGCTGTCTTGGGTGTTTCTGCGGTGGCCTGGCTGGTTGAGTCGATCGTTGATGGTGGCTGGAGATCCCGGATTGCTCCGGAGTATACCATCCACCGGGCAGCAATCAACGCCCGCTGGTATTTGTCACCCTGCACCGCCAAGATGACTGGTACGGCGTCTTGGATAAGGAGCACCAACTCGTCGAAGTCCATTTCGTGGACCCTCGTACCCTCCTCCTCTGCCGATGCCGGGCGCTCCCGAAAAAGTGCTTTCGGGATTACGACCGGCCGTTGAGCGGGTGGAGAGTCGGGCCCTGACGTCGACCCCGGCGAGCCTTGGGACTCCCCCTCCGTCGGGGGTGTCGGAGATCTTACCTCCACCGTTGGTGTGGGTGGAGGCGGCGACTTGGCTCTTTGATGATTCTGTGTCGTCTGTCTGGTGGTCCGGGTAGGCTGTGGTGGAGTGGCTTTACGGGCCTCCTGGGCCCGTCGCTCTTTCTTGACGTACGCCTTCAACTCATAATAGTTCATACGAGATAGGTCGCGTTTGGGTGTGTCCGCCATGGTGCGCTGAGCGGTGGGCCGTAGTCTCTCTGGGCTGTCTCGCTGCTGGCTTGTGTTGTGTGGAGAGAGCGGAGAAAAACCGTCCTCTCTCTTCGGCTGCTGAGCTGCGAGTCGGTTGTGTGGTCACACCTTTCAGTGCATAATACTGTAGGAAACGACCGCGCTCTTTGCTGGCTCGGCTTGCAGTGAGTCTGGGAGGCCCGCGCACTGTGTTGTTGTTACGTTCATTCTCATTGGTCCCCGCATTCCTTTGTGTGGCTGTATGTCAGCCCTACGCGCGGCTGGGCCGATGGTGACTCAGGGTAGGTTACGCTTGGTCGGTCTCATGTTCGCTGTGTTCTCTCCCTTTGCTCAATTTGCGCATTGAAGAGAATAAAAGACATGATGTGTCTTCAGTCTTGTCTCGTTGTTAAAGGTTTTCGTTGGGTGCGGGGAGGTGTGGGGGGGGGGGGGGCTGTGTTGTTGAATAAAATTTGTCGTTTCTGTCGTGCTGCGTCCTGTGTTTTTCCTTTGGTTTCTCTGATCTGTTCAGGTGGGGAGGAGGGGGGAGGAGGGGGGGGGAGGGTGAGGCGGTTTGGCGGCTCGTTTTTGTTTTGCTGCGCGCGCTCGGTTTTCTTCTTCTGTTGGTATAGCGCAGTGCGGGTGGAGAAATGTAGTATCGGGTGGCGTGGTCACTGAGTTTGGTGGGTTGCGGTGTATAATTATTTCGTTCAGTAGTACTCCGCTCGGCGTAGCTGTCTTCTTTATGTCATCGCGCTTTCTCTTTCTTTTGAGTATTCATGACTTTCCCAGGCGTCACAGACTTATAACGCATGTGGGCCGCCATTGCCGTTACTTTATTTAGGATTATGTGCTCAGTTTCCGGTCTGCGAGAAAATGGCTACAGCACAAAAGCAAAACACTCGAAGCAGTGGAGCGATCTGTTCCGCGCATGGTTGCCATTACAGCCAAAGAACATTGAACAGCCTTCTTGCGCAGCCTTGTTTTGACCACAAGCTTCTAACAGAAAGGAATGTTCATGTCAGCCGCCGTATCGGCTTCACAGAAATGCCACCGAATGAAGCAGATTCGCAGAGACAGTGGTTAGTAGCCAGGAAAAGCCCTCCGAAAAACGTTTTCGTATGTTCTTTTCATTTCGTTGACCGGGAGCCAACACAAGACAACCCAGTCCCTGAATTGAGCCTTGGATACAAGAAGACAACATTCAAGAAAAGACGTGTGCTTGTACGTACCACAGCTTCAGCGAACATAAACGCGATCGAGCTGTCCATTCTCGGAAACAGAAAACGAAAGAGTTCGACCACTGCTGATGCTTCACCAACGAAACAGCTATGTCTAGGTTAGCATTCTTTTTCTAACATCTTTTACCTAGATGACATGACACGCCCCCCCCACCCCCCCCCCCCCCCCCCAATGTGTAAATCTACTTTAGTACATGTGCACATATATAAGTCTATAGTTCACAACTTACTTATGAAAATGAATCCAGACCCCCAAAAATGATTGCCAAGCGTTTAAAATGCACAGAAGAACCCAACGGAGAAAGAAACATGCTTAGATAATCTTGACAGTTACAACACTATTAATATTTTGGATGAAACCCCTTTTTCAAAATAGACAAACAAGTGTACAGTGCCACCTTGTTTTTCTCAACAAAAACGATAAGAGACTGACTGTACACTTGTTTTCTATTGTTTGTTTGGATATTTTTGTTTATTTTTCAAAATGGTTTTCACTCAAAATTTTAATAGACTGTGTTGAAACTGTTTTATCAAAGTATTTCTTTCTCCGTCGGTTTCTTCTCTTCACTGCTTGCTTGTCACAGCAATCACAAATTTAATGCAGATTAATTTTGTCTGCCTGAGCCATACTGAATATGATGAAGCCAGCTGGAGGCTTAGTCCTCATGAACCCCTGTATATGCAGGGACTCGTGAGGATCTGCCTCTAGCAATGTAGCAACTGAATGTTGTTTGCTGTGCTATGGCAGGGGTTAACTTCTGATCTTTTATTTTAAATACTTCACTACTCCAGACATACTGTGTTTGTGCAGTTGGTGTTGAGTCATCTCATTCTGAAGATGAGGGAGTTATGGAAATGCCCTGCTCTTCAGACTCAAGCCTCTTGTCTGCAACACCAGGTGAAAGACATGCCACAACTATGGATGCTTCTACTCAGTGGAGTGACATTCATATAGAGTGCCATGACTACAGCAAACCGTGGCTGCAGAATCAAAGGGAACAGATGCTGCTAAAAACAAAAGCTGAAAATGAAAAGATGCAACTATTTAGTGCTAACTTTCTGAAGATCAGGGTGTGGCTGCTACACTTATAAAGACAGACAGTGATGCCAAAATGTATTGCGGTATCCCATTTCTGGTGTTTACAACTTTGGTCACATGCTTACTACCACATGCTGACCGAACGTTCCGCATGCCTGTTGCTGACCAAATTCTCATGACTTTGATGAAGCTGAAACTCAATCTGTTGTATGCTGATTTAGCAAGACGCTTTTCTGTGTCAGAAAGTTTTGTCAGCAAGACCGTCTCGTACTGGATTGACACCACGGCCAGTCATCTTTCTATGCTTATTGTGTGGCTGCCCAGGGAGACGATTAGAGCAACAATGCCAAAGTGTTTCAAACGTCACTATCCCAAGACAACATGTGTGCTGGACTGTGCAGAAACAATTATGCGAAAGGCAAGCAACCTCAGATCACGTGGTGAGTCCTACAGTAACTACAAGTCACATAACACTGTGAAATATTGTGTTTCAATCGCACCCTGTGGGTTAGTAATGCATATATCTAGAGCCTATGGTGGGCGTGCCAGTGACAAATTCATTGTTCAAGGCAGTGGTGCGCTTGACAGACTATTGCCTGGTAAGGAGGTAATGGCGGACCGGGAGTTCACAATTTATTCAGGATTTACTGTTTACTCGTAGGGTCAGTCTGAATATTCCAGCTTTTTAACATGGAAAGCAGCTGCCTGACCAAAAAGTTACAAGAACACCTCGCATTGCCAATGTTCGCATCCATTTTGAACGAGCCATAAGGAGGATGAAAGTTTTCCGAATCCTCAAGGACACAGTCCCTGTCTCAATGACTAAACAGATTGACAAAATGTTGCGCATATGTGCAGCTCTGGTGAATCTTGGCAGTGATCTTATCAAAGAAAAGGTTGAGGCAGATGAGTGAGTTTATGTAGCAGCTGCATATTATATATCACATTAAAACCGTGTGTCCGTTAAGAGCAAGTCTTCGCAATATTCAAATATCAATCTTGAAACAGCATCTAGGATATTATTCAGCTGGTGCTGCTGGTGAATCATACTGTCATGACTTGAAACTGTTAGTTTTCATGCAGAATAGAGAGCAGAAAGACATTCATGACTGTATTCATTTTGGTTTTGTGTCACTGTGTTGTGCTAAACATGTACTTAGGCTATTATAGACATAAATGTATCCACTTGTTCAACAGTTTAAAAAACACAGATGCTGAGAGGGTCAACGTCACTATATATTTCAGCTAACCTACCAAGCGCGAATCGACCCTGCTGAATTTACCTATTCATACATGTATACATCTACTCAGTGCAAGTTTGTGCTTCCACTGCTCCGCTCAGATTTTATAGTGGACCGGATATATGCTGTGTACATTCAGATTATTCCCGAGTATGTTTACATCTAAATATTGGAATCATTGCAGCAAATTTGTACTGGGTTGATCTATACACATGCCAGGGGTGGGGGGGTCTAAATAAATGTAGCGAAGTTGACCTCTTCAGCAACACTGATGCACTTACTCAGTCTGACAAGACAACAATAATGGATTCAAATAATATTTTATGCTTTGCAGTTTTATTTTTGTTTTAGGTGGCGTTCACAAAAAGCTTGTGATTTAGCAGATAAAATCACTTCAGAATACATGTATATTTCAGTCAGTGTGCGTGCCAGAGATGGTGATGGATCCACTATGAATGTTCAAGGGTAATCAATGCCTAAATAGTGCAACCTCAAGGACCAGATTAGTTTCAGTTTCACGCTGGTTAGGCGTCAAGCTAACCTGGAACTACCCTTGAACTTGCATGGTCGATCTATCTACCACAACGGGCGTGTAGTTGTTTGAGTAGTAAATCTGGGAAATGAGGTCCCAGGGTTCAATGAGTAATTATTATAACAGTAATAAAGGTGATATAAATCCAAACCTCTAGTCTCCTTCTCCTCCTTTTAAAAAAATTAAGTTAAAGCAGTAGTTGCAGTCTTAAGCACAGACAACCTCGAACGTCTCCACCAGCGCTGCCTGCGTACCATCCTGGGCATTCACTGGAGTGACTATGTCACCAACGGCGAGGTCCTTGAACAGGCTGAAACTGTGAGCATCGAGGCCTTGCTGCTGCGGACACAGCTCCGCTGGGCCGGGCATGTCTCCGGGATGGAGGATCATCGCCTACCAAAGATCACCCTGTTCGGCGAGCTTGCTACTGGACACCGTGACAGAGGGGCACCAAAGAAGAGATACAAAGACTGTCTCAAGAAGTCACTTAGTGCCTGCCAAATCGACCACCACCAGTGGTCTTCGCTTGCTGCGGACCGTGACACCTGGCGCTCCACCATTTACAAGGCAGCTGTCTCCTTTGAGGACTCTCGCAGAGCTAGCCTTAAGGACAAGCGGCTCAGGAGAAAAAACAGAGATGCCGCAACTCAGAACCCTGGCCATACCTTCCCCTGCAGCCACTGCGGTCGAACCTGCCTGTCCCGGATTGGCCTCCGCAGCCACGAACAAGCCTGCAGACGTCGTGGGCAACTCCTATAAAATCTTTGTTCGCGAAGTCAAGCCAAGAGACATTGAAACTAAACATGTGAATGAAAAATATATATATACTAATGGTCAAAACTTAAGGGCCACCCCACTTTTTTGTGTCATTGTTTATCGTCGCAAGTACGCTAATAAAATACAATGTTCTTTCGATCCAAATGGGTTAAAAGTTGACCTTAGACAGTCTATTGTACAGGGAACAATGCACAACAATTCATCAATTTTCACGAACGTGTCAAATGCAGTCAGTTTTTGTGAAAAGCTGTGCGATATCGGCGTGGAAAAACTCGGTAAAGTCGTGATGCACGTGCTAAAGGGGTCAGTCGTGAACACTGAGCACTTCTGTTTCGCTACAAATACCGGTACAGTAGAGGCACAATTGTCACTTTCCTAACCATGCCACCACGACGAAGCCTAACGCCAATAGATCAAGGCCTGCCGCTAGCATGGCTGCAGAACGGAATTTCCGGATGAGAAGTTAGGGTCTTGGGGTATCCCAATCAGTGATCCAGAAGCTGCTGGCACGATTCCAAGAAACTGAAAGGGCAGAACGACGACCCTGCTCAGGACGCCCGCGCTGCACCAGCAGAATGGAGGACAGATCCCTCTGTGTGGCGGCTCTGCGCGACCAAACTGTCACGTCAACCACTCTGCGACGTCAACTGATGCAAGCTGCAAATGTTAACGTCAGCAGAAGCACAGTCTGCCGAAGTCTGCGCGAAATTGGCCTGGCTTCATGCAGAGCAGCAGTGAGAATACACCTCACTCACTCTAGCTCATCGCAGAGCCCGGGTTGCTTGGTGTCGTCAACAAGTGAGGTGAAACAGACTCCAGTGGACTCAGGTTCTGTTTACTGATGAGTCACGGTGCACTGTGTCCTTCAACGACGGCAGGGTGAGGGTCTGGAGACGGCAGGGCGAGCGATTCACGGATGGATGCGTCCAAGAGGTGGATCGCTACGGAGGAGGCTCGATGATGGTCTCAACGTCATCCGAGGCCCCCTGCCTGGACAGCGCTATCGGGACGAGATTGTGCAGCCCATCATCCAGCCAGTTCTCCAAGCCATAGGCGACAATGCTGTTCTGCAGGACGACAACTCTCGACCTCATCGTGCCCGTATGGTGGATGAGTACACTGAGCAACGGGGCATGATGAGGATGGTGTGGCCAGCTCGTTTACCTGATCTGGCTTCCATCGAGCATCTCTGGGACGTGCTGGGACAACGTGTAGTCAGCAACCACACCCCACCTCAAGGCGGTTCCTAGCTGACTCAGTTCCTGCATCAAGAGTGGGAAGCGATTCCACAACATGTTCTCCAAACCCTGGTGAACTCCATGCGTCACCGCTGCATTGAATGCTTGGCTGCAAACGTTGGGCACACTCACTACTGAATGGACCAGTCTTGTGTGACTTTTCAAATGAGGGGTGGGTGAACATTCTAACATACAGCTGTTGTTACAATTGTTTGATCTATTCAAAACTTAAATGAAAGTGTTACTGAATAAATTAGCAAAGTACTGACTCCAAGTATTGTTACATTATCTGTGTGGTATTTTCGGTGCGTCTGCGATAAAAAGTGGCCCTTAAGTTTTGACCACTAATGGGGGTAGTCCCTACTCCTTTATATAGTAGGTCTTCAGTGGAAGGCTCAAAATGATAGGTCTGTCATTCCTTCTCTCCCACTCCCCTCTCTTTCTAGATCTACTGAGCGATGCAGTCACAAAAAGGGCAGCAGAGGTCCTGATGACACAATGCAAGCTTACCAGCCTAGAATTCCATGGCATTAGCACAGCAAGAGCATTCTCAGAATTGAATGAAAAAGTATATATATATATATATATATATATATATATATATATATATATATATATATATATATATATATATATATATATATATATATATATATATATATTTTTTTTTTTTTTTTTTTTTTTTTTTTTTTCAGCATGCTGAAGTTGGATGTAAAGCGGTGCATGCACAAACTTACCAGCAATCATGCCTGCTGCAATATTTATCTCGGTTAATAAACAAAAATCTGTATTATTACTGATTCATAGCCTTACCTTCCATAAAATTGCCCCTGCGTGGCTGCAACGTTTTCCCTCCCCGCAATGCACCCACACCCTGCTGTCTCGACGACGCCACTTGAGGTAAGCAGCACACAGGCTTTGTGTTTTAAGTTGTTTACAGACTGACTGGGTGTCACGTCTGCGGCCTGAACAATGGTCAGTCCAACAGCTCGCGTGAAAACAAAAACTGTTCCAACTTTGTCTGCATGAAAATATTGATACGACTCTATGCTTTTGAAATTTCCATGCTCTCACCGTCGATGCTTTGAGACAGCACGAAGTAGTTAAATATGTTCTGGTACTCGACCGTCGGCCACAGTTTCATATCGGCAACCCACAACTTTGACGTCATTTTCGGCGCATTTTTGACTTCTAAACCATCGGAGACTCTAGTCAGCAAGTCAGCGTTTTCACACCAGCTTTTGGTCACTGTAGACGAAGGAGCAGGCTGCGTGATTGATTCGCTAACTGAACACATCGTGTACCAGCTCGAACTGAAACCGGAAGCAGCACCCATACGCAAATCTGACCTTGACCAAAACGCGCGTCATCGGGGTTCCAAGAGTCAAGGTCGGGAAAGTTGTGATTAGCGCTACTGATGTGGGGGTTCGGCGCGTGGACTGCTCGTCTGCTGTATTTTGCTGCGAATTAGAATGCTGGCATCGTTTTCCTATCTGGGGCTGGTCGCTGATTCAAATTCTGGTGGCCGTCCATAACATTCGTTTGCGATTTATATCGCCGTGAGATGGCCTTAGTCGCCTGCTCGGCGTTAAACCCGAATCAGTAACTAACTGGACGTAATCCCAAATATGACCACAGTGCCGTCATGTCTTGTGCGTACAGGCTTGGGCTTAATCCACAATATGACCACGTGACATGACTAATCCACAATATGACCATAGTGACATGTCTAGTGTGTACAGGTTTGGGCTTAATCCACAATATGACCACGTGACATGACTAATGCACAATATGACCATAGTGACATGTCTAGTGTGTACAGGTTTGGGCTTAATCCACAATATGACCATAGTGCCATGTTTAGTGTGTACAGGCTTGGGCTCTATCCATAATATGACCATGTGGAATGTCTTGTGTGTACAGTCCTGGGCCTAATCCACAATATGACCATAGTGACAAGTCTAGTGTGTACATGCTTGGGCTATATCCACAATATGACCACGTGACATGACTTGTGTGTACAGGCCTGGAATTAATCCACTATATGACCAAGTCTGGAAACTTCAAGTTGCGTGTGGACCTGACTGACTTTAATGGAACAACGGCCTATGCCGAGTACGCAGAGTTCTTTATTGACGGAGCAAGTGCAAACTACAAACTTCACATCAGTGGTTATTCCGGCACTGCAGGTGTGTGTGTGTGTGTGGGTGTGTGTGTGTGTGTGTGTGTGTGTGTGTGTGTGTGTGTGTGTGTGTGTGTGTGTGTGTGTGTGTGTGTTTATGTGTGTGTGTGTGTGCGTGCTTGCGTGTTTGTGTGTGTCAGTGTGTGTGTGTACGAGTGTATACGTGTGTGTACGTGTGTGTGTGTGTGTGTGTGTGTGTGTGTGTGTGTGTGTGTGTGTGTGTGTGTGTGTGTGTGTGTGTGTGTGTTCTGTCATCACTGAGCATTTAATGTATAGTGATAATTGTATTATTATTTATTTCATCACATCATCATCAGCATAATCATGATAATGATGTACGCGTCTAATAAAAATGATTAATGATAAAGATTTTAATATAATGATAATAATAATAATAATAATAGTAAAAATAATAATAGTAATAATAATTCAATTCAAATTAATAAAACTGTATTCATCCCTGTATGTGGAGTCTTGACTCTCCGACATGTTCATTTCTAAAACTAACAGAGACACACTAGTGTTATATGCTAAAATCTTAATTATTAAACGAAACAGAACAAACACCAAGAACCATCATTGACATAATCTTGTATTTCAACATCTTGAGAAATCAAAAGCACATGTGAGAATTCTTTTTATTGACTTTTCTAATGCTTTCAATACTGTTGAACAGCTGATGCTTTTGCAGCGTATGATGGACTTTCATGTGAACACAAACATTATTCTGTGGGTGCGAGACTTTTTGAATGACAGGCCACAACGTGTAAATGTACACGGCAGTCTGTCTGACCAAACGGTGCTAAATTCAGGCTGCCCTCAATGTTGTGTCCTCTCTCCGACATTGTTTTCTATATACACAGACCATATGCGTTGTCACACTGCCACTTCTCGTGTCGTAAAGTTCTCAGACGACATGGCCCTTGTGCGCCTACTCCAAAACGAAGACAGTCTGGCTGAGTGCTTTGCACTGATAGCAGTATTCGAGTCATGGTGCAAAGACAGTTTTCTGGAAATGAATGTACAGAAAACCAAGGAACTCGTCATTGATTACAGGAAAGTTGATGACATTTTTGTACCTGTCTCAATTAATAATCAACCTGTAGAGATGGTCACTGAATTTAAATACCTTGGCACAGTCGTGGATAGTGGGCTGTCCTTTACTGGAAACACAGATCTGATTGTGAAAAAAGCAAACCAGCGTCTGTACCTTCTTAGGAAACTGAGACATTTTGATGTCAGTTCCAGGGTTTTAGAATCCGTTTATAGAAGCCTGATCGAACACATACTGACTTTTAACATCACTACTTGGTATGGCAACCTCAGTATGAAAAACAGGGGCAGACTGTCATGTATCGTCAGAACAGCTGAGAATATCATTGGCCTAGGACAGTACCCAGTAGATGATCTGTACCATAGAGCTGTCCGAAGGATAGCTGCTAGCATTGTCAGTGATCCTCGTCACCCAATATCTGATCAGTTTCAAATGCTACCATCAGGCACAACAAACCAAGGGGAATTACTCAGCGCTGGACAACAGTTAGATCCCCTGGCAGGGGATCTAACTGTTGTCCAGCGCTGAGTAATTCCCCTTGGTTTGTTGTACAATTCTGCCAGCGCTAGCCTCACCTATCTGGTTTGTGAGTACCATCAGGCAGACGTTTCAACATGCCACTTGCCAAAAAGAATGTTTTTAAGAAGTCTTTTATTCCAACTGCTGTCTCGATTTTGAACTCTCGTTTATAACGCCGCGATAAGTATGATCTACTTAACATTACCTCCCATCTTGTGACAGATTGCTTGTGATAGATTGCTGCAATGATAATTTTTCATATGTTCTTGTAGCGTTTGTTAATGTCTTATATTGTTGTTTCATGACGAGCCAAAAGGCAAATTTCTGTCGTGCTTTGACTCGACCAGACAATAAAGTTGTATTGTATTGTATTGTATTGTAACTAAACATACATTCGAAAACATTGCAACAGGCGACACCGCATCACAAAATAGTATTACCAGACAGACTAGAAATATTACTTGGGAGAAAATACAATCAAATGTGTGTGTGTGTGTGTGTGTGTGTGTGTGTGTGTGTGTGTGTGTGTGTGTGTGTGTGTGTGCTGCCCTTTTTGTAGAAACCTTAAAATGATAGGTCTGTCATTCCTTCTCTCCCTTTCCCCGTCCTTTCTAGAGAGCTAGTGAACCTTGCAGGGCAGCTGATGTCCTGATAACGCAATGCAAGCTCGCCAACCTGGAATAGACCGACCCACTATCTTGGCGGAACGATTTAGGCTTCTCCCCTTTAGTCGGGGTCCGGCAAGCTTGCTACCTGCGCTACGCGGAAAATAGCGCGAATGTAGACTGCTAGTATAGTAAAGCGCGCTATTTGACGTTGAATTTTTTTCAAACCATTTTTTTTAGGATGGAATATCTTCTAAAGTATACAATTATAGGAGCGTAAAAAAGTCAGTGCTTAACGAGGACCACACGCGGGGATATTGTCAGTGTAGACATCATTTAGTTATACGACCATACACGTTTGCATCGTCTCATTTTCGCCCAGTTGTGATTTTTTTCATAACTATAAAATATAGAGCTTTGACATTTTGCATGACTATACATTTTTATGTACTCTTTCCAAAGGTAATATCGGTCTTTATGTGCTTACAAGCTGAAATAAGGGTGATCCTACCTACATGTAGGGATACTTACACGAAACTTCGTGCAGGCACAGTACTTTTTTGTGTGCACACCAGCCACTAGCAGGAAAAACTCTTAACATTTCACTAGCTTGTCTGAAAACATCGCTTTTCCACCTGAGAACTGCTGCTGGTGCCAGTTTGTTTATATCACTGAGGCGCCTCTCATCCCAGTCATACGGGTCAGCGTACATTGCACGAATGCTTCACACACAAGTGAAAGATCTAAAATCCATTTTAGCAGATCAAATGTAAATACAAGCGATCAAGTCAGTCTATGAAGAATATGGTTGAACACGAAAAAACAGAAAATGATTTTACTTGTGAGCATACTTGTGATGTCTTGTGAATCTTTCAGGGTTCAGTTGATGTGCAGTTTTTCCGTTCCCGAAGCCTTTCGCTCACGACTGCAGACACAAACGAGCGGTGTGCAGTCGTGAGCGAAGTTCAGAAAGGCTTCAGGAATGGGAAAACTTCACATCTGGATAGCGATCAGGGTATCGGGAATATGACTTGCACTTCCCATAGCAACAGTACTTTCCAGGCACCTCCCGCCAGTACCACCGAAATCATCTAAAAGAACATGAAATACAGACGCGTCTAGTCAACAAATTCGGTTTGTTTTGCCGGAGCTCGGCGTGGCATTCAGACCCACATCTACTGCACGCGTAGTTTGAGTGACATTTCAGGCAATCTATTCATGTATGCAAACCAAGGGGAATCACAGCGCTGAACAGACAACAGTTAGATCCCCTGCCCCCGCCTATCAGGCACCCAATCGCCAGCCCACAGAGAAATACGCAGGTATAGAATAAGACGATCATTTCCATCCTCAAACGAATGGATCAGGTCTCTTATATAACCCATGTCTTTCTCCGGAACTTAGGAAGTGGGCAGGAGAAACATACATACACAAACATAAAGGTGCGCTACTATATGTGGTCGGGTAAATACCCTGATTTCCCACAGTAGATGCACAGAACATTACACAACAATGTAACGATACAAATGGAAGTTTTTCAACACCTGGTTTGCGTGTAAATCGAAGAGTACGTTTAATTCTGACTGTGACACTGACAGATACCGTTGGACAACAAAACCAAACATGACAGTACACTATCAAATAGAAATTAATCCCTTTCCCCCTTCCTTCATCACATTAACAAAGTATACCAAACATTGACAATGAAACACTTGTACTCCTTAATGACACAAAAACAAGAATGATAAAAATAGGATATTGGCGATATGTGACACTGATAAGATCAAGCCCTATAAACCAGTCAACATTGATGTCAAGATAATATCAACAGTAGAAGTAGTGCATAAAAAACAGGGGGTGCACAAGGGATGGTGGTGCGCACAACAGTGCTGCTAAGGCTTAGCGCGTGTTTTGCCTGTTAGCTTGCGAGTGCCGTGAGCGGGGGAGTAGTGCGGTGACCATCGCCCCCCCCCTCCCCACCCCCACCCCCCGCCCACTCATATCCGCTTCCAGACTTGCAAACTAGTAATTAATTACCACTGACACTCCTAAGGCTCCCTCACCCCAACCCATCCCACACAATCCGGCTATGGCTCTTCCTGACATTCCAGACCTGTGACCCTGACATTCCAGACCTGTGACCCTGACCCAGTCACGCCTACACGTGTCCTCTCCCTCCCACACTACCCCCTCCCTCCCATCCCCACGCCAGCGGTCGTCACCTGTTTAAACTAAGGTTAACTGACTCCAACACATAAAACTGGTCCGACAACTGTCTTGCAAGAGGCATACATTCTGAGTCACCGCGACCGCATTGTCTCATGAGAATCTACGATTCTTGCTTGTGATGAATGTGATGATGGCTGTGAACGAGGCAAAGACGCAGTGGAAATCATCAGTGATAAACAGCTGCACCAGGCTCGGGGCGCAGTAAGACATGTTCCTCCTGTGTGTTAGTCATTTTGTGGGCAATGGAAGGGTTGAGAGATGGATAGTGATTGTGTGTGTGTGTGTGTGTGTGTGTGTGCGTGCGTGCGTGTGTGTGTGTGTGTGTGTGCGTGTGTGTGTGTGTGTGTGTGTTTGTGTGCGTGCGTGCGTGCGTACGTTCGTGTGTACATGCGTGCGTGTGAACGTGATCGCCTACTTGATTATTTAATTTAGGTCATCGTGCCTGTCTTTATGTAACAAATACAAAAAGTGTTAATGCACGTGAAAAGCACAGAGGACAGAATCTAATCATTTAAGCGCATGAACGCAGGCACGCACGTATACGCGCATTTTCTTTGAGGCAGTAAAATAATCACATTTGCACTAGACCAAATGTACATAATAATTCGGTGTTGGAGGGGTGTGTGGCCGCATGATATCAAAGAAACCGCACCAAGATAATCAACAAAAACATTAGATTTAAAAGGAAAGGGAGGGGGGGGGGGCATTGTATTCTAGTCGTGCTACTATCGATATGTAGGACTATCGACCAACAAAGTCTCAATTTCCAGTGCGTAGGAATATAGATACGTAGAACTATTGATACGTAGGACTATCGATACGCATCCTTAATAATCGACAAGGGTCATCATCATCATCATCATTAGCATCATTATTGTCATCATCAGGCACAACAATTCTCACCACTGTCATCATCCGGCATATCAGTATCTTCACTGGTAACCCTATGGGCGTCGGTAGCGGTTTAGTCGCGATGATTCCTGCAGGAATAACAACACCCTGACATCCTGCAGGAATACCAATACCCTGACATCCTGCAGAAATACCAACACCCTGCCACCCTGCAGGAATAACAACACCCTGACATCCTGCAGGAATAACAACAATCTGACATCCTGCAGGAATAACAACACCCTGACACCCTGCAGGAATAACAACACCCTGACATCCTGCAGGAATAACAACATCCTGACATACTGCAGGAATAACAACACCTGACATCCTGCAGGAATAACAACACCCTGACATCCTGCAGGAATAACAACACCCTGACATCCTTCAGGAATAACAACACCTGACATCTTGCAGGAATAACAACACCCTGACATCCTGCAGGAATAAGAACACTTTGACATCCTGCAGGAATAACAACACCCTGACATCCTGCAGGAATAGCAACACCCTGACATCCTGCTGGAATCATGACGACTAAAACCCGCTACCGACGCCCTAAGGGTTAACACGAACATTAAAGTTGGTTAGTCATTTGGATTTAACGCCGATCAGGCGACTAAGGCCATCTCAGAGCGGACCATGGTCATTGCAGGCGACAGCCTGAATTACCACAACAACATGGCCTTCTTCACTTACGACACTTACGCCAAAGTCACAACCAAGAAAGGAGGGAACTGTGCAGTAGATCAACACGGCGCCTGGTGGTACAACAACTGTGGGTATTCCAACCTCAACGGTCTGTACAAGGCTTCGGCGGCGTATGGTAATGACGGTGTCCTCTGGGATGGCCTCGGAGGCTGGACCTCGCTGAAGAGATCGATGATGAAGATTCGGCCTAAATAGAGAGTTGGTCATCATCCTGCCCTTTTTTCCCGTTACCATGTTTAGTTTTCTCATACAATGTTTAGTTTATTAACCCCTTCACTGCCGAGAAAAACATTTTACCCGATCCGACTGCAAGAGACATAGATCCTCATGAGGACCCCGCAGCAGCGAGGGCTCATGAGGATCTATGTCTCTCGCTGCCTCCACTGCTGTGTCCGTGTTTCGTGGAAGGCCTAGGGCTGTGTGGCGTTGAATTAATAATTAACCAAAACACAATCTGCCACCGCTAGCTGTGAAAGGGTTACACCCCGTGTGCGTGCATCCACCGGTACTGTGACGTCATGCGCAAGGGGCGTCCTTTATATTTGTTTCTTATGTTTTTATTCTTTTGTTGATTTGTTTGTTGGTTTGTTTGTTAAGTCCCTTCTATTTATAGCAGGTACTTTTTATGACGGGTCGCGGTGGGGCGAATTTAATAGCATGTCCATGATGTCGAAGGCGGGCAGGCCTAAACCTCTGACAACTGAAGTAACAAGATACCAAATTTAATTACGTCATGTCTAGTTACGCTAACCTCGCTGCTGAACGTACATTTGGCGCGAAGCGCCGTATGTGCGTATGCATGTATGTATGTGTGTGCGTATGTATGTAAACGAAAGAATCTCCAATATTTCTGTACACACAAGCTTGAAACTTGGCAAAAATACTTCTTTAACTCATTCTACCCCAACACCGAAATCCTTAAATGTTGCCGTTGTCCTCTGAAGACTGCATTGCAGTGCAGGACACAGATCGACCATGATAGTTCAAGGGTGATGCCAGAATAGCTTGGCGCCCATAGGCGCCAAGCTATTCTGGCATCACCCTTGAACTATCATGGTCGAACCTCATCTTCCTCTGGTGTGTCTGGGGTAGAATGAGTTAAAGGGGTGGCTAAGAGAGCCTCCGAGCATATTGTAATTGAATGTCTCGTTGAAGACATAAACAACCGTTTATAACAAGTCGGTTGACCCAGATTAGAGTCCGTAATTGTTGTCATATTTACTTGAACTTTGGATATAGCTAGTTTGGAGAAAGACATTGGATGTGTTCGTTGGCCTGCTTTGTATCATTTCAACTTCTTTAGTAAAAATTAATTCTTTTCAGAAAAGAATTAAAACATTAAAAAAAAACCTTGACTTCTAAAGAAAGTGTGACAGTGGCGGTGACGTAAAAGAGGCAACTCCGTCAACAGGCAGACATTGACATAATACTTGAAATATGACGTAATTCTCTCTCTCTCTCTCTCTCTCTCTCTCTCTCTCTCTCTCTCTCTCTCTCTCTCTCTCTCTCTCTCTCTCTCTCTTAGTGACACACAAACATGCGCACATCTCAAAGAGGAATAGATCCTCATGCGGCCTCCTGGCGCATGATGATCTCTGCCTCTCGGAGATGTATGGAGCGCGCGCACACGCACGCACTAACACGCACACACACAACGACGCGCTTTCAGAAGAGCATGCACTTAGTATATCGTGTGGCTAGGTAAAGTCAATCTGCTTTCACACAAATTATAGCAAGACTGAAATTGAACCGTGAAGTTCTAGTTTTGTCACCATTTGTTCAAGCCTATTAAGCGAAAGTGAAACTTATATCCTGTAAAATATAAAATTACGTAAAAACTAAAACTTACGTCGTGACAAATGACGTTTGACAAATCAATGACACGTATATCATGCGCCCCTATAGAACTAACTGACGCATTGGCAGATCTGCGAGACGTTTTTTCTATAGGGCTGAGTCGGAGCGCATTCCGGAGCATGCACATGACGTTTTTGGCGTGTGGCGCAAACATTCTGCCAAAGAAGTAACAAGATAAAAAATGACGTCACGTCTTGCTACGCAAACCTTGCTAGAAAGCATCTTTTGGGCGCCAATCGTCGTGTGTGTGTGTGTGTGTGTGTGTGTGTGTGTGTGTGTGTGTGTGTGTGTGTGTGTGTGTGTGTGTGTGTGTGTGTGTGTGTGTGTGTGTGTGTGTGTGTGTGTGTGTGTGTGTGTGTGTGTGTGTGTGTGTGTGTGTGTGTGACAGCAAATAGAGCCCGCGTTTGAGGGCGGACAGGCTTGAAATTTTTAGGATAATTATTGTCCCTAAAGGAATTATCTCGGGACCTTTTTTAAATTATTTTGATTAATATGCTCATTGGCGAGAAATTGCCGTTTCACAAAAACCGGTTGATCCACACTGGAGTCCGTAATTGTTCTTATTTTTACTAGATATTTTGCGTATAGCTAGATAAAAGGGAGATATTGAATGAGTTCGTTCATCAGCAATGTACCTCTAGAACCTTTGAGTGATAAATAAATATTTGTTGAAAAAAATATATTTTCACGTTTTTGGGAGTCGCCACTATGAACACGGCGTCGTGGGGCTAATGATGCCATGACTGACGTGAAGATTGAAGTGACGTCATTTTGCTGCTCGTGCTATTCCGCTTCTTCTTCAGAATAGCTATGCTACGCCAGACCACAGAGCTTTCGAATGGCGGGAATCGCCGTGTGCTCGTCTTTATTTGTGTGTGCCAGTGTGTGTTGATCAGAGGGTGGGTTAGAGTAGTAGATGGATTCCTGTCGCTACACCAGCCCGCAGAGCGTACTAATGGCGGGAAGCGCCGTGTGTCCGTCTTTATTTGTGTGCGCCGGCGTGTGTGTTGATCAGAGGTTGGCTTAGAGAGGAGGGAAATGGATCAGCATTTTGTATAAGTCTAAAAATATGAACAACTCTGAATGTTCCTAAAAGATAAACGCATCTGAGCTCCAAACAATACGGTAGACGTTGGGATGAAATCGTCATCTTGTTCAATAGGGGATAATTCAACATCAGATCAGGTCAAAGACAAAAGGTAGAGACCCTTAACAGCGAGGCCAGCTCTCATATAGAAGGGACTTTGTGGGTTATGGTTCATCCCATCATGCGGGATTTACTTTTTATTTTTACTGTTCCAAGGAAGAACTAACGGACAAAGAAGCACGCTTAAAAACGCAAGTTACAACACAGTTTTGGCGGTCACTATTTTGGGTCTGGATTTTGACTGTTCCAATGTTTTAACTCATTCTACCCCAGACACACCACAGCAAGATATGGATCGACCATGATAGTTCAAGGGTGATGCCAGAATAGCTTGGCGCCTATGGGCGCCAAGCTATTCTGGCATCACCCTTGAACTATCATGGTCGATCTGTGTCCTGCACTGCAATGCAGTCTTCAGAGAACAACGGCAACATGTTGGGATTTCGGCCTTAGGATACAGGGAGTAAAGCGCGGGAGACCAACATGGCCGTCGGTAGAAAGTCTGTAACCGGTTACTCTCAGTACTATCAAATGTGGGGGCCGAGTTACCGGTTATGTTTCAATGATGCCGAAAACTAAGAAACAAAAATGTCAAAGAATTTGTATCGTAAATCTGCGCGTATCCCTGGCCTCAGCTGCATGTGGGACTTTTAATCCTGCGCAGGTAACTACGCAAGGTGCTCGGCTATAGCGGGCACTTTTGTCTAGTGGCTTGCGCAGGACATAAAGCTCGCTCGTGCAACTGGTCCATGGCAAGAAAATGAATTAAGCCCTCTCCCCTTCACACCCCCGCCCTCCCCCACCCCCCGCTCCCCCCACTGCCCCCCCCCCCCTTTTTTTTTTTTTTGTTCTCTCGCCCCTTTTATTCTCTTTCTCCCACGGCCGCCACCCCCTCCCCGTAGCTTGCTTTTACAAGACTGGAACCGATTGTATTTTGTAACTGGGAGCTGAGCGCTATTTTGATCGTGTACATGACGGGAAGAATGCAGGCTGTCAAAAACCCTAGCGCGAACACACCACACACACGCGCGCACACACACACACACACACACACACACACACACATACACACACACACACACGCACACACACACATATACACACACACTCTCTCTCTCTCACACACTCACATACACACTCACATACACACACTCACACACAGACACGCACACACACGCGCACACATACACACACACGCGCCCGCGCGCGCGCACACACACACACACACACACACCTGAGCTCTCATAGGCGTATTCTGGAGATATGCAATAGAGGGTGATTGTTTCCACTGAGCTGAATTTGCCGGAAGGTTGATTAGGGCGCTGGTTGTTGATGATTTGTTGTTGTTGTTGTTGTTGTTGTGGTTGATGTTGCTACTGTTTTGTAAGCTAGTTTGTTGTTGTTTGCCCTCGTGGATGGCTAGTTGTTTGTTGTTTGCGCCAAACCTGGGTTGGCTAGTTTCTTCTCGTTTTTTTGTGTAGCTACAAGATCAAGCAATTAAAGTTTGTATATAATTATAGTTAGATTCCGAACCGCTCATTGAAACAACTGACCCAGTCTATTCTGTGTAGTGAATTGAAAATTTAGACACCGTCTGTGTTGAGTAGTAAATTGAAAATTTAGACACCGTCTGTGTTGTGTAGTGAATTAAAAGTTTAGACACAGTCACGTTTTGTAGTGTATTGAAAGTTTAGACACAGTCTGCACTGTGTGGTGTATAAAAAGTTTAGACACAGCTTGTGCAGTGTAGTGTATAGAATGTTTAGACACAGTCTGTGTTGTGTAGTGTATTGAAAGTTTAGACACAGTCTGTCTTGTGTAGTGTATTGAAAGTTTAGACACAGTCTGTGTTGTGTAGTGTATTGAAAGTTTAGACACAGTCTTTGTTGTGTAGTGTATTGAAAGTTTAGACACAGTCTGTGTTGTGTAGTGTATTGAAAGTTTCAGTGTTTGCCATGCATTACCTGATTTCCATGTGGGCGACTTTGTTTGTTAAAAATAGCAAATGACGTTTAGAACCAGATAATATTGTACACAAGATACATACTCGTCAATTTAACACTTTTCATCTTGATGAACTAATCCAAGAAATAAATTTGACCACGATAGTTCAAGGGTGGTTCCAGAACAGCTTGGCGCCCAAAGCGCCAAGCTATTCTAGTACCATCCATGAACTAAAATGGTTGATCTATTTCTCTTAATCTGTAATGTACCCTTCATCGGTGGGACATTCAGGTAGGACAATAAGCAAATTAGAAGAAGAAAAAAAATCAGCCTCACAATGTAACGGGTTCAAATGGACTGTGAACTCGTGACACATTCTTACATCGTGCTCTAATTCCTGGGGGGAAAAAATTGTTTCCTGCGTACTTGTATTTTTGTGTAAGTTGTCATGAAATCCTTGAGCGTGAGGTATGTTGCAAGAGCTCGCACGTCGTCCCCAGTGTTACACGCACCCGAATGTCGCGATATCGCATTTAACGCGGGCAGCATTGGGGCCCTCACGTGGACACCCGTTGTGCCAACGTACAAGTTCCTCGGGCAGACGTCCGCCTTGGCTTGCCCATTGACGGTCGTACACAGGCAAACTAACGTTAAGGTCGGCCGATTGTTTATGTCTTCACCAGCCTACATAGGTCATAATAGACGTTGTTTGCATATCAGAAGTAGGTCAAATATGCACGGCGGGAAAAAAAAGGGGAGATTAAAAGCCCGGACAAACACGCGATCTCGCGTGTTTGTCCGCGCTTTTAATCCAATTTTTTCGTCGAAACTAGCGCAGTTTTGACATACTGACGTACTCTTATTGTTGATTTTTATGTACTCTTATTATCGATGTTTATGTACTCTTATTATCGATTTTTATATACTCTTATTACTGATTGTTATGTGCTCTTATCGATTTTTAAATACTCTTATTATCGATTTTATGTAATCTTATTATTGAATTTGATGTACTCTTATTATTGATTTTATGTAATCTTATTATCGAATTTGATGTACTCTTATTATTGATTTTTATGTAATCTAATCGATTTTTATGTAGTCTTATTATTGAATTTGATGTACTCTTATTATTGATTTTATGTAATCTTAGTATATAATTTGATGTACTCTAGTTATCGATTTTTTTATGTACTCTTATTAACGATTTTTATGTAATCTTATTATTGAATTTGATGTACTTTAATTATTGATTTTTATGCCCTCTTATTATCGATTTGTATGTAATCTTATTGTTGAATTTGATGTACTCTAATTATTGATTTTTATGCACTCTTATTATCGATTTGTATGTAATATTATTATTGAATTTGATGTACTCTATTATCGATTTTTATCCTTGATGGCTGCAAACATTAACTTAGTTTATAACAATCTGTCTTAACTCTTTCGAGACGTGCCGCATCCTGATTCGCGGCGTAAAGCCGCGAATCGGGATGCGGCACGTCTCGAAAGAGTTAACCCTATAGTTGCCAGCTGACGTAAATGTTGTTTTTAAAAATCATAGCCTATTAAATCCCACGGCTACACTTTGCCAAATACTGGAGATGTCACGTAGCGACTATGCATCAGTTGCAGGAGATGGTTCGACCATGATCATTCAAGGGTAGTGCCAGATCAGCTTGGCGCACATCGGGCAAAAAGCTAATCTGACACTACCATCACTACCCTCGAATGATTATGATCGAACCATCTCCTACTCTAGGGCGTTGGGGCTAAAGGGGTTAATTCGACCCAAAGAAACAGCAAGCCCCGCATATACGCAGAGTGATGCCAGTAAGAGACATGGATCCTCATCAGCCCCCGCAGTCGCGGAGGGGGGGGAGGCTCATGAGGATCTATGTCTTGCGGATGGGTCCTGTTCAGAATTTCTCGGCAGTCAATTAATTATAGCAAGAAGAGAAACAACTAAAATCTTCTTGTCGAATTTTTTTCTGGTTGGTTGGTTAGTTTGGTTTTAATGTCCACGGCACCAAAGTGATAATGGACGGCGCTGACGGGCGGGTTACGGGGCACAAGGAAATCTATTACCTATAGAGTACCACCTGAACACTGATCAACTCAGGCGCACTCCAACTGTGCCACTTTGATTTAACAGGACCTTTCAACGGACATGCTACTCAGAATGTTTTTTTCTCATTGCGCCTGCCATTTTTATAATGGAAACTAGGTTGAGTGAGGCAGCTATATATAGCTGCACAACCAGAATTTGGAAAGGGTATTCCATTCCGGCGGGAGCAATGTATTTCATATTAAGCGCTGTTTTGGGTAGCGTCCCCTAGTACATATTTCGCGAGATATAATTTGTGTATTTCATATTTATTGTATGGCATATTTCACGGCGCATAATTGTGTATTGCATACTTAACTCATTCAGCCCCAAAGCCGTATTTCCCAAATTTTGGAGTCGTCATCTAACGACTATGCACCAGTTGCAGAAGATGAATCGACCATGATAATTCAAGGGTAGTGCCAGATTAGCTTGGCGCCGACAGGCGCCAAGCTAATCTGGCACTACCCTTGAATTATCATGTTCGATCCATCTTCTGCTGCAGTGCGTCAGGGCTGAATGGGTTAACAGTATGTTACTAGTGTATTTCACATCTTACTGTGTATAATTTGTGTATTGCAGATTTCACTTTTTGTGTCTTGTGTATTGCAGATGTTCGGTGTTCACTTTGTGTCAGTATTGTATAGTTACGGTGTGTAGTTCTGTACTTCATAATTCAATGTAATTCTGCATTGGATACTTTTAGATTTTTACGTTTTCGAGGCTGGACAACTACCGCCACGCATCCCCTCCCCCCCCCCCTTACCCCTCCCCCCTGCCCTCCCCCACCCATCCGCTTCCTCCATCCTCCCCCACCCCGCCTTCCCTACCCCCTCCGTTGTTGCTTGAATTTTGGAGGTTGGCCTGTTCAAAGTTAGTCTGACCCCCCCTCCCCCCGTCCCTTCCCCCATTTCCCATCCCCCGCGCCCGTTGTTTGATTTTTGGAGGCTGTAAAGTAACCTGTCAAGCAATCTCCCCCCTCCCCCTCCGCCACACACAAAGACACACACACACTCACTCACACACACACACACACACACACACACACACACACACACACACACACACACAAACACACAAACACACACACACATACACACACACACACACACAAACACACACACACATACACACACACACACAAACACACACACAAACACACACACACACGCACCAGTCTGTGAAAAATACATCTTCCTACGCCATTGTTCACGATGAGGGATTCTGTATTGTACAGGGGAGCTGTGCAGCTCAGGGTGGTAGGGCGTCCGACTCTCGTTCGAATGGTCGTGGGTTTTAGCCCAGCTGAGGTAAAAATTTGTCCAGACCGCTACATGCTGCCCCGTCCTTGATATCACCTTTTTGGTGAAAGAATGGCGTTAACCTCTAAACACAAACACACACACACACACACACACACACACACACACACACACACACACACACACAAACACACACATACGCGCGCGCGCGCACGCGTAACAGTGGTGATGACATGTGCATGGCTGGGGAAATGGACTAGTAAAAGGCAGTGTTGTACAGGTGGGTTTTGAGAAGTGATTTGAAGGAAGGGAACGTTTGACAGTTACGGACAGGGGCGGGGAGGCTGCTGCAGGTGGCGGGGCCAAGATGGGAGAAGGCGCGACCGCCACGTGTTTTACATTTGAGATTGGGAAGGGGAAATTTACGTGTCTGTCAGAGGAAAAGCGGAGGGTGCAAGATGGAGTATACAGATGGACTATGCTTATCGGTGCTTCTCTCTCGTTCGTTGGTGGCAGTTGTTCGTTGGTGGCAGTCGTTCGTTGGTGGCAGTTGTTCGTTGGTGGCAGTCGTTCGTTGGTGGCAGTCGTTCGTTGGTGGCAGTCGTTCGTTGGTGGCAGTCGTTCGTTGGTGGCAGGTGTTCGTTGGTGGCAGTCGTTCGTTGGTGGCAGGCGTTCCGCCAAACGAAAGCTTACTACTAGGAGTAATGAAATCTTTGAGGTATTGGATGCGTAAACAGCGACAGTCAGAGTGTATGGACGCGGCCCGGCTCGAAGTGATGACGCCGCTTTCTGTAGCGAGACCTGGTGAAAGTGGCGCTCAGAAAACTGACCAAAGAGCAACTGTCGGTGGTATGTTAGTGACAAATGTTGATAGATTCCATTTCCAAAATGACCCTCCTGCTTTCATCCTGCACGGTACTATGGCACTTGAGGGTATTTAACCCTCCTGCTTTCATCCTGCACGGTACTATGGCGCTTTAACCCTCCTGCTTTCATCCTGCACGGTACTATGTCACTTAAGGGTATTTAACCCTCCTGCTTTCATCATGAGTCCTGCACGGTACTATGACACTTAAGGGTATTCAACCCTCCTGCTTTCATCCTGCACGGTACTATGGCACTTAAGGGTATTTAACCCTCCTGCTTTCATCCTGCACGGTACTATGGCACTTAAGGGTATTTAACCCTCCTGCTTTCATCCTGCACGGTACTATGGCGCTTGAGGGTATTTAACCCTCCTGCTTTCATCCTGCACGGTACTATGTCACTTAAGGGTATTTAACCCTCCTGCTTTCATCCTGCCCCACCCGGGTCTGCCCTGGGGGACTTGGGTGGGGTTAGGTACTTTTTAGTTCCCAGGGTCACCCTGGTCAGCCCCACAGGGTGAGTTTTTCTCTCTATTCTGGGGCATGTGTTTCTGTCTACCCGAGGTCCATTCACCTGTATTTGCCTTTTTAAAACTCTCCCTACTGTCTGCACTGCCTGTAGCTCTTGATATTGGATGTGTGTTGCTAAATGGTCTTAGCTTTATTTAGGCCCCATGTGTTAGGTTTATTTAATGTATTGGACCGGCTGGCGACATACATTCAGTGTTCCGTTTAGTTTTTTTTTCACAAGCAGTGCAGGCACGTCCTGAGAAAGCCTTGTTGCTGTCGGGACGTTAAGCAATGTACAATCAATCAATCAATGCTTTCATCCTGCACGGTACTATGGCGCTTAAGGGTATTTAACCCTCCTGCTTTCATCCTGCACGGTACTATGTCACTTAAGGGTATTTAACCCTCCTGCTTTCATCCTGCACGGTACTATGTCACTTAAGGGTATTTAACCCTCCTGCTTTCATCCTGCACGGTACTATGGCGCTTAAGGGTATTTAACCCTCCTGCTTTCATCCTGCACGGTACTATGTCACTTAAGGGTATTTAACCCTCCTGCTTTCATCCTGCACGGTACTATGGCACTTAAGGGTATTCAACCCTCCTGCTTTCATCCTGCACGGTACTATGGCACTTAAGGGTATTTAACCCTCCTGCTTTCATCCTGCACGGTACTATGGTACTTAAGGGTATTTAACCCTCCTGCTTTCATCCTGCACGGTACTATGGTACTTAAGTGTATTTAACCCTCCTGCTTTCATCCTGCACGGTACTATGGCGCTTGAGGGTATTTAACCCTCCTGCTTTCATCCTGCACGGTACTATGTCACTTAAGGGTATTTAACCCTCCTGCTTTCATCCTGCACGGTACTATGGCACTTAAGGATATTTAACCCTCCTGCTTTCATCCTGCACGGTACTATGGTACTTAAGGGTATTTAACCCTCCTGCTTTCATCCTGCACGGTACTATGGTACTTAAGGGTATTTAACCCTCCTGCTTTCATCCTGCACGGTACTATGGCGCTTGAGGGTATTTAACCCTCCTGCTTTCATCCTACACGGTACTATGGCGCTTGAGGGTATTTAACCCTCCTGCTTTCATCCTGCACGGTACTATGTCACTTAAGGGTATTTAACCCTCCTGCTTTCATCCTGCACGGTACTATGGCACTTAAGGATATTTAACCCTCCTGCTTTCATCCTGCACGGTACTATGGTACTTAAGGGTATTTAACCCTCCTGCTTTCATCCTGCACGGTACTATGGTACTTAAGGGTATTTAACCCTCCTGCTTTCATCCTGCACGGTACTATGGCGCTTGAGGGTATTTAACCCTCCTGCTTTCATCCTGCGCGGTACTATGGCGCTTGAGGGTATTTAACCCTCCTGCTTTCATCCTGCACGGTACTATGTCACTTAAGGGTATTTAACCCTCCTGCTTTCATCCTGCACGGTACTATGGCACTTAAGGATATTTAACCCTCCTGCTTTCATCCTGCACGGTACTATGGTACTTAAGGGTATTTAACCCTCCTGCTTTCATCCTGCACGGTACTATGGTACTTAAGGGTATTTAACCCTCCTGCTTTCATCCTGCACGGTACTATGGCGCTTGAGGGTAGTAACCCACTGCGATTCAAGGCCGACATCGTCAAATTTTGAAGTCGTCCTCTGAAGACTGTATTATTAACTTAAAAGACAGACATTCAGGGTTCCAGTTCCAGGGTGGTGCCAGAATAGCTTGGCGCCTATGGGCGCCAAGCAATTCTGGCACCACCCTTGAACTATCATGGTCGACCCATATCTTGTTGCCGTGTATCGGAACTGACTGTGTTAGCCACACGTCCACCTTCCAAAGTCGTTTTAAAAAAATGGTGATCTGATTTCCGAGCCGGAATTCATTCGTAAACCGTTACACACGATCTGACGACGTCACAGCGACAATGAACCGACGAAACGCATTTGTGTCGCCTTCAAAGTATGCCTAGAGTGGTTCGTATGGTTACTTACCGTGTTCGGCCCTATCGTCTGATATTCTTCTAGTGGAAAGAGGTTTTGAAAGTTGCTCGTTCTGTCTCTGTCGTCTCCCTCACCCCCCTCCCCTCCCCCTCCCCATTACCGCCCCACCCAACCCATCAGGCCCTCTCCCCCTTTTCAGCCACCCCACCCCCTCTCCCTTCCCCTTTACCGCCCCTCCCCCCACCCCCACCCTCCCCCGCCCCTCTCTCCCTTACAGGCCAAGTGTGGTTTTCATTTTGCGTGCAGTTTTAACCCTAGATCGGTGTAGATTTGTGAAAAGCAAACTTTGAAACAGTTAACCCATTTAACCCCAACGCACTACAGCAGGAGATGGATCGACCATGCTAATTCAAGAATAGTGCCAGATTAGCTTGGCGCCATCAGGCGCCAAGCTAATCTGGTACAAACCTTGAATTATCATGCCTGATCTATCTCCTGCAACAAAAAACAGTGGCTTTGTGACCCCTCCAAACTTTGGGAAATACGGCCGTGGGGTTTAGTGGGTCAATAACTGTCACGCTTGTACTCACACTAAGCATCATGTACAGTTCAGCATCTCATGCAGGGTCGGATCTATCAGTTTTCAAGGGGGGGGGGGGGTGCTCAAATTTTTTTTCTATTGCCAGGGTCTAGTATATATCAAAACACCACAACCGAAACTGTTCTAAGGGGTGCTGCAATAACATTAAAGCACCCCCCCCCCTCCTTCTCGGACCATGTTGTGGACCGGCAGTGAATGATTTTTTTTTTAAGCCGAGGGGTGGGGGGGGTAGTACCAAAGCACACCCCCCCCCGGATCCGGCCCTGTCATGTATATATTTTCATCTGTGGAATTTGTATTACACGTTATTTCCGTTTGCCTCTGTGTACTGTTGCGTTTTTGTAGACGTGATTTTTATCTACGTGCGGACAGCTGGAGTTTGAAGTACAGTTATCAGAACAGCCTTGGGCATATTGTGGTCAGTAAAGCTATTTTGATCGGTTTGTTCTCTTACTACAGAAACCAAGTGTTCTACCAGGTCTGGCGCACAGTGAAGTCCATCAAATACTGGCAGTGTATCTTACTCCGCCTCTCCAAAGACAGTCACAGCTACTACTGTGTCCCCGTGGGAAAATTAGTCTACAGGAAATAATTAGGTAGATTATTAGTTATATTGCCTTGATGCTTACAACCCTTTTGGAACAGCCAATGTCTCGATGCCATTGTTATCTGCCGAAGAACAGCTAACGGAAATCATATAAATTACATGAAGCACCCGAGACCGTGAAATTATACAGGGTTGTGCAAGGAAGCATGTGGCATACACTGCTGAACAATTGCGTTCCAAACATGCCGCGTAAATGTACTTCATTTGTCGCGTATTGATCAGAATGGAACACGCTTCGAATGATTTATTTCAGTGTCGTGACAGAGCAGGACAGTGCAAAGTGAACAATAAAACTATGTCTTTGTCGGGCTTTAGTCTGGATTGTCGACAGCTGAGCACATTCCAACGAAGACAGAAACACGCTTAGAAAAGACTGTTACAACACAATTGTGTTGTAACAGTCTTTTCTAAGCGTGTTTCTCTCTTCGTGTGGGTGTTCTTTGCACGCTTGGTAGTCACTTTTCTGGTCTGGATGACGTTCATAGTGGGACGGTTTGTTGATTGGCGTGAAACTGTCACGTCAGCAGTCATGAAATATGCTTTTATAGTATTTACATCCGGGCAATATGAAGAGGTAAAATGAAATGATAAAAATTAGTAAAGTAATTAGTTCTATTCTCATGGCATTCTTCTTATCAAACATTCAAGTTGATCAAACATTCAAGTTGATGTACTTTTCTTCAGTCAGTAAATGTAATGATCGTGTCTGCTACCGAACTTCACTGTTCGTCTCTCTCTCTCTCTCTCTGTGTGTGTGTGTGTGTGTGTGTGTGTGTGTGTGTGTGTGTGTGTGTGTGTGTGTGTGTGTGTGTGTGTGTGTGTTGTTACACTATAAGTGTATACGACCACTATCACGGTCGGGTAATTTTATAATTTCCCTTGATATGAAAATAACGAGGGGATACTTAGTACCACGGGCTCACGTGGAGTTGACAAGTGGCCGGCCCTACTAAGCTGGGACTAATGAATGATAATTGCGAGTGGAAATACATCAATCTCACTTTAGCGGTCCCGATGCGGGCGGTAGCGAACTGGGAGCTGAAACTAATGAGAGTCAGTAATAGGTTACTGGTCAGCTAAGATCAGAGGACGCTGGCCACCATAATAGATGTGGGATAATTAGGAGAGACAGTAATAGGTCCCTGGTCAGCGAGGATCAGAGGACGCCGACCACCATAATAGATGTGGAATAATTAGGAGAGACAGTAATGAGTTCCTGGTCAGCTAAGATCAGAGGACGCTGACCACCATAATAGATGTGGAATAATTATGAGAAACAGTAATGGGTTCCTTTGATAGCTAGGATCAGAGGACGCTGACCAGCATAATAGATGTGGAATAATTATGAGAGACAGTAATGGGTCCCTGGTCAGCTAGGATCAGAGGGCGCTATCCACCAGAGCAGATGGGGGATAGATTATGGGCGACAGTAATAGCTCCTTTGACAGATAGGGTCAGGGGACGCTGGCCACCATGATAGATGTGGAATAATATGGGTGACAGTAATAGCCCCTTTGACTGGTTGAGACAAAGGGGCGATGCCCTCGGCCAGAACGGGTATATATAGTGGGGGCAACCACCACAACGAGGGGAGCTCACAACGAAGGGAACGAGATAGATGGAGAGCTCACAACGAAGGGAACGAGATAGAGAGGGAGCTCGCACAATGAAGAGAACGAGATAGATAGAGAGCGCACAACGAAGAGAGTGAGATAGATAGACAGAGGGAGCTGAGAAGCGAGAGACCGAGCTCCGGTATTTTCGCCATTTCAGTATGCCATGCTAGTAGGTTGGTTGTGCCCAACCTATTAGACCCACGATGACCAAGAAATAAAAGACTCTTCTGGAAACACTCTTGTCTGGCTGCGTCTTCCATCTACAACACCTTGCGTGTGGCTGCGGTAGTGTAACAGTGTGTGTGTGTGTGTGTGTGTGTGTGTGTGTGTGTGTGTGTGTGTGTGTGTGTGTGTGTGTGTGTGTGTGTGTGTGTGTGCGCGCGCGCGCGCGAAGAACATTCAGGGGCGGATCAGTTACCTCGAGAAAGGGGAGGAGGGAGCGGTTCCAACTTGTTTGGGACCTTCAGCCTGATACAAAAGGCCTCCCCGACGGCTGAACCTTGCTTGTCGTGATGAGTACGCCGTGTGTGCCGCGCATGGCCGCGTATGGTCGCTCGTGCTGTGTGTGCCGCGCATGGCCGCACAGAAAGCGAGTCAGTGCCGCGTATGGTCGCTCGTGCCGCGTATGTCGCGTGTGCCCTACAGAATGGGAGTGCCGCGTATGACGAAATCACTTTGCCGTGACAGTTTCGGTTGACTGTGACCGTTTCAAAGCCGAGAATTTTCCACATTGCGCGCGGCGCAAGCAGTTTACCTTCTGACGCAAATAAAACATTCTGTAACGTGTAGATATTTTTACAATTCTTAACAGTCGACTAAAATCCTGTGGAAGCAGTGGCTCTTGAGGATCTGACCCTGCGAGAGCTCATGAGAATCTAAACCTGTGAGGGCATGGGCTCCTGAGAATCTAAGCCTCCTCCAAAACAAGCTCTGTTTTTACGTACTCAGATGTAGAAAGTCAGAGGCGTAGGGAGTTCCTATCTAAGCCTGATAGTGGGTGGCCTATAGCTGTTTGTGTTTTGTTTGCCTTATTATTTATTGAAAGGTGGGGACTTTGTAGCCGTTTAGTGTTAGCTGGCGAGTTCCCGAGAAATCTTGTCTGTGTGAGGAAATAGTATTCCTCAGAAATCGTCCCTGTTGGTATGTAGCGCAAGGAGCTGTTATTGATTTGATTTGCGGACTGTGTGTGGACAATGAGCTGTGATGTTAAAAAAAGACTTGTTAAAGGCGTGAACTCTGTCATTGTGTTAAAGGTGGGACCTGTCTCTATCTCTGGCTTTAGGAGGTGAAAATCACATCAAGGCACCCTCTACCATTGAAAAAGGTCTGTTGAGCTAGAAAACAACAAAGCAATAAATTATTCCTACTTCGAGAATTTGTGACAATTCCAGTAGATAACCTACAATCTTTGAACACAACCTGCTGAAAGTCGGTACGGTTCTAAGATCACAGACGTTCTACAGCTGAAACGTTCATCTGCAAGAGATACAGATTTTATTGAGCCCTCTGCAGCACTGGGGTTCATGAGAATACATGTATCTTGCTGGATAGAATTACCTCTATGTCATTTATTATGCAGGATGCCTGGTATGCTCATTCTGTGCTTTAAAAATGTTTATATAAGGTGCGTTCATAATGTGAAGCATATGCACTATAGACTGCAACATCGACTCTTAATCCGTTAAATTCTGAGAATGAAATTGTTCAAATTTGTGTGTTATACCATGAAGGATACATTACATATTAGGAGATAGATCAACCATTTTATTTCAACGTTGGTGCCAGAATAGCTTGAATGCAGGCATATGGATGACCACAGATAAGCTTTGAATCATATGTGAGCAAAAAACAGGGGGTATGGGTGCAGGATATACCAATGTACACACTGTACCACATTGAAACCCACTGCTGGACCTGAACTGATAAAGTAGAATGTGAAACAGTAACGCAGAGCTACAAACTTCAGTTTTCCCACTTAGATACTGTCTCCCACACATACATTCTAAATGCAGCCCATAATTTTTAGTATTTTACTGCAACACATGAATATCACAAAAAGACCTCTAATCTTGCAAAAGCTGATGAAAATATGTAGCATTTTGACTTCAAACTGTTTGGCCAAATTTTAAGCACCATGCCAGTTGATAGATCTCTGCATGTTTCTACAGTTCACTAAGAGTGTGCACTTTCCACAAGTGTTCAAACTGATGCAAATGTCGAAGGTCATTAAAAGTGTCAATAGAACATACACAGAAGAAGCTAACGTTTGTCTTACAAAGTTGCTAGTCATGGTATTTCAAGGTGACGTACATTAAAGGTTGACCAACTCACCGGTTGAGTCAGTCATACAGCCAGTTGCATATTTTTTTCTATCATGCCTGTTCACCCTCGCAGGCACACAGATCTGTTCAAGGCGGACAATAGAGCGTGTAGATGTAGATGTAGATCATTCCTGACACCAACCAGCGTGCATCAGTCATTCTCATTTTTCGATTTGAAGGCAACCAGCATGCATCCTAATAAAGAAACAATTCCTGTCAAAAATAAAATCAGGCTGAATCAGCTGTATGAGAAGTGGAGACCAGATTCTGATTCCACGTGAACTGCGTCTGCATAATATAATAAATCTATTCTTTGGTACCTGTGGTATTCACAAATTACCGCTTCTAGTCACAGCAAATCACTGAAACCACTGATGTCGCCATCATTATTCTGTTCTTGTACAAGTACCACAAATTTTCACAAACAATTTACCATCAAATAATCAAAAGGTTACTCAGCTTCACAGTTAAACAAAACGGGTAAAAACATAAAAACATATAGAATGGAGTGCAGGTCAAAATCATAGTTCAACACATAAATGTATGAGAAAAAGGATTTTTTTCGGGGGAGGGGGGGGGGGGGGCAGGGGGTGGGGGGGTGGGTGGGTGGGTGGGGGGGGCATAAATGCACTAGTTTTGGCAACAGTGAAATAGTGACTGCTGCACCTGAACTGATCACGCACAATCATAAGACCAATATTGGTTTCTTGACACGTACTGACAAAGCAGCCTACACACATGAGTGCAGCAATTCTGTCCTCTGGCGAGTTTCATACGACGTCTCCGGAAATGACTTTTACAAAATTGTTATAGGTCACGGTATACATTTAAATTGGGAAGTTCAGGCAGTGCAAGGTCCCGTGTTTTTAAAAATAATTTTTGCCTTGTTTGAAAATTTGCAGTTGGGCTGAATGTGAGAATTTGCTGGAAATTTGTGGTTAGCTGAGAGGAGACATGTTTGGTGCTTTGATTCATACCATCCTGAGCTTATCCAGTGGACATTTGTGGGCCTATGTTGAGTTGCCTTTGGCGTAGTGATTTGAGGGGCACGCTGATTTCAGCTGTGCTTGGGTGTGGGGTTGGTAAGGAACCAGTTTCATAGCCAAGAAATGAGACGGGTCATGTGCTGTTTTTTTTGGTATTTTATGCATGGCAAATGTGCAGCTGGTGGGCGGTAGTGCTTTTTAGGGAATTGAACAATTAGGGGATGACTGGGATTGACTAAGGCTAAGAGACTGGACAGTACGGAAACACCACTGTGGTCCGTGGCCTATAAACGGTTATAAAGTTTCATTTTTTGAAAGATAGTGCTATTCCGCACTTTTTTCAATTGCCATATTTCGCCCCAATTGAAAGAAAACACGACAGAATCCGGACTTAACAAAAATGTGAAAGCGGTTTCTTCGTGGCCTCTAGCGTCCTAACGATCATACGATTAAAATAATAACTCATCCAACAGCCGATGTAATGATCTCCTGCGCATAATCTTTTAAAACAACCGTTACTGCAACATACGAGGATGATGTTAAGACCTTTGCCTTATAAAATTGTATACAAATTCTGAGCAGTTGAGCTTCGGACAGGCCGGTCAAATCAATCGCGCCACGCGCATTGATAGCTCTGCTTGAAGCGGACAACATAAAATACCTGGGGTAGATTAGCTCAAATTGTGACCTGTAAGCTCTAGGCATGAATATCAGCAAGCAAATTGCAACGGTGACCCTCTGATACATCAAAATTAATGTTAGTACTGCGATGATGACATATAACATCGAGTCGTCACTATTGGAGCTAATGACGCCATGACGTAATAATTGCCCGTTTTTAAGTCCCTTCTATTTATAGAAGGGACATTTTGGGACGGGTCGTGGTGTGGCGCATTTAATAGCATGTCCATGATGTCGAAGGCGGGCAGGCTAAACCTCTAACAATTTAAGTAACAAGATAAAAATCACGGCATGTCTAGTTACGCTAACCTCGCTGCTGAACGTACATTTGGCGCATGTATGTGCGTATGTATGTGTGTGCGTATGTATGTAAACAAGAGAATCTCCCATATTTCTGTTCACACAAGGTTGAAACTTGGCGAAATACTTTCTTAAGTGGGTGGCTAAGAGAGCCTCCGAGCATATTGTAATTGAATGTCTCATTGAAGACATAAACAACCGTTTATAGGAAGTCGGTTGACCGAGATTAGAGTCCGTAATTTTTGTCATATTTACTTGAACCTTTGTATATAGCTAGTTTGGAGAAAGACATTGGATGAGTTCGTTAGCCAGATTTGTATCCTTTCAACTTCCCCAGTAAAAATTAATTCTTTTCAGAAACTAATTAAAACAGTAAAAAAATATATTAAAAAAACTTGACTTCTAGAGAAAGTCAGACAGTGCCGGTGACGTAAAAGAAGCCGCAACTCCGTCACCACGCAGACATATGACGTAATTTTCTCTCTCTCTCACACACACACACACACACATATGCGCGCATCTCCAAGAGGCATAGATCTTCATGTGCCCGGAATGCTCATGAACATCTATGCTCCTTGAGGATGTTTGCAGAGCCCGCATGTACGCACTTACACGTCCACGCACATACACACACATCGACGCGCTTTCAGAAGAAAATGAAGGTGTACTTAGTATAGCATGTAGCTAGTTAAAGTCAACCTGATTTCACACAAATTATAGCAAGACTGAAATTGTACCGTGAAATTCTAGTTTTCTCACCATTTTTGCAAGTCTAGTCTTGATTTGAAAGCGAAACTCATATCACGTTAAATATAATATTACGTAAAAACAAAAACAAAAAGTCATGAAAAATGACGTTTGACAAACCAATGACACATATGCGCGCATCTCCAAGAGGCATAGATACTCGAGTACCCGGAGGGCGCATGAACATCTATGCCTCTTGAGAATGTTTGCAGCGCGCGCATGCACACACGCACACGCACACGCATACACACACAAGGACGCGCTTTCAGAAGAGCATGCAGGTGTACTTAGTATAGCAATTAGTTGGGTAAAGTCAACCTGATTTCACACAAATTATAGCAAGACTGAAATTGTACCGTGAAATTCTAGTTTTGTCACCATTTTCCCAAGTCTTGAAGCGAAAGCGAATCTCATATCACGTTAAATATAAAATTACGTAAAAAACAAAATATACGTCATGACAAATGACGTTTGAGAAACCAATGACGGGTATGCACTGCGCGCGCCCCATAAAGAGTTCATTATAACGCATTGGCACATCTGCGAGGCTTTTTCAAAAGGAGATATTTCAACCTCAGAATTAAATCAAAGACAAAAGGTAGTGACCCTTGACAGTGAAACAACTCTCATATAGAAGGGAGGTTGTGGGTTATGGTTCATCCCATCTTGTTACTTTTCGTCTGCTTGCGATCTGCGTATGAATACGAGTTCTGTCTTGATGCTGTTTACTAATCTAAAGGTACATGCTTCAGGAAGCCTATACTTGTTAAAAACAGAATCTCAAAAGTTCGTAATGAATGAAATGGACGCACAGAAAGCCATTCTGCACATTTAATTAGCCTGGACCACTTGCTCGCATTTGGATGAGAATAAACTTGGCGAGAATGTGACTACCTTCACTGACGTTGTCAATGTGCAAATCGGGTAGGTTGAATAACCGCATAGAACAAAGGAACGGAGAGACTGTTGTCAAAATAACGGGTTGCATTTGATTCACGGTGAACTGGATTACAGATCTAAATTGCACAATGCGATTAATAATATGCATTTTGTGTCTGATTTTCGTTCTTAAAGTACACCTTTGTTGCAGGTAAAAATTAACCGTCACCAGTAGTGTTAGCAAAAACTCACGATATGTCCAAAAATAGCAAGTTTCAATGAATAAAATGATATACGTGACCCCCCCCCCCCCTCCCCCCCCCCCATATCGTTTACATCTGGCCGAGAAATCCATTCAAGTAAAACCGACAGAAATCGTACTCAGAGGTCTAAATTTTGGCTTTTGAGGGACGGAAAATGAGTCATACGACCGGTTTTTGCGGCTTTCCGTTGGCTGCAGAAGGAATTCCTTTCTACTTTTGGGTGTCACACCGAGGCTCATTAAACGTGCATGGAGGGAAATTTCTTGAGGAATGGGGACGTCATGCAAACTGATAATTTGATAATTGTGCAACGCCTATCGGAAAAGTCGACGCCTAGAGTCGCGGGCGACACGCGATTTTTACAAGTGTACATTTTCAGACAGGGTCGTCGAGAGCAGACGGATAAAAGAAATGCACGAGCATACACAGGAATCTTTTATGTAATAAATGTTCTTCACATGACATTGGCATGCGGACGTATAATCGTAATGTTCTAAGCATGCAATGTTGAAAGAATAGTTTGTTGTACAGTGCAGGATTTTGCTTGGGGGTGGTGGTGGGCGAATTGCTGCATGAGATCACAAAAGGAAAGCTTAAGGGTTGGTTTTTTTCCTGCACATGCACAGACGTAAGAAAGCAAACACTGCTCAAGGCCGGTCTCATAATTATCAGACAAAAGAATCGTTACCGTAAAGGTACATTTAACACTTCGTTTCTCTTCGTCTTCGATCCTCATCAGAAAACAAATCAAGCAAAATTGAATGACCGCATTTGTTGCATACTACCTGATTACATCATCATGCCTAAGAGAATAATGTAGTATCGGGAATTTCTAAGCAACCTTCCCATGATGCCGGCCTGATGTTTGTTCTTTGAGGTCTGCGTATTTGTGTTTTTACGTCACTACGAACCTTCAAGCTAGGGCGATCGAACATTACGCGTCGACTAAAGTTACATGTTACTACATTTGCGGCTGATGTGTTGCATACTTATAGTAATAGACTTATGAACCTGTGTATTCAGTGATCAATCAGACTGAATATCGTTTTACCCACCGGCCCGGCGCTGACTTGTACACAAGATATACACACGTATACATGTACGGCATACAGAAGAAACACGATTGATATAAGTTTGATTTAACGAAAGAATTCAGAAGGAATGAAAAGATAAAATACTGAATGAAATAGAGAAATATACACGTGATGGGTAATCATGCATATGTCATGCACACACAGATTTGTTTTCAGCTAAATAAATAAATGACATTCACGGGCTTTATGTATCAATGTCAGTGCTGCAAATATATTATACCTTCCAACACAGAAATGCGACAAATGACGCATTGAAAGCAGATGGCCATTTAAAAGGCAAAATTGCTCCCAAAGCTTACAATTTGGCAGCTAATTACAGTTTTAGTGCAGTTTCGACAGATACCATTCACCTTTGCGAGACCGTGAAAATATGGGGATTGATATAGAGTATTACATTGGTGTTTAGGTGATACTGAAAATCTCACTCAAGTGGTTTTAAAGCCTTATCCTACGAGCGAAAGCGAGTAGGATAAAGTTTTAAGACCCCGTGAGGGAGATTCTCAACATCACCTAAACACAGATGTAAGAATCTATTTCTTACTCGCTTTTTTCTTTGAAGTAATCCGATGTGATCTGGTTTTCGGCACACGCCTAGCCACAACAATACCGCCATCGTGTCTTGGCAAAGACGTAACTTACTTTGTAATGTGGCGTCAATACTTTTGGGTGCCAGACAAATGTTTCAACGCGATGACGTAATTGAGCAATATGTGACGCCATAGTCCCAGTCACATAAAATGACGTCATTGCACGTGAGGTTAAAGTGGGTCACATTTAAATGTCGCGTGTGCCCTCAACTTTTGATTGACCAGATTTTGTACAAGACAGTTTTGTGCATACGTGGCCGTTCACACACCAGGGCTATAGCATTCACGTGTGATACGCTCAAGCTATATCACACGTGTGTGATACAGTTTTTTCCGCTCATTACAGCAAAGAAGGTGAGTGTAGGAAAACCCTTACACACACTTTAAGGATTGCGGCCAGTCCATATTTTATGGAATAAAATTTAAAATGTGTGTTGCTAAAACTGGATGACAAAGTGAGTGTATATAAATGGAACACATGTTTTGTCCGTTCGTACGTCGGCTTGTCCGTTGCCGGCAGTTATTAAGAACTTACCATTATTTTACTCATTCCGAAAAAAATGCCTGTCATTTGTTCAAATTTTTTTTGTGTTTGGCTGTTGTTTCAGAACGGTTTTATTACACTGTACAAACAACCACAGTGTTGGCCATTATTTTACGCCGACGTGCATTTTTTGTATAGATCAGTTATAGTACGAGTTAGGCTTTGCCAGTGGTTCTTGTCGCCTCGAGGGTTCGAGCAGGGAGTTCGGTGTCAGAAGTGAAAGTTGAGGGCTAAAGCTGAGGGCAAAAGTTGTGGGGTAAGGTTGAGGGCCATAGTTGAGGGCTAAAGTTGAGGGTTAGAGACCTCGACTTTTACCTATGACATTGAACTCCCCGATCGGACCCGGTATTCGACAAGAACCACTGGCAAAGCATAGCTCGTAGTACAACAAAGTTTTGTTCAATCTTAACATATCAGCACGATCTCTTTTTCCCGTTTGTTTGCAGTTTCTTCTTCCATTTGTCGCATTTCTTTTCCTATTAAGTATAGTCTAAACTCAGCAGGAAAAGCCACAGTTCGTACATCGATCTTTAAGATTGTAACCGGACTCAGTGACTGGGTGTAGGCGACTTAAATAGTTTATCAGATAGACAAAAACTGCCCATCTAACACAGTACTCAAGTGCCTACAGAGTTTAAGTCCGAATTCCTTTTGTGGTATAGGGGAGGACTGAAGATTGCTGTGGAGAGTAGACTATAAGTCTACTCTGGTCTCGCATGCGCACAACTAAAATCCGTGTTTACTTGCCTCGCGTTGTGTTCAAAAAGCCAAAGTTGCTTGCGCAATGGACTGACCACAGTATAAAAAAAAAACAACCTATTTTGACTGGATTTGGTGTTTGTTGCTGTTATGAGCTACTGAGCTACCAACGTGCGCTCGCACGATCAGTCACACCGTCATACTGACCAAACGGACATACACTGACACAAACAAACTTCTCGCACGTACACACGCACAGTCTCAGTCTTGCTCTCACTCTAGCCGAGCATCATAAGGTAGAAGTAAGGTTCCAAGATTTATTTATACCAGAAAAGCATTCATGATGAAACAAACACTGAACATAATCAATATTAGTCAAACCAGTGCAAGTGCCAATAACCTCAAACACACATAGGCATAGCACCTATACCTTCGATTACGACACCTAACAGACCTATCTCCTATGACTACGATTCCTAGCGAACCTAACTCCTAGGCCTAACACCTATACGCACTTACCAATAAAACCTAGCGCCGTCCTAACACGTCCTAAGCATAATTTAGGTGAATTGGAACTAAAACGCTACTGTCTCTATAGAATAGGGCCGGGGTGGTTGAGGAAATCATTATTCACAATCGCCTCGTGGGGTAGGGCCGGGGTGGTTGAGGAAATCATTATTCACAATCGCCTCGTGGGGTAGGGCCGGGGTGGTTGAGGAAATCATTATTCACAATTGCCTCGTGGGGTAGGGCCGGGGTGGTTGAGGAAATCATTATTCACAATCGCCTCGTGGGGTAGGGCCGGGGTGGTTGAGGAAATCATTATTCACAATTGCCTCGTGGGGTAGGGCCGGGGAGTGTAGGAGATCATTATTCACAATCGCCCACGGGGGAAGGGGACTGGAGTGTGAGAGATCATTATTCACAATCGCTCACGGGGGAAGGGGACTGGAGTGTGAGAGATCATTATTCACAATCGCTCACAGGGGGGGAGGGGTGGAGAGCATTATTCACACTCTCCCCGAGACTTCTTCTTCTTCTTCTGCTTGAACAGGGACAGGGACTTCCAACTTGCGTTGATTTCGTCCGGGGGGGGGGGGGGGGGGGGCCATTCCCCGAGACTATGCTATGCTATTTTTAAAGGATACGGACTTCCAGCTCTCGCTGATTTCGTCCAGGGGGGGGGGGTGGGCCGAGGGTTGAGGGGGGGGGGGGGAGTTATGTTCTGACTGGTTGTCGCTGATGTCCACGCATCGCTTTTGATCTACCTCTCGTCATGTCTGTAGTTTGGTTAGATGTATCGGATTAGTGGGTGCTTATTAAGCAGGTGTATTGTGTATTTGGTGGTGGTGGACCATGTTTTAGGGTCGGGGTTTAGTAGGCCTTCTACGGTGAGAGGTGCGTTGAGTTTATCTGCTACTAGGGTTCTGGTTTGGGCTATGCTCGGGCAGTCTAGCAGTATGTGTTCCGTCGTGAGTAGGTGGCCGCATGTGCACATTATTGGGTTGGGGTGGACTAGGTATCTCTCGCCCCCTAATCGGATCCTTGTTAGTCGTGACTGGTCTCTCCTCTTACCTATTAGGAGGGTGGGTGTATTGTTCAGTACCCTCGTGAGATTTTTGCGTCTTCCTTTTTTGTTCTGGTGGAATTCTTTTTCCCATAGTTTTTGGAAGGCGGGCCGGAGAGCATTTGACCGTTCATTTGCTGAAAGTGGTAGGTTGAAGAAGGTCGATTCTTGGTCGAGGCCTTTCTTCGCTACCCTGTCTGCTCGTTCGTTGCCTGGGATTCCCACATGGGAGGGGACCCACATAAATTTGACTGTTTGGCCGCGTTCTGAGAGTTCGGCTGCTCTTAGTCTGACCAGGTATGTTAGATCTTCTCTGAACGAGTCTAGGTTCTGAATCGCTTGTATTGCCGATAAGGAGTCCGTCACTATGAGTAAGTGTTTAGCTTCCTGAAGGTCGGCTCTTATTACTTTGATGGCTCCCAGGATGGCCGTGAGTTCTGCTGTGAAAACTGATGTGTGGTCCGGTAATTTTATAGCCCGATCCGATTTGTTGGGGACGTGGATACTTAGTCCGGTTGCGTGGCTGGTTGGGTCATGGGACCCGTCTGTGTAGATGATTGTGTAGTTTTTGTATGTAGTAGTTCTTTTAATATCGAACTCCGTCTTCATTTTGGGCCCGTCTGTTGCTTTCTGATATTTTGTGAGGTCCAGGTCTACCTCTATTTGTGGGAGTTTCCATGGAGGCGTTGTTATTTGTGGATTTGGCGTTCTATTTGGTAATTTGAGGTTTATCACGTCTTCTAACTTTTGGACTTCGGTTTTTATTTGTGGTGTTTGGGTGGGTTGATTTATGGGCTTGTGGTTGGAGGTGAGCGTGAGCTTGGCCGGGTGGTCTTCCGGCATGCATATCGTTTTGTAGTAATGGTTAGCTGTCCTTTCCTTTATTATTAGTGTTATGGGCTTTTGACCACATTCTGCCAGCACAAGCAGGTTGGGGGTGTGTCTGGGGACCCCCATGACCACCTTCAGGGCGTCTGCTTGTACTGACATCAATTTTTTGGTTTGGGTTTTGTTTAGGTTGGTAAGGAGTGGGGCTGCGTAGAGTAGCCTGGACATTACAAAGGCGTGGTAGAGGTTTAGGAGTGACTTGGGGTCGGTGCCCCAGTCTGCTCCGCTGACTTTGCGCATTAGGTTTATTCCTTTCCTGGCCGACTGGCATATTTGGTCTATGTAGGGTGTCCAGTTGTTGCTGGTTGTAAATATCACTCCTAAGAACTTGATTCTTTGGCAGTATTCTAGGTCTATCTTACCAATTTGTAATTTGGGGGTGGGGGCTCTTATTTGGTATTTGTAGCTGCGGTTTGTTCTGAAGATGATTGCTTGGGTTTTATGGGGGGAAATTTTTAGGCCTGCTCTTACTAGCCAATTTTCTATTCTTGTCAGATCTTGTTGGAATTCTTGGAATCCTACTAGTTCCCAGTTGAAATTTCTTTGTCTACTCTTAATTTTCCCTATTAGTGAGGTGTCGTCTGCGAATTGCATTATTTTGTTGTGCCTGACAACGTGTTGTAGGCCTGTGAGTAGGAGTGTGAATAGGAGGGGGCTGAGCACCGATCCTTGTGGTACTCCGTTTTCTAGGGTGTGCTCCCTTGATAACGCATTGCCTATTTTAACTGTTATTCGCCGGTCGGCCAGGAAGGATTTCACCAGGTTGTATATTTTGTTGGATATTCCTAGGTCGCCCAATCTACTAAGTAGTTTACCGTGCCAAACCATGTCGTAAGCTTTTTCTATATCTAAGAAAATTCCTATGAGTTCTGTTCCTCTCTCTTTGTGGGTATTTAGGATTTCTTGTTGTAGGGTGGTTAGGTGATCGAGTGTGCTGCGCTTTTTCCTGAATCCGCTTTGCTGGGGTGGTAGGATATGGTGTTTGTCGCAGTAGGACATGAGTCGGTATTTGAGTATTTTTTCCAACGTTTTACCCAGTTGAGATGTTAGTGCGATGGGCCTATAGCTATCTGGTTGGTGTGTTGGTTTTCCTGGTTTGGGGAGGGGGAAGACTACTGCTTTCTTCCATTGTGTGGGGAATATCCCTTTGGAGTAGATGGCGTTAAAGAGGGCGGTTATGGCTTTTTTCATGGAGGGGTGGCTTCTTTGGATCATTTCGTATGTAATTAAATCTATGCCGGGGGCTTTGCCCTTTCCGGTGGTTCGTAGGGCTTGGTTTAATTCTAGGAGAGTTATTTCGTTATCTAGCTCGTAGTTGTTTTTCTGTGTTGGTTGTTCGAAACATGTGCTTAGGTGGGGTTTGAGGTCCCGGAATTCCGGGGTTAGGTTGTCATTTGAGCTGGCTTGGCTAAATGTGTGGGCTAGCAGGTCTGCTTTGTCCTGATCGGTGGCGTATACCCTGTTTTCTATTTTTAACGATGGCATGCTGGTTCTTGGGCCGTTGTTGATGGCTTTGATTTTATCCCAGCTTTCGTTAATCCTAGTTTTGGTGTTGATTGATTCTGTGAAGGCATGCCAGTCTTCTTTTTTGGCTTCTTTTACCATTCGGTCTGCTATGGCTTTGGCACGTTTGTATTCTATTCTATTTTCGGGCGTTTTGTGTTTTTTCCAGATTTGGAGCTTCCTTTTCCTATTTTTTACTTCTCGATCGCAGGCCTTATTCCACCAGGATTTACCTGGTCTCCCATTATCCGATCCGGTGGGGGTGCACTCCTTGATTGATCTGATAATGTGGTCTGTGATGTGGGCCGTTTTATCTTCTATGTTGTGTTTATCGTCCCAGTTTGAGGTGAACCTGGTTAGTTCGTGGTACTTTTCCCAGTCTGCTCGTGAGGTGTTGATTTTTTGTGGGGCCCCGGGGTGTTGTGTTGGCGGGGGTTCGTCTCTATCATTGATAGTTATCAGGGTGGGGAAGTGGTCGCTCCCTAGGTTATCGTTGTTCACTTGCCACTGTGCCTTAATGGCGATGGTGTTGGTGGCTACTGCTATGTCGAGTGTGTTCATGGTATCTGCGTTACCTTGGGCGAACATATGGGTGGGTTCCCCCGTATTTAGTATACATCTTTGGGTTTCATTTATGGCTTGTTCTAGCTTTTTACCCGCTGTATCTGCTGTTGTTTGGTTTTCGTCCCATTGGGGGCTTTTGGCGTTAAAGTCTCCGACCACTATGTCCCCTGCTAGTAGCAGTTCTCTGAGGTCTTCTATTGGTATTTGGCTATAAGCTCTCTCGTTGGGGATGTAGACATTTACTATTTTTAGTTTGCGGTTGGTTGATGTGGTTATTTCTCCTATTATGGCCTCTATTTGTGGGTTTAGGGTGTGGGTAATTTCTGTGATTGCTAGATCTGTTTTGGTGTAGATGGCTACGCCTCCTCCTTTTTTGTCTGCCCTATTTTTATAAATAGGTGGGTATTTATACCCCTTTATTTGGGGGGGTTTATCCCGGAAACCCGTCTCCTGGAGGGCGAGGATTTCCGGAGGGTTGGGGGTTAACCAGTTTCTGAGCTCGTCTAGTTTGGAGTAGAGGAACCTGCAGTTCCATTGAAGGATGTGTAGGCCTGCCATCTTCCTAGAATTGGATGTTTTGAAGTAGACCGGTGAGGAGTGGTACGAATTGCTCTAATGCTTTCGTATTACCGCTTCTTCGCATAGATGCTGTGACTGTGTTACCCCAAGCGACCAAGGAGATAACATACTGGTAGAAGAACTGCTGCCCCAGATCGGCCGGTGTTTCGCCGCTTTCTTTTGTCCGATAATGTGGGGATAGGCTTTTCCATTCGCCGAGACTTTCTTCTTTCTTTGCTTGAAAAGGGATCGGGACTTCCAGCTTTCGCTGATTTCGTCCAGGGGGGGGTGGGCCAGGGGAGGGGGGGGGGGAGGGCCGTCTCTCTGTCTGTCTGCCGCTCCGTTGCGCAGTGGCTGATGTTCTTGCCGGGGCCGGGTGGTTGGTGGTGAAGGAGGCGGGTGGTGTGGTCGGTGGGCCGTTGTTCTATCTCCAGGCTGGGGGGTGTTGGAAGGCCAGCCACTCTAGTAGTTGTTGGATGAGTGGTGGCGGTGGTGGTGGCGGCCGGGAGAACCGTGGCCGGTTGAGGTGAGGTGTCAGGAAGTGGGGTGGTGGCGGTGGTGGCCAATCGATCCGAGGTCGTGGTGTCTGGCGCTGGCGTGGACGGGGTGGGTGGCGGTGTCGTGGTGGCAGGCGAAGGTGTGGTGGTGGTGTGGGGAGCAGTGGCGGTCGCTGCTGACGGGCATGCCTCGGTGGTCGGTGGCGCCTCCTATGAGGGCCAACCGCCGGTCCGTTGCATGGTGGTGGTGGTTGCTGTGGTGGGGGGCCGGCTGGCCCGTTGCGTGGTGTTGGTGGTTGTTGGGGTGCCAGGTCTGTAGCCGTGCCCTTGGTCACGGTCACGGTTGGTTCGGTGGTTGTGCCGGCCTCCTGAGTTGAGGGTTGAGGGGTTGTGTTGGTCGTTTGGTCGGCTGTCTCGGGGATTTCTGTGGTGGCCTGGCTGGTTGCGTCGGTCGTTAGCGGTGGCTGGAGGTCCCGGATCGCTCCGGTGTGCACCAGCCACCGGGTGGTGACCAACGCACGGTGGTACTTATCCCCCGTCAGTGTGTCAATGGCTGGAATTGCATCTTGAATGAGGAGTACCAGGTCGTCATAGGTCATCAGGCGGACCCTCGTTCCCTCCTCCTCAGCAGTTGCCAGCCGCTCCCGAACAAGTGATTCGGGTATCACGACCGGCCGTTTGGCGGGCTGAGGGTCGGGTCCTGGCGCTGGTGTTGAGTTTGACGAACCCTGGCACTCACTCTCCCTGGCTCGTTGTTGTTGACGTGTGAGGCGCTCCTGTTGGCGCTTTTCCGCTTGTTTTTTCTTTCGGACTTGCTCCTTGAATTCGTGGTAGGAGTTCCTTTCCATAGTGCAGTGCGGTGGACCGAACACTGCGCTTGGGTCTTGAGTCTTGACTTGCTTGCTTGTTTTGCGTGTTGTGTTGTCGCCGAGACTGAGAATCGGCCGCTTTATATAGGCTCCCAGCCTCTGGGTCCGGAAACTACGTCACAGCTTCGCGCGTGTAGTCCGCTACACACCAACTAGCTAAGTCAGCAAAATTCTCGCTCACAGTGCGCCAAGCGTGCACTAAACCACTGAACTCTGACTCGCTGGTAGTAACTAGTGATAGCATTAGCAGAGGGCTCCTCTGCTACAAGATATTAAACCCCGACCAATGCGGTGCCTGCCTGACGTCTTGTAAAACGCAGGAGCATAACCAACAAGTGGTTTCAACACTTGCGGGGGCTCATGAGGATCTATACCTCTTGCAGTTGAGTGGTACTGAATTTTTCTCGGCAGTCAAAGGGTTAATTTTAGCGCGAAGTTGTCTGAAGCAAGCTTTTAATGTCGGTCTGCGTCATGATCTTGGGAAACTGAAATACACATTCAATATAAGGGTGAGCATTGTGCATTCAGTGAATAATTAATGGCACCACTGGCACGGCAATGACTTGTATGCTGACAAACAGATCAGATTAATTAATAATATAGCATAGAACTTGAGTGTTCGTATACTATCATTTCTAGACAGACCAAACGATTCCCATTCTCAGACTGTTTCATTCCATAGTCGCCTTGAGCTGCACTCTCAGTAACCATGAATCAAACAGTTTGAGAATGGGAGTCGCTCGGTCTGTTTAGAAAAGACAGTATACGAACACTCCACTTCTATGTTTTACAGAACCCTGCACAAGCTCAAGATTTGGGTCCAACAACATTTTCAACATCTTTCACTCGTGGACAAGTCTGCAAGCAGACGGACCTGTACTACATTCACACCAGCACCAAGTCAATGTCTCCATGCCCCGAACCCGGTTAGATCACCAACACGCTAGAGTTTGCATTATTTATAAATTCTCTTGGCTTGACTTCGCGAACGAAGATTTTATAGGAGTTGCCCACGACGTCTGCAGGCTTGTTCGTGGCTGCGGAGGCCAATCCGAGACAGGCAGGTTCGGCCGCAGTGGCTGCAGGGGAAGGTATGGCCAGGGTTCTGAGCTGCGGCATCTCTGTTTTTTCTCCTGAGCCGCTTGTCCTTAAGGCTAGCTCTGTGAGAGTCCTCAAAGGAGACAGCTGCCTTGTAAATGGTGGAGCGCCAGGTGTCACGGTCCGCAGCAAGCGAAGACCACTGGTGGTGGTCGATTTGGCAGGCACTAAGTGACTTCTTGAGACAGTCTTTGTATCTCTTCTTTGGTGCCCCTCTGTTACGGTGTCCAGTAGCAAGCTCGCCGAACAGGGTGATCTTTGGTAGGCGATGATCCTCCATCCTGGAGACATGCCCCGCCCAGCGGAGCTGTGTCCGCAGCAGCAAAGCCTCGATGCTCACAGTTTCAGCCTGTTCAAGGACCTCGACGTTGGTGACATAGTCACTCCAGTGAATGCCCAGGATGGTACGCAGGCAGCGCTGGTGGAAGCGTTCGAGGAGTCGTAGTTGGCTGCGGTAGAGGGCCCAGGACTCGGAACCATACAGCAGGGTGGTGAGGACCACAGCTCTGTACACGCTGATCTTGGTGCCTGTTTTCAGCTGTTGATTGTGCCACACCCGCTTGAAAAGTCGCCCGAAAGCGCTGTTCGCTTTTGCCAGCCTGCTGTCAAGCTCCTTGTCCAGCTTTGCGTCCGACGTGATAATGCAGCCAAGGTAAGTAAACTGGTGCACTGACTTTAGTTCAGACTCGCCAATGGTGATGTGAGGAGGGCGATACACTGTCTTGGGTGCCGGCTGATGGAGGACCTCTGTCTTTTTCAGACTGACCTCGAGTCCAAAGAGCTGGGCAGCATCTGCGAAGCAAGACGTGATGCGCTGCAGGGCTCTCTCTGTGTGTGCAACGAGGGCAGCATCATCAACAAAAAGCAGCTCACGAATCAGTTGGTCTAGGGTTTTCGTGTGGGCCTGCAGTCGTCTGAGGTTGAACAGGCTGCCATCGAGACGATACCTGATGTACACTGCATCGTCATCATCGCTAGAGTTTGCATTATTTATAAATTAATAAACATTCAATACACAGTCATGGCATTTTCAAAAACTGCATATTGACAACGACGTAATCTGTAAATCTGTCAATTTGTTGTACTGTATTCTGCTAACAAACATTCTTGCTGACCATACGATGCTGACTCGTGTGAATATAGTCCCGTCGGAGTTCGGCTGGCCTCATGGATACAGCTGTGACTTAAACGTTTGAGACACATGATGGATGAACCATATAAGTCCCTTTTATATGAGAGCTGTCCTCGCTGTCAATGGTCTCTACTATTTGTCTTTGACCTGATTCTGATGCTGATTTATCTTCTATTGTAAAAGTCTCGCAGATCTGCCAAAGCGTCAATGAGTTTTATGAGGGGCACAGGACATAAGCCTCATTGACTTGTCAAACGTTATTTCAGTGTCATGACGTAAGTTTTTGTTTTTACGTAATTTGATATTTTACGTGATATGAGTTTCACTATTAGTCTAGCAGCTGCCCTTCATAGACGATCAGCCGTTTACGAGATAGTGATTTTCTAGAGAGTAACAAAGGTTTGGGTATATCAAAATGAAGTCTAGTATGAATAAAAGCAGTGCGCACTCGTTTTAAACCGCCGGAGGATGGAGACATTTTTCTGTAGCACATTTTGTTTCCAGTATGGCTGCAGACGAAACCAGGACCTTCGCGGCCATGTTTACAGGGGATCAGTAGTTTACACGGGTCTCATTGTTCCTGTATTCAGTGGTAGTATGCACTATATGTCACTTAAAAGGATTTCATTTTTTAAAGTAATATTTTCACACTTAGATATATTAAGACAAGAAACAATTACGAAAACGCTTGCCTTGAACGCAAAATTAATATCGTTTCGCAACAATAAGGTATCCCAAAATCACGTGATCAAAACATCACGTGATGCCGTCTCCGCGGACGTGAATTTCTGTGTGCCGACGGGTTCTTTTTTATTTGTTCTACATAAGCTCGTTTGTTTAAAAAAAAAGCAAACGTGTCAAGTTGCTGTGTGCATTTTTACGGCTTGATAAAGGTTTGTCACGTTTATTTCCATTCACTTTACCATCGCTTTGCCCGTTTCATTTCGACAACACAGCACCAAAACAAAACGTAACCCACAACACAAACGCTATCTTCAAAACCTATGCTGCATTCTGTAAAAGAAAAAGAGTGCCACACCACTTGGTTTTAACTGTCATGGCTGAGCAAAGTTTCGGAACTTGATTAATTATTTTATGCAGCAGTAACATTTATTTTAATCAGTTGCACTGACAAGTTATGTTGTGATGTGCGATCACTCACACTGCCAGTGCCAATTTTGCAGTCTCAGTGATCACTGATGGTACAGTACACTTCACACTGAAAAAAAAATACACAGCACAATGTGAACACGCTTGGAAGTTCATGCAATGCTTTGTTTAAAATTGAACCCTATCTTGCTAGCAGTAGCCTACTGCACAAAAGAGGAACTTATTTTGCTGCTGTGTTATTTGCAGTTTGTCTGCATATAGACATTTGCAGTTCGCTGCAAGGATTCTTAGCAGCTGACATTAGCACTGACATATTGGGATTAAAACGAGAAAGAAAACGGAGAAAGGTGACACAGAGATGATTTAATAAATCAGTCAAGTGATCAAATGAATGAGATATCTATGTTTTATGATAAACAGCTAGTTATGGGAGGGGGGGGGGGGGGAAGGAGGCACATACTTTATAATGTACACGTACTATTTCTTTCAGTTTCCATCACCCACTCATAACACCATGGATTAGACTCGATGAGTTGTCATGTTTTGAGTGGTTTACAAAATACATGTACTTGTTGCTGTTACATTATCTTCTTACTGGTTTTGACATTTCGCTGTAAGATTTACAGTCACATACTTTAAGCGTGTTCCCCCTAACGCACACAGAGGTTGACTGTATCATTGATATGTGTGTGTAGGTAGCGTTTGGTTTTGTTCGAGGTGGCAGTTTTGGCCTCACCTTTAAGTTTGGTGCCGCTGTGCATGTGGCCACCAGTACTATTTACAGAACTGATGACTGCATGTGCAGGCTAGTTCACGGTATCAAAATGTGAACTGGGCAGCCTATTGTTTGAAGTGATCAGTGGTAGCAACATCCATGATGTATGTGTGCATTTGGCCACTGGTACTGTTTACAAAGGTGCTGTTTACAGAACTAGTGGCTGAGTAGGCATATTATTATTAGTACTGTTATTGTTATCAGGTGTGGCCTTATCTCTAAGTTTTGGTGCCCCTGTGCATGAGGCCAACAGTACTTTTCACAGAACTGATGGCTGCATGTGCAGTGTGGTTAACTGGACACATGAAATTTGTAGGTGGGCAGCTAAAATACAGGCAGTCAATACAAGCCACTTGCTTAACCTGAAGTCTCTATAAAGATTTTACAGTCCACTAATGCCAATCAGTATACAATTGTGCATGTCCTTTGTGGGTATTCTGTGGTTTTGTATGTGGGCTGGGGTTGAAAGTGGGGCGGTATTGCACCTATTACCGTGTATGTACAAAACCTTCATTACAAACAAACATAAATTAATAATTTTAATAAATAGTTATTTGGGTTTAACGCCGCGCGGTAGAATACGGCCATCTCATGGCAGTTAAATAAATAAGATAAAGTAAGTCAAAGATACCTGGGACATAAGAATGCTAAGTAAAGTATAGATTATGATCATGCACAGATGTACATTGGTGGATGTTCTGCGGTTTTGTGTGTTTAACTGGATTGGGGTTGGGAGCGAGTGATACTGCACCTATTACCATGTACGTGTATAAGACATAAGACATTTATTCACCAAGTAAAACGTTACAAGGATTTTTGTGTGGCATGGCCACAGTAAAATATGTCCTCACTTGTAGGGCATTCATCATGTCATACACTTAGTTGGCGATCATCCTATATACAGCACTAAAAGATAGATAAACACAATATTAAACACAAATCAGTCATATGTCACAAATCATGGAATCACGTTGTTCCGTGCATGGTGATGTATTGAGGACAGCTTCTGGAGAAAAAAAAATGCATCTGAATCGAGAGGTTCTGGCTTTAAAAGCACGAAACCGCCGGCCAGAGGGCAGAAGCTCGAAGAGATGATTGGCTGGGTGTGACAGATCTGACAGAATAGTACTGGTGGCCACATGCACAGGGGCACCATGGTGTATGTTCTTGAGCTGTATGCTGATGTGTATGTACAAAACCTACATTACAAACAAACAAAACAAAACAAACAAACAAAATAAATAAATAATTTAAATAAATAAGATAAAGTAAGTCTAAGGTACCTGGGACATATGCATGCTAGGTAAAGGATAGATTAAAAATTATGAACATACACAGATGTGTATGTCCTTCTTTTGGTAGGTGTTCTGCGGTTTTATGTGTGTATTTAGGTAAGGGTTGGGAGCAGGCAGTATGGCACCTATTACCATCTATATATGTGTATATTTTCTTGTTTGCTGATGCCCCCACCCGGATCTGCCCTGGGGGACTTGGGTGGGGTTAGGTACTTTTTAGTTCCCAGGGTCACCCTGGTCAGCCCCACAGGGTGGGTTTCCTTTCTATTCTGGGGCATGTGTTTCTGTCTACCCTTGGTCCATTCACCTGTATTTGTCTTTTTAAAACTCTCCCAACTGTCTGCACTGCCTGTAGCTCTTGATGTTGGATGTGTGTTGCTAGACAGTCTTAGCTTTATTTAGGTCCCATGTTGTAGGTTTATTTAACGTATTTGACCGGCTAGCGACATACATTCAATTTTCTGTTTAGTTTTTTTTTTCACAAGCAGTGCAGGCACGTCCTGAGAAAGCCTTGTTGCTGTCGGGACGTTAAGCAATGTACAATCAATCAATCATTGTTTGCTGATGTGTATGTACAAAACCTTCATTACAAGCAAACAAAATAAATAAATAATTTAAATATATACTTATTTGGGTTTAATGTCGAGCAGGCGACCAATGCGATCTCATGGCGGTTAAATAAAAAAGATAAAGTAAGTCAAGATACCTGGGACATATGAATGCTCAGTAAAGGATAGATTATGAACATGCACTGATGTAAGTGTCGTTTGGTGGGTGTTCTCTGGTTGTGGAGTGGGGTTGGGAGTGGGCAGTATTACCATATATGTGTATGTGAATATCAGCATATGAACAAAACCTACTTTTCAAACAAATAAAAATAAATAATAAATTTAAATAACTAGGACATATGAATACCAAGTAAAGGATATATTATGAACATGCACAGATGTTTGTTCTGTGGTTTTGTATGTGGGGTGGGGAGCAGGTGGTATGCACCTATTACCATATGTGTACATGTTATGTTCACATCATATATGTGTATATGTATGTTCTCATCTTGTATGCTGATGTCCCCCACCCAGGTCTACCCTGGGGGACTTGGGCGGGGTTAACTACTTTTTAGTTCCCAGGGTGACCCTGGTCAGCCCCACAGGGTGGGTTTTCCCCTCTGTTCAGGGGCGTGTGTTTCTGTCTACCCTTGGTACATTCACCAGTATTTACCTTTTTTAAACTCTTCCTACTGTCTGTACTGCTTGTAGCTCTTGATATTGGATGTGTGTTGCTAAAGGGTCTAGTTAGGTTTATTTAGTGTATTAGACCAGCTGGCGACATACATTCAATATTCTGTTTAGTTTGGGTTTTTTCACAAGCAGTGCAGGCACGTCCTGAGAAAGTCTTGTTGCTGTCGGGACGTTAAACAATGTACAATCAATCATTTTATGCTGATGTGTATGTGCAAACATACATCACAAACAAACAAACAAAAAAATAATAAATTAATAAAATAAGTTGGGGATACCTGGGACCTATAAATATGCATGTTAAGTAAAGGATAGATTATGAATATGCACAGATGTATGCATATTGAAAACAAATTTCCTCTCCTTGGTGACCACTACCATACCACTATAGTGATCATGTGCATCAAGGAATTCCTTCCATCCATAATTAAAAGGATAAATAATAAATAAATATGTAAGTGAATACATACATGAATCAATAAAAATAAATAAATAAAACATGTAATATAATAGAAAGGGCTACTATCTGTATTGTGTCTCATGCAGTCCTGATAAAGCTTAATCATAAGAGTCCTTGTGAGTACTTGAGTGCGAATTGGTTGCAAAAACTAAAATTTTATATTTAGGTGTTTATCTGAACATGGTGATTTTGATGGAAACGGTTCGGAGATGGATTTCACTCTGCCTGGCTTGTGCTTAAGACCAGTCGGATACGAGTGTGCTTGACCAGTTAAAAATCCCATCTCCACTAATAAAATAAATTAAAAAAAGAGCAGACCTGCACTTAGAGCCGTTAGGCTGAAAAACAGACGAACAACATGCATGTTGTATCCGGCCAAAGAATGTTGAAGATGGTCGGCAGACACATTGCACAACATGCACAAAGGGAGTTTACTTTCGATATGCTTTCCTCCCACAAAAGACCGAGTTCTATGGAAAAGGCTGTTTTCAAGACCAGGAAAAATAACGTATTTGACGTTGATAAGATGTTCAAATCGAAAATAATCTCTGTTTCAGTTCAGGAGCAAAGTAAAGCTTCATCAACCGTGCGCGTCTGATTGACTTCTTTAGAAGGCTTCTCGCTGACCGCCATTTTGAAACTAGCGACGCGACTATGCTTACCGCATTAAAAATAATACTTTTAAACTTATTTTATCGTATATATGTATGCATGTTTACTTGCTGATGATTTTAATTTACTCACTGGAATAAACTTGTAACTTGTATGCTTGAAATTTTCAATGTTATGCACAAAAAATGTCTTGCACCTTATCCGGGCGGTGTACGAGGACTGGTTCCCTCACATCGAAAAATAGCTTTCGAAAAACACTTCTACAAAAATGTCTCCATCCTAAGGACAAATATTGTTGCCATGCATAAACTATATGGCATTAGCACGTTCGTTTCGTACCTGCAAACCATTGTTACTCTTTTGACGAACTACTTAGTCTGCAGAAATTGCGAAAAGCTGCTGGACTATATCGCTTCATAGGCTTGAGAAAATGGTGACAAAACTAGAACTTCATGATACAATTTTAGTCTTGCTATAATTTGTGTAAAATCAGGTTGACTTTACCAATAGCTACATGATATAATAAGTACACGTGTCACTTGCATGCTCTTCTGAAAGCGCGTCGATTGTGTGACGCGTGATAGTGCGTGCACGCGCGCGCGCTCCAAACATCTCTAAGAGGCATAGATCCTCATGCGCCTGGAGGTATTCGTCACGCTCTTTGCCAACTCAAATACACATTCACTTCGTGTTGGGCCCCATTCACACCTATGTCTTCAGCCATCTGCAGATTGAATATCAGTGTGCTCACCGGCACGGCGCTTACTTGTGTACTGACGAGCAAAGGAAATGCGACATTTTTGGAATCATCGGAAACACGAAAGTGTTTCCGATGATTCCTAAAATGTCGCATTTCCTTTGCTCGTCAGTGTATGTTGACTGACAGATCAGTTGACAGCGACATAGCCTCAGCTAAGACTGGCCTACCCTTCTTTTCACGATCCATGTCAGTGGGCATGCGCTCCAAGAGGTTTCCACTGCCGTCTGAGTGTAACGGAAGGAAATCTCCTGAATACAAAGGAGAAGAAAAGCAGAAAAGTCTTTCACATTACCATCCAAAGTTTATAATTTACGTCAGCCATTTTGTCCAGCCTTATTGTAAGACACATTAAGAAACTACATAGAACTGTACGAAAGATGGGAGAAACATAATCATAATAAGTATGTTCACAAGCAAAAGAATGCAACATTTTTAAATCATCGGAAACACTAACGTGTTTCCGATGATTCCAAAAATGTCGCATATCTTTTGCTCTTCAGTATACGATTTAACGAAAGAGCCAAAAAAACGCAGGAAAGAAAGAATAATAAAGGATATTTAAAGAAAAAACTAAATCCGATGGCTTATTCTGCATAATGCACACCGAAAACAATCCTGTGTGTGTGTGTGTGTGTGTGTGTGTGTGTGTGTGTGTGTGTGTGTGTGTGTGTGTGTGTGTGTGCGTGCGTGCGTGCGTACGTGCGTGCGTGCGTGCGTACGTGCGTGCGTGCGTGCGTGCGTGTGTGAGATAGTCCAATAAATTATGCACATATCTTCCCAGTGCGCAAAGGCCATCGGGCCGACGTCGATATCCGTTGGCACGCGCACGGCGGTGCGTGGGCCGACGGCGGGGGACGTCGGTCAGACGGTCATTTGCGCATTTGGTTGTCAGGTTCTATCCAAAACTGAGTCACTCTTCTGGTCTCTGTTTCAACCCTAATCATGTGTGCTGAGAAGCTCTCACGGTCTGTCAACCAGCTCCTTTACTGGCTCCCCCTTCGCTCCCCTCCCTCCGGCCCCCATCCCCGCCCCCGCCCCCTCCTCCCCCTTCCAACCCCAACCCCTCTTCACTTCCCACTCGCCCTATGTCCTAGTCCAACACACTGAGAAGCTCACACCAAGTCTGTCACCAGCTCCTTTCAGATGCAAGAGGCCATAGAGTCACAAGTCACGAGTGATTATGGTCTCAAAGGCTAATGAAAATCTATGCTTCGGAGAATGCCGCCTAGTTAGGGAGTTATTCAGGATTAAGTGTAAGACTACCAGTCAGATCTAACTGTGGGCTGTATGATGCAACGTACATCTGTGACAGCCACACATTGCCGCAGCGTGAGAAAGTTAAGCGTAAGCCTGCCAGATCGATACGAACTGCGGGCTGTATGATACAATGCATATCCATGGTGCAGGCCTGCGTCAAACCTCAGTCACAATGGTTGCCAGTAAACACGCTGCTATATGAGCGCTGTATGCAACAGATCCATGCTATTAGTGTGCTGTGTATAAAACTGGTTCATCGGGTCTGCACCCGCCAAGTGCAACGCTTGTTGTTAGGCTGACAAAACACACGGATTTCAAAAGGCCGGCTGGTAGCGACAGAGAGCTGGTATTACAAAATGATGCAATGATGTAGTGCTTACCAAGTGACAGATCTGGTATTACAACATGCCGCAATGATGCAGTGCTTAGTAAGGGGACGTAGAAGTGAGAGAGAACTGGCCAGGGAAACATACACACGTGTGGCGACTTTTCTACAGCAACAAGGCGCCTGACACGTCTGCGTCTTCTGTGTAACTCGCCATTGCAGGTAGCCATCGATACTGTTTACAGTACTTCGCACACTCTGTTTACATCACGCACACTGATTACAGTACTACACACACACTGTTTACAGTACTTCACACTCTGCTTACATTACATCACAAACACACTGCTTACAGTACCCCACACACGCACTTTTTACAGTAATTCACGCACACTGCTTACAGTACCACACACACGCAAGAAAAGCTGGACAGTCACCATTGCGTACGGGATGGAAATCAGTGCAGAGAAGACCAAACTGATGACCAATAACACCAGTGGCATTGGCACTGACATCATGATTGGAAGCCCAAAACTGGAAACCGTTAATAAGTTCAAATACTTAGGAGCCATTGTGACAGATGAGGGATCAAAACCAGAAATACTGTCCAGGATTGCACAGACAACAACAGCACTGACAAGATTGAAGACCATATGGAAGGACAGAAACATCACACTCTGCTCCAAGATCAGACTGATGCGCTCCTTAGTCATCTCAGTGTTTTTGTATGCCTGCGAGTCATGGTCCCTCAAAGCAGACCTTGAAAGGAGGATACAAGCCACTGAAATGAGATGTTTTCGAAGGCTGCTTGGCATTTCATACAGAGATCATGTCACAAACGTGGAAGTGGGAAGAAGAATCAGGCAAGCCATTGGGTCATATGAAGACCTATTAGCCATTGTGAAAAAACGCAAACTGAAGTGGTATGGGCATGTCACGCGTTCAGCAGGGCTTGCCAAACAATCCTGCAAGGCACTGTGCAAGGAGGTCGAAGGAGAGGAAGACAGAGGAAAAGATGGGAGGACAATATCTCGGAGTGGACAGGACTGAAGCTGCGCGATACGCTAAGAATGGCAGAGAACAGAGAGGAATGGAGAGAGCTGGTTGCCAAGTCATCACTGGTGCCCCAACGGTCGGCAAGACTACGCGATATAGATAGATAGATAGACACACGCTATTTACATTACATCACACACACTTTTTACAGTACTCTACACTCTACATTACATCACACACGCTGCTTACAGTACCACACACACACTGTTTACAGTACCTCACACACTGCTTACAGTACCACACACACTGTTTACAGCACTTTACACTCTGTTTACATTACATTACACTGTTTACAGTACCCCATACACACAGTCCACAGTACGTCATACTCACACACACTGTTTAAAGTACCTCACACACTGTGTTGACGTGGGTGTCTTGTGGACTGAGTGACGCAAGGACCTGGCTGTGTTGCCATGGACATGTGTTTCTTGTGGACTGAGTGATCCAAAGACCTGGCTGTGTTGACGTTTGTGTCTTGTGGACTGAGAGACCCAAGGACCTGACTGTGTTATCATGGACCTGTGTGTCTTGTGCAATGAATGATTCAAGGACCTGGCTGTGTTGCCATGGACCTGTGTGTGTGTGTTTACTGTTCGCCTGAAAAACCTCTCTGTCCACAATGATATAACTGTTACAATACGACTTCCGGATGACCCCAAGAATTCAGTATCATTGAAGTAACTAAGCGTAAATGACTCACTGTATCTCTAATCTCATATTTATGACAGTGTACTATATTGATTTTTGATCTGTGCAGGCCGGCTAGTTCATGGTATCACTTATCAATGTGAACTGGGCAGCCTATTGTTTGAAGTGATTAGTGGTGGCATCATCCATGATGTATGTGTGCATTTGACCACTGGTACTGACACTGCAGTGGAGAGCACTACCCCTCTGTCTGTGATGGAAGAACTTGACACTCTGCCAACTGTAGACGAACTCAGCAAGGCCATTGACTCCTTAGCATGTGGTAAAGCTCCAGGCAATGACAGTATTCCCCCAGAGGTTCTCAAGGCTGGTAAAAAGAGTGTCCTCCTTGACCACCTCCATGAGCTTTTACTTCAGTGCTGGGAGGAGGGAACAGTCCCTCAGGACATGCGGGATGCCAAAATCATTACGCTCTACAAGAACAAAGGAGACCGCAGTGACTGTAACAACTATCGAGGCATCTCCTTGCTGAGCACTGTGGGAAAGGTTTTCGCTCGCGTGTTGCTGAACAGACTCCCAAGTGTTGGCCGAACGCGTTTACCCAGAGGCGCAGTGCGGCTTCAGACCTCAAAGATCAACAGTCGACAATGATGATTTTCCCATTGAGACAGCTGCAGGAGAAGTGCCGGGAGCAGAGACAGCCACTTTACATCGCCTTTATTGACCTGACCAAGGCCTTCGACTTGGTCAGCAGAAGAGGTCTCTTCACCCTATTACACAGGATCGGATGTCCCCCCAAGCTTCTGAAGGTGGTCACATCCTTTCATGACGAAATGAAAGGTACCGTACAGTATGATGGCTCATCCTCAGAACCCTTCCCGATCCGAAGCGGCGTGAAGCAAGGCTGCGCACTCGCCCCTGCACTTTTCGGCATTTCTTCTCCCTGCTGATGCGCCATGCCTTCAGTCAGTCAGAAGATGGCGTCTTCATCCACACTAGGAGTAAAGGTAGCCTCTTCAACCTTTCACGTCTGCGCGCAAAGACCAAGGTGCGCAGGGTCCTGATCAGAGAGATGCTGTTTGCTGATGATGATGCCCTGACCGCCCACACTGAGGAAGCTCTACAGCGTCTCGTCAGCAGCTTCGCTCGCGCCACCGATGTTTTTGGGCTGACCATCAGCCTGACGAAGACAAACATCATGGGCCAGGATGTCCCAGGTAAATCACCCCTTGCATCTCTATAGGCTATCACACCTTCGAGGTAGTGGAGAACTTTACATACCTTGGCTCAACTATCTCCAATAACCTCTCTTTGAACAACGAACTGGACTCCAGAATCGGCAGGGCATCAACAGCGACCAAGAGAGTGTGGAACAACAGCTTGCTTACCATCAACACTAGGATGAAAGTGTACCAGACCTGTGTGCTCAGCATTCTTCTCTACAACAGCGAGACGTGGAGTTTGTACACCCGTCAAGAGCGCAGACTCAACTCTTTCCATCTGCGCATTCTGAGGAGAATCTTGGGAATCACTTGGAAGGACCGTGTTCCAAACACTGAAGTGCTGACCTAGGCAAACACTCCTAGCATGTACGCACTCCTTTCACAAAGACGCCTACGCTGGCTCGGTCATGTCTGCTGCATGCAGGATGGTAGGATTCCTAAGGACATCTTGTATGGCGAGCTCGCCTCCGGCACCAGACCAACAGGCAGACCAGCGCTTAGATACAAAGATTCTGTAAGCGTGATCTGAAAGCTGGAAGCCTGAATCCCGCAGACTTAGAAGCCACCACCGCAGATCGTGCCAGCTGGCGGCTCGCAGTGAAGACCAGCATAAAGCTGAGCGAGGGAAGGAGAGAAAGCCAGTGGGAGGAGAAGAGGCAGCGCAGACGAAACAAAGAAGAGCCAGTGCCCACAGCAACAGTCACAGGCTTCACCTGTAGCAAATGCAACAGACACTGCCGCTCTCGCATTGGACTGATTAGTCACAGCAGGCACTGCAAATCTTATAAAACGGACTGACCCAGCAAGCGCATATACTCCATTGTCTTCCGAGACAGAAGGATGCCAACAACTATGTACAGAATTGATGGCTGCATGTGCAGGCCGGCTAGTTCATGGTATCACTTATCAATGTGAACTGGGCAGTTTGAAGTGATCAGTGGTGGCATCATCCATGATGTATGTGTGCATTTGACCACTGGTACTGTTTACAAGGGTGCTGTTTACAGAACTAGTGGCTGAGTATACATATTATTAGTACTGTTACTGTTTTCAGGTGTGGCCTTATCTCTAAGTTTTGGCGTCCCTGTGCATGAGGCCAACAGTACTTTTCACAGAACTGATGGCTGCATGTTTAGTGTGGTTAACTGTACACATGAGATTTGTAGGTGGGAAGCTAAAATGCAGGCTGTCAATACAAGCCACTTTCTTAACCTCAAGTCTCTATATATAGGTTTTACAGTCCACTAATCCATCAGTATACAATTGTGCATGTCTTTTGTGGTTGTTCTGCGGTTTTGTGTGTGCATGTGGGGTGGGGTTGAAAGTGGGGCGGTATGGCACCTATTACCGTGTATGTGTACGTACAAAACCTACATTACAAACAAACATAAATTAATAATTTAAATAAATAGTTATTTGGGTTTAACGCCACGCAGGCAACTACGGCCATCTCACGGCAGTTAAATAAATAAGATAAAGTAAGTCAAAGATACCTGGGACATATGAATGCTAAGTAAAGTATAGATTATGAACATGCACAGATGTACATTCTTTAGGTGTGTGTTCTGCGGTTTTGTGTGTGTAACTGGAGTGGGGTTGGGAGCGAGCGGTATGGCACCTATTACCATGCACGTGTATAAGACATAAGACATTTATTCACCAAGTAAAACGTTAAAGGATTTTTGTGTGACATGGCGACAGTAAAATACATCCTCACTTGTAGGGCATTCATCATGTCATACACTCAGTTGGCTATCATCCTATATACAGCACTAAAAGATAGATAAACACAATATTAAACAGAAATCAGTCATATGTCACAAATCATGGAATCATGTTGTTCCATGGATGGTGATGTACTGAGGATAGCTTCTGGAAAGAAACTGCATCTGAATTGAGAGGTGCTGGCTTTAAAAGCACGGAACCACCGGCCAGAGGGCAGAAGCTCGAAGAGATGATTGGCTGGGTGTGACAGATCTGACAGAATAGTACTGGTGGCCACATGCACAGGGGCACCATGGTGTATGTTCTTAAGCTGTATGCTGATGTGTATGTACAAAACCTACATTACAAACAAACAACATAAATAAATAAATAATTTAAATAAATAAGATAACGTAAGTCTAAGGTACCTGGGACATAAATGCATGTAATTCATTCAGTCCTCTCTGCGCCGTCTGGTGCTTGAGGCGACAAATGCATGTAAAGGATAGATTAAAATTATGAACATACACAGATGTGCATGTCCTTTGGTAGGTGCTATGCGGTTTTATGTGTGTATTTAGGTAGGGGTTGGGAGCAGGCGGTATGGCACCTATTACCATCTATATAATATGTGTATATTGTCTTCTTGTATGCTGATGTGTATGTACAAAACCTGCATTACAAACAAACAAAATAAATAAATAATTTAAATAAATAGTTATTTGGGTTTAATGCCGAGCAGGCGACTAATGCCATCTCATGGCAGTTAAATAAATAAGATAAAGTAAGTCAAGATACCTGGGACATATGAATGCTAAGTAACGGATAGATTATGAACATGTACAGATGTACTTGTCTTTTGGTGGGTGTTCTGTGGTTGTGAGTGGGGTTGGGAGTGGGCAGTATACCATGTATGTGTATGAGAACATCAGCATATGTACAAAACCTACTTTTCCAACAAATAAAAATAAATAATAAATTTAAATAACTAGGACATGAATACCAAGTAAAGAATATATTATGAACATGCACAGACGTGCATGTCCTTTAATGGGTGTTCTGTGGTTTTGTATGTGAGGTGGGGAGCGGGTGGTATGCACCTATTACCATATCTGTGTACATGTTATGTTCACATCATTATTACCATATATGTGTACATGTATGTTCTCATCTTGTATGCTGATATCCCCCACCCGGGTCTGCCCTGGGGGACTTGGGTGGGGTTAACTACTTTTTAGTTCCCAGGGTCACCCTGGTCAGCCCCACAGGGTGGGTTTCCTCTCTATTCTGGGGCATGTGTTTCGGTCTACCCTTGGTACATTCATCTGTATTTTCCTTTTTTAAACTCTTCCTACTGTCTGTACTGCCTGTAGATCTTGATATTGGATGTGTTTTGCTAAAAGTTCTCGTTAGGTTTATTTAGCATATTAGACCGGTGTAATGTGTTGAGTTTCATATTCATGAATACATGTACAACTTCAACTCCTCACTAATCGCGGCACTTAGGCGATGCTAGAGTTATCGCTAGGGGCTGGCTACCAAAACATGGCGATCATCATCAACCGATATTTCTGTATGAATACAAAGTCAGTCTGAACACATCAATCAGTGTTGTTTACTCCTTGTATGCTTGACGTCCACGATTCACGCACCACCAACAGTACTCCAAACATTACATTGGCGACGAGGATTGCAGTAAGTCCAAGTTATCACTGTGACTGACTTTTCTGTTCGACCACGTGCTCGGGGAAAAAAAAACGTTACTGCGCTAGAAGATGGCCGCTCTACCAGCCTACCAGTCGTTCGACTGCGCCCCAGAGGGAAGAGCTGTGCGCTGGAGGAAGTGGGTTCAACGACTCAAAACATTCTTCACAGCCTACGAAATAAACGATGTTGATCGACAAAAAGCTCTTCTTCTTACATTCGGCGGCGATGAACTGAATGACATTGTTGACACTTTCCCCGACGAAGCACTTCGTCTCGGTGCTAACGACACTGTTTTCTCGAAGCTGGTAGACACTATCACTGCTCATTTCAACCCGCAAACTAACGTGGAATACCAACGGTACGTCTTCCGCAAAACAGAACAAAAATCAGGCAACATTGACGAGTACTACTCTGAGCTTAAACAGCTTGCTGAAACCTGTGGATTTGCCGATGCATCGTCTGAAATCAAATCGCAGCTGATTGCTGGATGCAAGTCGTCGAAAGTCCGAGAAAAGGGTCTATCAACCCCAGCTATGACCTTAGCTGATCTTCTCACGTTTGCACGTACCCTGCAACTGACCACCCAGCACTCACGAGCCATGCATACTGAGATCAATAAACTTGATGCTCATCATCACCATGCCAGTGGCAGTCGTCTTCGCCATCAACAACCACGACAACTATCTCAGCAACCATCCAAGTGCAGAAACTGTGGTGGTGATTGGCCGCACAAAGGTGGACAGAAATCTTGCCCCGCCTTCAACAAACGTTGCAATTCCTGCACTAAACTACACCATTTTGCTTCAGTTTGTCGTTCACAGCCTGTGACACACACACACGGACCGTTGAATGCATCGAAACACCAACCTGGTGGCTACCGTCATCGCAACAAGCCCAGATCTAACGTTCACCATCTTGACAACCCAGATGATGAAGCCAGCGTTATCAAGACTGAATCTGACAGCTCCAGCGAGACTGAATATATCTTCATGACCTCTAACATCAGCAGTCGACTTCCTCACTTCGTAGTGACAGTGCAAGGACATGGGTTTGAGTTTCTAGCAGACTCCGGTGCTACTATTGACATTCTATCAAAAGATGACTATGATCTGATCACACCCAAGCCTTCGTTACATCCATCGAACAAGAAGCTTTCTGCGTATGGGAGCAAACATGCCATTCCTGTCATTGGTGCCTTCAATACTGTCGTCCAACACAAGGGAAACACAACAAAGACGACAATCCATGTCGTCCAACAGAAATAAAAAGCTATCCTTGGCTGGAAGACATGTCAAGAACTAGGCCTACTCGTTACCGTGCATCACATCAAGCCTGAACACGAAAAGCTGCAAGACGAATTTTCCGATCTCTTTGGTGGTGTAGGCACACTGAATGACCAGAAAATCCAACTACATATCGACAAGACTGTCCAACCTGTAGCACGACAATACCGACGTGTTCCATTTCATGTGCGAAAAGACATTGAAGAGCAACTGCGGAAAGACGAAGAACTTGGCATCATTGAAAAAGCTACTGGACCAACACCATGGGTGTCTCCAGTTGTCGTCGTGCCCAAACCCAAACAGCCAGGAAAGGTGCGTGTCTGCGTCGACATGCGTGCGGCAAACAAGGCAATTCGTCGCGAACGTCATGCCACACCAACTCTCGACGAACTAAAGACCATGTTTGCTGGGGCCACCGTCTTTAGCAAACTTGATTTAACGCAAGGGTATAATCAACTAGAGTTAGACCCTTCTTCGCGATACATCACTACCTTTGCCACGCACATGGGGCTCTACAGATACCGTCGTCTTTTCTTTGGCATAAACTCTGCAAGTGAGATATTTCAAGAAACTGTCCGTCAATGCCTAGCAGGACTCGACGGTGTTGTAAACATCAGTGACGATATCATGTGCTTTGGAACAAATCAAGCGTACCATGACCGCAACCTTCGTGCACTATTCAAACGTCTTCGCCAGAAAGGACTCACACTGAACAGTGAAAAGTGTGTGTACAACAAGGAATCCCTTGAGTTTCTTGGTCACATCTTCGGAAAGGATGGCATCAAACCAAGCCAGGACAAGCTTGACACAATCCTCCATTTACCTACGCCAAGCAGCGCTTCCGAAGTCCGCAGCCTACTTGGGATGATGAACTTTTGTGGTGCTCACCACATCCCCAACTACGCAACGCTGACGCATGAACTACGCATCCTCACCAAGAAAACTACGTCATGGTCTTGGACACAGGCAGCGCTCGCGAAACTGAAAGCAGCCCTCAGTCAAGCTACCACGCTCGCATACTTCAACCCGCGTAAGGCCAGTGAAATCTACACTAATGGCAGCCCTGTGGGTATTTCAGCTGTCCTCACGCAAGATGGCCGTGTGATCCAGTTTGCAAGTCGACCCCTCACCCCAACAGAGCAACGATACTCTCAAACAGAACGAGAAGCTCTCGCAGTGACTTGGGCGTGTGAGTATTTCCACATTTACATCTACGGCGCACCATTTACCGTCCACACTGATCACAGACCCATTGTCTCGATCTTCAACAACCCCCGCTCAAGGTTGTCAACGCGCATCGAACGATGGGCGATGAGACTTCAGCCATATCAGATCACTGTCAAGTACCGACCAGGTGCAGACAACCCTGCAGACTATCTCAGCCGTCACCCAGTTCCACAAGCCTTAAGTGACCGTGAAGAGAAAATTGCAGAAGAATACGTCAACTACGTCACCGAGAACTGCATCCCCAAAGCGATGACTGTTGATGACGTTGCTGCTGAAACCGCGTCTGACCCTACCCTCACCGCAGTAATCCATGGGCTTCTCACCAACCAGTGGCACAAGCATGAACAAAACATCGATATATCGACATTTAACACACTTCATCAGTGTCGCTCTGAGCTATCCCTAGCCTCAGGTGACCGAGTGATCTTAAAAGGCAATCAGGTCGTTCTCCCTACATCACTCCAGGATCGAGCTGTGAAACTCGCCCACTCCGGTCATCAAGGCACAGTCAAAACAGTCGCCCTGCTACGCGAAAAAGTCTGGTTTAAAAACTTGCAACACCACGTTGAAGTGACTGTGAAAAACTGCATGAAATGCCAGATTTCAACTCCCACCCCTGCGCGTGAACCCTTGAAGATGTCACCCCTCCCTAGTGCACCATGGACCGAAATCTCTGCAGACTTTGGACATCTTCCCAACGGCAAGTACATCTTGGTCGTCATGGACGAATACTCCCGCTTCCCGGTCGTCGACATTATCGACTCGACGTCAGCTCGAAGCGTCATTCCCAAATTCGACAAGATCTTTGCAGAATTCGGCATTCCTGAGTCTCTTAAAACAGACAATGGTCCCCCTTTCAATAGCGCTGATTTTGCCATGTACTGTGCTCACATGGGTATCAAACACAGAAAAATCACCCCCTTATGGCCCCGTGCAAAAGCAGAAACTAAACGTTTCATGCGTTCCATCAAGAAGACCCTCAAAAGTGCGACAACCCCCAACCTCAAGCAGGAAATGTATAGATTTCTCCTTGACTACCGCACTACCCCACACTCCACAACCGGTGTTCCTCCCGCTTCCCTGCTCTTTGGCAGAAACCTCAGGTCTCGACTGCCTCAAGTCCCTCAAACCCGAGATGATCATGCTGTCAGACAGCGTGATGCTGCTCAGAAAGCCCTCATGAAGGAATTTGCTGACAACAAGGCCTATGTCAAACCATCTCGCCTCCAGATTGGTGATCCTGTCCTCCTTAAGACTCATGACCCCACCAAGGCTGACACTCCACGCCAACCGACTCCGCTGGTCGTCACCAACAAGAAAGGGTCCATGATCACGGCTCGGCGAGGTCAACAAAAGATCACCCGAAACAGCAGCTTCTTCAAGAAGGCTCCTAGACCCCCTTCCGCTGCTGAACAGGAACCCGACTCATTCCCTGACCCGACAACGCCAAGTGGTCTTGACTGCGCACCCCAGCCTCCAACCCCTGCAGCTTCACCCAGTCCCTACCATGCCAGAAGGTCTGCGCGTCAAGTTCACATGCCAAAACGATTCGATGATTATATTTTGAACATAACCCTAAAAGACTCTGGTGAAAGACCCAGTGAAGCGTGACCAGCCTGCACCAATATTTGTTTTTTCCTTATTTTCACAAAGACTCTGGTGAAAAACCCAGTAGGGCGCTTACCCGCACCGTTGTGTTAGTTTTGTCTTCGAGGCTGTTGTGTTCATTTCATTTAATAGTTTTAAGTGCTAGTCATAATCAGCAGTGATAAGTGGAATCTAGTCACATTGTGTTCATGATATCATTATGCTCCACCTCTTGTATTAGCCTCATTTATTTATGTTTGAGTTAACAACCTACTAATGCAAGAATTCTTTCAACAAAGGGAAGGAAAGGAAAAGGAGAAAAGATTGTAATTGTGATCACATGCATTTTTTTTTTCATCCAAGGAAGGAGGTGATGTAATGTGTTGAATTTCATATTCATGAATACATGTACAACTTCAAGAAAACTAACTCCTCACTAATCGCGGCACTTAGGCGATGCTAGAGTTATCGCTAGGGGCTGGCTACCAAAACATGGCGATCATCATCAACCGATATTTCTGTATGAATACAAAGTCAGTCTGAACACATAAATCAGTGTTGTTTACTCCTTGTATGCTTGACGTCCACGATTCACGCACCACCAACAGTACTCCAAACATTACAACCGGCTGGCAACATACATTCAATATTCTGTTTAGTTGGTTTTTTTTTTTTTTTTTTTTTTTTTTTTTTACAAGCAGTGCAGGCACGTCCTGATAAAGTCTTGTTGCTGTCGGGACGTTAAGCAATAAATCAATCATTGTATGCTGATGTCATTGTATGCTGATGTGTATGTGCAAACAAACATCACAAACAAACAAATAAAAATAAATAAAATAATAAATTAATAAATAAAATAAGTCGGAGATACTTGGGACCTATGAATATGCTTGCTAAGTAAAGGATAGATTATGAACATGCACAGATGTATGCATATTGAAAACAAATTTCCTCTCCTTGGTGGCCACTACCATACCATTTGTGATTAAGTGCATCAAGGAATTCCTTCCATCCATAATTAAAAGGATAAATAATAAACAAATATGTAAGTGAATACATAAATGAATCAATAATAAATAAATAAATAAATATGTAATATAATGGAGAGGGCTACTATCTGTATTGTGTCTCATGCAGTCCCGATAAAGCTTGATCATAAGAGTTCTTGTGAGTACTTGAGTGCGGATTGGTTGAATGTGTTGCAAAAACTGAATTTTTTTTATATTTAGGTGTTTAGCTGAACATGGTGATTTAGATGAAAACGGTTCGGAGATGGATTTCACTCTACCTGGCTTGTGCCTAAGACCAGTCGGATAAAAGTGTGCTTGACTAACCAGTTGAAAATCCCACCCCCACTAATGACTAAAAAAAAGATCAGACCTACACTTAGAGTCGTTAGGCTGGAAAACAGAGGAACAACATGCATGTTGTATTTGGACAAAAAGTCTTCAGACTGTTGAAGATGGTCGGAAGACACAATTCACAACGGGAGTTTACTTTTGATATTCTTTCCTCCCACAAAAGACCGAGTTCTATGGGAAAGGCTGTTTTCAAGACCAGGAAAAATAACGTATTTGACGTTGATAAGATGTTCTTCAAAGTTCAAATCGAAAATAATCTCTGTTTCCCTTCAGGAGCAATGTAAAGCTGCATCAACCGTGCGCGTCTGATTGACTTCTTTCGAAGGCTTCTCGCTGACCGCCATTTTGAAACTAGCGACGCGACTATGCTTACCGCATTAAAAATAATACTTTTACACTTATTTTATCGTATATATGTATGCATGTTTACTTGCTCATGATTTTAATTTACTCACTGGAATAAACTTGTAACTTGTATGCTTGAAATGTTCAATGTTATGCACGAAAAATGTCTTGCACCTTATCCGGGCCGTGTACGAGGACTGGTTCCCTCACTGCGAACAAATAGCTTTCGAAAAACACTTCTACAAAAATGTCTCCATCCTAAGGACAAATATATATATATACCATATGGCAATAGTACTTTCGTTTCGTACCTGCAAACCATTGTTACTATTTTGACGAACTACTTACCTCTGCAGAAATTGCGTGAGCCGCTAGACTACAATAGGAGATATTAAATTTGAAACGACACATGACGGCAAGGTGTCCCAGGAAGGAACATGATGTGTATTTTTTTTTAATCGTCTTTATCCTCGTTTGGTATTTGTACAATAGATCTGCGCTGACGGTTCTGTAAAATTTCTGCCGTTGTGTTTGATGCTGACTGCAGGACAAACAAGGAGTTGGTGGTGGTGGTGGTGGTGGGGGAGGGGGGGGAATTGGGGGGAACACACCTGTCGCCTAGTTATTTCGAATAATTTTTCCTTTCATATTTCAAATCAAAACTGTGTTTAAATCTTAATTTTTAAATTTTCATCGATACCATTGTTAGTTCTTTTCATTGCGAATGGAAACGGAGGAGGACTGGTAAACTCAGAGAGCGAATGTGCACTTGTGAATAAGCCGATTGAATTTTTTTTAAAGACGATCACGGGAATTAAAGAGAAAATGTTTTGTCTTGTTCGCTGTTTCTGTTCTTTACAATGTAAACACGTTGACATCCACACGTTTCGAGTAAAATGGAATATGACTTTATCACTAGACACAGGAATACAAACACACCTGCTAAAAATGTGTGTACTTTGTCCGTTTTTATTCTATGTTTGTTTTCCAGTGGACTATAAGTACGAGAAATTGAGAATACTTCAAATTCGTTATCTCCATAAATCAAACCGTTCTTTTCTTTTTAAGTCTCTTCTATTTATAGAAGGGACTTTTTACGATGGGTCGCGGTGGGGCGAATTTATAGCATGTCTATGATGTCAAAGTCGGGCAGGCCTAAACCTCTGACACCTGAAGTAACCAGATAAAATTTACGTCATGTCTAGTTACGCTACCCTCGCTGCTGAACGTACATTTGGCGCGAAACGCCGGATGTGCGTATGTATGTGTGTGTGTGTGTGTGTGTGTGTGTGTGTGTGTGTGTGTGTGTGTGTGTGTGTGTGTGTGTGTGTGTGTGTGTGTGTGTGTGTGTGTGTGTGTGTGTATGTAAACAAGATAAAGTCCGATATTGCTGTACGCACAAGCTTTAAACTTGGCGAAATATTTTCTTCAAAGGGTGGCTAAGAGAGCCTCCGAGCATATTGTAACTGGATGTTTCATTGAAGACGTAAAAGACCGTTCATAGGAGGTCGTTTGACCCAGATTAAAGTCCGTAATTTTTGTCATATTTACTTGACATTTTAGATATTGTTAGTTTGGAAAAAAAAACACACAAAAAAACATTGGATGAGTTCGTTAGCCAGCTTTGTTCCCTTTCAACTTCTTCCGTACAAATTAATTCTTTGGGAAAAAAAATAAAACAGTAAAAAACCTTGACATCTGGAGAAAGTCAGACAGTGGCGGTGACGTAAAAGGAGCAACTCCGTCACCACGCAGACATACTCCAAATATGGCGTAATTCTCTCTCTCTCGCTCGCTTCCTCGCTCTCACACATATGCGCGAATCGCCAAGAGGCATAGATCATCATGCACCCGGAGGGCGCATGAACATTTGTGCCTCTTGAGGATATTTGGAGCTCGCGCGCGCGCACGCACGCACACGCACGCGCATACGCACACATCGACGCGCTTTCAGAAGAGCATGCAAGTGTACTTAGTATGTCATGTAGCTAGTTAAAGTCAACCTGATTTCACATAAATTAGAGCAAGTCTGAAATTGTACCGTGAAATTCTAGTTTTGTCACCATTTTCTCAAAGCTTGAAGCGAAAGCGTAACTCATATCACGTTAAATATAAAATTACGTAAAAACAAACAAATACATAGTGACAAATGACGTTTGATAAACCAATGACGCGTATGCCTACACGATTTGACACATCTGCGGAGCTTTTTATAAAAGGAAATCTTTCAACATCAGAATCAAATCAAAGACAGTAGGTAAGGACCCTCCACAACGAAGACATCTCTCATATGGAAGGGACTTTGTGGGTCATCCTATCTTATTTCAATATTAGTGTGTCTTCAAAGGAAGAAGTAAACACAACACAACACAGAGACACAACAGAATCAGCTAGCATAAAAAATCAGATCAATAGGAAAGCCAAAGCAGAGTATTTGAAAAAATGTTTGCGACTAAATTAATTTTCTATACTATATCTAAGTGTTGAGACAAAAATGACGTCAGATGTTTTTTTTTTTCTCAGTACTTTGTCGTGGCGAAACAATTGTTTTAATTAAGCCAGTTCCTTCTGCTGGTTGATCCTGTTGTGTTACACTACAATAGGGGTGTAGGGGGCTCTGGGCAATTGGGGTGTATAGATAGAGGTAATACCTTTGATGTTCGGCAGCTGCGTCCTACATAGGACGGACGGGCATCACTGGTCCTCATCCATCTCCTTAATCTCTCACGTGCTGGCTCCAAGCGCCACACCCTGACAAACAACCTCAGCTGGTGGGCTAAACCACGTGAGGGGGTGGTGTTCACATTGCACCACTAGGCGGATGAGCTGTTTCTGACAGCCAGTGGCTAGAGGACGGAGGAGATCAGGTTGGATCCAACGGCCAAATGTGGGGGAGTAAACCCTTCAAATCAGGAGTGGAGCCCCGAAGGCAGACAGCTGCCTGTATTCACGCACTGTTCTGGCAGCTCCTGCAGCCAAACTGGTGCCAAACGTACTGCTTTGCATTCCTTTGGACTACATCAGCGAGGCCGAGAGGGGGATCTTGACGACTGGGCATCCCAGGATCTCCACACACTTTTGCCCAGGCTTGCGCCCTGGAGAGGTCACTTCAGTGACTGACCCAGCAAGCGCATATACTCCATTGTCTTTCGAGACAGGATGCCAAACACACACTACAATATCAGATCACATCAGTCACCATGATGTGATGACTTCCGTTGTCATATAAAAGGATGGCAACTAGAAAGCAAACCCAAAAAGAATAAATAAATTTAAATACTTTAATGTCGTGCTTTTTTTGTTTGTGAATGAGTTTTAAAAAAATTGGCATTATCCTCACCAGGTCTGCCTGGGTGATACATAGTGTCTTATGAGCCCTATTGGTCGCAGGGACTCATCAGCAGACACGCCGCATGTTTGTAATTGCCCGCAGTTTTCAAGCTTGGTAAGCACCTCTTGCAGCAGAACGTGCACTTTTGCAAGTTAATCTTCGTTTGTACAACTACTTGTTGTCTCGTCGGCAGTTGATGAAGATGTACTTTCATTTGACAAAACAATTTGTTGGGGTACTTATTTCCATTATAGTTTTGCCCTCTTTCATATGATCAGAAGGGACGACTCCGAAGTTCTTTCTAACACGTTATTTTGTGTGTGTGTGTGTGTGTGTGTGTGTGTGTGTGTGTGTGTGTGTGTGTGTGTGTGTGTGTGTGTGTGTGTGTGTTGTTGTTGTTGTTGTTGTTGTTGTTGTTGTTGTTGCCAGTTACGCTATTATCTGTCGAAAGCGGATTTTAATGTTCAGATCAACATGTTCATCGATGGTGTGCTTTATAATTCGGTTAAATTCCGTCCCACAATGATAACATGTAAAATTCACATTTCTGCCTGAAACATGAAGCGAAATGCTCCTATAAAAGTATCATACAGGTAATTATTCAGTTAATAAATGAATCCCCGACAAAGTTTACCTCAGACTGATGCGTAATGCAAAAAGCATATATTTATGTAAATATATAGATTTTTCAACTGAGACCCATTTTCTTAGGTCAGTTAAATCTTAAATACATTTTAAAACAAAGACATTCAATTTTAGTTCACGTTTGTAGCATACAGTTCAAATTCCGAGGAATAGCCATGACACTTTTTGGTACAGTTTACTACTGTCCATTGCGAGAATATTTCAGTTGTCGTTTGGTGACACAATTTGGTTTCACAATTATCACAGACGTCTCTGTGCTAACAGGCATACACACAAACAGGTATTTACACTGCGGGCATCTTGATTATGTAAAAACATTGCTCATACACAAACAACATTCGTGCTGGTGCTGGTTCTTATCCAAGGTGGCAGCCGGTGCATATCCAGTTCGTAAACAGGCAGTGTGCTTGTTCATATCCGAAGAATCTGCACTACTTAAAAATAATTTCGTACTGTGAAAATACCAAAGTATCCTAGGTCACCAAATTCTGTATTTTGACTGTAATGAAAGCAAGGACGCGTATCTGCATGAAAGTAACTAAAATCAACTTGTTTCTTTTCATGGGTTTGCTTTTAATTCAGAAAATAGGAAATAAATTTCGAGCGTTCATACGCGCTAAGAAGTATTTCAAATTTACTGCTACACATAAGGAGCTAACCTCGCTGCTGAACGTACATTTGGCGCAAAGCACGGTATGTGCGTATGTATGTATGTATGTTTGTGTGCGTATGCATGTAAACAAGAGAATCTCCGATATTTCTGTACACACAAGCTTGAAACTTGGCGAAATACTTTCTTAAGTGGGTGGCTAAGAGAGCCTCCGAGCATATTGCAATTGAATGTCTCATTGAAGACATAAACAACCGTTTATAGGAAGTCGGTTGACCCAGATTAGAGCCCGTAATATTTGTCATAAATTATTTACTTTAACATTTGCATATAGCTAGTTTGGAGAAAGACATTAAACGGGTTCGTTAGCCAGCTTTGCATACTTTCAACTTCTTAGTAACAAAATGAGATGAACCATAACCCACAAAGTCCCTTCAACATGAGAGATGTCTTCGCTGTAAAGGTTCTCTACCTTTTGTTTTTGACTTGATTCTGATGTTGTAATAATTATCTACTTTTGAAAAAGCCTCGCAGATGTGCCAATGCGCCATAGTGAACTCTATAAGGGGCGAGCGCATTACATAAACATCATTGGTTTGTCAAACGTCATTTGTCATGACGTATTTTTTCCTTTTTTACGTAACTTTATATTTAACGTAATATGAGTTTCGCTTTTGCTTCAAGACATTGAAAAATGGTGACAAAACTGGAATTTTACGGTACAATTATAGTCTTGGTATAATTGGTGTGAAAGCAGGTTGACTTTACCTAGGTACATGCTATATTAAGTACACCTGCATGCTCTTCTGAAAGAGCGTCGATGTGTGTGTATGCGTGTGCGTGCGTGCATGCACGCGCTCCAAACACCCACAAGAGGCATAGATGTTCATGAACCCTCCGGGCACATGAGCATCTATGCCTTTTGGCGATGCACGCATATGTGAGAGAAAGAACGAGCAAGCTAGAGAGAGAGAGAGAGAGAGAGAGAGAGAGAGAGAGAGAGAGAGAGAGAGAGAGAGAGAGAGAGAGAGAGAGAGAGAGAGAGAACGAACGAACGAAACTTTATTTTCCAAGGATTGAGATATTAGGCGAGCAGGCCTTTCTTACATTTTGTCCTTGCTAAGCTACTTTAAAAAACAACAACTAAAAAACAACAAAAACTAACTAAATAATAACGACACACACACACACACACACACACACACACACACAAACACACACACACACATACATGTACTCGTGCACATGCGCACTTTTGTACATACACATGCACACGTACGTGCACACATATCTAACATTTAGGTAGGTAGGATATTTTGTGTACTATTATCAAAAACAAGCTGGAAAACAGTAGAAAAAAAAAACGATTTGAAGGCTAGATGGGAAGCAGAAAAAAAAAACTAGCGAAAAGCGAGAACATGAAGCGTATCATGTCTAGAAACAAAGAAGAAGAAAGGATCAGCATTTCGTTGTCTTAGAAAGGTAATCATGTACTCTACTTTTAAACAGAGAGAGGGACGTGGTTTTTTTAATAGTGGGAGGAAGTGATTTCCATAAAACAGCACCTGAATAGGACAGACTAGATTTGTACAGGTCTATACGGGGCCTTTTTATAGAAAGACTGTTCCTGGAGATGCTGTATTTCTTTTCAGTTGGCGAAAAAAGTCTAGATAAGTAAGGTGGAGCTTTGTCGTTAAGAATTGTGTGCATCAGTACACATTTGTTTAGTGCGAGGTGCGTAACCAGAGGGAGAAGTCCAATGGCCTGCAGCTTGGCATCAGTGGATAAAGCCGGATCAGGGAGGATAAGCTTAGCAGCGCGCTTGTATAGTAAGTTTATCTTCTTGAAGTGATTTTCACTGCAGCCATCCCATATTGTTGAGGCATAATCAATGTGTGGTTTAATGTAGGCATTAAAAAATAGTTTGCGCGTCTTAAGGTCAATGATCTTTTTAAGTTTGGAAAGTAGAAACAACTTTTTGGACAAATGTTTTCACATATAGATTAGGTGGTTTTGTCGGCTTAGATCATCATCTATTATTACTCCAAGCAGGCGGTGTTGACTGACCTGCTCAACTGGGATGGAGTCAAAAAGAAAAGTTGAGTGATGGAGGTTGGAGCTGATGTTTCTGGCGGGTTGTGATAAGCATACCTTTTGTTTTTGTGGGATTTACAAGCATGCGATTTTCATTACACCACAGAGAGACTTCATGAAGGCTCTCTTGAAGATTATTTGCAATTTCAGGCACAGTTTTACCAGCGGAATGTAATGTTGAGTCGTCGGCAAACATGTCACACTCAGCCTCGGTACACGTTACATGTAGCGGTAGATCGTTAATGAAGATACAGAACAGTAGTGTGCCTAAAATAGACCCCTGGGGCACTCCATACTCAACAACTTGTTCAGAGGAACATTTTCCATTGACGTAGACTGTTTGCGTTCTTTTTGTAAGATAGGAGTTCAGAAACGAAAGAGCTGACGGGCTCTTATTGTTGAAGTAAGTGGCAAGCTTTTTTTTTTAATAAGATAGTGTGATCAATAAGATCGAACGCTTTCCTTAGATCCAAGAAGACAGCACCAGCCATTTTATTATCATTTATGCTGTTGACCCACAAATTCACTATTCATGCGAGTGCAGTGTGACATGAATGCTTGGGACGAAATCCTGACTGGTAATGACAATAGGGACCTTTCTTCAAGAAATTCCAGAAGATGTTTGTGAACATGCTTTTCCAGAGGCTTCGAGAGAACTGATAGAAGGAAATCGGGCGAAAGTTACTTATTTCAGAGGAATCTTTTGCTTTAGGAACAGGCACTATTTTTGATTTTTTGAAATCTACTGGGAAGATATTTTTTGTATACACAGGTTATAAATGTATGTAAGAGGTTCCACTATGTATGGCTGCGACAGGTCAAGGATATATCCACTGATACCATCACTGCCCGAAGATGTTTTCTTTTTTAGGATGGAAATGTATTTGCCTACCTCGTGTACAGCAATATCAGGGATGATGAAGACATCATCTGAGAACAATCTTTGCTTACAGAACTTTGTTAGCTTCTCTGGAGTAGAATATATCGACTGATCGCGATTGTGAGAACTGAGTAAGTCTTTGGGGGCTGATAGAAAGTGGTTATTAAACTCCTCAGCGGAGAGGTTTTCTGGAATGGTATTGCACTGTTTACGCGTGTTGTTGATAAGCGTATTTAGTGCTGTCCAGATGGAGGAAGGGTTTCTGTCTGCTTCGACTGTTTTGGTTACAAACAATCTCTGAGCCTCTGTAACTAAGTACTTAACTTTATTTGGCAATCTTTTAAATTCTTGAAATTTCTTTTCTTTTTTTAGCGTTAGTTCTGTCCGCCATTGCTTGTTTGATTTCGCCGGTTATCCATGAGGGAGGCTGGCGGGATCGGACTCGCTTTCATCTTTCTGGCGCATGTTTGTTTAGCACCCCGAGGAACAGATCAAGTAAGACAGACACAGCCCTATCTGGGTCAGTACAATTGTACATATCCTGAAAGGTTGTAAGGCTAAGATCATGTAGAAAAGCATCTTTGTTTAGTTTTTTAAAGACCTATAGATAATATACACATGTTGATCCCTCCTTTGTTTGGGCATCTTGCACGACCATGTACAGGTGATGGGAAAATGATCACTGACAGCTAATGGGGGGACGCTGGTCTCTAGTACTGACTTACAGTTGTTGGTATAGATGTGATCAATGAGTGTAGCAGATGATTGGGTTATTCTAGTAGGAGTTTGGACAAGTTGTTTCAACCCAAAAGGAGTTGTTGTCGATTGCCACGTGGGATTTGTTTTCAGTAAGTCAATGTTAAAATCACCTAGCAGCAGTACATCTTTGTCAGTGTCATTCACTTTATCCATCATCTGCACAAAGTCATCATACCACTCGACAGTGGACGATGGATTTCTATATACATAACCCATTATAATTGGCGATGAGTTATTAACTTTTACTTCTAGCCATACACACTCGATCTCAGTTGACTCCAGATCATCACGTCTGTGTACCATACGTGCAATCGAGATATGGACATAAACAGCAATCCCTGTGTGTTTGAGGGTGTTTGGGTCACGACGAATTAAGGAAAAGTTTGGAATGCACAGAGTTTCGTCGCTAATTCTTGAGTCCAGACGTGATTCCGTTAGCCCAAAGAGATGGAAGTGTGGAGGCTGGTTTAAAAATATTGAAATGTCAGGAACCTTATTGTAAAGGTGAAATACATTAAGGTGCCAGACCTTCAGCCCGTGGGCATGCATGTAATTGTTTGATGGTGTACACATTTTGATGACGAAAATGTAAATATAAAGTTTTCAATATCAGAAACTCAGTGAAACAGTCCAGTCACTGAAAGGAGTGCGAGAGTTTGGAATAAACCAAATCCACATTATAATCACCACAACTGTCAAAAATAACTTGAATGATAGTTTGTAGAACTGTCTACTCGCATTCAGCACAACACGTTTGGCTATGCAATATAATCACTAATCATTACATTTAGTCCGGCTTACAAAAATGGTGTGTATGCCGGTCAGTCACAAGTCAAACGCGCAACTGTACTGTAGGGGTCAACCATAGTACAAATAGTCCAACGATTTCTCTAAACTGTCAGACACATGTTACTGTGATATGGCCGCATCGCATATAAACCAAAAACATCGCAAATGTTAATGTCAAATCTATGAGGTGAAACTAGAACAACAGCACAGTAAACCGTTACGTACAAAAATGTCACCGTTAGATCGAACGATTGTCAGATGAGTGCTCGGCACACTAAAACAGATTAAACGAGAACTGGAATCAAACAATATTAATAACACATGGGCTCACACACCTGTGTTCTTATGTACCACGCATTGCTACAAGTCAGACGGATGAAGGGATCAAAATGAAGTCATATGATATTTTCTTTTCAGATTTATACTGATGTTCACTAAGTTCATGAAAAGCAAGAAGTGAAATTAGTTCAAGTTGAGCCTACACTCAACAAAAAAAAAATAAATAAATAAAATTAAATTAAAAAAATAACAGTCTTCTAGTTGGATGGGGTCCGGTAAAACCAACTCTTTTAGGCCTGGAGGCGTGTTAGCTGAACATCCGATTTACGCTGGAAAGAGATGGACAACGATAGCACAAGTGCAGTAACAGCGGATAAGATTAGCGCCTTAAAGACGCAAAGCTATTCCGGCACTATCCCGGAACTATCATCGTCCAACATTTCCCGATCAGGCATGAAGGAGTTAATCTAACCGAAACGCTGGAGACATGTTTTACAGATCAGAGAGAGAGAGAGAGAGAGAGAGAGAGAGAGAGAGAGAGAGAGAGAGAGAGAGAGAGAGAGAGAGAGAGATGATGATGATGATGATGATGATGATGAAACTTTATTTATCAACGGTAAAAAGTTTTGACAGAAACAAATCGTCATTTTACAAACTTGCCGTTGCTAACATCTACAACATAAAATAGATTAAAAGATAATAATAATAATAATAATAATAATAATAATAATAATAATAATAATAATAATAATAAAGAATTATATTTACACATATTATTTCATGCAACAATAAAAAAATTTAAAAAATATATATATTACACAAAATAATAACACTCAACATTCATCTTATACCATACACACACACACATACGCACGCACACACACACACACACACACACACACACACACACACACACACACACACACATACAAACAATATAGATAAATACATATATTACATGAAAGCATTAACCATCAGGGTTTGTTTAAATGCCCAGTGTTGTTATGTTTGGCTCATCAGGTAATCGAAAAGTTTCGTTTTAAAGATTCCAAGCGAGGCTATAGTCTTCAAATGTGCAGGAATAGTGTTCCATACAAACGGTCCAGAAAAGGATAAACTAGTTTTAAAGAGGCCAATTCTAGGCAGAGGTAGGGGTAGAGAGAGAGAGAGAGAGAGAGAGAGAGAGAGAGAGAGAGAGAGAGAGAGAGAGAGAGAGAGAGAATGACAATGACAATGATTCTTTATTTTACAACGGTGAAAGTTTTGGCTGGCACAACTATTTTTCGAACTTGCCGTTGCTAATCTAATCTACAAATAATGCACAAAGTGTGAAAATATTATATGGAAAAAAAAGGGAAAAGAAGAAGAAGAATAAATGATATAAAAACAAAACAAAACCAGCAACAACAACAACAACAGCAAAAACGTGCACACACACTCATACACACACACACACACACACACACACACACACACACACACACACACACGCACACACTGAGTAATATAGGGTCGCAGTGAAAGTATTAAGATAATGACGTGAGGTAATTGAAAATACTGGCTCTAAAATACGAAAGGGTTGTTGATGTTGTAACTTTCCTAGGCAAATTGTTCCACAGGCTATGGCCTGAGAACGCTAAACTTGTCTTGTAGAGATCGATTCTAGGTCGTGGTACAATAATGAATTGCCTTGATCTTGAGTACGTTGGTGATGGAAAGGAAAATATTTTTTTGATATAATCAGGCATTGTTCTATTCAATGTTTTGAACATAATTATTCCCTTATTGTACATTAAGTGATTTTTCAGGGGAAGAATCTCTAAGGTTTTCAGTTTATTATCGAGTTAGGATCAGGTAGGATAAGTTTTGCGGCTCTACGATGAAGAGAGTTCAATCTCTTCAATTGGACCTCGCTTGCTCCATCCCACACTGTAGAAGCATAGTCGATATGTGACCTGATGTGGGCGTTAAAGAACAGTTTACGTGTTTCTACATCAGTGATATATTTTAATTTGGCTAAAATGTAAAGTTTCTTTGATATTATGTTGCATATGTTAGTAATATGACACTGCCATTTAAACTGGTTATCTACAGTAACACCGAGAAGACGATGTTCTGTTACTTGACTGATGGGTTTTCCTTCTGAAGAGACAAGCTGAAAGAGAGAGAGAGAGAGAGAGAGAGAGAGAGAGAGAGAGAGAGAGAGAGAGAGAGAGAGAGAATTGCGTCATATTTATATTATGTCTGCGTGGTGTCGGAGATGCGTCTTTTTCGTCACCGCCACTGTCTGACTTCCCCAAATGTCAAGATTTAAAAAAAAATGTTTTATATGTTTTTCTGAAAAGAATTATTTTACTGTAGAAGTTGAAAGCTGGCTAACGAACTCATCCAATGTCTTTCTCCAAACTAGCTATATCCGGTCACCTGAATGCTCTTCTGAAAGCGCGACGATGTGTGTGTGTTTGCGTGCGTGTTAATGTGTATATGCGCGCGCGATCCAAACATCTCCAATAGACATAGATCCTCATGCACTCTCCGGGCGCATAAAGATCTATGCCTCTTAGAGATGCTTGCATGTCTGCGAAAAAGAGAGAGCGCGGCGCGCGCTAGAGAGAATTACGTCATATTTACAGTATTATGTCAATGTCTGCATGGTGACGGAGTTGCCTCTTTTACGTCACCGCCACTTTCTGACTCTCTATAGAAGTCAAGTTTTATTTTACTGTTTTAATTCTTTTCTGAAAAGAATTAATGTTTACTAAAGAAGTTCAAAGGATATAAAGCTGGCTAAAGAACTCATCCAATGTCTTTCTGAAAACTAGCTATATGCAAAAGTTCAATTAAATATGACAAAAATTACAGACTCTAATCTGGGTCAACCGACTTCTTATAAACGGTTGTTTATGTCTTCAATGAGACATTCTATTACAATAATTATGCTCGGAGGCTCTCTTAGCCACCCACTTAAGAAAGTATTTCGCCAAGTTTCAAGCTTGTGTGTACAGACATAACCTTCACTATTGAGAAAGTCAAACAGTGCCGGTGACGTAAAAGAAACAACTCCGTCACCACGCAGACACTGATACTCTATGAGTCTAGCAGCTTACGCAATTTCTGCAGAGCTAAGTAGTTCGTCAAAAGAGTAACAATGGTTTGCAGGTACGAAACGAAAGTACTAATGCCATATGGTTTATGCATAGCAACAATATTTGTCCTTAGGATGGAGACATTTTTTTAGAAGAGTTTTTCGAAAGGTATTTGTTCGCTGTGAGGGAACCAGTCAGCGAGATGCCTTCGAAAGAAGTCGATCAAACGCGCACGGTTGATACAGGTTTACTTTGCTCCTGAAGTGAAACAGAGATTATTTTGGATTTGAACTTTGAAGTGCATCTTATCAACGTCATATACGTTATTTTTCCTGGCCTTGAAAACAGCTTTTCCTGTAGAACTCGGTCTTGTGTGGGAAAATGCATATCGAAATTAAACTCCCTTTGTGCATGTTGTGCATTGTGTCTGCCGACCATCTTCAACATTCTGAAGACTTTTTGTCTGGATACAACATGCATCTTGTTCGTCTGTTTTTCAGCCTAACGGCTCTAAGTGTAGGTCTGCTCTATTTTTTATTATTTGTGGAGATGGGATATTTAACTGGTCAAGCACACTCTTATCCGACTGGTCGCACAAGCCAGGCAAACTGAAATCCATCTCCAAATCGTTTCCATCTAAATCACCATGTTCAGCTAAACACCTAAATATAAAAATTTTAGTTTTTGCAACCCATTCAACCAATCCGCACTCAAGTACTCACAAGAACTCTTATGATTAAGCTTTATCGGAACTGCATGAGACACAATACAATACAATACAATACAATACAATACAATACAATACAATACAATACAACTTTATTGTCTGTTCGAGTCAAAGCACGACAGAAATTTGCTCTCCGGCTCGTCATGAAACAACAATATAAGACATTAACAAACGCTGCAAAAGCATATCATGAAAAATTATCACTGCAGCAATCTATCACAAGCAATCTGTCACAAGATGGGAGGTAATGTTAAATAGATCATACATATCGCGGCTTTATAAACGAGAATTCAAAATCGAGACAGCAGTTGGAATAAAAGACTTCTTAAAAACATTCTTTTTGGCAAGTGGCATGTTGAAACGTCTGCCTGATGGTAGCATTTGAAACTGATCAGATAGTGGGTGACGAGGATCATTGACATTGCTAGCAGCTATCCGTCGGACTGCTCTATGGTACAGATAGTAGCCCTCTCCGTTATATTACAGGTTTTATTTATTTATTTATTATCGATTCATTTATGTAGTCACTTACATATTTATTTATTATTTATCCTTTTAATTATGAATGGAAGGAATTCCTTGATGCACATGATCTCTAGTGGCATATGCATACATCTGTGCATGTTCATAATCTATCCTTTACTTAGCATGCATATTCATAGGTCCCAGGTATCTCCAACTTATTTTATTTATTAATTTATTATTTATTTATTTATTTATTTATTTGTGATCTATGTTTGCACATACACATCAGCATACATACATTGTTTACGTTGATGTTGCAGATGGCGCACGGGGGGCGTGCAGGCCAGGCCACACAGCCGGCCGCCATGAATGACTGCCGCCAGGTCATACAGACATTTTACCCGGACTGGGATCACCAGACGTACTGCGTGCCGCCGCTATACTTTAACCGCTTGCCGTACGACACACAAGATGTAGCTGGCCTGCCTGTACTCGTACAACAGCAGTCAACCAGTCAGTCGTGCAACCAGCCATCGCCATTCGCCCAACGATCGTTGTCAGTCAAGCCTGCTCGAGTACAGGAAACCGACACTCGTGACGACTTTGCCCAGCAGCACGTGATGCGATGTGTACAGGTATTGGGCGAAATGCAGCACGAGCCGATGTTTGTTATTTCACAGCTCAACTACGCCGACTATCTCAACAAGCCAGGGTACGCCCAAGACGCGCAACTACTGCCCCGACCTATTGACCTGACCCCAAGAGACCATGGCGGCGACTTTGACATCTTGATCCCCCACATGCATTATGGGATTTTGATTGGAGAAATTAAGTCTGTGGGACTGACCAGGGTCTCGACTGACGCAGAGGTTTCAGGAAAAGTTGAGGAGGCGGTGAAGCAACTGAACAAGTCGGAGCGAGTGGTTCGTCACATAACACACGACATGGCCCCTGGAGTTCGTATCACCAAAACCCTGATATTTCCATACGTCACAAGTCAGCAAATGCGGCAAGTCTGTATGGCTGACGAGAAGTTACAACAGGTAATCACTGCACGCTTTGTTTCTTTCTGTATCGTGAGATAGCCTTTAATGCTTTCACGACGTCAAAGCCAATCAGTCAATCCTTCCGTGTCCATGTTCTTCTAGTTAACCAAGGTTACGAACACCTTCATGATCTTGAAGATTTTGTCTTTGTGTTGATTTAGGCCTTTGTACGGTGGTCACTGACATTCATTGTGGGCGGGAAAAAAACTGAAGTGAGGGGGGAGGAGGGAGGGGGCGAATGGAGATGGGTGGGGGTGGGGGGTGGGGGGAGATGCTGTTTTTTTTTTTTTTCTCCGCACAAGAAGGCTAAGTATGTAAATTTGGGAGTTATCATTTAAAGGCGTTCACGACAATGATAGTTCAAGAGTGGTACTAGAATAGCTTGGTTTCTCCAGTCTGACAGATAGTACTTCCTCAAGGCACCAAGCTATTCTGGCACTACCCTTGAACTTTCATGGTCGATCCGTGACTTGGTGTATTGTGTCAGGACTGATTGGGTTACACACACTGACTGAGACGTTATTATAACTTCTTACTCGTGGCTCGCAGAGTTTGTGAACAGAGAATTGATCAACTATCTACTTAAGGTTGTATGACACACCTCCTTCGCGCATCTTTTCTGAGCATTTAGATACCTCTATCTTGCGTCTGCCGTGACCTGAGACTGGAGTTCACCGAAAAAAACCGCCGTACGGCAGGTCGTATTGCAAACAAGCTCAATTTATCGATAATTGACAAAAGAGATATACTGTGTGAAATAGGTGTGTAAGCTAACTGTTTCTATGCATAAAATGTTTTGTTTCCTCAGAAATAAGATACTTTTGCATAAGTTGCGACAAGTTATCGAGCGTAACGCATAACCTGCGTTTCTCTTGGCTTGAGTTCGCGAACGAAAATTCTATAGGGGTTATCCACGACGTCTGCAGGCATTCTCGTGACTGCGGAGGCCAATCCGGGACAGACAGGTTCGACCGCAGTGGCTGCAGAGGGAGGTCTGGCCAGGGTTCTGAGTTGCGGCATCTCTATTTTATTTCCTGAGCCGCTTGTTTTTAAGGCTCTGCGAGAGTCCTCAAAGGAGACAGCTGCCTTGTAAATGGTGGAGCGCCAGGTGTCACGGTCCGCAGCAAGTAAAGACCATTGGCGGTGGTCGATTTGGCAGGCACTAACTGACTTCTTGAGACAGTCTTTGTATTTCTTCTTTGGCGCCCCTCTGTCTCTGTGTCCAGTGGCGAGCTCGCCGAACAGGGTGATCTTGGTTAGGCGATGATCCTCCATCCTGGAGACGTGCCCAGCCCAGCGGAGCTGTGTCCGCAGCAGCAAAGCCTCGGTGCTCACAGTTTCTGCCTGTTCAAGGACCTCGACGTTTGTGACATAAGTCACTCCAGTGAATGCCAAGGATTGTACGCAGGCAGCGCTGGTGGAAGCGTTCGAGGAGTCGTAGTTGGCTGCGGTAGAGGGCCCAGGACTCGGAATCATACAAGTCCAAATAACCTGCGTAAGGTGGCGCGAAACAACACGTAATTTCTGAAGAAAAAAAATGAACGGGCAACCAAACGGGAAGCAGTCTACGTGGCAGCCAGGAAAACAATAAAATCTCTTCAGACATCAACAACGAAAAGGTAAACTAAATTAGAAAAAAGGGTGGTGGTGTTTAATAAGTGACTAGAACACGAGTTACTAGTGGAAGCAAAATGTCGTACGTATAAGTGGCATATCTCACTGGTTTTCCAACCCTTTATGAACTGCCGTGAGATGTCACCTGCACAGCGTAAAACCCCAATAGCTAACTGTCCTCTTATTCATGGAAATTTAGGTCCCCACAGTAGTATTGCAGTCGCCATTGCCTACCTGCAATGAAGACGACTACATTTTATTGTGGGTTGACAGGGGCATGCATTCCATGTCAGTCACCACCTAGAAGTAGAACATTTCCATACATTTTCGGAGGGCCTTTAGAGGGTATGTAGTCGACATTGTAGTTATATTAAACCAGTGCCAGTGCTTATTATATAGGAAAACGTACTGTGTGTAGGAAAAAGTCCTGCTAAAGGCCCCGCCACACATGCCCGATTTTGAGGCTGATTCCCGAGCAGTTTCGAATCGGTAGGTGATCGGGCCGGACTATAAAAACATGTGCACTGCCACACATTTCCCGACTTTTTTAGCTGACCGGTTTGAACCGAAGATCAAAGTCGTACCTGTTCTGCACAATGGCTGCTAGTTTTGACAGGGATGATGATGTGCTTGCATTATCAGCAGTTTTGCATCATATTCGGGAAGAGGCAGGCGAGACATCGGCAATGAAGGTGGTACTGATCTTCCGCCATTTTCAAACTGACACGACGTGCTTTGCGAGACGCGCTCTGATTGGTTGAAGCTTACAATCAGGGCCGATTCGGATCGGAAAAATAGAGCAGGTTCTAGACACCCGGTTCCCACCCGATTGGGATTGGATCGGATATATGACATCATCCGATCGCAATTGGATCGGAATCGGCTTCAAAATTGGGGCACAACCAGCATGTGTGGCGGGGCCATAAAGGAGAATTTTGCATTATGGACCACTAACTTGGTAACTGCTTCCAGTACTTAGTAACTTAGTTTGCTCATCCATTCCCTTACTGTCTTATAAAGGCTATATTACAGATGAGGAGATAGGTCCAGCATTTTTTTAGTTCAAGGATGGTGCCAGAATAGCTTGGCGGATGAGACACCGATCTATTCTGGCACCACCCGTGAACTATCATAGTCACATTTATTTCAAGCAGTGGGTATATCAGGATTAAAAGGGTTACCTAGTACTTTATAGGTATGTACGTATGTTCAATTAAACCTACGCTACTTTGACTGAAACCCTAATATTTGTTGACTACCATTTTGGATGACCTTGGAATGTGTGATAAATGCTTATTTATTTTTTCATTGTGTGATTGCAGTTTGTATCAAAGTTTTTGCAATTTTCCTATCAAATTTGGCACAAAGGTAGCTGATAATGACATTTTCCTATAGATACTAATTTGGTTTACTCATTACACAGGTCAAGAGTCACAGAAGGTTGACAAAGCTAAGAAAAATGCATAATTGTAATTTGTAGAGAAAATACAAAATTCACTAGTACAAAAGCAAGCCTTTATGTTGAGACGTATGGCACTTATTTCAGCTACCTCAGTTTTGGAAAGGTCACACAGTTTATATGTGAATCAGTTATGCACATGAGGCGTACATACTTTGCCATTGTTGTTTGTTTTTTTGCGGTGTACACAGTTTATGTTGCATTTATTTTGAAAGTATTAATCTGCTCCTGCATTTAGTTCACGCAAAGTGAAATTGTCATGCTGCCGAACAACACAGTAATAATCATGTATTTCATTTCAGGCCAATACTGCTGTTGACCTCTCGCTGTGGAGTCTCAGTACACTCACCCAGAGGACATACTTGCAAACAAGCGCATAAGTATGATGCCTACATGAAGGCCACAGCTCAAGTGCAGTGAGGGAAGGCGACACTTATTCTCCTGGACTCAAGGTAGATCATACTGGTAGATCTGTGACTAGAATCAGGTGCAGAACAAACACAACTATGGTGTGATTGTGAATGAACACATCATACTGTAATGCTTTCTGTCATTGGCTCATGTGTGAAGCAAGTGTGAGGCTATGTTCTGGGCCATTGGTCATCCATGGTAAACTTTAATGTTGGCATTTTCTCGGAGACTATTCAAACCACAGTCTTCAAACGTGGCCCAAGGATACTTTGTGCCAAGACCTTTCTTAGCATACCAGTTTGAGTTAAGGCCAAGGGTCATGAGAGTTCAGGAAAGAGGTAAAAAAATAGCCATATTTTGACAAAAGATGTTTTTTTTTCTCAAATACTATTCACAACTAGTACAAAAACCACCCCTTTACTTATGCTGAGACTCATGGCACTTAAATTTCAGTCACCTTATGGAAAGGTCACACAGTTCAGATTATGTAAATGATCAGTTTTAAATGCGCACGAGTGATCCAGGCTTCACCATTGTTGTTTGTGGTGTTTACAGTTTATTTCACATTAGTTTGAAGGTAGTAATGTGTAAACTAAATGTAGGGGCAGATTGGGGGGGGGGGGACTCCCCTCCCCCCTCCCCCCAGTCCCGGCCCTGAAGTGTTTATAATGCTATAACAAAATCCCTTTTTGGGGAGTTTGGAACCGACCCACCCTGAAATAAGATCAGAAGTGAAATTGTCATGCTACCGAACAACACGGTAATAAACATGTATTTCATTTCAGGTCAATGCTGCTGTTGACGTCTCACTGCAGAGTCTCGCCCAGAGGGTATACTTGCAAACAAGCACAGAAGTATGACACCTACGCCAAGAAGAGGCGGGCACTAGTCAGGTCATCTTTGCTCAAAAGGAGAAGGCCACAGCTGAAAGCAGGCAATGCCAGTTCCAGTGGATCAAGAAAAGTGAGAGAAGGCAAGACGTATTCTCCTGGACTCCAGGTAAATCATACCAGTTGATTTGTGAATAGAATCAGGTTCAGAACACAACACAACTGGTGTGAATAAGCACATCATACTGTAATGCTTTCTTTCATTTTAAAGATGGTGTACTACCAGTACCAGCATTCTCTACAACACCAAATGCTAAAATCACTTGCTGTCAACAAGTGGCACCAAATTGCATTTGATTTGGGAGGCTTGGGCAAGTCTGCAAATACTGTCATTTTCTTTAATAAGCATTTAGTGCACACAGAAGGACTAGAAAACACTGAATACTACCCTTCTGGTCCAGTGTGTGCTGTTGCTAAACAGCAATGTTAATGCGTTGTGTCCTGTTTTAAACGTTTTCTGCAAGTTACACTTTGATGCCGGTTCTAGATATGTATACACCCTTTGTGGTCATTTCAAGGTCAATGGTGTCTCATTTTTGGCTCATGTGTGATAGCAAAAGTAAGTGGTTATAATGGGTCGTCCATCGACTGTCTGTTATCTGTGGGCAACTTTAACATTGGCATTTCCTCTGAGACTCTTCAAGCCTCAGACTTCAAACTTGGCACACGGGTACTTTGTGGTAAAATCTTTTTAAACATACAAATTCCTGTGACCTTTCAAAGGTCAGGGTTACAGGGGAGGTCCAGAAAGGTGTCAAAAATGACCAGATTTTGACACAAATTGTTTCTCCTCATATATTACTTTCAATGTCAAACCCAGATGTGGTACGAAGATGCCTGATGGTAAGAACTTTCTATGTGTACAATTTTACTGGTCCTCTCTCAAAGGTCACGGGTCATGGGGAGTCCAGAAAGGGATAAAAAAAATAGCCATATTTGGACAAAAACTGTCTTTACTCAAGTATTATTTTCAACTTCAAACTCAAACTTGGTATGGAGATACCACAGGATAAGGCCTTAATTTGGATGACTCTTCATAAGCTCAAGGTTGGCAAGAGGGTGACAAAAGTTAGTTTTTGGTAGAATTGTAGTTTTTATCAAAGTTTTTGCCAACTTTTCAATAAAATTTGGCATAATTATAACACCTTTCTGTGCATGATAATTTAATCAGCCCCTCACAGAGGTCAAGGGTCACAGAGGGTTGACAAATTTGTGAAAAATGTAGGCATTTTGCGAAAACTCAGGTTTCGCTGGTACAAAATCCAGCCCTATACTTATATTTAGACATTTTCAGAGACCAGTTGGAGAAGTCAAGGTCACAAAGGTTGGACGTATTATGTGGATTGGTCATACATGTGAACCATAAGGACATTTATTGTCTTTCTTGTTCTTGCTCTGACTACTGTCATATTGACAATATGCATGTATGTACTTTGTAAAACTACTTGCAAACACATATATGCACGCATCATGTGAATTTCAAAACTTTTTTTGATTCTAAATTATCTTTTGCAGGTTGCAATATCCGCATTGAAGAAGAGTTCAGCGGGTACGTCTCTCCGGGATGGCCAACCGAAGGGAAGGCAAAGGAAGTGAACTGATTGTCCTGTGTAGGTGGGCAGACGTCCTGTTATTTTGCTGTCCATCCACCAGGCTGGCCACAATGCCAAGGTTTTGGACAGTCACATCCTTCGCAATGCAGCAAAAGCCTGTGCCTTATTGCCTGCGCTGATGCATAGCCATATATTAGGAAATGGGCAAGCAGGCTTTAGGCCTGCCTATTCAACAGCAGACACAACAGCAGTGGGGCAGTGACAACAAAGTGACAGCGACAAAATTAGACTAGAAATAAAGAGGGAGCGTTTCCATAAACCTGACATAGAAGCAGCGAGGCCAAAATATTGTAAAGTGCAGTCGAGCGGTTCAGGGACTATTGTACAGCGATGGGGGTGTGCTTTGTGTGTTTTCATATAACAACGTGACAAAGTGATTTGACACATGCTTGTTTTAATTTGTAGTGCAGTAAAAACCACGACCCCATCACTGCAGTAAAGGCACGACCCACTCGCCAAAATCGCCTCTGAATCATTCGACTGAGCAATATATTTTTGGCTGCTGTTGCTTTTAGCCCCCTGTCACTTAGCTCGATGTCGCGCGTACGTGCGAAGCAAAAGTGTGTGTCTATGTTTTGGCCCAGTAGTCATCTGTCCACCGTCGTCTGTGGTAAACTTTAACATTGACAATTTCTTGAAGACTATGCAAAGGTCAAGGTCACAGGGGAACAGGAAATAGGTGAAAAATAGCCGAATTTTGACAAATAAATGTTTTCTTTTATATACTGTGCAGTTGGCTCCGAAATAAATACCTCATGAGCAAGTGGTTGCCGATGTCAGTCTCAGTTGGCATGCACACAACTAAAAATGACATCAGCTCCACTTTTCTCCCAACTAGCTTGTATAAAGTCAGCACTTTGTCAATGTAAATGTGAATAATGTAGTTGAAATATGTTGTTCCGCAGTAAAGCTGTATTTTGAGGGGGAGCTGGGTGGCTCGGTGGTAGTGTATTTGACTCTCATCCCAAAGGTCCTGGGTTCGAATCCAGCTGGGGTCAAAATTTGTTCAGACCCTATTTCTGTGACCCATTTTTGAAATTGCCTTTTATGGACAAAAGATGTTAAGCTGTAAACGTTTAACGTTTTGTATTTGAGGTAGTTACTTTTGTGTAAGTGCCTAATTGCATTGTAGCCTAATATGCTTTAAACAGACTTGACTGTATACTTTAAATGAATGTCTGCAAATATAGCATTTGTTTTGAAAATAAACAGAGATATTATTCTTTACTCACAATGATCATGTATAAACATAACAGGGCATATTGAAACATGTGACATTTGTTTTGTTTCCTTATAATTTGTAACCAAAAACTGCTGGGAAACTGAGATTCAGCTAGAGAGATAGGTACATCCACTACCAATCTGTTCACAAACATCTTTCAACTAGAGATGTTCATCGACCTGCTTTCATGGAGACACCAAAGGAGCGTGTAGCATTGCTTGCAGCAAGTAAATTAAAACAAATTCACATCAATTAATGTTTGTAGATGAATATGTCAGTAGAAATAAAAAAAAACTGTCTGTGACAACACTCTTTGGTGTGCTTTTTCATCAGTGAATCTGAATGATTGAATGAATGTAAACATGTAATGTAAACATGCTCACACAATGCCTGGCTGAAAAAATGAATGAACAAATGTACCGAGGTATCCAGTGTGCATTTTTTATCCACGACTGAATCCGGTTGGATGGTTGGTTCATGGTTTAACATCCACATTACCAAAGTGATAATAATCGCATATTATTTTTAAAAAAAATAACAAAATTACCACGTGTTTTTTTTAATATATTTTTATTATTATTATTATTTTTTTTTTTTGCTTCCGGGTTTTTGTGTTTGTTTCATTTAAGTGAAGTAGAAACTGTATGGGTTTCAAATGTCAGCAGGAAAAAAAATATCGCCGTCTATGGGTCTCGAACCCTGATTACCTGCGTGGCGAGAGAGTATCTTACTACTAAACTACCTCAATTACTAAAGGATAGTAGCTGCATTTAATTACTTATAGATAAACTTTCTCATCCTGTATCTGCCGTTGTTTCAGTTTATTGTCCCACTGTTACTAATAGTGATTGAGGACTAGCAGTTTGGGTGTAGTTTGCAACAGTTTTGACGTAGTTGTTTCCCTCCTTCTTTCTCATGCGGGCTTGGCGACCGGCAACGGCGGAGATATGTTCTGCCGGAAGTCAGACATCACTTGTATCCCTTTTTGAATACGCACTCGCAAACGACCCAAAGTGCCAAATTTTGCACGGGACCCCCTTATTTCTTCATAACTAATGTGCTGGATATGATCTAAAGTACAACTTTATCGAATAAAAGGGCCTGAGCAATTGCCCAACATTGCAAACACTTGTAATGTTGTTGATAACATCTGGGCAATTTGCAAATTTACAAAATACACTTTTATAGATTGCACTTAGAATTCCAATTATCAAAACAAACTTTTTTTACGAGAAAATACTAACATATTATATGAAGTGACCTAAATGTTTCTTTATCATTTTAACACACTATTCGATAAATTTTTTATTGTGTTCTGAAATCAGCTATTTTGCGTGTTTTTGCTCATGGGGTACCTCACGCAAACGGCTTTATCTTACAAATATGTCCAGGACCATGGGTCTGTCAGGGTGGCAATAGCCTCCAGACTCAACAAGGCTCTCAAAAAACCTTATAAAGGGCAGTTTTCAATTTAAAAAATGTAGGTATAGTCAACAACCTTAAGTGTATGTTTGACTTATCCCCAGGCCCTGAGTGCTACACTGTACCCGCCAGACATAATTACTGCTGTTAAAGTGTATGTTTGACTTGTCCCCAGGCCCACCTGCCAGACGTGATGATTGCTGTTAAAGTGTATATTTGACTTGTCCCCAGCCCATGTGTGCTACACTGGACCCAGCAGACGTGATGACATGTGTTAAAGTGTATGTTTGACTTTTAATAATAATTAAAAATAATAATAATAATAATATAATAATAATAATAATAATAATAATAACAATAATAATAATAATAATAATAATAATAATAATAATAATAATAATAATATAATAATAATAATAATAATAATAATAATAATAATAATAATAATAATAATAATAATTAATAATAATAATAATAATAATAATAATTATTATTATTATTATTATTATTATTATTATTATTATTATTATTATTATTATTATTATATTTACAAAGCGCAAACTCCCTGCAGTGCAGGCTCTAAGCGCTGTACATTGCAAATCAAAGTAACAAACTAAACACAAATCAATAGACAGCAGCCACGCAAATACAAATATTATAATACAAATTCAAAAATTAGCAGCACATAAACACATCCAAGGCACAAACAACCATCGCAACAAGAACTGACACAGGATCAACAAGATGTTATTGTGAAACAAAAGAGATTGGAATTTAGTAATAAAGAATAGTGAGATTGGAAAAGACGTTTTTTAAGCTGACTTTTGAAAGAAATGACTGTGGGGCATCACGAATGTGCTTTGGAAGCGAATTCCAAATAAATGGGGCCTAGAAACAAAAGGACCTTTGACCAAAAGACTTTGTATTTATTTTCGGTACTTTCAAATGTTTTTCACTGCTATAACGTAAGGTGCGGATAAGTAGTTAACATACTGGATAAGTAGGGAGGCAGTGTACCATTGAAATGACGGAAGGCGAAAGTAGTTACCTTGTACTAAATCCCAGCTTTGATGGGAAGCCAGCGAAGTTGGTACAACAAGGGTGACACATGATCTTTTTTTATTTCTGAAAAATGACGCGAGCTGCACTGTTTAATATTCTCTGAAGTCGAGCCAGTTCTTCAGATGGCAGACCAGCAAACAAACAATTACAATAATCAATGCGGCTCAAAATCAGAGAAGACACAAGCTGAGTGGTGACAGACTGAGTCATGAAATACCTTACAGAGCGCTGATTTTCTTCAGCTGGAAATAGGTTGCTCTACAGATGGACGTGATATGATCATGCACAGACAAAGTAGAGTCCAAAAGAACACCAAGGTCACGAACACAGCGTTTAAAACGTATACTGGCTTCACCAACAGTCAAGCTGCTGTAGGTGACCTGGGAAAGAGTTTGATATGACGCAATACACATTGACTCAGTTTTGCTATCATTCAGCATGAGCTTGTTCATTACCATCCATTTCTTAACAGATGATATACAGAGTTCGACTTCCTTAATTACAATTGGAACATCACATGGCTTGGAGTCCCTGAGCAGCTGTGTGTCGTCGGCATATTTGTGAAAACCACAACTATGCCGACTCACAACAGATGACAGGGGTTGAGTATACACTAAAAACAGTACAGGCCCTAATACACAACCCTAGGGCACGCCTCTACGCAGCTGGAGTGGCTTGGACTTTGAACCGCTAACAGTCACACACTGAGAGCGGCCTATCAAATAGGAGGCAGACCATCGTAAGGTAGTGTCAGTTATGCCAAAAGTAACTCCCTGCAGTTGTCTCAAAAGAATGTCATGATCGATGGTGTCGAACGCAGTCGACAGATCCAGCAGCCAAAGAATAGAGACTTTTATCTGGCCAGCGGATGTCAGTAAATTGCTGAAAACATGAAGCAGGGCGGTTTCGGTGGAATGATTTTTTCCTGTATGCTGACTGATACATGTCAAGCAAGCCAGTGTCATTCAAGTGCTTTTGAAGCTTCTCCAAAAGTTTACCAAGGAAAGGCAGATTGAAAATAGGACGATAATTTGTCAAGTGGTCCTTGTCAAGACTTGGCTTCTTGAGGAGAAGAATGACAAGTGCTTACTTCAAAAGATGAGGAACACAACCAGACACGAGGGGAAAATTCAGAATTCTGGTTAATGTTGGCAGTAATTGGCAGTCAGATCAGAAAATACCTCAATACCGAAGCTGCCACCAAACTTGCTGTCTCTCTCATCCTATCTCGCATCGACTACTGCAACTCTCTCCTTTCCGGCCTTCCTCACTCCACCACTTTTACTCTCCAGCGCGTCCAGAACAATGCTGCCCGCCTCGTCCTCAGAAAGAAAAAATCCGACCACATCACTCCCCTGCTCAAACTCCTTCACTGGCTTCCCATCCCACAACGCATCCAATACAAGATTCTGTCTCTCTGCTACAAATTCCTGAACAACTGCGTTCCTGCCTATCTCTCCAACTTACTTCACCCCTACACTCCTCCCCGCTCCCTCCGCTCCGCCTCCGACCCTCACCGCCTCCACATCCCCCGCACCAAACTCAGCACTTTCGGCCCCCGCTCCTTCTCAGTATACGGACCATCCACCTGGAACACTCTCCCACTCTCTCCGTCAGAAACACTCTCTCTCTCCTCCTTCCAGTCCGCCCTAAAAACTCACCTCTTTCAACAGTTCTAGCACTATATTATCACACTCTTACCCCTAGCTGACTGCCGTAATGTATTTGTGGTACGTGAGTCGTTGTCTAAAGTGTGCGCATGCGTGCGCGAGTTGTGAGTGCGCGCTTAGAGTTATAATTATTATAAGATAAGCGCATTATAAATACCGTAATTATTATTATTAATATTAATTCGTCTGAACATGCTCTCAGTAACGAAGCAGGAATTGGATCAAGTGCACAACTCTTGCTTGGGTACCGTGTCAACAGATCATGAATGTATCTCTCTGCCACTGGTTCAAACTGAGAGAGGGGAGTACCTGCAAAGACAGGACTGGAGCAGTCACCTTCATCAACACTATCCGTCAAAGTGTCAAGCTCAGCTCAGATGTCTGAAACTTTCTTGTCGAATAATTCACAAAACCTATCAGGCAGTACAGAACTGGGAAGGCATGGTGGCAGTGAGGAATCTTTACTGTTGCCGAACAGCTCATCAGAGACCTGGAACAGCGTTTTTGTAGACTTGCATTCCGTGAGACGGGGCACAGTAAAAGTCCCGCTTGGCTAGATGTTGTACTGCCTTCAATGAAGCGCGAAAGGAAGCAAAAATTTGTCTATGGACTGTGAGATGGCTAGAACGCCAATGCCTCTCAGATGACGCTGCTGTCGCTTCGCCACCTTAGCATCGTCGGTGAGCCAGGGAGAAGATGGTCGGTCGGAGACGCTCTTGGTCCTGAGTAGTGCATGATGTTGAGAATGGAGAGAAGAGTTTTAGTCGTCAACTAAGGACAAATCAGAAGAATCTGCAGACAGGCAGGAGACCGAAACCTGGACATCAGCCCTGAAAACATCAATGTTTATTTTCTTCAGATTTCTCGAGGACACAGTTCTCTTTGCACGCTTATGTTTGCACAAGAGGAGATTACAAACAAGATGGGAAGAACCATAACCCACAAAGCCCCTTCTATTTGAGAGCTGTCTTCACTGTCAACGGTCTCTACCTTTTGTCTTTGACTTGATTCTGATGTTGAAACATCTCCTTTTGAAAAAAAACTCGCAGAATGCGTCATATTGAACTTTATAAGGGGCGCGGCAGTACATACGCGTCATTGGTTTGTCAAAACGTCATTTGTCATGAGATATTTTGGTTGTTTTTTACGTAATTTTATATTTAACGTGATATGAGATTCGCTTTCGCTTCAAGATTTGGGACCATGGTGACAAAACTAGTATTTCACTTTACAATTTCAGTCTTGCTATAATTTGTTTGATATCAGGTTGACTTTACCTAGCTACATGCTATACTAAGTACACATGCATTTTTTTTTGAAAGCCGCGTCGATGTGTGTGTATGTGTGTGCGTGTGCGTGCGTGCATGCGCGCGCTGCAAACATCCTCAAGAGGCATACATGTCTATGCACCCTCCGGGCACTTGAAGAACTATGCCACTTGGACATGCGCGCATATGTGTCATTGGTTTGTTGAAACGTCTCCTTTTGAAAAAAACTCGCAGATGTGTGCCTATGCGTCATAGTGAACTTTATAAGGGGCGCGGCAGTACATACGCGTCATTGGTTTGTCAAAACGTCATTTGTCATGAGATATTTTGGTTGCTTTTTAGGTAATTGTATATTAACGTGATATGAGATTCGCTTTCGCTTCAAGACTTGGGAAAATGGTGACAAACTATAATTTCACGGTACAGTTTCAGTCTTGCTATAATTTGTGTGAAATCAGGTTGACTTTACCTAGCTACGTGCTATACTAAGTACACCTGCATGCTCTTCTAAAAGCCGCGTCGAGGTGTGTGTAAGTGTGTGCGTGAGTGTGAGTGCATGCGCGCTCTTCAAACATCCTCAAGTGGCATAGATGTTCATGCGCCCTCCGGGCAGATGAGGATCTATGCCTCTTGGAGATGCGCGCGTGTGTGAGAAAGAGAGAGAGAGAGAGAGAGAGAGAGAGAGAGAGAGAGAGAGAGAGAGAGAGAGAGAGAGAGAGAGAGAGAGAGAGAGAGAGAGAGGTTTGTTGTTGTCTTCAATGAGACATTCAATTACAATATTCTCGGAGGCTCTCTTAACCGCCTACATAAGAAAGTATTTCGCCAAGTTTCAAGCTCGTGTGTACAGAAATATCGAAGATTCTCTTGTTTACATACATACGCACACACATACATACATACATGCATACATACATACATACGCACATACGGCGCTTAGCGTAACTAGACATGCCGTAATTTTTATCTTTTTACTTCAATTGTTAGAGGTTTAGCTTGCCCGCTTTTGACATCATGGACATGCTATTAAATTCGCCCCACCGCGACCCGTCCTAAAAAGTCCCTTCTATAAATAGAAGGGACTGTGGGTCAAATGGTTGTTGTGATGTGTCAAGTGTGGTAGTGTAGCGTCTGTGCTTGTCGCGCTCGCTTTCAGCTCCCACTGCTGGCTAGCAGTTCTGCGAAAAGGGGAGCAGAGTATGTCAGTCTCTCCCTGCCAGTACACAGCCTCACCAACAACAAGCCTTATTTAGTGTCTCCTCGTGGCGACTCTCGGTAACCGAGCACCTTACGGACTCGAGCTGAACTACAGAGGACTCGGATGAGGTCTGGCCCCCAGACATGCGGCACGCAGGCCCATCGATATGTGGACAAGCCCTGATGCCCATGAACCAGATCCCCAGCTATGGGTAAATAGCTCCACTGCCTTGTGGGTGCCTTGGGAGAGGCAAAGGCTAGGGGAGTAAACCCTACACAAATCCGGGCAGGGATGCTCGATAGCCTTGGTTGGCAGATCTCCTTCGAGAAGAAAATCTCCGAGGAAAAACCTGAGTAGATGGAACTCGTAAGCCTTGGTCGGCAACCCATCTAGGAGAAGGGCACTCCAAAGCCAAACCATCCTGTGCTCCCAGGAAATGCCCTTTGACCAGGAGTTAAGGGTGAGGTAACCCCGACAGAACCCCCGAGTGCTGAAGACGGAGGTACTGGGCTGCACAGCGCACTCTAATAAATCACAGTACCACGCATATACAGCCATATGACACTTAGAAATGGATTCAACAGAAATGGTGCTCGCCCTGTGGAGTCTCACCAGGCAGCCAGGCAGGTGCAGTACCGGGCTCTGCGCCTCTTCGGAGCCCACCCTCAGCGACTGGAGATCTTCCCGACCGTTTCGAGGAGCCAAGGGATGGGGAAGTAGAGCGACTGGCCAGCGAAAAAACAAGACCAGAGACAAAGAAAACGCAAATGTGAACATCATGCACTGGAATGCAGAAGGGGTTACCAACAAGAAAACAGAACTAGAGTACTTTCTGCATGAAAACAGCATAAACATCTGCTGTATACAAGAGACACACCTGCAAGAAGGAAAACCCTTTAAGGTTAGAGGATATCAGGTCTTCCGAAGTGATCGCCAAGGGAGGAAGAAAGGGGGAGTTATGACCCTAGTTAGAAACAAACTGAATGCCAGCGATTCATGGAAGAGGCGGAATACATCCAGGTCAAGGTAATCACAAGTGACAGCACCCTTGATCTGGTCAACTACTACTGCCCTAATGATAAGCTGCTGTCCCTTGACACTATCCAGGTCCCGGACAGTGGATTCTTCATCACTGGTGACTTCAACAGCCAGTCCCAGAGTTGGGGATATGATACGATTGACAAGAGAGGAGAAGACATCGAGGAGTGGCAAGATGAAAATCACCTGATACGTGCCAATGACCCTGAGGACCAACCTACCTTCTACTCTCGCCGCTGGCACACCACCACTACACCAGACTTGGCGCTTTGCACTGACGATGTTCATAAGCGCCTCAGCAGATCAGTAGGACCACCTGCACAGTTAGGAGGAAGTGACCACCGCCCTGTCCTCCTCTCCCTAAAAGGAAGCACAGCAGCTAGCTCGCCACACCGACCAAGATGGAACTACCGAAAGGCAGACTGGCGCTTGTTCAGTATCCGAACAAATGAGCTAATGCAAGACCTCGCTGTGTCTGGAAGGAACATCAACAATGTGGTCAGAGAGTTTAATGACATTATCAGTAAGGCAGCCAAGGAATCCATACCTCGAGGGGTCCGGAAAAACTACACCCCATACTGGACCGCAGATCTTCAGAAAGCACATGACAACCTCACTAGGGCCAAAGAAGGCGCTGAAACCAACCCCAGCCAAGAAAACAACATCAAGCTACAACACAGTAAGGCCCAGTATCTGAAGATGAAGTTGGAGTGCACAAGAAGAAGTTGGAGAGAGAAGACTGCAAGACTGAACATGGAGAGGGACACCACCAAGTTGTGAAGACTGACCAAGGTGTTGAACGATGAGGGCACCAGGGAACAGAAGATCACCCTGGAAGAAGATGGGAAAGCACTGACTGGTAGGAAAGTTGCAAACATGTTCGCACAGATCTATGCGAAAGAAAGTAAGATCACTCTCCCACAAATGCTTGAGAAAGAAAGAGAGAGCACAAGAGATGCAAACATCCATGATGCAATGAAAAAGGATATCACCCTTCTAGAACTGAAGATGGCCATCAAACATCTGAAGAAGAAAAAATCTTCTGGTCCAGACAGCATCTCAAACGAGATGTTACAACACCTTGGCAACACTGCCTTAACGAAGCTACTGGGCATCTTTAACCACAGCTGGAGAGGAGGACAGGTACCCCAGTGATGGAAGGACGCCAGGATGATCCCAATTTTAAATAAAGGGAAGAATAAGTTCAAAGCCCTGAGTTATCACCCCGTCAGCGTGACAAGTTGTGTGTGCAAGACCATGGATCGCATCATCAACAAGCGCCTTCAGTGGTACCTGGACTCCGAGAGCATTATCGTGCCAGAGCAAGCCGGCTTCAGAAGCCACAAGAGTATAGAAGACCAGACAACACACCTTGCACAGGTCATAGAAGATGCCTTTCAAAATCAGAAGGTGACATTAGCTGCCTTCATTGACCTACAGGAGGCTTTCCTTATGAAAGTCCTTTGCAGTGGCATCCAAAGGAACATGTATCGTTGGATCAAGTCATACCTGCACAATCGTAGAGCCCTTGTGACAGTGGATGGTACTGTGGCCAAAAAGTGCTGCTGCGTCAAGGGGTGCCACAGGGGGGAGTCCTGTCACCGACGCTGTTCATACTCTTCATCAACGACCTTGTGCCAGAGCTACCAAAAGGAGTCCACGCAGCCCTGTACGCAGATGACCTGGTACTCTGGTGCACAGAAGAGTATGCAACAACTGCTACATACAGGATGCAGCTAGCCCTGGACAGGCTGACATACTAGACCAACAACTGGTGTGTGACCATCAACAAAGAAAATTTTTCAGCCACACTCTTCTCTCTCTCCAACAAAGCAAAGGCTGGCACCTTACACTGGGCAACACCCCACTGCGGTATGATGACCAACAGACATAACTGGGCGTCATCCTTGACAAAAGGCTGACGTGGAAGCCGCACATTTGTAACGCAGAAGCGAAAGCTAGAAGAAAGCTGAACATCATGAGGAAGCTGGCTAGAACACAATGGGGAGCCAATGAAAAGATCCTCAAAAATGTATATCAAGGCACAGTGAGACCACATCTTGAGTACGGATCCAATGCACGGTTGACGGCAGCCCAATCACACTAGCAGACCATTGACAGAGTTCAGAACCAGGCACTGCGTATCATCACCGGAGCAATGAGATCCACACCAATTGAAAAGACGGAAGAGACAACAGGCATCCCACCCCTGGGCATGAGAAGAGATTGCATAGCCTTGATACAGTCCACAAAGGTTGTCTTCCAAAGACCATCCTATAAATGCCAGGATGAAACAGCCAACCTCAGGGAGACTGAAAAAGATCAAGCTTTGTGAAGGAGACGAGAGCTCTGCAGAGAAAACACCACGCAAAGCTCCCTGCGCAGGTAGATGATCGGAATCCAGCTAGTGGCCTTCCACCCTGGGAAAGTAAGCCAGAAAACATCATCATCTCTTCCACGGTACCCTACATCACCACTAAAGATGAGCACAGCACTGTGAGCAAGGAAGCCCTGACACTGGCCAACACCGATGGATCAGCCACAGATGCAGTTCAGAATGGAGGGGCTGGGGTGTACATTCAGTACCCAAACGGAAAATGGCAGGCAGAGGCAGTATCAACAGGCCTTCACTGCACAAATTACAGAGCTGAGGTGGAAGCCCTGGTCCGTGCTGCAAACACCCTTAGTGGCACTGCAGACCTTGATGCCCAGATTGTCTTCCTGACTGATGCCATGTCTGTCCTTGAGGCAGCAACAGCAAGCAAACTGTCACGTCTACAAGAGGCACTGCAAACATCAAGTGCACCAGACTGGTGCTGCAGTGGATCCCTTCACACTGTGGCATCTACGGCAATGAAGAAGCTGACAGAATGGCAAAAGTGGGCGCAGAGAAAGAACAAGACGAAAATGGAGTCAGCTTCACAGAGATGAAGATCATCATTAAGTCTCTGTACAGACCACCACAACGGCCCTTAGACAGTTACCATAGCTGTCCAGACAAGAGCAGGTGACTATCTTCCGTCTGAGGACCGGGCACAACCGACTCAATTTGCACCTGCACAGACGCTTCTACCTCGTGCCATCTCCCCTGTGCCCTTGTGGAGAAGCAGAGCAGACCACATCCTCCAGGACTGTGGGAACCACCAGCTGCTGAGGGAGGAGATATGGCAGAAGCGCGCGGCGCACTCTACAAGAGAAACTGTACGGGCCTGTGGAGGTGCTACAGAAGACCACATATTTCATTTTGAGAGCCAAACTTCAAGTGTGACGGCGTTCTAGAAGAAGAAGAAGAAGAGTAGAAGGGACTTAAAATGGCTTTGTGATCAGAGAAGGGTACCTTCTTGACTGCATGTGACTGCCACGGCCCCGGCATGCTACTTCCACCTCCGCCGCATCCGTCAGATCAGAAAATACCTCGCCACTAAGGCTGACACAAAACTTGCTGTCTCTTTTATCCTATCTCGCATCGACTCCTGCAACTCCCTCCTTTCCGGCCTCCCTCACTCCACCACTTTCACTTTCCAGCGTGTCCAGAACAATGCTGCCCGCCTCGTCCTCAGAAAGAAAAATCCGACCACATCACTCCCCTGCTCAAACACCTTCACTGGCTTACCATCCCACAACGCATCCAATACAAGGTTCTGTCTCTCTGCTACAAATCCCTGAACAACTACGCTCCTGCCTCTCCCCAACTTACTGCACCCCTACACTCCTTCCCGCTCCCTCCGCTCCGCCTCCTTTCCGCTTCCAAATCCCCCGCACCAAACTCAGCACTTTTGGGCCCCGCTCCATCTCAGTATACGGCCCATCCACCTGGAACACCCTCCCACTCTCTCTCCGTCAGAAACACTCTCTCTCCTCGTTCCAGTCCGCCCTCAAAACTCACCTCTTTCAACAGTTCTAGCACTCCCTACCCCAAGCTGACTGTCGTAATGTATTTCACTGTTTGTGGTACGCGAGTCGTTGTCTAAAGCGTGCGCATGCGTGCGCGAGTTGTGAGTGTGAGCTTAGAGTTATAATTATTATAATATAAGCGCACTATAAATACCGTAATTATTATTATTATTATTACTGAGGTAAACTACCCTCTTCCCTGATAATGAGCCAGTCGAGGACATGTCCAAGTCTGTCTGTTGGTTCTTGTACCAGTTGAATGAAGTTGTGGTCATGCAAGAGCGTTTTCAGCTTATTGACAGCACTGTTCGAGGACACTTCATAGTGATAGTTAAAGTCGCCGATTATGGTTGCAACACCTCTGCGATCACACACATTACTGAGAAGATCAGAAAAATCACTCAGAAACTGTTTGTCGGTAGTGTTCAGCTGCTTACTGTGTGTGGACGGTACATGCATATTAGACGTACTAAACAGTTCGAGTTACAGTATTGTACATCAACAGCTTCTAAAGATTAAAAACCCAGCTTCTTCACTGAATGGCAATGTTCAAGATGCTTTGAGAAGATTATGCAAATACCACCTCCCCTTCTTCCGATGCGAGGAATAAATGCAATCTCAGTTGTGAGTAGATGGAGTAATGTCATCAATGATAGCCTCGTCGCCATGCTCACAGAGCCAGGATTCAGTTAAGAAGGCAATGCCAATATTCTCATCAATTACAAAGTCTCTTATCTCGTCCGTTTTGGGTCTGCATGACTGAGAGTTGAAATTAACTGCCCTTAGACTCTCTCTCTCTCTCTCTCTCTCTTGGCTTGGCTTCGCGAACGAAGATTCTATAGGGCTTGCCCACGTCTTTTGCAGGCATTTTCGTGGCTGCGGAGGCCAATCCGGGACAGGCAGGTTCGACCGCAGTGGCTGCAGGGGAAGGTCTGGTCAGGGTTCTGAGTTACGACAACTCTGTTTTTTCTCCTGAGGCGCTTGTCCTTAAGGTTAGCTGTGCGAGAGTCCTCAAAGGAGACGGCTGCCTTGTAAATGGTGGAGCGCCAGGTGTCACGGTCCGCAGCAAGCGAAGACCACTGGCGGTGACTTCTTGAGACCATCTTTTTATCTCTTCTTTGGTGCCCCTCTGTCTCGGTGTCCAGTGGCGAGCTCGCCGAACAGAGTGATCTTGGGTAGGCGATGATCCTCCATCCTGCAGACGTGCCCCGCCCAGCGAAGCTGTGTATGCAGCAGCAAAGCCTCGATGCTCACAGTTTCTGCCTGTTCAGGGACCTCGACGTTGGAGACATAGTCACTCCAGTGAATGCCCAGGATGGTACGCAGGCAGCGCTGGTGGAAGCGTTCGAGGAGTCGTAGCTGGCTGCGGTAGAGGGCCCAGGACTCGGAACCGTACAGCAGGGTGGTGAGGACGACAGCTCTGTACACGCTGATCTTGGTGCCTTTTTTCAGCTGTTGATTGTGGCACACCCGCTTGAATAGTCGCCCGAAAGCACTGTTTGCTTTTGCCAGCCTGTTGTCCAGCTCCTTGTCCAGCTTTGCGTCTGACGTGATGATGCAGCCAAGGTAGGTGAACTGGTGTACGGACTTCAGTTCGGACTCGCCGATGGTGATGTGGGGAGGGCGATGCTCTTCCTTGGGTGCCGGCTGATGAAGGACCTCTGTCTTTTTCAGACTGACCTCAAGACCAAAGAGCTGGGCAGCATCTGCGAAGCAGGACGTGATGTGCTGCAAGGCTCTCTCTGTGTGTGCAACGAGGGCAGCGTCATCAGCAAAGAGCAGCTCACGAATCAGTCGGTCTAGGGTTTTGGTGTGGGCCTGCAGTCGTCTGAGGTTGAAAAGGCTGCCATCGAGACGATACCTGATGTACACTGCGTCGTCATCATCGAGGTCCACTGTGGCCTGCTTCAACATCATGCTAAAGAAGATGGTGAGTGGGGTCGGTGCCAGCACTCAGCCCTGCTTCACGCCGTTGAGAATGGGGAATGGTTCTGAAAGGTCACCGTTGAGTCTGACCTGGCCTTGCTGGTCCTCATGGAGCTGGACGATCATGCTTAGTAACTTTGGGGGACAGCCTAGTCGCTCCAGGATTTGCCACATGCCTTGCCTGATCACCGTGTCGAACGCTTTTGTTAGGTCGACAAACGTTACATACAGCCCTTTGTTCTGCTCGCGGCACTTCTCCTGAAGCTGTCTCAGCACAAAGACCATGTCGGTAATACTCCTGTTAGCTCTGAAGCCACACTGGCCCTCTGGGAGGTAGTCTTCAGCGATGGCATGTGCCAGCCGATTCAGGAGCAGCCTTGCAAGAATTTTCCTAGCAATGGACAGCAGGGTAATTCCACGATAATTAGAGCAGGCAGACTTCTCTCCTTTGTTCTTGTACAGGGTGATGATGACTGCATCACGGAGATCCTTTGGTAGTGTTCCTTTCTCCCAGCAGCAGATAAAGAGGTCATGGAGCTTGTTGTGCAGTGCTGGGCCTCCATGTTTCCAGATCTCTGGCGGGATTCCGTCAATGCCTGCTGCTTTGCCACTCTTGAGCTGGTGGATGGCTGCGAGGGTCTCTTCGGCGGTGAGCGGTTCGTCCAATTCAACCTTTAGTGGGAGGTGTGGGATTTAGAGGATGACTGTTTCTTGAACAGTGCGCTCAGCGCCGAAGAGGTCCTGAAAGTATTCCGACGAGCGGTTCAAGATGGAGGTATTATCTGTGAGGAGTGCCTGTCCATCAGCGCTTCGCAAGTGACTTTGTACCAGGTGCCTAGTGCTTCATAAAAGCCCCTGTAGTCACCGTTGTCAGCGCAAAGCTGGGTCCTCTGTGTGAGTCTTGACCACAACTCGTTTTGGCGGAAGGCAGACTTCTTCATAGGGCAGGAAGGCTGGGCTAGGTGGGCCTGGTGGGCGGCTCTTTTTTTTTTTTTTTTTTGCTAGAAGTTCCTGGATCTCTACGTCATTTTCGTCAAACCAGTCTTTGTTCCTCTTTCTAACAAAGCCCAAGACTTCCACAGAAGATTTTACAATAGCAGTTTTCAGTTGTTCCCAGAGTGTTTTAGCGGAGGGGTCTGCTGGATCAACTGTGTCTTTGAGCATGCGCTGTAAATCTGTCTAAAGGGCAGCTTTCTTGTCGTCACGCTGAAGGCTGGCAACATCAAGCTTTTTCTTGGGGGTGGGGGGGGGGGGGGGGGGGGCTTTCTTGGGTTTCAGCTTGAGGCGGAGCCTAAGTTTGCAGCGGACAAGGCGGTGGTCAGTGTGGCACTCTGCGCTGGGCATCACTCTGGTGAGGAGGACATCACTGCGGTCCCTCTGACGCACTAGGACATAGTCGATGAGGTGCCAGTGCTTGGAGCGAGGATGCATCCAGGTGGTCTTTCGACTGTCCTTTTGCTGAAAAGTAGTGTTGGTGATGACAAGTTGCTGCTCTGCACAGAACTCCAACAGTAGGCGGCCATTGTCATTGCAGTTCCCAACGCCATGCTTGCCGAGGACTCTTTTCCAGGCTTCAGAGTCCTGGCCCACTCTGGCGTTGAAGTCGCAAAGGATGATGACTTTGTCGTTGTCGTCTGCAGGGGTGTTCTGCAGGAGGCTGCGCAGGTCAGAGTAAAACTTGTCTTTTTCTGCAGGCTCTGCCAGGTGGGTTGGGAAGTACACACTGAGAAGGGTGACGTATTGCTGGTGTCTCAGTGGGAGGCGCATGGACATGATGCGGTCGGAGTGACCCGTTGGTAGGTTTTCCAACTTAGTCGCAATGGGGGTCTTGGAGGAAAACCCTGACATCAAAGCCTCCGTGTCTCCAGGGAAGGCTTTTGAGCCAGAGACTAGGACAAAGACAGTCTGATAAAAAAAACCTACGACCCGAGGACCTCGATGCCACCGTCCCAGCTTGCTAGGCCATGGCAGACGAACCAAGGTTTTAAAGGGTGGGGCCAGTACTGCGCACACTGCACTCCACCAAACAGCTCCACCTTTCAGGCTTTAGGAAACGCCCACGGACCATGACACTGACCTTTCCAAGTCCTGTAGCGTTGGGCAAGGGGCAAAACGGCAGGTGAAAGATGTCACTGGAAGCCGCAGTCTCAAACCTGCATGCAGGCGGTTCAGGATATTGGTCGCCTGATGTTGACCTGGGGATGACAACATCACTCGGCACACCCTGAACGACCAAGCAGCCTTATCTAGGGACAGCACTGCTTGCTTTTTTACACGGAGAGGGGCCTAGAAAAGGTGGCCTAACCAAAGCTCATCCCCTCGTAACCCCAGTTGGCTAGCCGCGGTCAACGGGCATCTTCTCCTGCGGTCAGAAAACAAGAAAAAGCAACGGATCCACTCTCATGACGACCACGACCGGACTCAACGTAGCATGCTGGAACATCCGAACCATGCTCGACACAGCAGACAGCGGACGCCCTGAACGTCGCTCCGCCCTCATTGCTCATGAATTGCGGAGGTTAAACATCGACATCGCCGCGCTCAGCGAAGTACGCCTCCCGGAGGAAGGCAGCCTCAAAGAACTTGGCGCTGGCTACACCCTCTTCTGGTCAGGCAGGCCTGCATCAGAAAGACGGCTCTCAGGCGTGGGCCCTTAGACTACTGTCTGTGGATTTAGACTGTCCAAGAATCAAAGGAACATGAAGCAAATTTGCATATGTGCGTGCCGAGTAGTCAGCGATTTTTTTTAATTCTCCGGCGATGGCAGTGGGGCAGGAGGGTGTGCGCCCTGTGCGATGACAGGGATATGGCGTCCTTGCTTCCTTTGGCCGGCCCTGTCAGACCTCTTCTTCTTGTGGCGGGCAGGAATAGACGGAGCGAGGAGCCCATGGCTAGCAAAAAGGTTGAGGACATCTTGTGGTTTAACGCCAGCAGATTGCATCTCTTGTAGGCCCTCAATGGCGCAGGTGTAGAGGCGCGAGAATACGAAAAGTCACGAGCTGCACAGGGGCTGGGTATGGTCTGCTGTTCGCACAGCGCAGCGGCTACGACGGTGGGTTACTCTACTGAGTGCACAGCACATGTAGACCGGCCGGTCTGAAAACTGGGTCATAAGTTGGAGAAAAACAGCTGAAAGTCGGTGATCGGTCAGTAAAAGATAAAACCAAACCTACCAAAATGACGACAACAGCATGCTGAAGACGATGGTATGCACAAGACAGCAACACGAAAAGAGTATCCACAGAAAAACAACAAAAACTGAAGAGCAGCTACCTCAAGCCTGCTAGGCGATGTTGAACTCAACTCAACTCGACTTGTCCCCAGGCCCTGTGTGCTACACTGGACCCGCCAGACATGATGACTGCTGTTAAAGTGTATGTGGACTTGTCCCCAGGCCCTGTGTGCTACACTGGATTGATTGATTGATTGTACATTGTTTAACGTCCCGACGGCAACAAGGCTTTCTCAGGACGTGCCTGCACTGCGTGTGAAAAAAACAACAGAATATTGAATGTATGTCGCCAGCCGGCCCAATACGTTAAATAAACCTACGACATGGGGTCTAAATAAAGCCAAGACCATTTAGCAACACACATCCAATATCAAGAGCTACAAGCAGCGCAGACAGTAGGGAGAGTTGAAAAAAGGAAAATACAGGTGAATGGACCAAGGGTAGACAGAAACACATGCCCCAGAATAGAGAGAAAAACCCACCCTGTGGGGCTGACCAGGGTGACCCTGGGAACTAAAAAGTAGTTAACCCCACCCAAGTCCCCCAGGGCAGACCCGGGTGGGGCGTGTGCTACACTGGACCCGGCAGATGTGATGACTGCTGTTAAAGTGTATGTGGACTTGTCCCCAGGCCATGTGTGCTACACTGGACCCGGCAGACGTGATGACTGCTGTTAAAGTGTATGTTTGACTTGTCCCCAGGCCATGTGTGCTACACTGGACCCGGCAGACGTGATGACTGCTGTTAAAGTGTATGTGGACTTGTCCCCAGGCCATGTGTGCTACACTGGACCCGGCAGACGTGATGACTGCTGTTAAAGTGTATGTTTGACTTGTCCCCAGGCCCTGTGTGCTACACTGGACCTGCAGACGTGACGACAGGTGTTAAAGTGTATGTTTGACTTGAGATGTTAGTTGGTTGTACGTTGCTTGACGTCCCGACAGCAACAAGACTTTATCAGGACGTGCCTGCACTGCTTGTGAAGAAAGAAAAAAATTAACAGAATATTGAATTACGTTGCAAGCTGGTCTAATACGCTTAAACAACTAAGACCATTAATTAGCAACACACATCCAACATCAAGAGCTATAGGCAGCGCAGACAGTAGGGGGAGTTTAAAAAAGGAAAATACAGGTGAATGGACGAAGGGTAGACAGAAACACATGCCCCAGAATAGAAAACCCACCCTGTGGGGCTGACCAGGGTGACCCTGGGAACTACAAGTAGTTAACCCCACCCAAGTCCCGCAGGGCAGACCCCGGTGGGGGTTGACTTGAGAATTGATGAACTATCTACTGCATGACTGCTGTTAAAATGTATTTTGACTTGTCCCCAGGCCATGTGTGCTACACTGTACCCGCCAAACGTGATGACTGCTGTTAAAGTGTATGTTTGACTTGTCCCCAGGCCCTGTGTGCTACACTGGACGTGCCAGACGTGACCACTGCTGTTAAAGTGTATGTTTGACTTGTCCCCGGGCCCAGTGTGCTACATTGTTCCCGCCAGACGTGCCGACTGCTGCTAAAGTGTATGTTTACATGTCCCCAGGCCCTGTGTGAATCCTTGGACGCGCCAGACGTGACGACAGCCGTACAGCTGTGTCTGTGTGCTGACCAGCTTTCCGACAAGGCCACGCCACATAACGTCACGCCCCAAACCATAACGCAGCTGTCTGGGTGGTTCAGGAGGCGGTTGTCGGGAACTGAGGACCCGGCCTTGACACGGGATGTTTACATCGACATACTGGCCAGGTGAGGGCGTGTCACGTGATGACTTGTGTCGTCGGTAGCTTACATCCTTTACTTCAGAAAGGGCCAATATAAAGCCCTCAACACAAGAGATAAACAAGCGGGCCAGTCTGCCCCCAGACAGAGCGTTCTTGACTTGGAAACTCTGTGGTAAAACTTCTGCCTGTTTTGCTGTGCTAGCAGCGTGCGAATATGCAGCACCCAGATGGCTGGCCGAATGTATTTTGTCCTATCCTAAGCCGCTACATTTTGAAAGTGTTGAGTGCCGGGCTTTCTAGTGCGTGCAACCTAGAATGAACACACTGACACACAGCGGTTTTCACATCTACACACTCAATCTCTCTCACAAGCACGCGCAGGGGTTTGCTACGCGGTCCCTTGTAAGCTTGAGTGAGGTCAAAGTAACCATTGTACCCAGAAGGCTGAAGGATACTTTAACCTCCCGAAGGCCTACGAGGGTCCGTGTAGCAAAACTCTCACACCACTAACTGAACGACGACAAAACGGAAGCCATGCTGGTAGGCACTCGCCAGAAATTTTCCCAGCTCCCTCCCTCTCTCCACCTTCAACTCGACAGCACCCCCATCTCCCTCTCTGACTCGGCCAAAAACCTCGGCCGTATCCTCGATTCCCCTCTTTCCATGACCAGCTTTGTCTCCGCCACGGCCCAGGAATGCTACTTCCACCTCCGCCGCATCAGTAAGATCAGAAAATACCTCGCTACCGAAGCTTCCACCAAACTTGCTGTCTCTCTTATCCTATCTCGCATCGACTACTGCAACTCTCTCCTTTCCGGCCTCCCTCACTCCACCACTTTCACTCTCCAGCGTATCCAGAACAATGCTGCCCGCCTCGTCCTCAGAAAGAAAAATCCCACCACATCACTCCCCTGCTCAAACACCTTCACTGGCTTCCCATCCCACAACGCATCCAATACAAGATTCTGTCTCTCTGCTACAAATCCCTGAACAACTGCGCTCCTGCCTATCTCTCCAACTTTCTTCACCCCTACACTCCTTCCCGCTCCCTCCGCTCCGCCTCCACATCCCCCGCACCAAACTCAGCACTTTCGGCCCCCGCTCCTTCTCAGTATACGGCCCATTCACCTAGAACACTCTCCCACTCTCTCTCCGTCAGAAACACTCTCTCTCTCTCCTCGTTCCAGTCCGCCCTCAAAACTCACCTCTTTCAACAGTTCTAGCACTATATCACCACACTCCCCACCCCAAGCTGACTGTTGTAATGTATTTCACTATTTGTGGTACATGAGTCGTTGTCAAAAGCGTTGTGAGTGTGCGCTTAGAGTTATAATTATTATAATATAAGCGCATTATAAATACCGTAATTATTATTTATTATTATTATTTACAAATACGAATTAAGATCCGGATTATCGCAAGATGGAACATTTGTTTGCAGCGGAATTTGTAAAACATGTTCATCTACTCAACGGTGTCATCAATTAACCTTATAGCTGTAGAGATTTTGCGACCTCTGATAAAACCTTTTTGATCTTCGTGGACAATATCTCCGATCACGTCTGAGAGCAAGACACTTTGCCAAAATTTTATAATCTGTATTGTTAGGGAGATGGGACGCCAGTTTCTCAAAGTATCTCGACTTAGATTTTTCCCTTTACGTATTAGTGTAATGACTGATTTGGTCTGTGAAGGAGGAAGGAGACAAAGCGCCATTTTCAAAGGCCTTATTCAAGTCAGATGAACCCAAAACATTTTCATGAATTCTACTGTAATACCATCACAACCAGGGGCTGACCCGTTATTTAAATGTTTCAAACCAATGGAGGCTTCATCTACTGTTATTAAACTTTCACATGACTCACTATCAAGAAATGACAGTTTTGGAATTGCAGTGTCACTTATGAAATCATCCGCCAAGCGGCTCATGCGGGAATGGTCTGTGCGAGATGCATACAGAGATGTAAAGTGTTTCATCTGTTCCTTCGGTATCTTGTTTTGATCTGTAACTAATAATAATAATAATAATTACGATATTTATAATGCGCTTACATTATAATAATTATAAATCTAAGCGCGCACTCACAACTCGCGCACGCCTGCGCACGCTTTAGACAACGACTCACGTACCACAAATAGCGAAAACATTTCGACAATCAGTTTGGGGTGGGGAGTGTTGTGATATAGTGCTAGAACTGTTGAAAGAGATGAGTTTTGAGGGCGGACTGGAAGGAGGAGAGAGTGTTTCTGACGGAGAGAGAGTGGGAGGGTGTTCTAGTTGGATGGACCGTATACTGAGAAGGAGCGGGGGCCAAAAGTGCTGAGTTTGGTGCGGGGGGTGTAGGGGCGGAGAGGGTCAGAGGCGGAGCGGAGGGAGCGAGAAGGAGTGTAGGGGTAAAGTAAGTTGGAGAGATAGGCAGGAGCGCAGTTGTTCAGGGATTTGTAGCAGAGAGACAGAATCTTGTATTGGATGCGTTGTGGGATGGGAAGCCAGCGAAGGAGTTTGAGCAGGGGAGTGATGTGGTAGGAAGTCTTCTTTCTGAGGACAAAGCGGGCAGCATTGTTCTGGACGCGATGGAGAGTGAAAGTGGAGGAGTGAGGGGGGAACCGTTCTCTAGAGATGTGTTGATGATGTTGGTAATAAAGGGCAGAAGTTTTGAAAGGCCGTCCCGGTAGAGAGAAGCTGGGAGGGGGTCTAGTTCGCAGGTTTTGAGAGGCATGGACTTTATGGTCTTGAGGACTTCGTCCTGAGAGACGGGGCGGAAGGACGAGAGGGAGGTGCCGGAAAAGGGGGTGTCGGGAGGGCAAGGCGGAGAAGGCAGAGTGTCGAGTGTGTTGCGCAGAGTATGAATTTTGTCGGAAAAATAGGTGGAAAAAGCGGACGGGAGTTCTTCTTTGCTGTGTGTGTTGGGGAGAGGAGAGTCTTTAGAAGTGCCTAGGAGTGTGTTCATGGTAGCGTAGAGGGTTTTGGAAGAAATGGATTCAAGGATTGTGTTTTGGAAGTGTTTACGTTTGGAGTCGGAGATCATTCTGCAGACTTTGGATCTAGTTGTTTGGAAGATCTGTCTGTGAACGGTGAGGTCAGATGAGCGCCAGCGGCGTTCCGCTTGTCGGCGCTCGCGCTTGGCCTCAGCTATGTCGTCAGTGAGCCAGGGGGAGGGGGGTCGGTTGGGTATGGAGCAGGTGGTGACAGGTGCATGGGTGTCTAGAAGTTTTCGAAGGGAGGAGTCGAAATGAGATGCAAGATCAGAAGAGGAGGCGGGGTCCAAGAGAAGGTCGACAGCTTCATCGAAGAAGCTCTCTCGGTTGACAGATTTTAGTTTGCGACGAGAGACAAGGAGCTTGTTTTTTTCGGGGCAGGTAGGTTTAGGGAGACGAGAATAGCGAGGTGGTCAGAGGGAAGCACAGAGGAGGTGTCAGAGTCGAGAAAGAGTTGATCGGAGGTGCGCATGATGATCCAGTCTAGGGTGTGGCCGAGTTAGTGGGTAGGTTTGGTGATGTGTTGTGTAAGATTGTGGTTTGAAAGTGATGTGCACAGGCGTTTTGTGTTAGGGTGATCGTGTTTGTCGAAGTGGAATTTGAAGTCGCCAAGAAGGATGTGTTTCCCGGATCGTGTGCTGTAGTGGTCGAGGAGGAGTTTAAATTCGGTGAGGAACATGGAGTTTGTGAGTTTGTTTTGAGAGCTTGGAGGGGGGCGGTAGATACATAAGAAGATGAGGGACTGGCCAGGGAGTGTTGCTACGGCCTCGACGGATTCAAAGGAGGGATGAGCAAAAGGGAGAGACTGAGAGAAGGAGAGGTGAGCAGAAAGACAGTCCCTGTAGATGATGACAAAGCCACCCCCTCTGGAGGCATGCGGGAAGGAGGCCAGGCGGTAGCCACTCGGAGTGACGCTGGCGATGATGGGTTCATCGCCAGCTGGGCGGAGCCACGTTTCGGTGATCACGACAACGTCTAGGTCATTGTCTAGAATGAAATCTGAAATCACATCGGCTTTGCCATCTTTGCAGACAGACTGTGCATTGAACACAGTTTAATTTTGTACTTAGTTAGTCGTAGTTGTAGCAACTCAGACTCAGTCACAAAGTAAACACTTCGCACACTAGCGCGTAGCACGAAAAAAACAGGGCTGAGCGGAAAAAAAGCCCGGTAAACCGGCCACGCTTCGAGGGAGGCAAAATGGCACCGTACACAAAGTTCAAACGACAGACACTATTCAATACGATACCAAATCAGCATCAGTCCTGTATGAATAATCTCATTCGGGCTGATATATGACAGGAACAACAGTCTGACCCGGAGCCAGGACAGCCCGTACCGGCGCAAACCGAGCGTCTCACACAACCCTCCCGGTCAGTGCCAAAGAGGGTTGTGGAAAACAATCAAAATACGCACACCAGCAAGAACCATCCAGGAAACGGGTCAAAGCGCCCATCAGACATTAATCTTCTTTATATAATGAGAATTAATTATTACTTTGCCCGCGGTGTACACTGTCTAGCAGTGAAAAGAAGTTGCGCATTTTGCGTCACTAATTCAATGGGAATCTGGTTGTCACGACTAGCAGCGGGGGCCCAGGCATTAGCAGCTGAGGTCTGGGCCGTTCCGGCAGATGAAGTCACAAGAGGCGGAAAAGTCAGTTGTCTGGAATATTGGTGACTGCTGTACCGCCTGGCCTCGTGGGTTCGGGGACGAAGGGTCGACAGGCTGCTGGCCGAGTTTCGGCGCACTGCCTGAAGAGGCCGAGTCAACTCTGAGTTGTTAACTTGAGTGGGTCGCACCCCGTGGCCCTCATGCCAGGCGGGCCGGGCGCCCTCCACTCATGTCAGAGTCATGGGGTTTGCGTGCCTGGTAACCGGGCGCAGAGTTGAAGTTGGAATGATCTACGTAGGGCCGGTATTCACCGTAGCGTATATTGAGGGCCAGACGTTTTGTGTCTCCTGCAGGCCACGTGTAGGTTGTCATTGGATTTAGCGGCGGCTGCAAACAGGGGGTGGCGTTGACCAAAGGGCGGCATGATGGTGGAAGCCTGCAGAGCGGCCTGCGGGAACTTGGTGGCCAGCAGATCGATGAGTTGCAGCCACGTGATGCATGCGACCTGAACATTCAAGTTGCGGCAGCTGTTAATCCCGACATGAAAGGTGACGTGGTGTACATGTCGGACAGGCTGGCGGGTGTCAAGCCACTTGATAAGGTCGCTGACAGACAGACCTGACACCGCCTTGTTCTGAACTGTAAAATCCGGAGCTGACATTTTTCGGTCATCGATGAACCTGATGACTGAGTCGCCGAGGAGTAGAGCGTGCGACTGCGGGTTCACCTTTGATTGGCACAGCTTTTCATAAGGTGTCAGCAGCTTGGTGTTAAGGGCGTTGGTCGAACTGGGAGTAGAGCTGTCAGATTTGTGGTCTGAGTCATGCGCGGCCCTGCTGTCACTTAGCTGTGTGTCAAGGGAGCGAAGCGGTTGTGGGTTTCGATGCTGAACGATGAGTGGCGAGGCACATAATTTTCATGCTGTTGAGTAATAATAATAATAATAATAATAATAATAATTACGGTATTTGTAATGTGCTTATCTTATAATATTTATAACTCTAAGCGCGCACTCACAACTCGCTTTAGACAATGACTCACGTACCACAAATAGTGACATACATTACGACGGTCAGCTTGCGGTGGGGAGTGTGGTGATATAGTGCTAAAACTGTTGAAAGAGGTGAATTTTGAGGGCGGACTGGAAGGAGGAGAGAGAGAGTGTTTCTGACGGAGAGAGAGTGGGAGAGTGTTCCAGGTGGATAGACCGTAGACGGAGAAGGAGCGGGGGCCGAAAGTGTTGAGTTTGGTGCGAGGGATGTGGAGGCGGAGAGGGTCGGAGGCAGAGTATGCAGGGGTCTCACAGACGGGCGAGAATCAGGGTCTGGGGTGTTCACTGAGTGATTGGTGACCGGGGACGGGGTGGCCGGGGGAGGGGCGACGTGGAGGCTAGGGCTGGTTTCACTGTTTCTTGGGAAGGTGTTGCCTGGCCAAGTGCTCCTACTTGTTTTTTTTTCAGGGCAGGGTACCGATCACGGCGTTCTGTGTGTCTCTGGCAGCAGCAAGTTTTGAAACCTGTTTGGTGATGGCTTCCTGCTCCACTGTAAGTTTCTGTAAATCAGCGCATGTTGAGTGTTCAACCCTGGTCATGTCTTTTTCCACCACAGAAAGCCTGTGTTTCCTCTTAACCTCGTTGTCTTGCACTTGGGCTTCAAGAGCGCTTTGTTGTTGTTGCAAGGTGACACAGTGCGCCTTGACACTTGCCAGTTCGGTCTTCACTGAAGAAAATTCCAACTGGAGTTCTTTGATGTTTACCGCCGAAGCCTCCAATTTCTGCTGAAACTGACACAGGAGAGCTAGCAGGGTGGCTAACTGGGCGAGGGGGAGGGGTTGTTGGGGAGATAGCGAGGTAACGGCAATCGGTGCTAAGATTATATCGTCGTCTGATTGGGTCGAAAGACAGGTGGAGGGAGAGTGGTGGTCGGGTTCGAAGGACGGAGAGTGACAGGTGAGCGTGGCCTGATCCTGCCCAGTAGAGTTGTCACTGTTTGCAGCGGTGGCTCCACCAACCTCTGCGCAGCTGAGCGTGACGGGCGGGTCATGCTGGGCGGGGTCAGTCGGTCGGCTGGGTGGGGATGTGGTCACGTCCAAGGGTGGTGTGACGCTAGTTACATCACTGTTGAGTGGAGTTGAGGGATTAGTGTCCTGAAGAGACTCGTCAGTTGTGCAGGGGGAGGGAGGTGGCAGTGCCAGCTGACCGACAGGGGGTGGTAGAGATGAAGATTGCTGGAAAGACAACATCTTTTCAACACAGTCTTTGAGCGGTTGAAACTCTTTGTCTATTCAATCATGGCATCGAGCTCCCTGGGCCCTGATAAAACAGGTGGTATAGAAAACAGTGATAGCAACGGCGAAGTTCTTGCCTGAACTCCTATACTGCGTGCACGCAACAAACAAAAACAAAGTCCACATCACTAATGTAGTTAATCTAGCCCAACGTCCTTGTCCACACATTTACTGTTGCAGACTAGATACCCCGAGCCATTTCTTCAAACTCAGCTTGCATAGCAAAACACTTGTTGCAGGTTACAGCCTTAGGACTAACCGCGGAATTCATAACCTGAACAAAGTTAGCTAAGTAGAAAAAATGAAAGTCAGTCACTAAGCCAAGTCACTGTAAATAGTGAAAGGAATCGAAACACATATCCTCAGTACAACAGTCCATTTAAAACTAACAGTCCTTCCATTTCTTCCAAAAATAGTACGATACTAAAAGAATTGCACAGAATAAAACAAAAATCAATTTTAAAAAAATAAATAAAAATGTCTCTGGACTAAAATAGAGCACAAAACTAACATAATATGATATACTACTGTTCAAGCCACCGTGGGTCACTGTTTCAATCACCGGGCTGGTCACTGGAACGGACTGCAGACGAAGTAGTCCCGCAAGTAGTAACTATCCTAAGGACAGAAAATGTTTATATGGACACAGAGTTAGTTAGTGTGTAGGCTTTGCCTTCTGCGCCAACCGCTCGGAGTGGCGCACAGCCACGGTCAGTCTTGTTTTCTCTGGTGGGTCTGGCACCTGATACAAGACCCTTAGGTCGTACAGAAGGGTTGTCACATCTCATGGTTGGCTCTGCCTGTCCGTAGTCCGGATGCACACGTTTCAGTTGGTCGAGGTTTCGGGTGCTCTCTCGACCACCATCACGCGGTCGGATGCAGTAGACGTCAGTGTTAGGGTATGGCTGACGCGTCACCACATACACGTCTGGTCGGTAGGGATGCTGGATTTTGGTGCGGCCCGACCCGTGGTATTTGATAAGCACCAAGTCGCCAGGCTGGATGGCTGGCTGAACAATGATATGGGGTGGAGGCTGTTGATCCCCCATGTCTCGCCCTGCTGGCCTCTCTTCTTCGTCAAGGCCCGGAGCCTGCTGCCTGCGTTGTTGCTTGCGCCGCCCTGTCATGGCCACCTCAGCATTTCACCCTGCATTGCTTTTTGTTGGTTAGCTCCTTCTCCCACGACATCCTGCTCGCAGCGCCAGTTGTGACCGAGCCGAGGGGATGTTGATGATGTGCAGGTAGTGTGGGTGTATTTGACAAAAGGGAGCTAACTCTTGTCCATGGTTCTCATTCTTTTATTTCATGACCAACAAAAAGCAATACAGGTCATTCGACCCGCAGTCCAGTTTCCAGAAACGATCAAATACTCGACGTGAAGCTGGCACGGTACTAACTACACGCACTGATACTGAATGGTACGCAAATAGTCGTCTGCTACAAGCCGGCCGGATGCTCGGCTTTAAATAGGCATAGCGCGGGCCGCGGAGAGAGCAACTCTCTCGCGGAGCCGAAACGATTCGGCCAGACAAAGAAACCAGCAAAAACTGTGCGAGTTGGCAACTAAATAAACTTAAATAACTAGCGAACTATACATTCCATACTAATAAATCTTAGCATTTCCGAAAGGGAATTTAAAGGGCTTTTCAGTGAATTAAATTAGAAAAAGCTTAACACTAAACTGAATTTAATATGATTTTTTAATGACTGTCAGACAAGCGAAGTGAAACGCGAAAAAGCATGAAAAACGTAAATCTAACTAAGACTGATTACACATCGTACAAAACCAAATAGATATTCTAAAAGCAGCAACTGTGCTTAATCTAATGACTATCGAAACAGCTTTCTACGTTTAATAGAACGGAAGCTATGAGGCTTCAAAAATAAACAGGAAACACAAGTTACAAAACCATTACTAGAACAGAAGACTCGCCGCAACACGCAAGTGGTGCTGTCACAGCTAGCGGCTGAAACGGGGAACCTCAGACGTGGACTAAAAATAACTACATGGGGACAGAGGCTTATGGCGCTCTGCTACACTAGTCTACTCTACAAAACAGAGATGCCGCAGCTCAGAACCCTGGCCAGACCTTCCCCTGCAGCCACTGCGGTCGAACCTGCCTGTCTCGGATTGGCCTCCGCAGCCACGAACAAGCCTGCAGACGTCGTGGGCAACTCCTATAAAATCTTCGTTCGCGAAGTCAAGCCAAGGAGGACACTAGTCTACTGTATACAGCATCATGGTACGGGGGAAGGATGGGGAGTCTACTTCTTCGTTACTGTCCTGGTCGATTTATTCGGCTCTGTAGTCAGGGGGCACGTACCTTTCATGCAGGGCTAATCTCCACAAGAAGACACGGGTACAGTCTGTCTCAAAGTTCTTTTGTATCGGGTCCTCAGTTGCGTTTATCTTTCGAAGTGTAGAATTGCATGGGGTCTTGGCGGTGGCGCGTGTGATGCGGGAGTTGGATATGGTGGGTGGGACGTTCATGGGAGGGGTGGAGGGGTGATATCATCACTAAGCTCGTCAAACAAGGAGATGCCAAGATGTTTGCTGACACCTGCCGACTAACCCCAGGGGCGCCAAGGCGAGCCGAGAAGAGGACAGGCCATCCACGATCACAGTGCGAGGGTACTAAGGCAAAGAGGATTAGGCCTAGTGGCCAGCGGGGCGGCACTCTTGCGTAAGGGGAGGATGATTTCTCGGCCCACACAAAAAGAGGGTCGGGGGAGGGGGGGGGGATGAAAGCGAAGGGAATTAAGTCACAGGTGCCAGGTGTGCAGACTGGCTGGCGCCAGCTACGCAGTCAACACAGAAACACTGCTTCATGGCTTGAAAGGTGCTAGTACCTAATGTAGTTGAGTTCAGTTGTGATTTTAAATCATACAAAAATTGTGAAATATATAAAGTCTCACAAAAGTACCTGGTAAAGTATCAGGGCATCATTAAAATGCACTTTCGCGGTCCGTGTAAGGTAAGAGTCCGAAATAGCTCAGGCGGTTAAACGTTGGAGCAGGAGAGTGAAGGGAATCGCCGGGCCGTGAGTTCGAATCCCGCCCCGGCCCCGGTAGCTGGACTCACTTCTTCTTCTTCTTCTTCTCCTTCTCGAACGCCGTCACACTTGGAGTTTGGCTCTCAAAATGAAATCTGTGGTCTTCTGTAGCGCCTCCACAGGCCCATACAGTTTCTCTTGTAGAGTGGCGGGCTTCGGCCATATCTCCTCCCTCAGCGGCTGGTGGTTCCCACAGTCCTGGAGGATGTGCTCTGCGGTCTGTTCTGCTTCTCCACAAGGGCACAGGGGAGATGGCACGAGGTGGAAGCGTCTGTGCAGGTGGAAATTGAGTTGGTTGTGCCCGGTCCTCAGACAGAAGATGGTCACCTGCTCTTGTCTGGACAGCTGATGGTAACTGTCTAGGGGCCGTTGTGGTGGTCTGTACACAGACTTAATGATGGTCTTCATCTCTGTGAAGCTGACTCCATTTTCGTCTTGTTCTTTCTCTGCGCCCGCTTTTGCCATTCTGTCAGCTTCTTCATTGCCGTAGATGCCACAGTGTGAAGGGATCCACTGCAGCACCAGTCTGGTGCACTTGATGTTTTGCAGTGCCTCTTGTAGACGTGGCAGTTTGCTTGCTGTTGCTGCCTCAAGGACAGACATGGCATCAGTAAGGAAGACAATCTGGGCATCAGGGTCTGCAGTGCCAGTAAGGGTGTTAGCTGCGCGGACCAGGGCTTCCACCTCAGCTCTGTAATTTGTGCAGTGAAGGCCTGTTGGTACTGCCTCTGCCTGCCATTTTCCGTTTGGGTACTGAATGTACACCCCAGCCCCTCCATCCTGAACTGCATCTGTGGCTGATCCATCGGTGTATGCCCGTATCCATGCTGGACTCACAATCCAGGGGGGAAACGGATTTGTTCAATAGTATGTCCGTTGAAAAGTCCTGGTAAATCAAAGTGGCACAGTTGGAGTGCGCCTGAGTTGATCAGTGTTCAGGTCGTACTACATAGGCAATAGATTTTCCTGTCCCCCATAACCCGCCCGCATGTTTGTTTAGCACCCCTAGGAACAGATCAAGTAAGAGAGAGAGAGAGAGCCTTATCTGGGTTGGTACAATTGTACACATCATGAAACGGTGTAAGGCTAAGATCGTGTAAAAAAGCATCTTTGTTTAGTTTTTTAAAAGACCTATAGGTAATGTACACATGCTGATCCCTCTTTAGTTTGGGCATCTTGCACGACCATGTACAGGTTATGGGAAAATGATCACTGACAGCTAGTGGGGGGACGCTGGTCTCTAGTACTGACTTACAGTTGTTGGTATAGATGTGATCAATCAGTGTAGCGGATAATTGGGTTATTCTAGTAGGAGCTTGGATTAGTTGCTTCAACCCAAAAAGAGTTGTTGTCGATTGCCACGTGGGATTTGTTTTCAGTAAGTCAATGTTAAAATCACCTAACAGCAGTACATCTTTGTCAGTGTCATTCACTTTATCCATCATCTGCACAAAGTCATCATACCACTCGACAGTGGACGATGGATTTGTATATACATAACCCATTATAATTGGCGATGAGTTATTAATTTTTACTTCTAGCCATGCACACTCAATCTCAGTTGACTCCAGATCATCACGTCTGCGTACCATGTGTGCAATCGAGTTGTGGACATAAACAGCAATTCCTGTGTGTTTGAGGGTGTTTGGGTCACGACGAACTAAGGAAAAGTTTGGAATGCACAGATTTTCGTCGCTAATTCTTGAGTCCAGACGTGATTCCGTTAGTCCAAAGAGATGGAAGTGTGAAGGCTGGTTTACAAATATTGAAATGTCAGGAACCTTATTGTAAAGGTGAAATACATTAAGGTGCCCGACCTTTAGCCCGTGGGCATGCATGTAATTGTTTGATAGTGTACACATTTTGATGACAAAAATGTAAATATAAAGTTTTCAATATCCGAACCTCAGTGAAACAGTTCAGTCACTGAAAGGAGTGATTTTGTGCGAAAATATGGAATAAACCAAATCCACTTATAATCACCACAACTGTCAAGCGTGATAGTTTGTAGAACTTCTACTCGCATTCAGTACAACACGCTTGGCTATGCACTATAATCACTAATCTTTACATTTAGTCCGGCTTCCAAAAATGGTGTATATGCCGGCCAGACACAAGTCAAACGCGCAACTGTACTGTACACAGGTCAACCACAGTACAAATAGTCCAACGATTTCTCTAAACTGTCAGACTGATACGAGAGAGAGAGAGAGAGAGAGAGAGAGAGAGAGAGAGAGAGAGAGAGAGAGAGAGAGAGAGAGAGAGAGAGAGAGAGAGAGAGCACGTGTGTACTTGTGAGAGTGTGTGTGCGTCTTCTGGCACCACCCTTGAACTAAAATGATTGATCTATCTCCTAACCTGTAATTTTGCTTTCCTGAGATATTTTAAAAAAAATTCAACCTCAGGATGTAATGGGTTAAGGAAAATATGTCCTTCAGGGAATATGTGTCCTTTCCAGGAATGTGTGTCCTTTAGGGCATGTGTTCTATCAAGGAATATACATCTTTTCAAGGAATTTGTCTGATAAGTTTCGTGGAGACGGCGTATATATACATGTACAGTGTTGTGGCGGCAAGCTGTTGCCAAATAGTGTAAGCAAACTATGAAATGACAACACTGAACAAACAAACTATTGGCGATAGTACAAACTATATGTGAAACGTATTCAGTCAGACCTCAGTAATAAACGGCCATGTTTCCAGAAAGGAAATCGAGTGGCCGTTCTTTTGTAAACATGACGTCACACTTTACGGCCACATGTAAAATCAACAATTTTTAAAATGAACATATCATGTAGAATCTCATTTGAAATATCGCGACGTGAAAATTCAAATATACAGCTTTCAAGTTTCGGTATGATATGTGTCACCCGGTATGGGTCGGGTTACCTGTTTCACCTGTAAGGTAAACAACATTGTGAATTGTCAAGATAAACATAGCATCTAGAGTCTCATCTGAAACATCTTGTCGAAAAATTCTAGAGATGCAGGTTTCGAATGTTTTAAAGTGTTTCCCATATTTGTGCGATGTTTTTACCGTACAAGTGAGACAGCTGCAGGTGACACGACCAGGCGTACCAGGTGACACATATCATATCCAATACAATTGAAACCTATACATTTGAAGTTGTCTCGTCGAGACCTCTCAGATGAGATGCTACATGACCTGTTAATCTTGAAAACTGGATTTGTCATGTGGCTGTAAAGTGTGACGTCACGTTTACACTACAACGGTAACTTGCCTACATAGTTTCTACTGTTGTAAAATAGCTCTCTTTATTTTCTTTCGTTACTCCACTAAAATATTTTATGTCGTTTTTGTTTACAAGGAAATGTTCTGGCCCCAAACTAAGATGTTGATGATAATGTGTGAACCAGTATGAATCATGTATGAACTGCCGACCGATCTAACATGTCTGATTGCGGACTGTGTGTTTCAGAATCGTAGGGCCCGCCACCACCATCGCTGTTCACTGTATCACTCCGCCACGCGTGGAGGTGCGCACTCTCGGGGAGGCGGTGTCGGAGCTGGGGGAGAGGCTGAGTAGGATGGTTTTAACCCCCGCCCAGCTCAGCCTCATTACCCAGGCCCACAAACTACCCGGGGTGTGTCTGGTGGGGCCGCCCGGCACGGGCAAGTCCTTAGTGCTGGTGCTGGTCGGTCTGCATTGGCTGCGTGCGGGTTACGATGTTCTCGTGCTCAGTACGTCTGTTGCAAGTTTCGCTGTGTCACACGTCATCCGCCACCAGCTGGAGATGACCCTCTGTGAGGACCCCACACCTTCTGCCGGCACTGTGCGCTTTTTTCACTATGACCTTTCGCCGCCTAATGAGACAGGCGTGAACGAAGCAGTCCAGTCAGTGGCGGCCACAGAGACTCTACACATCCTGATGGATGAGGCCTTCTTTGCTGACCCGTATGTAACATCCAGGCCTGACATGCGTATTGCTTCTGGTGCATGTAATAAGTATTTCGCAAAAAAAATGTTTAAAAAATGTCCGCACAATTTGCAATTTTTTTTTCATTGTGGGCGTTTTAAGCATCAAAGGGCATGACAGGTGGTGTGAAAAAGAGCAACATCTGAGTAATTTTAGTCGACCTAGTGTGTTCATGGGAGCCTTATATAATAATAATAATAATAATAATAATAATAATAATAATAATAATAATAATAATAATACCGTTATTATATAGGCGCTTTTTCTCAATTTTTGGGGAAATCGACTCAAAGCGCCGCGCCTGAAACCCGACACACACACTCACGAAACAGACACGGATTTACGCCATTTAAGACAAACACAGTACAAGACAAACGAAGGGCCAGTCAGCTACTGAAGTTACAGAGAATTTTTGATCGCTTGTATTTGAAATTTGTAAAGTGGCCTGAGACCGGTACCAAAGTGGGGGGGGGGGGGGGTGGAAGAACCGGAGTACCCGGAGAAAGAGCCCCCGACGGTCCGCCCGAATTAACGGTGACACTTACCAGAGGAGAAAAGTCCAACGCCGGAACCCGGTATCGAACCGCGCACCTTTGGCATTGGTGGCAGGCGCCTTAACCACTGCGCCACGGACCGCCCCGTGCATGTGCATGTGCACAGTTGTATGCAGGCTTGCAGACGACAGTTTTGTCATAGGGTACTTAGTGCATTAGAGTGTTGCTGAAAACGCTCACAGACAATTTGTTTAAGAATTGCAGGAATGTTTCTCCTATGATGTGCTCCGTGTGAATTTTTTGTGTGTGGGCAGAAAGGTTCTTCGTTCATAGCTTTGTGTTGCAAGAGGTTAATAGAGAACAGTGTGTGAAAAGCAGGGTAATCTCATTTGGGGAGTTGAACCTGTACGAGGCAGGGTGAACTTTCCTACTATTGGTGTTTGGAAGAAGATTGTACCCCAAAAATCGACATTTCTTGCGTTTTATGCTGATATCAGGTGTTTTATGCCATGTCGGCACTTTTGATGCCATACAGATAGTTTCATTTAGATGTATACGGATTATAGTGGCAAAATGGTGCATATTTGTGCGAAGGTGACAGAAGAAGCTAAAAAACAAACAGGAACAATCCCAGGTCACATTTCGTTTTGTCATAGTAGCCATACAAAAACCCATCTGACAACGTAACAGTCATTATAGTGTGATCTGGATAGAATTTAGTTAAATTGCAGTGGCTGATCCAGAGGGGGGGGGGCAGGGGGCCCTGCCCCCCCCCCCCCCCCCCCCCCGTCAGCCCTGACAAAAAAATATGTTGGTTATTTTTAGAAGTTATGTTTTAATATTCGATGGTTCTTCTTTTCTTGTACAGTGTATTTTACAATTATCTCACGGGATCGGTGGGTGAGCATAGTGTGTTCATGGGCTTATACTATAGTCAAATATCCTCACTTGGCACTCCTTACAGTCACAGTACTTCACGCAGACATAGAGTGCCATGTGCCCCTCACTCACAGGGGCTCATGTAAATCAGTGCCTCTTGCTGTGCGATACAATCCTCATTTCATCCTCAGACTGAGGCAGCCATCCGGCAATAAGCCTCTGACTGCTGGTCAACCCCTGCGGTGAAAAGGTGTCCGATCATTGCTGAACTGGGCGCCCAAATCAGTCCCTCAGCCAGGCATAGAGTTCCATGTGCCCCTTCAGTCACAGGGGCTCATGAAAATCATTGCCTCTTTCTGTGCCATACGAATGGTATTGCATCCTCATACGTGGCAGTCATCTAGGTTTAAGTCTACGCCTGTGTACACGCCAACTGTGATGATCAGAAAGTGAGAAATCAACTGCGCTGTGAGTGTCTCCCCCGGGGTGAGCAGCCGTCTGGCTCGGGTGACACAGGTAATTGCTAATCTCCTAATCCTGTCACACATCACTCTCTGAGCACAGTGGGTCTCCAGCCTCACACAGATTGCGTAGCTTCGTCTTCCGAGGACATGCACAAATGCCCATCAGAGTAGCAATGTGGTCATTGATGCGTGTCACCAGAGGGGAGGTGTGAAATGTCTTGATTTTGATCAACCTTAAACTAACTCTTAAATAATTGTCAGTCAGTGTAAGAGGTATACATCATGAGTGATAATGACTATTTCTGTGATATGATCCTGTGTTCCTCATATGGAGAGATTTGTGGGTGTATAGAGCAGTATCACAATTTTCACAAATGGCTGTGTTGTTCCTCAGACGGAGGAGTACTTGGTAGTGTAGTGTTGTTGCCAAACACAAGGTGATTGCTCCTGCAGAAACTCCAGGTAGAACATTCTTTTCAATAAGAAAATTCACACTATATAAGAATCAGAAGTGCCCGATTAATCTTGTTTTGTTAGGGAGGTGGGGTGGAGGCGGCGGAGGACAAGTGCATGTAGATATGATTAGCCCTTCCTTTTAAACTTATTAAAAAGTGCCAAAAGAGGTGATGTGACCAGATATGAAAGAAGAATCGTTTTAACAAATAAAAATCGTAACCTCTGCAAACTCTAAATATGTCTCAGAAAACCCCAACAAAACAAAACAAAACAAAATCACACGCGTAGAGAGAACAGTTAGAACACTATAGAACATTTTTTAAAATCCTAATAAGAAAAGCATCAAGAAAAAATAATTTCAACACAACTTATTTGTAATTGTTCTTTTTAAGCGCATTTCTTTCGTTGTGATGAATTTATGCTCGCCTGATAGTCACTGTTTTGGTCTGGATTTCTTTTGTATGACACAGTTTAGAAAACGGGGGTGGGGGGGGGGGGGGAGGAGAGGTGCTGTCAACAACCACCCACCCTCCCCCGTCGAGACACCCCTGGATCTGCCCTTGATTTGAAGGTCGTCGGGTGGCCGACTTTTGGCTTTTCTATCGATTGCATTCAGACACCCGTTTTCCCTGCACAGAGTATTTGGAGCTTTGTGAGAATCATCCTAGTGAAAACATGCTGTAAACTACAAACCTTAGTGTGGTGACATTGTTAAGTGGTTGTAGTGTCCTAGTATGATGCATAGAGTCACCGTCTCACCGTTGCTAATACCCTCCATCCACACAAGAAGTCAAGAACAGTGACATAGCAATCGCCAGGAGGCCTGTTCCATAACCAGATTGACTTCATCTTGCTGCCTCGACGATTCAAATCCAGCATTAACAAAGCAGAAACGAGGTCCTTTCCTGGCGCTGATATTGGCAGCGACCACAACCTCGTCCTTACTAGCCTCAAGTTGAAGCTGGCATTGAAGCGAGACAGCAAGAGCCCTCGCATCCGATTCGACCTTGAGAAGCTAAAAGACCCGGAAGTAGAAGAGGTCTTCCAAGCCCAGGTGGGTGGAAGATTTGCAGCCTTGGCTACTTTGGACTGCGACGTAGACACCCTTGCTGGAAATATAAAAGAGGTGTTACTTTCTACAGCAGAAGAAGTGCTGGGGAAGCAGAGGAAGCGCAAACAGCCCTGGTCACCGATGACATCCTCGATCTCTGTGATGAGAGGAGAGCCTGGAAAAAAGAGAGGCCAAGACCTCACATCAGCAAACAAGTACCGACTTGTCAACAAGATCAGGAAGAGGATGAAAGAAGCCAAAGAAGATTGGATTAAAGACCAGTGTCGTAGCGTGGAAGAGGGCATGGTAAACGGCAACAGCAAGAAGGCTTATGAAACGCTAAGGACCCTCACCAAGACTCAACAGCGAACAGCCACAGTCATCGAAGACAGCAGCGGCCAACTCCTTACGGAAAACACTGCTGTACTAAACAGATGGACTGAGTACTGCCGAGGCTTGTATAACTACAAAGCTGAGCCAGACACCAGCATCCTCCAAAACAACCAGGCTGGGGTCAGGAAGGCTGAAGACTTGCCAGTGTTAGCTGAAGAGGTGGTAGCAGCCGTACGCGGCCTGAAGGGAGGAAAGTCTCCAGGTGTAGACAACGTACCTGCTGAACTGTTGAAACATGGAGGAGAAGTAACAACGAAGGTCCTCACTACACTCTGTCAAAAGATCTGGGAGCAAAAGAAATGGCCAGCAGAATGGACACAGTCTCTAGTGATCCCGCTCCCCAAGAAAGGAAACCTGAAACAGTGCCAGAACTACAAACCTATCAGTCTGATAAGTCACCCTAGCAAAGTAATGCTTAGAATCATTCTCAACCGCCTCAGAACTTTCGCCGAGGAACTGCTGGCAGAAGAAGAGGCTGGTTTCAGAGCTGGAAGAAGCACTGTAGAGCAGATTTTCAACTGCCGCGACCTGATCGAGAAACATCTGCAGCATCAGCGCGAACTCTACCACAACTTCATTGATTTCAGGAAAGCATTTGATCGCGTTTGGCACGACGGACTCTGGCATGTCATGAGATCGTTCAACATAGAGGAGGGACTGATCCAAATGATAGAAGCTCTTTACAAGAACGCCTGCAGCGCGGTTCTACTTAACAATCAGTCAGGCGAGTTCTTCAGGACGACGATCGGTGTCCGTCAAGGATGCCTGCTCTCTCCTGTCGTTTTCATCATATTCCTGGAGAAGATCATGCAGGAAACCCTCCACGACCACTATACTTCAATCTCTATTGGTGGCAGATCCATGTGCAATCTTCGATTCGCAGACGACATTGACCTCATGGCAGGCAGCAATAGTGAGCTTCAAAACCTGACAGACAAACTTTCAAGTAGCGCAGGGTCTTATGGCATGGAGATCAGTAGGGATAAAAGCAAAGTGATAATCAACACCACAAGCGACAGCAGCAGCAACATCCACATGAACGGCCAGAAGCTAGAAGAGGTCAATAGCTTCAAGTACTTGGGAGCCACCTTGTCCAAAGACGGTAGTTGCATAGCAGAGATATGTATCAGGATAGGTACAGCAACATCCACAATGGCCAGGCTGGACAGGATCTGGCGAAGTAACTCCATCAGCTTCACCATCAAGTACAGGCTTTACAAGTCCCTCGTAGTGTCTATTCTACTCTACGGCTGTGAGACTTGGATACTGCTTGCAAACTCAGAAAATAAAACCCAGGCCTTTAAGAACAAGTGCCTGAGGAAGTTGCTCCGCATCTCGTACCGCGAGCACAAGACCAACGAATATGTACAGAGCACTGTCACTTCCCTGGTAGGCCCACGTGAATCCCTTCTGGCAATCGTGAAACGGCGCAAGCTTGCTTGGTTTGGCCACGTGACCCGACACAACACCCTGTCCAAGACTATCCTCCAAGGCACTCTCGAAGGAAGTCGTCGGCGAGGTCGTCAGAGAAAGAGTTGGGTCGCAAACATAAAAAAATGGACCAAACTCGAGATGCCAGATTTGTTTGCCAGGTCCCAAAATAGAACTCAGTGGAGAGGACTGTCTGTTGCTGCTGCCTTTCAGTCCCCCCAACGCCCAGATCGGGCAAGGGACTGATGATGATGATGATGATCAGTATGATGCAATCAGACCAGACGCACTCACGTAGGGTTCTTGTAAAGAAACTTCACTCAGCTGCAACTCGTCCCACGTGGTACAAGGATGTAGACCACACCGGAATAACAGTTCCAACAATATTTTATTCTCACGATGCAATCTCAGCACAATGCATCCACAAATACATCCACGCTTTGTGTTGCGTGGTAGTCGTAGTCGTAGTATGATAACACCAGACGCACGCACGTACAGTTCTTGTAAAGAAACTCTATATATCTATCTATCTATCCATATCCCGTAGTCTTGCCGACCGTTGGGGCACCAATGATGACTTGGCAACCGGCTCCCTCCATTCCTCTCTGTTCTCTGCCATTCTCAGCGTATCGCCCAGCTTCAGTCCTGTCCACTCTGAGATATTGTCCTCCCATCTTTTCCTCTGTCTTCCTCTCCTTCCTCCTCCTTGCACAGTGATCAGAAAATACCTCACTACCGAAGCTGCCACTAAACTAGCTGTCTCTCTCATTTTGTCTCGCATTGACTATTGCAACTCTCTCCTTTCCTGCCTTCCTCACTCCATCACTCTCACTCTCCAGCGCGTGCAGAACAATGCTGCCCGCCTCGTCGTCAGAAAGAAGAAATCTGACCACATCACTCCCCTGCTCAAACTCATTCACTGGCTCCCCATTTCCCTACGCATTCAATACAAGATTCTGTTTATTTGCTACAAATCCCTCAACAACTACCCTCCCCTTATCTCTCCAACTTACTTCACCCCTACACTCCTTCCCGCTCTCTCCGCTCTGCCTCTGGCCCTCTCCGCCTCCACATCCCCCGCACCAAACGCAGCACTTTCTGCCCTCGTTCCTTCTCTGTCTGCGGTCCATCAACCTGGAACACTCTCCCACTCTCTCTCTCCGTCAGAAACCCTCTCCCTCCTCCTTCCAGTCCGCCCTCAAAACTTACCTCTTCCAACAGTTTTAGCACACTAACGCCACCACACACCCCACCCTCACCCGGGACTGCACTGGGGGACTTGGTGAGGTTAACTACTTTTTAGTTCCAAGGGTCACCCTGGTCAGCCCCCCAGGGTGGGTTTTCCCTTCTGGGGCATGTGTTTCTGTCTACCCTTTGTCCATTCACCTGTATTTGCCTTTTTAAAACTCTCCCTACTGTCTGCACTGCCTGTAGCTCTTGATATTGGATGTGTGTTGCTAAATGGTCTTAGCTTTATTTAGGCCCCATGTGTTAGGTTTATTTAATGTATTTGACCGGCTGGCGACATACATTCAATGTTCTGTTTATTTTTTTTCCACAAGCAGTGCAGGCACGTCCTGAGAAAGCCTTGTTGCTGTCGGGACGTTAAGCAATGTACAATCAATCAATCAATCATGTCGTAGGTTTATTTAACTATTGGACCGGCTGGCGACATACATTCAATATTCTGTTTCGTTCGGGGTTTTTTTCACAAGCAGTGCAGGCACGTCCTGAGAAAGTCTTGTTGCTGTCGGGACGTAAAGCAATGTACAATCAATCAGTCAAAACCACACCCCCCCACCCCCATCTGACTGTCGTAATGTATTTGTGGTATGTGAGTCATTGTTGAAAGCGTGCACATGCGTGCGTGAGTTGTGAGTGCGCGCTTAGAGTTATAATTATTATAAGATAAGCGCATTATAAATAACGTAAATATTAGTAATTATTATTTTATATTATTATGCAGCGATACCGCTACAAGTAGAACGCGTGCCTGTGACGAGTTATCTTCTTTGCACCAACGAAACGTCTTTCGCTAGCTATCTAAGCCGCATCAGCGATTCACGCACCCAGTTTCGTATCGTAGGACCGAAAAGAAACGAAGTTGATTGGTCATTCTAAGTCTCCCTACTATTAGACTGGTGCCATTTCCCAGAAAAGGGCTTACTTAAAAAGTGTGAGGCATTTCTCTTTAGCAATGTTCCAATGACTGTTCCTGGAGGATTTGGATATGCAAAATCCAATATTGGAATATGCCGGACGAATTTTTGTGTTGTTTGTGAGTTATAATGAAATGTTCAAAATGGCGGCTGTGCGAACGGTAATACTTTATTACAACGATAATGATCCAAGGACCACCCATTAATTCAATAATCTTGAGTAAATTTATTCATATCCCCCCCCCCCAAAAAAAAAAAAAGGAACACATTTCCCGGCCTTGAAATAGCTATGGGTCCATACTTTGATTGATAGCTGAAACACAATTGTAAATATGCACATTTGAAAAACAAAAGACGTTCATTACAGTTTGTCTCGAACAGTTACTTCACCTAAATATGAAAAATCCTCCCATGCATAAATTTTCATCATCAGTAATAGATGTATCAGTCTTTGTCTACAAAAGAAAATCTTAGGAAGTGAAGGGGGTGCCTGAGTTGGGTGTATGTGAAGTTGCGGAAGTAATATTACACTGCCGTACTTAGTGTTGTTTACAAAGTCCGACACTGCAGTGCACGTTTTGTTTTCGTGAAATTAAATGTTCATGCATTCATTTTGACTCTATTTACATGCACCAGTACATAAAATGTTTGAGGTCTTGCATTTGCACTTGGTCCGTCTGCATTGTGTTGTGCAGCTGCAGCAAATCAATGCTATCAGGAATCCGGAACTGACGGTAGTGACTTCATGACTGGAACCAGGGCACCACACTCAATCTTCCATCCATTGGTCTCTGGTGGAGATAGCGCAGGGTGCTGCATGTCAGCTTGTTGCCACACTGATGCCTGGTGATGTGCTCGCTTGATGTGAAAAGAAAGGGCATCCTGTGTTGGGGGCAGGGTTTCCAGAGGGCGGGCTTGAGCAAAGAGTACAGATCTTAAATCGTCCACTGGGTGTCTGCTCTGTATATTTTGCAGATGAAGGCCTCTGCATCAGCACAAGTGTGTTCCGTGAGATCACCTTTGCCCAGAGTGCATGGTGTTCTTTGAACGTGTTCTAGTATGGCCAGCCAGGAAAAAGGTAGTATCATATCCTGTCAGTAAATGAAAAGCAGGCAAGCTTTCAAGCAAGATGTCAAACTGAGCTGCAACTGTGTGTATAGAAATGTACTTGCGCTTCTTGGAAGTGCCCGTCTTCATCCAAACTCTGGGAGATGATATCTTTAAAAAGTGTGCCTGAAGAAGCACAAAGACATCTGCGTCCCTAGTTTGAATGACGATGCTTGACGCATGACTCTTCACGCAGTGCAAGATGATGCGCGTATCGGCTTCCTCATGACGGGCCTCAAGGTCTTCCGTACTGACTTCTGGAGTAGACGACTCCACTTGCTCTTCATTGCTAAATCCGCCTGAGACAAGAATGGTCTTGTTTTGTGGAGATTTCAGAATGAGTTGCTGGGGCAGGAATCTTGCGAGATCTGCTTTGTTTCCCCTAGTGTGATGAAACTGTTCCAGTTTTGATGAAGAGGGACGTCCCTGTATTGTACCTCCCTCCTTACAGTAGCAGTTTTGCCTCTTTTCTTCCGCGTGAAGCCTTTGATAGGCATTTCGCGGTATCTGTCAAACAAAATATCAATGCGGCGGAATGCGGCTCTACTTTGAAGCACAGACGCAACAAACGTGTCAACAATGTCACCAAATGTTTTGGCTTTTGGTGGTTTTCCTATGGCGATCACGTGAGCTTGGCCATCAATGATGAGCGTTGCCTCTTCGCCAAGGTCAGCAGCCTGCAGTTTTTGGGGGCAAGATGTGTCGCCAATCACTGCTCCTAGCAAAAGTAAATTTGATCCTGATCAAAGCTCGTCATTCATTTCTGCAAGAGCTGGAGGAGCCGACATAAACTCATGTTTCAGTATTTCTGCCATGTCCACATTTCTCCCAGCTTTGTAGGCTATTATGAGACGCTGTAGGAACTTTCTATCAGCCTTGATGACTTTCTTGGCACTTGTTTGAGCTTCTTTGCGTTCCACTTCATAGAGTGCGGAAAATGTGCGGTACTTGTTCCTGGGCAAAGGGTCCCGAAACGCCACTTTGCCTTCCGGCAACAGTCTTTCCTCTACAAAGCTGTTCAGCTGTGCCTGACCTTTTTAACGTGCTTTCAGCAGGTCATCTTCGATGTCTGCTGTGATGATGTTTTTTGTTGCAATGTTTTGCAGGTGTTGAGATGCGTTGTCACAGAAGCCATTGGAGGCCTCCAGAGTCCTGACAAGGCTGTCTTTGTCTTTCAGGTCAAGTTTCTGTCTTGCTTTGTTGCACTCATTATGCGTAAACGAATCGTCTCTGCCAATTCCATATACCAGCTTGGTCTCACTGGCAATGTGTGATCTGAGGTTGTAGGAGAGCGCCCAGCGGCTCCTTGCTGACTTTGTTTTGGTGATCACAACAACGCCGCCATTCTTCTTCCCGACGTTGTTCAGCCACTGCTGGCTCTGATCAAGATCTACTTGGTTAAACTGTTGATTGGATCTTTTAACAACGAAGTTGCCATATTCAAACTCTTTTTTCACTGGTTCCGGTAGCTGCTGCATCTCGCAAAAGTAGACGTTCCCCACCTTGCGTAGTTGGTGTGGTTGTAGCGCATGAAGTAAGGAAGCATCAAGCCAAAGGCATGGAGGTGCAGCTGCCACAGACCCTCTCTCTGCGCTCTGGTAAAAAGCAGTAGGTTGTGCACATCATCATGTAGGTCCACCAGAATTTCCAGTTTGGGTTACAGTCTACGAGGGCTCCAACTCGCTCACTGACGTCTTCCTCCGTAAAACAAAGAGATCAGACCAAGAGTGTCACCTTTGGATGTCTTGTCCTGAATCTGTTTTGCAAAATCGTGATCACTGTCTCTGACAAACTTAAGCAACTTTGGCAACAGAATTCTCCACAATGCTTGGACAGTGACCTTGTGTGCTCTCATCTCTTTGGCGTACGATTTGCCAGACATGTCTTGCTGTGCAGTGTTTGGTCCGAGCAGGTTGCTGTCGATCCACGCTTCCAAAAGGCCGGATGACTGTACATGTTTCCCGATGACTTCAAAGAATTTCATGGCTGTATGGAGACCCCCTAATTTAACGACCAAAATGTCTTGATACTCTGCCTTGGCCCATTTTAGTTTCATGAGCCTCCAGTATAATGCTTCATCAACAGTCAAGACAATGTAGTGTTGGTCGAGCTGACTGGTTACCTGCTTACAACGCAAGACAACAGTGTGCAGTGTGTCGAGGTCATGAGCTGGAGCTTGAACAATTGGCAAATAGCCAACACTAGTGAGTTCTGGAGACACGCCAGTAGCACATATTTTTAAATGATAATTTTACATTTTAGACTAATACACATAAAAAAAATGATGATGTATGTCGTAATACCGTTGGGCGCTAAAGCTGCATTTGATCCGTCGGCCATATTGTTTTCGTCCGTTGTCAAAGGCAACTTAGGCAAAATTTAGCTCGGCATATTCATGAAATCAATTAAGCATACCATAAACGTCAAAAAAATGTTATATGCCATAAGCTCAAGAGAAATGCCTTCGGGTGTCTGATTTCTAGAAAATGGCACCAGTCTATATCATGAATCTTATTTGTCTGATTATTTTTTCAGTTCTATATCTTTTCCCGGTGCAAACTGTATCAAGTTATTTATGTTACATAAGCTCCACAATGAGGCAAAAGCAAACAGTTGTATAAACTTCTCTAGCAGCAGACATAACACAACGTGTATACAACGCAAGGCGGATACGTCGTTTTTAGTTCACTTATTTTTAGACTGAAAAACACGAATCAGTATTTCATTAATTGTGTATCTACTTAACCCCTTCCCTGCCGCAACACAACGAGAAACACTGCAGCATGTATCGTTGTGTGTGTGTGTATGTGTGTGTGTATGTTTGTGTGTGTGTGTGTATGTTTGTGTGTGTGTGTGTATGTGTGTATGTTTGTGTGTATGTGTGTGTATGTTTGTATGTGTGTGTGTGTGTGTGTGTGTGTGTGTGTGTGTGTGTGTATGTTTGTGTGTGTATGTTTGTATGCTTATGACGACTGCAGGCCCACATGAAAACCCTAGACCAACTGATTCGTGAGCTGCTTTTTGCTGATGACGCTGCCCTCGTTGCACACACAGAGAGAACCCTGCAGCGCATCACGTCCTGCTTCGCAGACGCTGCCCAACTCTTTGGACTCGAGGTCAGTCTGAAAAAGACAGAGGTCCTCCATCAGCCGGCACCCAAGACAGTGTATCGCTCTCCTCACATCACCATTGGTGAGTCTGAACTAAAGTCAGTGCACCAGTTTACTTACCTTGGCTGCATTATCACGTCGGACGCCAAGCTGGACAAGGAGCTTGACAGCAGGCTGGCAAAAGCGAACAGCGCTTTCGGGCGACTTTTCAAGCGGATGTGGCACAATCAGCAGCTGAAAACAGGCACCAAGATCAGCGTGTACAGAGCTGTGATCCTCACCACCCTGCTGTATGGTTCCGAGTCCTGGGCCCTCTACCGCAGCCAACTACGACTCCTCGAACGCTTCCACCAGCGCTGCCTGCGTACCATCCTGGGCATTCACTGGAGTGACTATGTCACCAACGTCAAGGTCCTTGAACAGGCTGAAACTGTGAGCATCGAGGCTTTGCTGCTGCGGACACAGCTCCGCTGGGCGGGGCATGTCTCCAGGATGGAGGATCATCGCCTGCCAAAGATCACCCTATTCGGCGAGCTTGCTACTGGACACCGTGACAGAGGGGCACCAAAGAAGAGATACAAAGACTGTCTCAAGAAGTCACTTAGTGCCTGCCAAATCGACCACCACCAGTTATTATTATTATAGATCGCGCATGTTCAAACTTCTATTATTATTATTATTATTATTATTATTATTATTATTATTATTATTGAAATAAATAGTGAAAGAAGTAGAGATCCTCATGAGCCCACGTAGTCGGCGCGGCTGCACGTCAGGATCTATGCCTCCAGCTGGTCCAATTGATATCCGCGTGTGTCTGCAATGGTTTCAGAGCACAGTTTTTGACCGTCTGGAGTGAAGGGGTTAATGTCTGTTTTCCCCATTGAATTGTTTGTTGACCGTAAATACAACAGTCGGTGATGTTTGTGTTGATGGTGGCCGGTTTGTAGCTTTCATCATCTACCTGATGCCATATCTTCCCTTTCCTTTCTCTGCTACAGGAAGTTCGGTCCTCGCCGTCGACAGATGGTAGATGAGCTTTTCCGCCGTGTCCCCGGTCTGTCTCTGTGGGCCGCCACAATACAGTATACTAAGATACCGCCAGGCCTGCAGGTGGAGGCGCTGACAGTGCCACTGAGATCGGCTCCCGTGATTGTTAGAGAAGTGCAGCAGGCAGTCGACTTTAAATCAAACGGAATCCACGAGTACACGGCCAGCGCCATCCCCTGTCCTAGTGACGGCCCCGCAGTCATCAGGCTACGTCACGAGGGGGAACAACACGAAGGCCGCTGGCCGATACACTGTCGGCAGTGCGGACGGGAGGTGGCCCACAAGTTGAGGCATCAGCTTCGTGTCGGCGACGTCACAGGTAGGCGTGCACTGGGGACAAGCTTGAGCTACCATGCAAAAACTATGCAGTCAATGGCGTCATTTTATAACCCCTTCACTGCCTGGAAAATGTGAACACCACCCAACTGCAAGAGGCAAATGAGTCCCCGCAGATGCAGGTGGTTCATGAGGTTCTATACCTTTTGCATCACCTATTTATTTCTATGTTCCTTGGGTGAATGGGGTTATTTGGCGTTGACCTTGTCATGTTTGTGAAGACATATTGTGTCCTCTGGTTAAGAGGTTAAGGAAATGAAACACTATATCTTGTAAGATATGCAATGAATCAATAGGCAGAGCTCTATGTAACAATTAAGGTTGACATTCTGTATGAAGTGAGTGCATCATCTCATCCTTTAACCCTTTGGCTGTCGGTAGCGCTTTTTGTCGAAGTGACTCCTGTAGGAATCACTTCGACAAAATGCGCTACCGACAGCCAAAGGGGTTCACTAAGATTCCACCGATGATTTGACCACATAATGCATCGCACAGCGCACATACATATACACACATCAAGCCGCCATCGGCCAGTAGCTGAGTACGCGCGATGACGTCATGCCGCTGTGTACATTGGATCCACCCTTTTGATTGGCAGTCAACATTTATAAACAGACGGAAATGTCATTTCTCGTATTTCCACCCCAGAGACCAGTTGTGTTTTTTAGAACGCTGTAAAGCTGTTGTCGCTGTTTGTCGGCAGGTCCGGTCACCAGCGGAAGCAAAACCACCAGCCCCCCGCCTCTCCAATACCGGGACGTACTCGTGCTGACGCGAGTATCGGAGTTTTCTGATGACGTCAAAGATAACGAGGGTAACGTGGTTACACCAGCTACTGGTTTTGTGACCGGCCTTCGTGATGCGGGCATACCGGTCGGCGTCAGTAATCGGAGAGATGGATTTTTTAGTGAACATGAAGCACCTGACATGGCGGCGACGCGGACTGACCAAGTGAACGTGACCGACTATGGTTTGGCACACGGACTGGAGAGAAAGGTGGTGGTGTGTCTGCCGGGTAGGTGTCCGGGTTTTGATGACGCGTTCAGTGATGAGACGATTGAACAGGAAGACAAATTGTACGCCGCGTCCCGCTGTATCAGCCAGCTGGTGGTGGTGGAAGTGCCCCGAGCTGCTGTATGAGTCCCACTCACCACGCTAATTAGGCACTACCTGACAGCCAGATGGTTGGTCAGTCGTCTGCAGACGGCCTTGAATTTAACCCTGTCACCGCCGAAACACGGCGAACACTACTAACAGAAATATCCGACAGAGAAAGAAACACGCTTAGAAAGGACGAGTACAAATCGGTTGCAAGAGACATAGATCCTCATGGGCCCCCGCATCTGCATGGGCTCATGAGGATCTATGTCTCTTGCTGGTTTTATTTGTATCTGTGTTCCTCACATAGCGGTTAGTGGGCTTACAGTCTGCGACTGTTTCAGATAATTATTTCATGTCCACGGGCAGTGAAGTGGTTAAAGGAAGATTTTGTTAAGATGTCGAAAAAACATCTTAACCCCACCAATCCGGTTTGTTGGCAGTCTTCATTTTTCACGACTTATGCATGTCCATAAAAAATAAAACAGTGTCTTTGCGCGGACATATTGGATGAGATAAAATAGATGTATTGTCTTGTGTCCAAAGTACGAGCCGCAGTGACCAACACACTAGTGGGGCGACACACACTTTTTCACCCTGTACACAAATGTACAGTGTTCATCGTTCGTGTACGTGTTGTCACGATGTATATCAAGGTACAGTTTGGACCTTTGATGTACGCTGTCAGAAACGCGTCATCATGACGCATGCACGTATTAGAGTATTGAAATTGGCATGTCGTAAAATGAAGGGCTTTTTGCCCCTTTTCTCCTTCGTACTTAGAAGAGTTCCACAGACTCGCACCTGGGACAGTAGAAAACCGTGCGGTAGGCGTGTTTTCATATAGCCACATGACAGCGGCGTGGTAGAGTGTGTTTCTTTACAACTACGCGATAGCCACGCGAAAGCGATGTCGGTAGCGAGAACATAGAAAAAAATAAGTAGTATTTCCGTATGAGCGACGCATCATTTTATGAAGTGATTCAAGGGCGATTTTGCTGTGAACTAAACGTGGCTTAGATCACAGGACAACAAAGGGCGAAAATTCTAAACAGCTTAAATAGGGGCGGATTACGCCGGTCACGTCGCTATATAGAAACACACACAGCGATTTTCCGCCCGCTGCTCTGCTACTATTTTGCCGTGTCGCCTACCGCGCCATTGTCACTATGTAGCCATGGAAACACAGCCGTAGGCCACACGGCAACAAAGTTGCTGAGCAGCAGGTGGAAACTCGCTTTGTGTGTTTCGATTGACGGCGCGACAAGCGGCAGCATGCCCCTTTTAAGTTGTTTAGAATTGTTGCCATTTTGTTGTCGTGTGCTGAAAACCACGCTACGTTCACTGCGAAATGGCGGCTGAGTCGTTTTTGAATCGCTCCAAGGGACGATAACATTTGTCACGCCGCTGTCGCCTGTCGCACCACAATCCCGCTGCTCTCGTGTGGCGCTTATGGAAACACTCATTCTTTATTTTGTTGTTTTCCATTCGTGTCGCTGTTGTCACAGTCACCGCTTTTACGACTCTCGCGCTGCTATATGGATACAGTTAGTTATTTGGGTTTAACGCCGAGCAGGCTACCACGGTCATCTCACGGCGATATGTGAAGGCAGCCCTAATAGGGACGTTTCCTTAATCCGGCGGGACAGCGACACGACACGTGATTTCCATATGAGCCATGTGACGGCGGTGCGATTGTGGTGCAACAGGCGACAGCGGCGCGACAAAGTGTTAACGCTGCATGGCTGATTCAACGGCGATTCCGCTGTGTTTGGAGCGTGGCTTTCAGTTCGCGACAACAACTGGCAACAATTCCAAACAACTGAAATAGGGGCGTGATGCTGAGTGTGGCCTCAGTTGTCTGCTGGGCATTAAACCCAAACAACTAACTAACTAACCTGCCGCGCCGCTATATGGAAACACGAACTATTTACCGCCTGCTGCTCAGCTATTTTTTTGCTGTGTCGCCTTCCTCGCCGTTGTCACGTGGCTATAAAAAAAAAAAAAAAAAAAAAAAAAAAACACGCCTGTACTGTGAATACCGACTACAGCTGGGAACGGATCACCGCACAGCTCGCCATTTATAACAGCAATCGTCAACCCGCCCTTTTTAGGGCGACCAGACAGAATACTGATTCAAGGGAAACGACGACCACCTCAGAGACAGATTGGGAAACATTCCCAACCCCAATGCCGGGCGAACCGCCTGGCGAATTTGTAAAACGAATGAGAGCCTTCTACGATATAATGATGACGGCCACAACAACCGGCCGCTTCACACGGGAGCTGACCGAGCACCTTACCACCAACCCTCACAATTCGGCACTACCCTTGAATTATCATGATCAATAAATCTCCTGAAACTGCTACATGGTCGTTAGCGAACACCTCCAATATTTAACAAAAGCAGCCGTTGAAGTATAAATGGGTTAACCCTTTGGCTGTTGGTAGCGGTTTTTGTCGCCATGATTCCTGCAGGACAAAAACCGCTACCGACATCCAAAGGGTTAATTATCTGAACTGTGTGTCCTATTAGGTGGCTATGTACAAGCGCATGCTACGAGCAGAAGGCTGTTTTACTGGTAGATTGTATTTTATGGTGTGTGTGTGCTCTCATGGTTAGGTATGGTTTTAAAATACTGTTTTATATGCTGAATAATACATGCTTTGTCATTGATTTTATATTGGTTTTACTGAACTATGTGTGTCATATTAGGTGACTATACACTGGCACACGCTGTGCAATGAAGGCTGACACACTTTACTGTTATATTTTATGTTCTGATTTTATGGTATGTGTGTGCTCTCATGATTAAGTGTTGTTTTAATCCTGCGTGATTTAATACAGCTTGATATGTTGGCTATGAAGACCTATTAGCCATTGTGAAAAAACGCAAACTGAAGTGGTATGGGCATGTCACGCGATCAGCAGGGCTTGCCAAAACAATCCTGCAAGGCACTGTGCAAGGAGGACGAAGGAGAGGAAGACAGAGGAAAAGATGGGAGGATAACGTCTCAGAATTGACAGGACTGAAGCTGGGCGATACGCTAAGAATGGTAGAGAACAGAGTGGAATGGAGGGAGCTGGTTTCTAAGAAAGCAGTGGTGCCCCAACGGTCGGCAAGACTACGGGATATAGACAGACAGACAGACAGACAGACCGACCGACCGACCGACCGACAGACAGACAGACAGACAGACAGACAGACAGATAGACAGATAGATAGATAGATAGATATGCTGAGTCATACATTTTTTATTATGTATTGTATATATTGGTTTTACTGACTATTTTCTACCAATTACAAAGCTACTAACAGTCGCATACCGGTGGCGCGTTATGTCCTGTATGAATCACGGCGACATATGCTAAAACTAGCTAACTCTGTGTCGGTGGCGCCCCCACCTGGATCTGCCCTGGGGGACAAATGTGGTTAACTACTTTGTAGTTCCCAGGGTGACCTGGTCAGCCCCACAGGTTGGGCTTTTCTCCTTTTTCTGGGGCACGATTCTGTCTACTTTGGTCCATTCACTTATATTTCCCTTTTTAAAAGTCCTTTCTATTTATAGAAGAGACTTTTTTTAGGACGGGTCGCGGTGGGGCGAATTTAATAACATGTCCATGATGTCAAAGACGGGCAGGCTTAACCTCTAACAATTCAAGTAACAAGTTACGCTAACCTCGCAGGTGAACGGACCAAGGCGGCACGGCAACACAAGCCCTAGAACATTGAGGTAGACCCAACATGCGAGACTTACCAAAGTGACCCTAAAAACAGTTAACTCATTCAGCATGACGCACGTATTTCCCAAATTACTATGCATCTGTCGCAGGAGATGGATCGACCATGATAATTCAAGGCTAGTGCCAGATTAGCTTGGCGCCTACAAGCGCCAAGCTAATCTGGCACTACCCTTGAATTATCATGGTCGACCCATCTCCTAGTGTAGTGCGTCAGGGCTGAATGGGGTAATCCCACCAAAGTCCCTTAGAGCAGACCCGGGCTTGTGACATCAATATCTATGGGTGATCATGGATATCTATGGATCACGTGTACTGGCTGAACCGGTGACGTTTCACAGACGATAAAACAGAAATTCACAGACGCAGCATCAGGACCATCAGTGACGTCATGTGGCAAAAGCTAGTATGTCCATTTTTGAGAAAAGCGAGATTTTCAGTGTGTAACAGTACAAATCTGGCTTTTGTCTAAAATGCACATGCTGACTTTTGCCATATAACGGCAGGTATTATGTTGTACACTGTTTGTGGACGATGATTTGAAGCGTGGCGGTGTTTTTAACAGACGATATTCTGAAATGATAAGTAGGTCAAAATTGTGCGTGTACAGAAAACAGTTAAATAAAAGCCCGGACAATCACGCGACCAACTTCTGATTACCGGTAGTCTTCTATTCTCATATAGTTTGCGGGGTTGTACTCCGGATGCCCTGTACGGGAAGTATGCCAGAAGTACAAAAACCTTATCCTACTCGTTTTCGCTCGTAGGATAAGGTTTTAAAATCACTCGAGTTCGAATCTCAGTATCATCTAAACACCCATGTAAGAATCTATATTGTATATACTCCGCAAATCGGTCCAATAAAATTGTGAAAATGCCTTTAACTCATTCAGCCCGACGTTGTATTTCCCAGATTTTTGAAGGTGTCATCTAACGACTATGCACCTGTTGCAGGAGATGGATCGACCATGATAATTCAAGGGTAGTGCCAGATTAGCTTGGCGCCGACACGATACCTCAAGACACACAGATCCCCATCAGCCACCGCGGAAACTCATGAGGATCTATGCCTCCTGCTAACTCTACTTTATATCTATCTTACTTCGCTGGATGCGGTTCTTTGGCACAGAATAATCACAGATTTTAGAAACACAACTCCACGACCAGTGGCAAGGGAAGGCGTTAAATGATTTAAATTCAATGCCAAACAACTCCTTCCGACCCAGAAAGATGGCAACAAAGCAGGGCCAGGGAGAGGTATAGATCCTCATGAGGCCCCGTTTCTGCCGGGTCTCATGAGGGTCTATGCCTCTTACTGTTGAGTATTGATTCCCGCACTGTTCACGGAGTACTCCGCAGATGGACCCTCTCAGGGAGCAGGCCTCCACCACAAGTAAACTTCTAGTCAAATGAGATACGTCTCATAATAGAAGTGTACTTATATACTCCCCGAACGGGTCCACCAGGGGAGTACTCCCGAAAACGGTACTAAGAGTGCCGCGTGGCAGGGATGGAGTGAAGTGTGCATTTGCAGGAAAAAAAAGAACAAGATGGGTTGAAGCAGCTCACAAAGTCTCTTCTATAAATAAATAAATAGAACCTTTTTATACGAGGTTGCTTGTATTTAACCACTTTTGGCACAGTACGCCCGCGGGTCTACATCATACGAAAAATAGAGGCTGTCTTCCTAAATCAAATAGAGTATCTCGTCAATTCATGTATTACACTGATGTGTCTGGTGCTTTGCATCAATTCAGAAACATTGTATAACACGGATATCTGGTGCTTTGCGACGATTTAGAAACATTGTGTAGCACTCAAGTATTTGGCGCCTTTACGTCACCGTCACTTCTCTACAAGTCGAAAATTCTTACATTATAATTGTTTTTCCTGCAATGAATTATTTTTTACAAAAAAAGGTTAACAAGGTACAAAGCTGGCTAACAAACTCATCCAATATTTAACATGAGTTAGCAATATCCAAAATTCCAAATGAATAGAACGAAAATTACGGACTCGAATGCGGGTCAACCGACACACACACACACACATTACATCTTGATCAAAGCAGTTCATAAAGTTTCAGGCTTGTACAAAAACACCGGAGATACTCGTGTCTACACACACACACACACACACACACACACACACACACACACACACACACACACACACACACACACACACACACACACACACACACACACATTATCAACGTCAGTGCTGCGCTCATCTCTGGCAGGCTTTTATTTAGAAAGAGTACTTTCATATCTAAGTTTTCGGCATTTTGGGCTTCGAATAAAAACAAAAATAGCGTCACAAAACATAGACGGCGTCTACTCGCTATCTGTCCTAGACGTTTGTCTGAAAGCCTTCCCAATGACATTCGCAGAGGGTACATCCGTTTTCGTCAGTGGCGAAAGGACCCGGGCAGGCAATTCGGCACGCCACCATGAATGTGTGAAGACAGTCTGTATGAAGGGTAGAATACTTACGAATTACTTAGAAGTGAGAACGAAAACAATAATAATAATAATAATAATAATAATAATAATAATAGCAAAATTATAATTTATTATTATTATTACTTTTACTACTATTACTATTATTATTATATCAAACGATGATGGCTATGTGGATGATGATGATAATGTTGTGAATGATGGTGATGATGGCGACGATGACGATGATAAGATGCAAGCATAGATGTGATCGATTTGCACTAACAAGATGAAAATATCATTTTGAATATCATTTTGATTTACTTAATTTTATTTTGGGCGATCCCGGGGTTTGTGAGAGTCGGGAAAGGAGGCGGGATGGGGGGGGGGGGGGATGGAGGGGGGGGGCGTGATGCTTTAGGCAACTAAGCCACTCCGATGTATGTAACATTTTTTGTAATGGGGTGGACGGCTTGTTTGGCGTCCACACTGCTGTCAGATAGGATAGGGTGTGAATTAACCCCTTAACTGCCGGGGTCAGACGAACGCTACCCATCTGCAAGGGACATAAACCCTCATGAGCCCCCGCAATCGCACTAACTTACCGCAGTCGCGGGGGCTCATGAGGATCTATGTCTCTTGCTAGTCCCGTGTTCTTTATGCCTACTTCGGTCCCAGTGTCATAGTGTTCTTCACGCCAGTGTCGGTTGGTGTGCAGTGGTTTCCGACGCGACGTTCGTCATCAATGGCAGCAATTGTCATTCGGAATTCACCAGTGTGTGAAATAAGTTTGACTAAAGGGTGGTGCCAGAATTGCTTGGTGCCTCTAGCTATTCTGGCACCCCCCTTGAACTAAAGGCATTGGTCTATGAGCTGATCTGTAAGTACTATAATGCAGCTTACAGATGGCAGTGTACAAATTTGAAGATTTTAGACTCAGTATCATATGGGTTAAAATGCTCTTAGTGTCGGGAAATGGATGGCCCTTCCCTTCCATATTCCCCCTTACCCCTACTCTCCTTCCCGTCTACCACTAACACTCCTCCCCCACCCCCTCCCCAATCCCTCCCTCCCCCTTCTACCCTGTCCAGGCAAACAGACGGGCTCGTTCAGATAGCATGTCTGTTAAAAGGTCCTTGTAAATCAAAGTGGCACAGTTGCAGTGCACCTGAATTTATCAGTCTTCAGGTCGTACCCTATAGGTAATAGCAATTGCTGTTCCTACCCCCACCCCCACACCCACCCCCCACTCCTCTCCCAATAACCTACCCGTTAGGACCGTCCAATAGTGAGGCTTCGTTTGCAACAAACTACTGCCGAAAACGAAAAAAAAAATACAAGCTTGTTCCATAAGCATAGACAGCACTCCAGACATCTCTAAGAGGACTCATGAGGATCTCTGCCTCTTGGAGATGTTTGGAGTGTTTTCATTCCGCCTGATTTCGCTTTCGTTCGTTTCAAACGAAGCCTCAATATCAGCACTTGGACGTTAAACCCCGAAATAACCAATCAAAGAACCAACCGACCCTGCACCCTGTCCCCCTCCTGCGGCACCGAGTCTAGATCCAAAGTACCGGCCACAGCTGCAGATTTGCTGAACTTACTTGCGGCCATCTGACAGGTGTGTCCACAGCCGTTGGATCGGCAGGTGGTGCCAGAAGGGCAGTTCTGGAGGGCCGTGGAACACTCCTCCACACACAAGCCCACTAGCTGACGGAGGGACGCCCCCTCCACATGGGCTTGAAAATCAGACACAACATGGTTTTAGTGAAAAATGATTTGAAATAAACAAAACAAAAAACCAACCAAAAAAGAAATGGTGCATGCATTAACCCCTTCCCTGCCACTGTAGTGTAACCGAGCGGTGGTACAAAAAATTGATTTGATTGACAGGCCACAGAGGCATGTGACGGAGGAGTCAACAAAGAGGTCGCTATGACATTTGTTTATTGTTGTTTGGCATCCTGTCTCGGAAGACAACGGAGTATATGCGCTTGCTGGGTCAGTCACTGGAGTGACCTCTCCAGGGCGCAAGCCTGGGCGAAGTGTATGGAGATCCTGGGGTGCCCAGTCGTCAAGATCCCCCTCTCGGCCTCGCTGATGTATCCAAAGGAATGCAAAGCAGTACGTTTGGCACCAGTTTGGCTGCAGGAGCTGCCATAACAGTGCGTGAATACAGGCAGCTGTCTGCCTTCGGGGCTCCACTCCTGATTTGAAGGGTTTACTCCCCCACATTTGGCCGTTGGATCCGGCAACCTGATCTCCTCCGTCCTCTAGCCGTTGGCTGTCAGAAACAGCTCATCCGCCTAGTGGTGCAATGTGAACACCACCCCCTCACGTGGTTTAGCCCACCAGCTGAGGTGGTTTGCCAGGGTGTGGCGCTTGGAGCCAGCACGTGAGAGATTAAGGAGATGGATGAGGACCAGTGATGCCCGTCCGTCCTATGTAGGACGCAGCTACCGAACAGCAAAGGTGCTACCTCTATCCAGAGCCCCCTACACCCCTTGTTTATTGTACCAAGTACTAAAAGCAGTGCAGAGGCAAAACTCAGCACAGGAGTCCTTCACATTATTCAGTCTTGCAAGCAGGATGCAGTTCAAAATTCGCGCACAAAATGAAGGTTCACATGGCACAAGTGGTCTGTGCCTGGCTCAGAGGTGAATGAATGCTACGCTGCGTGCGGGGCTTTATGTAGGGTGCACGCGGGCCGCAAAGAAAGCATCACCCCTCTGCTTACAGAACTCGGTGCTATTGGAGCAAAAATGCTGAAATTTGTGTTTCCCCACACTCGGTTTTCTGACCATAGCTCTGATACCATAGGACCTAGAAACTTGCGGTTTGTTGCTAACGAAAGAGCCGAAAATGTAGTTTCACTAGTATCAAACATTGATTCGATTAAAGACGGCTAGAATTAATTATGAATTTTTAAAGGACTTTTCTCCAGAGACCTGGTTGATGTAAAGGGTGCAAAATCCCAAAATAATGTTTAACCCAAAATCGATCGGACTAGAAATAAATTGGACAATGAAAGGGACTATCATGCTGTATCTTATGGATCTTGGTTTAAAACAATCGGTACAGGCATTGAGGAGATATTCAACTTAGAATGCCTCATCACAAACACAAGCTATCATCGCCATTGTAGGCACCGGATGCTAGAACAAAGCCACGAGGCGGCCGACGCGGTTGCGTCCCCTGAACAGACACTGAATACCTAGTGGTCTAGAAGTAAGCCGGAGGGGTCGGACTAACACAGGCATCAATGAAAGCAATACCTTGCGAGACCTTACATTGAAGGAAACCCCTTGAATGATAACACACACCACTAGGGCAAACAAAGTCGTGATGCAACAAAATTACATCAGATGGGTTATGAGAGCCGGGTGTACCCGGTCACAGTAGGTACATTTGTGTTTCTTAAATCTTGGTTCCTTCAACGACCAAAAGCCAACACCGTCCAAGAAACATGGATACGAATTGGTCTCAGCAAGAGGCATAGATCCTCATGAGCCCCCGCAGGAGCGGGGGCTCATGGGGATCCATGTCTCTTGCAGCTAAACAGTATTTACTTTTCTCGGGAGTGAAGGGGTTAAATGTTGACTCATTGAGACGTGTCGCATGTCCAGGGTTAAAAAAGCTAAGAGTTCGTTACGGCACGTCTCGAACTGGTTGACAGCTCAGTAAACAAGCTAGCACTGCAGAAAATAATACATACGCAGGCAGACTCACACAAACATGTTGAAGATTGCGAAATACACAGTTAATACAAGAATCAGGAATATAGCTATATAGTACAACTAGCAATACTGAGCAAAATGAACGATAAAGCATGTTATGCTTCCGGCATCATACTCACATAGACCCATTGATGCATGTACGCAAACAAACACACACACACACACACACACACACACACACACACACATATATACACACACACACACAAACACACACACACACATACACACACAAACATAGACACACAAACACACACACACACACACACACACACACACACACACACACACACACACACGCACACACATACCTACCCAATAACAGAACGACAACACAAACCAAGACTAGAAACTTCATGTTGTAACGCACAGTGACTACACCGATCTGTTCCCCCTCTCTCTTGTTGACAAACTACACCAGTCTTTGACCCCTACACTCCCAGAGGACGCAGATCGCGTTTTGAAATCACCGTAATTTCAAAGTCAAAAATACCCAGCGGTCGAAGGAACACGGATACAAAGTAGTTTCAGCAAGAGGCATAGATCCTCATGAGCCCCGCAACTGCGGGGGCTCATGAGGATCTATACCTCTTGCAGTTGGGTAGCATTCAGTTGTTTTTTTTTCGTCAGTAAACGGTTTCGTCATCGATCATTAACTAGTCCATCTATCAAAGACACCGATCCTCGTGAGCCTCGGCAAGTGGCGGGGCTTGTGAGAATCTACGGCTCTTGTTGATTTGGGTTGGACCCATCATTTACATCTCAATTTTCTCCTTGTAGATGATCACAAACAGGTCAGTTCGGCCAGTGACTGGTACCGCAGCAGTTCGTCTTATCTCTACACCAAGAACAGTTCAACAAGGTCAAGCAGAAACCTTGAACAGACTGGACGAATAAATCTTTTTATGAAATATCTTGCCTATGGAACGTTAGCACTGACTAAACTCCTTTTATTATTATTTTATTCTGTGAAAAAAGAATATAAGTTAATGGTTGCCGGGGTTGCTACACGGTCCATTGTAGGCCATCGGTACGCCTTATAGATCTTCGGCCTGAGGGGTATAATAGTTACGTTGACCTCCCGAAGGCCTACAAAGGTCCGTACAGGTCCGTATTTCTCTTTTTTTAGGCCTCCGCTATATTCGTAAAAGTAGACAAGTTGATCAAACTTCGAACGTATGTGGCATCTGTAAGTGACCTAAATGCATGTTCTGAGCGAGCCTCTGCAGTTGCAAGGGGTCACTGTCATGCGCAAACACCGCTCTTGCTGGCTGCTTGTCACTTTCAGTTTGACGTTTGGAAAGCGCTTTTCGAGCCGTACTGTAAACATGTTGTCAGAGTAATGCGATTTAACAGTGGATACGTGTTTTTCCCCGATTGTCGTTCACTAAAAGAATAGTTCAGAGTTAAATATTCGGCATTGAAGCCACGATCGTATGACACCGACCTTGTGCGCCATTTCAGTTCAATCCGGGAAAGGCCTGTTGTATTTTTAGTCTCGAGCGTTTCGACGGAAAATATTGTTCAAACATGAATGCTGTCGTCTTCAAAACAACTCTAGAGTGCGTATTGTTTCGAACTATGCGAAAAAGCTTCGTTGTTTGGCGTGTGTCGAGGGTCAAAAACGAGGTCAAAACGAGGTCACAAAGATAGTCCCTACAAATGTTTTTGTTGCAAGGTCACATGGTACGGCTTGCGCTAAAGTTTTGGGCGTGATATATAGGAATGAAAACATATTTTATCAGCACTACCAACCACTAATGAATAAACCAAAGTTTTTACTGAAGTAAATATAGAAGAGACTTGACACAGTAGATCACAGAAGAAAAGATAAGTAACGCATTGTGTACTGGTTTGTATGTCTATTTTGAAAAGGCTTTAACCCGAAATCAATCAATCAATCAATCAATCAATCAATCAATCAATCAATCAGTCAGTCAATCAATCAATCAATCAGTGAACATTATTAATGAATTGTGTAGTAACTGTTCTTTCTAAGCGTGCTTCTTTCTTCGCCGAGACTTATATTGCATTGTACTCGCTGGCAAACGCCTGTTGGCGGACTGGATTTGGCTAGAAATTATGTTTTCGCAACACAGATCACCGTCTCAAACATGATTGGGTCAAGCAAGATGCGGACTGGATCCTCATGATCCCCCATATGCACTAGCTGATCGTGATTCTGGACCTTACCGTCCAGAGCTGTAAAGTCTAAGACCACAGACTATCACATATAGACCGATTCATTGTGCAGTAAAACAACAGTATTTAATACATTCTGCGCGGTAGTGGGCAAATGTGGTGTTGTGGGGTTGGGTGGGGGGGGGGGGAGGGAGGGGGGAAGGTAGTTGAGGGGTCTAGGTAAATAGATGTTGATTGTTGCGGGTTTTCTTTTGAGCTTTCGTAGAGCGTCAGCCGATATTCATGCTGTAGCTTCTTAAAAACAGTCATGTGTGTTATCCAAGTTTACACTCACGCACGCACGTACGCGCGCACGCACACGAAATCACACATACACAAAGAAGCACGCACACACACGCACACTCAATCACACATACACAAAGAAACACACACACACACAATCACACATACACAAAGTAACACGCAGGCAAACACGCACACACAATCACACATACACAAAGAAACACGCACACACACTAACACGCAATCACACATACACAAAGAAACAATCACACACACGCACACTGATAAATAGCTGATAAATATAAATCTGCGATGAAAAAAAGAGTGGTAACTCACCAAAACACACCTTTATTGGCGAGAACTTTTGCACATTAACACTTGATATTTCCGTCAACAAATCAGTTGTATGCAGTAACAAGTAGCTATCACAAATGCGAGACGATGCCTTAATTAAAACATTCCTTGAACTGACTCTCATTTTGGCTAATCAAAGCTTCGTAAACTTCCCCCGGAAGTTTACGGTTATCCAAAATGACGTGGAATTACATGGAATTTAATGTGACTTCTTTACTGTCACGTGGAATGCCATTCGAGAGCTTCGAGCACGTGCTATTTACTCCACGGGCGCAGGGTTGCACGCGCATGTAGGACATCCGTTGGCATCCGTAGCATGGCCGTACTGACACCAGACGGCGCAGATGGCCCCGAACCGACAGTCTGTGGGGAAAAGATTGCAGTATGAGATTTGCCATGACAAAGGATGCGGGTGGTAATATTAGTTCTATTACGCGCTAGGCTTTGCCAGTGGTTCTTGTCACCTCGAGGGTCCAGTCAGGGGGTATGTGGAGATAAGAGGTAAGAGTCGAGGGCTTAAAGTTCCGACACGACGCGCTTCAAGTTATTATTATATTTCTTCTTCTGGATATAGTCCTCCTCATCATTCGTAGTGTCATTATTATTATTGTTATTATTATTATTATTATTATTATTATTATTATTGTTATTGTTATTGTTATTATTATTATTAGTATTAGTATTGTTATTATTATTATTATTATTATTATTATTATTATTATTATTATTATTATTATTGTTGTTGTTATTATTATTATTATTATTATTATTATTATTATTATTATTATCATCGTTGTCGTCGTCGGCATCATCATCATCATCAAATTATTGTAATAATAATAATAATAATAATAATAATAATAATAATAATAATAATAATAACAATAATAATACACAGTCTATTTCGCGTACAACAAGGGCGTATATAACCAAGTCGGATATATCATCACATTTTTAAGGTCTGTGTATGCAAATTACTTTGCTTATAACAAACTTCGGATAAAAGAAAAGAAAATATGGGTGACCTGGTGATTTTACTGTTGTGTGTGTGTAATAATAATAATAATAATAATAATAATAATAATAATAATAATAATAATAATAATAATAATATTAATATTATTATTATTATTATTATTCTCTTGGCTTGACTTCGCGAACGAAGATTTTATAGGAGTTGCCCACGACGTCTGCAGGCTTGTTCGTGGCTGCGGAGGCCAATCCGAGACAGGCAGGTTCGACCGCAGTGGCTGCAGGGGAAGGTATGGCCAGGGTTCTGAGCTGCGGCATCTCTGTTTTTTCTCCTGAGCCGCTTGTCCTTAAGACTAGCTCTGTGAGAGTCCTCAAAGGAGACAGCTGCCTTGTAAATGGTGGAGCGCCAGGTGTCACGGTCCGCAGCAAGCGAAGACCACTGGTGGTGGTCAATTTGGCAAGCACTAAGTGACTTCTTGAGACAGTCTTTGTATCTCTTCTTTGGTGCCCCTCTGTTACGGTGTCCAGTAGCAAGCTCGCCGAACAGGGTGATCTTTGGTAGGCGATGATCCTCCATCCTGGAGACATGCCCCGCCCAGCGGAGCTGTGTCCGCAGCAGCAAAGCCTCGATGCTCACAGTTTCAGCCTGTTCAAGGACCTCGACGTTGGTGACATAGTCACTCCAGTGAATGCCCAGGATGGTGCGCAGGCAGCGCTGGTGGAAGCGTTCGAGGAGTCGTAGTTGGCTGCGGTAGAGGGCCCAGGACTCGGAACCATACAGCAGGGTGGTGAGGATCACAGCTCTGTACACGCTGATCTTGGTGCCTGTTTTCAGCTGTTGATTGAAAAGTCGCCCGAAAGCGCTGTTCGCTTTTGCCAGCCTGCTGTCAAGCTCCTTGTCCAGCTTGGCGTCCGACGTGATAATGCAGCCAAGGTAAGTAAACTGGTGCACTGACTTTAGTTCAGACTCGCCAATGGTGATGTGAGGAGGGCGATACACTGTCTTGGGTGCCGGCTGATGGAGGACCTCTGTCTTTTTCAGACTGACCTCGAGTCCAAAGAGCTGGGCAGCATCTGCGAAGCAAGACGTGATGCGCTGCAGGGCTCTCTCTGTGTGTGCAACGAGGGCAGCATCATCAGCAAAAAGCAGCTCACGAATCAGTTGGTCTAGGGTTTTCGTGTGGGCCTGCAGTCGTCTGAGGTTGAACAGGCTGCCATCGAGACGATACCTGATGTACACTGCATCGTCATCATCGAGGTCCACTGTGGCCTGCTTCAACATCATGCTAAAAAAGATGGTGAAGAGGGTTGGTGCCAGCACGCAGCCCTGCTTTACGCCGTTGAGAATAGGGAATGGTTCTGAGAGGTCATTGTTGAGTCTGACCTGGCCTTGCTGGTCCTCGTGTAGCTGGACAATCATGTTGAGGAACTTTGGGGGACAGCCAATTCGCTCCAGGATCTGCCACATGCCTTGCCTGCTCACAGTGTCGAACGCTTTTGTTAGGTCGACAAATGTTACGTACAGCCCTTTGTTCTGCTCGCGGCACTTCTCCTGTAGCTGTCTCAGCACAAAGACCATATCGGTGGTGCTCCTGTTTGCTCTGAAGCCACACTGGCCCTCTGGGAGTTGGTCTTCAGCGATGGCAGGTACCAGCCGATTCAGGAGCAGCCTTGCAAGGATTTTCCCAGCAATGGACAGCAGGGTAATTCCCCGATAGTTGGAACAGTCAGACTTCTCGCCTTTGTTCTTGTACAGGATGATAACTACTGCATCACGGAGATCTTTTGGTAGTGTTCCTTCCTCCCAGCAGCAGAGAAAGAGGTCATGGAGCTTGTTGTGCCGTGCTGTGCCTCCATGTTTCCAGATCTCTGGCGGTATTCCATCAATGCCTGCTGCTTTGCCACTCTTGAGCTGGTGGATGGCTGTGAGGGTCTCTTCAGCGGTGGGCGGTTCGTCCAATTCAACCTTTACTGGGAGGTGTGGGATTTGTAGGACGACTGCTTCTTGAACAGTGCGCTCAGCGCTGAAGAGGCTCTGAAAGTATTCCGACCAGCGGTTCAAGATGGAGGTATTATCTGTGAGGAGTGCCTGGCCATTCGCGCTTCGCAGGGGACTTTGTACCAGGTGCCTGGGGCCATACACTGCTTTCAGTGCTTCGTAGAAGCCCCTGTAGTCACCATTGTCAGCGCAAAGCTGGGTCCTCTGTGCAAGTCTGGTCCACCACTCATTCTGGAGATCTCTGAGCTTGCGCTGGAGACTGCTGCAGACGAGGCGGAAGGCAGACTTCTTCACAGGGCAGGAAGGCTGGGCTAGGTGGGCCTGATGGGCGGCTCTTTTTTTTTGCTAGGTGTTCCTGGATCTCTACATCGTTTTCGTCAAACCAGTCTTTGTTCTTCTTTTTGGCGAACCCCAAGACTTCTGCAGAGGATTTTGCAATAGCAGTTTTCAGTTGTTCCCAAAGTGTTTCAGGGGAGGAGTCTACTGGGTCCGCTGTGTCTTTGAGCCTGCGCTGTAAATCTGTCTGAAAGGCAGCTTTCACATCGTCACCCTGAAGGCTGGCAACATCAAGCTTTTTCTTGGGGGGCCCCCATTTCTTGGGTTTATTATTATTATTATTATTATTATTATTATTATTATTATTATTATTATTATTGTGGTTATCGTCACTATCATCCATCATTTGACGGTGGATTTGAATACTGTCACATTCGTAAACAGTGATGTCGACTTACCGGTGAGGGAGACGACACCAGTTAAAGTTTTCTGGCACGTGTGTCCACAACCGTTAGACCGACACGTTGTGCCCTCGGGGCAGCCGTCAAGGGGACACAGCTCGGCGCAAATTCCGATCAGTTGTCTCTCCTGAATGGACCTCGCCTCCAGAACTGGACAAGGCAAAAAAAAAAAGAACAAAGAATTAAGCGCTAGCTTTTAACCCGATAAATGTGGGTGAAGCTGTTTTCAAATTCATCGCCAAGTGACCCAATTTATCCAAGGATCACGGGTATACATGGGGTGGCAACAGGCAAAGAACCTCATGCACCCGCAACTGCGGGGTGCTCATGAGGTCCTTTGCTTTTTGCAGTTGGTTTGTGTTCGCGTTTTCCTGGAGTGAATGTGTGAAATGCATTGGTGACGACGGCGATGATTATGATGATGATGGTGATGATTATAATGATGAGGATGAAAGTGACGATAATGATGGAGACGACAATGACAATGACTACATTGATGATGATGATATTGGTGACGACGACAACTACGACGACGACGACGACGATGATGATGATGACGATGACGACATTGTTAATGACGATGACTACGACGATATTGACGATTATGATGATGATGATGTAGGTGACGACGACGACAACTACGACGCGATATTAATGATGATGATGATGATTAAAGCGAAGAAGATGGTAGTGTTGTGAAAATTGATGATGACAACGACGACTACAACAACAACGAGGTTGACCCAAAATTTATGAGAATGTACAAATTTGCTGGTTGCAAAACAAACCCCAAAGCAAGCAAATGAAATATCAAAACGAATAATGTATTAAAAGTTGCCATGCATTCTACAGACCACTTCGCAAGGTTGGACAGAGTAGAAGTCGAAAATAACAACACTTTTTCAGAGGCCCCGACAGCAGCCTTTCTATGTCAGTTACTTCGCTTATAACAAACTTCCGGTATAACAACGAGACAGAGTGGCTTCCCTGGCGGTTTGTTATATGCGAAATTTACTGCGTTTTTTTTTTTTCTACAGTGTTGTAAGAATTTCTTTCTACTCACCGACGAATACTCCAACAAGAAGGAAAGCCACTGCGACCTTCATTTTATCCGGCAGAAAAGAGTAAGGTTAACAAATCAACAGTTTGGTATTCAAGTTTAAGAACTGGTACATACGTGATGCGCGCTAGTTTTATAATGGTCTTATCTTCTGGGCACGCGCACGTGACCTAAATAATGTCACACGCCGCACTCAAAACATGATGCGTCAAATTAGTCAAAGGAACATGGATAAAAAACGTTTTCAACTAGAGGCATAGATCCTCATGAGCCCCCGCAACTGCGGGGGCTCATGAGGATCTATACCTCTTGCAGTTGGGTGCTGTTTAATTTGTCTCGGCAGTGATCGGGTTAAAATTGCCACAGCCATCATATTTCTTGTCTTATTTTGGAGGCAGATAAAGGCTAAGCAGCCCATCCCTCCCTCCCCCCTCCCCCTCCCCCCCTCCCCCCACCCCCTCATCTCCGGCTGGTTAATTAATCTCTTGTTAAAACCCTTGTCTCGTTACTCCGGGTAGTACCTAATTACCTCATATCCGTGCACCATCTGCCACAGACACTGTCGATCTCCTCACCGCTTGCTCGGCGTTAAACCCAAATAACTAGCTCGATCTCCTGAGGGAAGATAACTAGGCAACTGTGTACTGGTTTGCGTGTCTATTTAAAAAAAAAAAAAAAAGGGGGGGATGTAACGCTAAATATTAATACACTGTGTCGTAATTGGCTTTTCTAAGCGTATTTCTTTCTTCGTTGCGACTGACTCAGCATTTGACACTCTAGGCTGTCAGTGTTTTGTTCTGGTTGTGGGCAGGAATGGTCGCAACAATCGCAGATCACTGTCTCAGTAATATCGTGATCTCTCAGTAATATAATGACTGGGTCCTGCAAGATGCGTGCTGGATCCTCGAGAAGAACCCAACGGAGAAAGAAACGCGCTTTGAAAAGACAGTTACAACACAGTTGTGTTGTAACTGTCTTTTCTAAGCGTGTTTCTTTCTCCGTTGGGTTCTTCTCTGCATTTGACACGCTTGGCAGTCACATTATTTTTTGGTTTGGATTGCGTACCGGATCCTCACATAAGTGTGTTATTATACTAATAATAGTCTTATGACCCTCATGACCCCCCCCCCCCCATGTGCAGGAGCGGATGTGTGGTCAAGTATAAAATCACGGACCAGCACACATACACCGATTGTACAGTAAAATAAGATTACAACATTACATTATTAATTGTAAGCGGTAGTGGAAAAGGGTGGGCAGTGTGTGTGAGTGGGCGGTGGTGGTGGTGTGTGTGTGTGTGTGGGGGTGGGGTGGGTGGGGGGTGGCGGATAAATAGTTGCTGTTGTTGTTTCTGTTGTTGTTGTTTGTTGGGATTGGTGTTTGAGCTTTGTCATCTTTGCAGGCGTCAGCCGACATTCATGCTGTAGGTTCTTAATAACAAAGTCATGTGTTATCCAAGTTCACACGCACGCACGCACTCATTCACGCACGCACGCACGCATGCACGCAACGCTTACGTAAACACGCACGCACGCACACATAGACACCCACACCCACACACTCCTACACACACACGCACACACACACACACACACACACACACACACACACACAGACATACACACACGCACACAAATACACACACACACTCACAAGGATGCGCACACACACACACACTCCCGTGATCTAACTGATAACTATATTCTAAGATGTAAGAAACAAGGTAACTCACCCAAACACCTTTATTAGCAAGAACTCTCGCACATTAACAATCAGTATTTCCGCCAACAAATATGTATGCTATAACAAGCAGTGATGACAAATCCGAGACGATGCCTTAATTAAAACATTCTCTGACCTGACTCATTTTGGCTAATCAAGCTTCGTACACCTCCCCTGGAAGTTTACGAAGCTTTGGGTTGCCAAAATGACGCAGTTGTGTCCCCTGTTAAACGGAATTTAAAGTGACTTCTCTACTGTCACATGGAATGCCATTCGTGGGCTTCGACTTCCGGTCACGTGCTATTTACTCCACAGGCGCAGGATTGCACCCGCACGTAGGACATCCGTTGGCATCTGTAGCGTGACCGTACTGACACATGGCGTTGCACATAGCCAATAGCCGACAATCTGTGGGGGAAAGAATGCAGTATGCGATTTGTGATGATCTAGGCTTTAACTGAAAAGGTCAAATATTTCTCTCGAGACAAAACGTCAATTAAAAAATGATTTTTTTTTTTTTAAACTTGAGAGACTGCCTATTACAGACTGCCTACTACAGACTGCCTATTACAGACTGCCTATTGCAGACTGATTATAACAGACTGCCTATTACAGACTGCCTATTACAGACTGCCGGGGAAGTGGCGCAGTGGTTAAGGCGTCTGCCTCCAATGCCAAAGGTGCGAGGTTCGATACCGGGTTCCGGCGTTGGATTTTTCTCCTCTGGTGTCACCGTCTGGGCAGTGGGCAGATGTTCACATCTGCACGGGACATAGACGACCCCGGCCCCCACGAGTCCCCTGCTGCCTTGCAGGCCTGGCCGCTTGGCTGCGGAAAGGCTAAGGGAGGAAACCCCTGACATCAAAGCCCCCGTGTCTCCGGGGAAGGCTTTTGAGCCAGAGACTAAGACAAGGACAGTCTGATATAAAACCTACGACCCGAGGACCTCGATGCCACCGTCCCAGCTTGCTAGGCCATGGCAAACGAACCAAGGGTTTAAAGGGTGGGGCCAGTACTGCGCACGCTGCACTCCACCAAAAAGCTCCACCGCGCAGGCTTTAGGAAACGCCCACGGACTATGACACTGAACTTTCCAAGTCCTGTAGCGTTTGGCAAGGGGCAAAACGGCAGGTGAAAGATGTCACTGGAAGCCGCAGTCTCAAACCTGCATGAAGGCGGTTCAGGATATTGGTCGCCTGATGTTGACCTGGGGATGACAACGTCACTCGGCACACCCTGAACGACCAAGCAGCCTTCTCTAGGGACAGCACTGCTTGCTCCACACGGAGAGGGGCCTAGAAAAGGTGGCCTAACCAAAGCTCATCCCCTCGTAACCTCAGTTGGCTAGACGCGGTCAACGGGCATCTTCTCATGCGGTCAGAAAACAAGAAAAAACAATGGATCCACTCTCATGACGACCACGACCGGACTCAACGTAGCATGCTGGATCATCCGAACCATGCTCGACACAGCAGACAGCGGACGCCCTGAACGTCGCTCCGCCCTCATTGCCCATGAATTGCGGAGGTTAAAGATCAACATCGCCGTGCTCAGCGAAGTACGCCTTCCGGAGGAAGGCAGCCTCCAAGAACTTGGCGCTGGCTACACCCTCTACTGGTCAGGCAGGCCTGCATCAGAAAGACGGCTCTCAGGCGTGGGCTTCATGGTGAAGACCCCCATTGCGACTAAGTTGGAAAACCTACCAACGGGTCACTCCGACCGCATCATGTCCATGCGTCTCCCACTGAAACACCAGCAATACGTCACCCTTCTCAGTGTGTACTCCCCAACCCTCCTGGCAGAGCCTGTAGAAAAAGACAAGTTCTACTCTGACCTGCGCAGCCTCCTGCAGAGCACCCCTGCAGACGACAAAGTCATCATCCTTGGCGACTTCAACGCCAGAGTGGGCCAAGACTCTGAAGCCTGGAAAGGAGTCCTCGGCAAGCATGGCGTTGGGAACTGCAATGACAATGTTGGAGCTCTGTGCAGAGCAGCAACTTGTCATTACCAACACTACTTTCCAGCAAAACGACAGTCGAAAGACCACCTGGATGCATCCTCGCTCCAAGCACTGGCACCTTATCGACTATGTCCTAGTGCGTCAGAGGGACCGCAGTGACGTCCTCCTCACCAGAGTGATGCCCAGCGCAGAGTGCCACACTGACCACCGCCTTGTTCGCTGCAAACTCAGGCTCTGCCTCAAGCTGAAACCCAAGAAAGGGGGCCCTCCCAAGAAAAAGCTTGATGTTGCCAGCCTTCAGCGTGACGACAAGAAAGCTGCCCTTCAGGCCGATTTACTGCGTATGCTCAAAGACACAGTTGATCCAGCAGACTCCTCTCCTGAAACACTCTGGGAACAACTGAAAACTGCTATTGTAAAATCCTCTGTGGAAGTCTTGAGCTTTGCTAGAAAGAGGAACAAAGACTGGTTTGACGAAAAGGACGTAGAGATCCAGGAACTTCTAGCAAAAAAAAGAGCCGCCCACCAGGCCCACCTAGCCCAGCCTTCCTGCCCTGTGAAGAAGTCTGCCTTCCGCCTCATCTGCAGCAGTCTCCAGCTCAAGCTTAGAGAGCTCCAGAACGAGTGGTGGTCCAGACTCGCAAAAGAGGACCCAGTTCTGCGCTGACAACGGTGACTACAGGGGCTTCTACGAAGCACTGAAAGCAGTGTATGGCCCTAGGCACATGGTACAAAGTCCCCTGCGAAGCGCTGATGGACAGGCACTCCTCACAGATAATACCTCCATCTTGAACCGTTGGTCGGAATACTTTCAGGACCTCTTCGGCGCTGAACGCACTGTTCAAGAAACAGTCATCCTCCAAATCCCACACCTTCCACTAAAGGTTGAATTGGACGAACCGCCCACCGCCGAAGAGACCCTCACAGCCATCCACCAGCTCAAGAGTGGCAAAGCAGCAGGCATTGACGGAATCCCGCCAGAGATCTGGAAACATGGAGGCCCAGCACTGCACAACAAGCTCCACGACCTCTTTCTCTGCTGCTGGGAAAAAGGAACACTACCAAAGGATCTCCGTGATGCAGTCATCATCACCCTGTACAAGAACAAAGGAGAGAAGTCTGCCTGCTCTAATTATCGTGGAATTACCCTGCTGTCCATTGCCGGGAAAATTCTCGCAAGGTTGCTCCTGAATCGGCTGGTACCTGCCATCGCTGAAGACCACCTCCCAGAGGGCCAGTGTGGCTTCAGAGCCAACAGGAGTACCACCGACATGGTCTTTGTGCTGAGACAGCTTCAGGAGAAGTGCCGCGAGCAGAACAAAGGGCTGTACGTAACGTTTGTCGACCTAACAAAAGCGTTTGACACTGTGAGCAGGCAAGGTATGTGGCAGATCCTGGAGCGACTAGGTTGTCCCCAAAGTTCCTCAACATGATCGTCCAGCTCCACGAGGACCAGCAAGGCCAGGTCAGACTAAACCGTGACCTCTCAGAACCATTCCCCATTCGCAACGGCGTGAAGCAAGGCTGCGTGCTGACACCGACCCTCTTCACCATCTTCTTCAGCATGATGTTGAAGCAGGCCACAGTGGACCTCGACGATGACGACGCAGTGTACATCAGGTATCGTCTCGATGGCAGCCTGTTCAACTTCAGACGACTGCAGGCCCACACGAAAACCCTAGACCAACTGATTCGTGAGCTGCTCTTCGCTGATGACGCTGCCCTCGTTGCACACACAGAGAGAGCCTTGCAGCGCATTACGTCCTGCTTCGTAGATGCTGCCCAGCTCTTTGGACTTGAGGTCAGTCTGAAAAAGAAAGAGGTCCTTCATCAGCCGGCACCCAAGGAAGAGCATCGCCCTCCCCACATCACCATCGGCGAGTCCGAACTGAAGTCTGTACACCAGTTTACCTACCTTGGCTGCATCATCACGTCAGACGCCAAGCTGGACAAGGAGCTGGACAACAGGCTGGCAAAAGCGAACAGTGCTTTCGGGCGACTATTCAAGCGGGTGTGGCACAATCAACAGCTGAAAAAAGGCACCAAGATCAGCGTGTACAGAGCTGTCGTCCTCACCACCCTGCTGTACGGTTCCGAGTCCTGGGCCCTCTACCGCAGCCAACTACGACTCCTCGAACGCTTTCACCAGCGCTGCCTGCGTACCATCCTCAGAATTCACTGGAGTGACTATGTCACCAACGTCGAGGTCCTTGAACAGGCGGAAACTGAGAGCATCGAGGCTTTGCTGCTGCGGACACAGCTTCGCTGGGCGGGGCACGTCTCCAGGATGGAGGATCATCGCCTACCCAAGATCACTCTGTTCGGCGAGCTCGCCACTGGACACCAAGACAGAGGGGCACCAAAGAAGAGATACAAAGACGGTCTCAAGAAGTCGCTTAGTGCCTGCCAAATCGACCACCGCCAGTGGTCTTCGCTTGCTGCGGACCGTGACACCTGGGCTCCACCATTCACAAGGCAGCCGTCTCCTTTGAGGACTCTCGCAGAGCTAACCTTAAGGACAATCGGCTTAGAAGAAAAAACAGAGTTGTCGTAACTCAGAACCCTGACCAGACCTTCCCCTGCAGCCACTGCGGTCGAACCTGCCTGTCCCGGATTGGCCTCCGCAGCCACGAAAATGCCTGCAGACGACGTGGGCAAGCCCTATAGAATCTTCGTTCGCGAAGTCAAGCCAAGAGAGAGATTACAGACTGCCTATTACAGACTGCCTATTGCAGACTGCCTATTACAGACTGCCTATTACAGACTGCCTTTCAAAATTATGATTAAATATGATTATATTAACCCCTTCCCTGCCACTGTAGCACACTGTACGTACTATTTTTGTTCTGAAATCGTGGTTCACACAACGACTTAAACGCCAAGCCCGTCCAAGAAACATGGACACAAATTGGTCTCAGCAAGAGGCATAGATCCTCATGAGCCCCCGCAGCCGCGGGGGCTCATGAGGATCTATGTCTCTTGCAGTTGGATCGCGTTCACTGTTTTTCTCGGCAGTGAAGGCGTTAGTGAAAGGCACTTAGACTGCTGATGAAAATGCACACACGCACAAACGCACACACATACACGCACACTCACGCAATCACACATGCTCGCAGACACGCACATTCACACAATCACACACGAACAAACAAACAACCTAACGCACGCACGCACACACGCACGCCTCCCAGAAACAGAACAACACGATCATACGAAAGTTTGATCATTGAAACAAATCTTTTCCTCGCTGTCTTCTTGAGAAACTACAACACTGCCACTGGACGCAAATCGCGTTTTAAAAAGCATTGTAATTTCAACGTCAAAGATCTACAGGCGTCAAAGATCCCCAGGCGTCAAATATCCCCAGGCGTCAAAGATCCCCAGGCGTCAACGATCACCATCTTTCAAAGATCCCAGTGCGTCAAAGATCCCCAGCTTTCAAAGATCCCCAGGCGTCAAAGATCACCATCTTTCTAAGATCCCTAGGCGTCAAAGATCCCCAGGCGTCAAAGATCCCTAGGCGTCAAAGATTACCATAACGTAAAGATCACCAGGCGTCAAAGATCCACAGGCATCAAAGATCACCATCTTTCAAAGATCACCATTTTTCACAAAGATCACCATCTTTCAATGATCCCCAGACGTCGAAATTCCCCAGGCGTCAAAGATTCCCAGGCGTCAAAGATCCCCAGGCGTCAAAGATCACCATCTTTCAAAGATCCCCAGGCGTCAAAGATCACCATCTTTCAAAGATCCCCAGGCGTCAACGATCACCATCTTTCAAAGATCCCCAGGCGTCAAAGATCCCCAGGCGTCAAAGACCACAATCTTTCAAAAATCTCCAGGCGTCAAAGATCACCATCTTTCAAAGATCTCCCAGGCGTCAAAAAATCCCAGCTTTTAAAGATCCCCATGCGTCAAAGATCCCCATCTTTCAAAAATCCCCAGGCGTCAAAGATCCCCAGGCGTCAAAGATCACCATCTTTCAAAGATCCCCAGGCGTCAAAGTCACTATCTTTTAAAGATCCCCAGGCGTCAAAGTCACCATCTTTTAAAGATCCCCAGGCGTCAAAGTCACCACCTTTTAAAGATCCCCAGGCGTCAAAGTCACCATCTTTTAAAGATCCCCAGGCGCCAAAAATCACCAGCCGTCGAAAGGATACACAAGTGGTTTCAGCGAGAGCTGGGCTCATGAGGATCTCTACCTCTTGCAGTTAGGTGGTGTTTCTAGGCAGTGAAGGGGTTAAGAATGCCACAGCCATTATATTCCTCTTGCTTCTTTCTGGTGGCAGATGAAGCCCCGGCCCCCTCTCTCTATAGCCCCCAGCCCCCTCCATCACCCACCCACCCCAACCAGTTAATTAAGCCGTTCAATGCCGAGAAAATCTGAACACTACCCCCAACTGCAAGAAGTATAGATCCTCATGAGCCCCCGCATTTGCGGGGGCTCATGTTGAGCTATACCTCTTGCTGTCAACCCTTCTTTTCTTTTTTTAAATCCATGTTCCTGGTACAGCTAGGATTTTGGGGTGTTGAATTAACCCCTTTACTGCCGAGAAATAAAGTATTCACGATCCGTCTGCGACTGCAGGGGGCTCATGAGGATCTATACCTCTTGCTGAGACCAGTTTGTATCCATGTTTCTTGAACGGTGTTATCTTTTGGCCGCTGAATGGACCAAGATTTCAGAAACAAACATTTACGTACAGCGTATAGATCGTTTGACATCGGAGCGCACGTTTTTCGTAAATATCTCCGCAAAGAGCCAGTTTTCTATACCAATCTTAGAGCAAATATCATTCAGTGACAGGTGACATAATACCATTTACTTGTGAGGCGCTCGAACAATGTAACACTTTTTGGCTGCACTGTCGTAAAAATTGGCATTTTGTCACGAATGACGGATTTTGCATCCCTAAATGTGCCCCAGATATAATCAGCCAAGTGTCAGAAATATCCATTTATACGTGAATTGGCCAAGTTTTGTCGTTCCTATTTGGTTGGTTAGTTCGGGGTTTAACGTCCACTGCACCGAAGTGATAATAGACGGCCCTGACAGGCAGGTTATGGGGGACAGGGAAATCTATTGCCTATCGAGTACGACCTGAACACTGATCAATTCAGGCGCACTGCAACTGTGCCATTTTGATTTACCAGGACCTTTCAACGGACATGCTATGGAACAAGCCCGTTTTTTTTTTCTCTGGACTGCGAGTCCAGCTACCGGGGCCGGGACGATAACTCGAACCCACGACCCGGCGATTCCCTTCGCTCTCTTGCTCCGACGTTTAACCGCCTGAGCTATTTCGGACTAGTTGGTTGTTCCTATTTAAAAATGGGAACAACTTTTACATGGGGCTCGTCGGAGCGCATTCCGGAGCATGCACATGCCGTTTTCGGCGTGCGGGGCCGAAATTCTGGCAAAGAAGTAACACGATGAGAATGACGTCACGTCTAGCTACGCAAACCTTGCTAGATAACGTACTTTTGGCGCCAGGAGCAGTGCGCGCGTGTGTGTGTGTATGTGTGTGCATGTGTGTGTATGTGTGTGTGTGTGTGTGTGTGCGTGCGTGCGTGCGTGCGTGCGTGCGTGCGTGTGTGTGTGTGTGTGTGTGTGTGTGTGTGTGTGTGTGTGTGTGTGTGTGTGTGTGTGTGTGTGTGTGTGTGTGTGTGTGTGTGTGTGTGACAGCGACTAGAGACCGCGTTTGTGAACGGATACGCTTGAAAATTTAAGTTATTGTCTTTAAGAGAATGATCTCCAGACAGGTTTTTTTTAATAAATTTTTTATTACTCACATATTATTGAGAAAATGACCGTTTCACAAAAATCGATTGATCCGCATTGAGTCCGTATTTGTTTTTAATTCTTAATAGACATTTTGCATATAGCTAGAATAAATAAAGACATTGAATGAATTCGTTAGCCAGCATTGTACCTTTTCAAGTTTTTGAATGATAATTCATTTTTGAAATTTTTCGAGCAACGTTTCACTCCCACCAAAGAGTCAGTCCTGGAAGAGGCTGTGTGGAATCGACCCTTGCGTGCCTTTCACGACTCAGACAATGACAGTGACGCAAATGAACAAAACACGTCAGAGTTATGCAATGTTCCTACTGACTCAAAGCACGACTGAAAGGTGAGCGTTATACATGTGTATGGGTTGAAGCAATGCTCTCCTTTTCTGACAATTTGATTACGAAGATAGTCTCTCTATATTTGTTATGACGTCTGCAAACGTATTGTGGAAAACGTGGGAAAATGCACGCAATATAGAAAAGGTGATGTGGACATAGGTCATTCCATCTTCTTCTTTTTCAGAAAGGCTGTGGCTACGCCAGCACACACAACGTATAACTGGCGCCATGAGTGTCAGTCTTTGTGCAGTATGGTGGGTTGTGGTGGAGAGAGCTGAATCTGAAGGATACGATTTTAAAAAATAGTAACAACTCAGAATGTTGCTGCAGAAAATCGCATTGAGCTCAAAACAGTACGGTAGACTTTGGGAGCAAAATGGACAAATCATAGTTCATTACAACAAAAAAAATCCATATTAGGTCAATTAGCACTAAATGATATTTACTCTTGAAGTGGTACAGAAAAGTCTTTCTTTGCAGAGATATGTCAAACGATGTCAAACTGCAATTACCCCCCCACCCACCCACCCACCCATCCACTCACCCACCCACTCACCCCTCGAAGTAACTGATCCTCCCCTGTCTGCGTCATATGACACTGAACAGGTTAAACACTCGATAAAAACACTAATTGTTTCGTTGCAACAGATACTCCCCAATAATTCTATGCCACTGAGAAACCTACCGGAAATGACAGGCGCAGAGTTGCACGCGCACGTGGGACATCCGCTGGCATCCGTAGCGTGGCCGTACGGACACCAGGAGTTGCAGATGGCCGCGGACAGGCAGTCTGTGGTAAATAGTTAACCCATTTTGTGTCACTGATTTCCTTTTGCGATTTTCGGTGTTCGGTTTTCATTAACCCACTCAGCCACGACACACCACAGCAAGACACGGATCGAGCATGATAGTTCAAGGGTGGTGCCAGAATAGCTTGGCGCCCATAGGCGCCATGCTATTCTGGCACAGCCCTTGAACTATCATGGTCGAGCTGTCTGTAAAATTGTAATACCGTCCTTCAGAGGGCAACTTCAACATTTGAGGATTTCGGTCGTGGGGTAGGACGTGTTAAAAATGGGTTGATGGTAATCGTGAATTTCGATTGGAGATCTACGGAATGAGACGTTTTGATGGCTGTGTAATGTATATGGGTATTGTAAGAGAATTTCGTTGTCATTTTCTTTTGGATAGTGTAGGTGTTTTGGTTTTGTTTTTGTTTTTTTTGGGTTTTTTGTTGTTTTTTTTTCCCCCAGATTAAATTTTATTTTTTGGGACAGTCTGTCGACTTTTGAAAAGAGAAGTCGGTGGGTTTTTTTCATGAAGGTTTTGTCGAGATAAAAAAAAAATGGTTGGCCTTTTTCAGTTGCATTCTTTGTGATTGCAGATCTCATACAGCAGTCAGCAGTTAAAACGGTAACCCTGCTTTAATTCCTTAATTTAATCAGATGAGGAAAAAACCTTAGGCCCATGTTCTTTGGAACGAAGAAAATGGATTTAACCATTGCGATGCCCAGACAGTTAGGCCAAGGTGTTTTTATTTCCTTTTTTTTTACCCATTGCAATGTAATGATGTAATCCGAAAATTAGAAAAGAAATGTTCAACATCTGGGGTGTGCTTGAAAAAAAAAAACCCACAAAATCGATTCTCTTTTTCAGACCACGTTTGTCAAAAATCAATCAATCAATCAATCGATCCATCCGTCCATCGATTCATCCATCCATCCATCCATCCATCCATCAATTGGACAAATTATATGCCAACTCCCCGGTTGCTGACTTGCTTGCTTTATGCACCACGAGAAAAGAGCGTCTGTGTTGAGTGTTCGCTGAGTGAATGCGCGCGTTTGTACCCTTTTCATCCTAGTACACACATTGCTACAAATAAATTTGACTGATAGTTCAAGGGCGGTGCCAGAATAGCTTGGCGCCTCAGGCGCCAAGCTATTCTGGCACCACCCTTGAACAAAAATGGATGATCGATCTCCAGATCTGTAATGTAGCCTTCATAGGACATAAGCACAGGATGTTACGGGTTAAAAGAGAGTGCTTGTTGGGTTCAGCTGGTGGCGGCGCGTTGGGCCGATTTGCAGTTGGGATCAAGTGCCTATACGATGCCCTTTATTATTATATAATTCTGTAATTACTAACATGGTTATTATTATCATCATCGTCGTCGTCATCGTCGTCATCATCATCATCAAATTATTGTTATAATAAATAATAATAATAATAATAATAATAATAATAATACATGTTGTAATGATAATAATGATGCTACTACTACTAACAACAACAACAACAACAATAATAACAATAATAATAATAATAATAATAATAATAATAATAATAATAATAATAATAATAATAATAATAATAACAATAATAATAATAATAATAATAATAATAATAATGATTATGATGATAATATCGTTGTTGTTATCGTCATCATCATCCATTATTTAATGGTGGATTGTAAGATTGTTACTTTTGTAAACAGCCGACTTACCGGTGAGAGGACCGAGTCCAATTAGAGTTTTCTGGCACATGTGTCCACAGCCGTTAGACCGACATGTTGTGCCCTCGGGGCAGCCGTCAAGGGGACACAGCTCGGCGCAGATTCCGATCAGTTGTCTCTCCTGAATGGTCCTCGCCTCCAGAACTGGACACGGCAAAAGAAAGAACAAAGAATGTTAACCCGATAAATGTGGGTGCAGCTGTTTTCAAATTTAACGCCAAGTGACCCCATTTATCCAACGTTCACGGGTATAAATGGGGTGGCAAAAGGCAACGAACCTCATGAGCACCCGCAACTGCGGGTGCTCATGAGGTTCTGTGCCTTTTGCAGTTGGTTTGTTTGCACTTTCCCGGCAATGAAGGTTGTGTAATGAATTGATGACGACGACGACAACTACTACGGCGATGATGATGATGAAGGCGAGGACGATGATGGTGTTTATGGAGATAATCATGACATGGGCGGATCAATTACTAAGGAGGGGGTGGGGGTGGGGGTGCAATTTTGTTTATGACCTTCAACCTGACACAAATGACCTCCTCACGCGAGACCTTGCTTCCCAGTGGCCCAAAAATAAAAAAGCGGGAATTAAAAAAAAACACACACACACACACAATAATTAAAACACAAAAGGGCGGGGGGGGGGGGGAGGGGGGGGCAGAGGGGAGGGGGGGGAAAGAGAAGCATGTGTGAGAACCTCTTCCCATTAGAACCTCTACCAAGTGCTCTCCCTCTCCCTACCTACCCTCCCCCCTCCAGAACCTCCCCTGAATGACGACTACTACATCAACAATGAAGTTCACACAAAATTGTCGGAAACTGACAAATTTGTTCAAAAATAAATCAAAAGCAAGTAAAGAAATACCAGAACAAATTATGCATTAAACGTTTTTCTTCATTCTGTTTCATTTTCCTCCAGTTTTGTAATGATTTTAACTACTCACCGACGAATACTCCAACGAAAAGTAAAGCCACTGCGACCTTCATTTTATCCGGCAGAAAGAGCAAGGTTAACAAATCAACAGTTTGGTATTCAAGTTTGACAACTGGTACATATGTGTTGTACGCTACTTATATGATATTCTTATCTTTTGGGCATGCACACTTGTCCCACATAATGTCACTCGCCGTACTCAAAAGTCATGTCGAAAACATGATGCGTAAAATTAGCTCCCACTTAGTTGTCGGTTGTGCTTTCTGTCCAGGTGATTCCTACAGGAATCACCTGGACAGAAAGCACAACCGACAACCGAAGGTTTACAATCAGGTTAAGCAATGTTGGGTTCATTAAGTCAGTGCATGCAATCCATGAATCAGCCAGTCTTTCACACAGTCAATTAGTCAGTTAGTCAGTCGGTGACCGAGAAATTCAGTCTGTCCGTCCGTCAATCCATCTAGCCATCGTTCCACTGACCGACCGACCGACAGATCTATCCATCCATCCATTAATCCATCGATCCATCCATCCATCCATCCATCCATCCATCCATCCATCCATCCATCCATCCATCCGTTCGTTCGTTCCTTCTTTCGTTCCTTCGCTCGCTGTCTCGCTCGCTCATTCATTCATTCATTCATTCATTCATTCATTCATTCATTCATTCATTCATTCATTCATTCTCATTCGTTCGTTTGTTCGTTCGTTCGTTTGTTCGTTTATTCATTCATTTATGCATTCATTCATGCAACTAATCAGTCAGTCACTCATTCATCCAAGCAACCAGTCAGTCATTCAGCCGTCAGTCATATTTAGTCATTCAGTCAGTCCGTCAGTCCGTATATCTGTTAGTCCAACGTATCAAGCAGTCAACCAATCAAATAGTGATCGACAGACAAAAACAAATGACACCACCAAACACTTCATAAATCATATTACTTTCCTGCAGCAAATTTGACACTGCCCAACGGAGGAGCAGAGCTGGTTGGTTAGTTCGGGTTTAACGTCCACGGCACCGAAGAGATAATGGACGACCCTGACGGGCGGGTTTTTGGGGACAGGGAAATCTATTGCTTATGGAGTACGACCTGAACACTGATCAATTCAGGCGCACTGCAACTGTGCCACTTTGATTTACCTTAACTGTGCCACTTTGATTTACCATGACCTTTCAACGGACATGCTATTGAACAAGCCCGTATCTTTAGGAGAGCAGAGCATACTGCCATGATGCACACAGATTAATCCCTTTACTGCCAAGGAAAAAATTCGGACACCACACTATTCCAAGAGGTATAGATCCTCATGAGCCCCCGCAATTGCGGGGGCTCATGAGGATCTATGCCTCTTATCTGAAACCACTTTGTGTTCCTTGTTCGTGGGACGGTTGGATCTCTTTCACGCTGAATGTACGCAGGTTTCGCTGAGACGTACACTGTACGATCTGTGGCAGTGAATGGGTTAATGCCACGGCAAAATGCGATGTTGTTGTTGTTGTTGTTGTTGGGTATTGTTTCATTTTTATTTATTTTTTAAAGTTTATTTATTTATTTAATTTTTATTTATTTTTTAATTTATTTTTATTATTATTATTTTGCTATATTTTATTTATTTATTTATTTTATGTATTTATTTTATTTATTTATTTATTTATTTTATTTATTTATTATTATTTTAATTTTTTATTTATTTTTTTTTTTAATTTATTTATTTATTTTATTTTATTTATTTATTTATTTATTTATTTTTTTGGTGGAGGTGGGGGGGGGGGGGTGTCGATGGCAGAAGGGGTAATGTAAAATTTGAATAAGACAAAGAAAGGTTTTTTTTTTTACCGTAATCTATGCGAAATTCCAACGCCGTGTCAGTGTGTGTTGGTCCGTGATTTTGGACCTTACGGCCTGGGGGCCGAAAGGTCCAAAATCACAGACCGGCACACGGTGTTTCAAACAGATGCAAGGTTCGCACGGCACGCAGGACAGACGCCAATAATCTGGGCTTGAATGAGCAAGACACCAGCGAACAGCAGGCGTACAAAGATAAATCTTGTTACTGACTGTGTAGCACAGATGTTCTAGCCTCGTCCACGTGGACGTGAAAATCTGTACTCAAACTATGCTTACGAGCAAAAGTAAATGCGATATTTAAAATTAAAAAAAAAAGAAATCATCGTAGTGTTTCCGATGATTAAAAAAAGAAATGTCTCACTTCTTTTGCTCGGTCAAATGTCGCATTTCTTTTGCTGGTCAGTATAATTATAATGTACGATTTTTCAGGTACTGAACTAGTCCTTGTACACTACACTTTGACACACATCCAATTTTATTTGTCTGTTATTTAACCCCCTTCGCCGCTGAGAAAAAGTGAACACGATCCAACTGCAAGAGACGTAGATCCTCATGAGCCCCCGCGAATGCGGGGGCTCATGAGGATCTATGCCTCTTGATGAGACCAATGTTTATCCATGTTTCTTGGACGGTTTCGGCTTTTGGCCGTTGAATGAACAGACATTAATTTTCAGAAACACTGAGAAATCTGAGTACAGTGGCAGGGAAAGGTTTAAGCACTGCGGGCAAATCTCGGAAGATGGATCGACGCTGATAAGTAAAGGGTAGTAGTAGATTAGACTGTCGCCTCTCGACGTGATACAAATAGCTGACTACTCACTGGGGAGAAACTCAAGACACTGCCTTTGAACTGTAAAGGTCGAATTATCTTGCCCAATGGGCGATGGGGGTGAAACAAGTCATCCGCATGAACAACGCGGCACGCAGAGATCCGCGGGCCGACGTCAGTCTTATAAATGGTTGCCTCTCGCACGAGTCTGTGTGTGTGTGTGTGTGTGTGTGTGTGTGTGTGTGTGTGTGTGTGTGTGTGTGTGTGTGTGTGTGTGTGTGTGTGTGTGTGTTTGCGTGCATGCGTGCGTTGCGTGCGTGTGAGTGTCGCTTGACCGACTAATGCCGACTTGGGGCCGAGGGCTTTTTGTTCACCATTGACTATGGGATCACCAATGTTCTGAACTTTTTTCGACTCTTTTTTCCTCAAGGTTTCAATTGAATGAGTCAGTCAGTCAGTCAGTCAGTGGGTGGGTGGGTGTGTAGGTGTTTAGGTAGGTGGGTAGCTGAGTGAGTTAATGAGTGAATGAATGAATGAGTAATTGAATGAATGAATGAATGAATGAATGAATGAATGAATGAACCAACCAACCAACCAATCAATCAAGCCAGGCAGCCAGGTAATCAATCAATCAATCAATCAGTCAATCAGTCAGTCAATCAATCAATCAATCAATCAAAGTTAACGGTCATGATAATGTCATCACTTGTGCTTTCAGTGTTAAAACCAACATTACAATACTGACCTAGTCAGTCCTAGGTCAGGCCTTATTTCTCAGTGCGCAATGACCATCGGGCCCCACGTCGGGCGCCAACGGCGGCCGACGTGGGGCCCGTCGGGCTTTTGCGCATTGGTTTGAACTTATCTTTCACTTGCTGCGAATGGAACAAGAGAGGCCGTTACAGTTATTCATTACGGGCTAATCACTACTTTCACTGTCCAGGGCCGGCTGGCTGTCTCCTTTTCGGTTATTCACTGCCGTCCGCACGACCATAAAAAAAAAAAACCTCAGGTACGGTCAGTGCGAGATGTATATGGCCGGACAGCGTTAATCATGTAAGCTTTGTTACTGGCCCTATCGTGGTGCTTTCAAATCCCAGCAGTTGGCGTCAGACGTGAAAGAAACGTGTTCTCTTTTCTTTTCTTTTTTTCGATTTTAAAGTTGCCTCCTCCTCCTCCCAGCGATCCTTTGCGTGCTACTATTCGTCTATAAAACGGACTCTCAGTGTTCATCTGGCCGTTCACGACGATTTCCGGAGGTCAGAAATAGCGTCAAAATAGCTCTGACGTCTTTCGACGAAAACAGTGGATTAAAAGCCCGGACAAACACACGATATTGCATGTTTGCCCGGACTTTTTCGAGTAATCCAGTGTTTTCGTCGAAACACGTGTAATTTTGATCATTACCTCTGAATTCCGAACAACGCCATATTGCTTTCAATAGGAAAAAGGGGGGGGGGGGGTGGTGGCGTCTATTGCCTTCAATATGGGGGGGGGGGCGGGGAGGAGGGAGGGAAGGGTGTGGTGCGGTTTGAGGGGGAAGTAGGGAGGGGGGGGGGAGTTGAGTGCACAAATTCGCCCATTGAAATTTATAGGTCACTGTTTGTCTTGTAAATCAAGATTCTTCTATCATTTTTTTTCACAAGACGTGTGACTATGCCAATGTAGCAGAGGTATCGTTACTGCCATGTTTCATACTTAAAAGGTTTTCAACCTCTTTTTTTTTCTGTTTTCCTTTCACACGAAACCCTTGCGGCAACAGTTTTACTGCATTTAGATCGCTTTAACCTTGGGAATTCGTTCCTGACGTCAAAATGGGCTTATCCATCTACCTCTGCTGGTCTGTGATTTTGGACCTCACGGCCGTGAGGTCCGAAATGACAGGCCAGCAGACGCGCGATTATTTAATTAACTCATTGTACCCCAACACCGAAATCCCCAAATTTTGCCGTAGTCCCCAGAAGACTGCATAGCAGTGCAGGACACAGATCGACCATGATAGTTCAAGGGT
>BTPG01000002.1:6552002-6657002 GCA_036245525.1 Semisulcospira habei | reverse complement strand
GCCGCAGCAAGACACGCCCATACGCGGCGAAAACTGACAAGTTCAGAGGAACATTACATTACTCGGTGTGTCTCACAGCTTGAAATTTTTTTAACTCATTCGAGACGTTCCACGGATACGCGGACTGTAGATCCGGGTGCTGCACGTCTGGAATGTGTTAACATTTTGAGCCGTAGAGTCGCAGACTTTCTGAAAACTGAAATACACTAAAGAGTGCATTACTGTTCAGGAGGCAGTTCCATCATAACAGTTCAGTCAAGGGTGGTGCCAGGATAGCTTGGCGCCAGGAGGCGCCAAGCTATTCTGGCGCCACCCTTGAACTTATCATTTCAGTTCAGTTCAGTCCGGCCAAGATGGGATCTCTGCCCTCGGAAAGGCCCATACGCGGTCCGCCCGACCCATCAGAAGTCTTCTCAGACTTCATTTCGATATAGAGCCTCTCTCGGTCTGGTTTACATTCTCACGTTTTTCCAAGTCTGCCCAACGTCTGATGCCTATATACACACGTCTGCTCCGAAGGCGTTCGATTGTGCGGTGCCATTGGCTCTGTTCCTGTTGAGCTATCAAGGTCGCTCCAAATCTTCTGGTAGTGTCCTGATTCGAAATGGGTTAACTCATTCGAGACGTGCCGCCTCCGGATACGCGGCTTATGCCGCGTATCCGGAGGCGGCACGTCTCGAATGAGCTCGAATGAGTTAAACCTTGTTGGTTTCCCTTTCTTTCTCTTCCTTCCCTTATTTTCTACAAATGGGGTTGGGGGTGGGGGGTGGGGATGAAGAACTCCTCAGTCCTGTACCCCCCTCCGCTCTCTTACCCCTCCCCCCTCCCCCCTCCCCCTCCCCCGCCCCCACGGACACACACACACACACACACACACACACACACACACACACACACACACACACACACACACACACACACACACGTTCGCACATGGTATTAAATACAGAGCATCGTAAATGTTCAGCCTTCAATCAAATTTTACCCATTTTTTTACCAAATATTTGCCATCAGACGTCTGTACAACGGACGCGCGAATGTCGTCTGTTATCGTCTGACCCGAGTCCTGGGAGAGGTCACGGGTCAGAGTGAGAGTTGACCAGCTGGCGGAAAGATGGTGGCCGGCGCTGGAACTTTCCTGCTGGCCCTGCTTACCTGTCCCTTGGTGGCTACATGTTTGATTCTACGATTTATTTACTTTTGTCCTGTTCCGTTGGTTTTGTTTGTTATCTTTGACGTGTTTGTCAGGTTTGTTATCTTTGATGTGACTGTTGGTTTGTTTGTTTGTGTGTTTTTTTATGGGGCGGTCAGTGGCGCAGGGGTAAAGGCGTCTACCACCAATGCTAAAGGTGCGAGGTTCGATACCCGGTTCCGGCGTCGGACTTTTCTCCTCTACTGAGTGTCACAGTTAATTCGGGATACTCACAAACCAGATAGGTGAGGCTAGCGCTGGCAGAATTGTCAGTACTCAAACCAAGGGGAATCACAGCGCTGGACAGACAACAGTTAGATCCCCTGCCCCCGCCTATCAGGCACCCAATCGCCAGCCCACAGAGAAATACGCAGGTATAGAATAAGACAATCATTTCCATTCCTAATAAGAATGGATCAGGTCTCTTATATAACCCATGTCTTTCTCCGGAACTTAGGAAGTAGGCAGGAGAAACATACATACACAAACATGAAGGTGCGCTACTATATGTGGTCGGGTAAATACCCTGATTTCCCACAGTAGATGCACAGAACATTACACAACAATGTAACGATACAAATTTTTGCCTCGAGTTATACATGATACTCACAAACCAGATAGGTGAGGCTAGCGCTGGCAGAATTGTCAGTACTCAAACCAAGGGGAATCACAGCGCTGGACAGACAACAGTTAGATCCCCTGCCCCCGCCTATCAGGCACCCAATCGCCAGCCCACAGAGAAATACGCAGGTATAGAATAAGACAATCATTTCCATTCCTAATAAGAATGGATCAGGTCTCTTATATAACCCATGTCTTTCTCCGGAACTTAGGAAGTAGGCAGGAGAAACATACATACACAAACATGAAGGTGCGCTACTATATGTGGTCGGGTAAATACCCTGATTTCCCACAGTAGATGCACAGAACATTACACAACAATGTAACGATACAAATTTTTGCCTCGAGTTATACATGATACTCACAAACCAGATAGGTGAGGCTAGCGCTGGCAGAATTGTCAGTACTCAAACCAAGGGGAATCACAGCGCTGGACAGACAACAGTTAGATCCCCTGCCCCCGCCTATCAGGCACCCAATCGCCAGCCCACAGAGAAATACGCAGGTATAGAATAAGACAATCATTTCCATTCCTAATAAGAATGGATCAGGTCTCTTATATAACCCATGTCTTTCTCCGGAACTTAGGAAGTAGGCAGGAGAAACATACATACACAAACATGAAGGTGCGCTACTATATGTGGTCGGGTAAATACCCTGATTTCCCACAGTAGATGCACAGAACATTACACAACAATGTAACGTTACATTGTTGTGTAATGTTCTGTGCATCTACTGTGGGAAATCAGGGTATTTACCCGACCACATATAGTAGCGCACCTTCATGTTTGTGTATGTATGTTTCTCCTGCCTACTTCCTAAGTTCCGGAGAAAGACATGGGTTATATAAGAGACCTGATCCATTCTTATTAGGAATGGAAATGATTGTCTTATTCTATACCTGCGTATTTCTCTGTGGGCTGGCGATTGGGTGCCTGATAGGCGGGGGCAGGGGATCTAACTGTTGTCTGTCCAGCGCTGTGATTCCCCTTGGTTTGAGTACTGACAATTCTGCCAGCGCTAGCCTCACCTATCTGGTTTGTGAGTATCATGTATAACTCGAGGCAAAAATTTGTATCGTTACATTGTTGTGTAATGTTCTGTGCATCTACTGTGGGAAATCAGGGTATTTACCCGACCACATATAGTAGCGCACCTTCATGTTTGTGTATGTATGTTTCTCCTGCCTACTTCCTAAGTTCCGGAGAAAGACATGGGTTATATAAGAGACCTGATCCATTCTTATTAGGAATGGAAATGATTGTCTTATTCTATACCTGCGTATTTCTCTGTGGGCTGGCGATTGGGTGCCTGATAGGCGGGGGCAGGGGATCTAACTGTTGTCTGTCCAGCGCTGTGATTCCCCTTGGTTTGAGTACTGACAATTCTGCCAGCGCTAGCCTCACCTATCTGGTTTGTGAGTATCATGTATAACTCGAGGCAAAAATTTGTATCGTTACATTGTTGTGTAATGTTCTGTGCATCTACTGTGGGAAATCAGGGTATTTACCCGACCACATATAGTAGCGCACCTTCATGTTTGTGTATGTATGTTTCTCCTGCCTACTTCCTAAGTTCCGGAGAAAGACATGGGTTATATAAGAGACCTGATCCATTCTTATTAGGAATGGAAATGATTGTCTTATTCTATACCTGCGTATTTCTCTGTGGGCTGGCGATTGGGTGCCTGATAGGCGGGGGCAGGGGATCTAACTGTTGTCTGTCCAGCGCTGTGATTCCCCTTGGTTTGAGTACTGACAATTCTGCCAGCGCTAGCCTCACCTATCTGGTTTGTGAGTATCATGTATAACTCGAGGCAAAAATTTGTATCGTTACATTGTTGTGTAATGTTCTGTGCATCTACTGTGGGAAATCAGGGTATTTACCCGACCACATATAGTAGCGCACCTTCATGTTTGTGTATGTATGTTTCTCCTGCCTACTTCCTAAGTTCCGGAGAAAGACATGGGTTATATAAGAGACCTGATCCATTCTTATTAGGAATGGAAATGATTGTCTTATTCTATACCTGCGTATTTCTCTGTGGGCTGGCGATTGGGTGCCTGATAGGCGGGGGCAGGGGATCTAACTGTTGTCTGTCCAGCGCTGTGATTCCCCTTGGTTTGAGTACTGACAATTCTGCCAGCGCTAGCCTCACCTATCTGGTTTGTGAGTATCATGTATAACTCGAGGCAAAAATTTGTATCGTTACATTGTTGTGTAATGTTCTGTGCATCTACTGTGGGAAATCAGGGTATTTACCCGACCACATATAGTAGCGCACCTTCATGTTTGTGTATGTATGTTTCTCCTGCCTACTTCCTAAGTTCCGGAGAAAGACATGGGTTATATAAGAGACCTGATCCATTCTTATTAGGAATGGAAATGATTGTCTTATTCTATACCTGCGTATTTCTCTGTGGGCTGGCGATTGGGTGCCTGATAGGCGGGGGCAGGGGATCTAACTGTTGTCTGTCCAGCGCTGTGATTCCCCTTGGTTTGAGTACTGACAATTCTGCCAGCGCTAGCCTCACCTATCTGGTTTGTGAGTATCATGTATAACTCGAGGCAAAAATTTGTATCGTTACATTGTTGTGTAATGTTCTGTGCATCTACTGTGGGAAATCAGGGTATTTACCCGACCACATATAGTAGCGCACCTTCATGTTTGTGTATGTATGTTTCTCCTGCCTACTTCCTAAGTTCCGGAGAAAGACATGGGTTATATAAGAGACCTGATCCATTCTTATTAGGAATGGAAATGATTGTCTTATTCTATACCTGCGTATTTCTCTGTGGGCTGGCGATTGGGTGCCTGATAGGCGGGGGCAGGGGATCTAACTGTTGTCTGTCCAGCGCTGTGATTCCCCTTGGTTTGAGTTAATTCGGGGGTTCTTTCTCCGGGTACTCCGGTTGTTCCTCCCCAACGACTTTGATATCAATTTCAGCCCTCTTAATCATATTTCAAATATAAAACGATATGAATTTCCAAAACTTCAGTAGCTCGCTTGAGCTTGCCCTTAGCACTACGTGAATGTTCTGTGTTTATGTGTGCGTGTATGCGCGCGTGTATGCGCGTGATTCACGTGAACGTGCTTGTTGGGTTCAGTTCGCAGCGGCGCATTGGCCGATTTTCAATTGGGATAAAGCGCCTATTTAATGCACTGATTAATTATTATTTATTTTATATATTTATTTGTTTGTTCGCTTTTTTCTTGCTCTCTTTTACTTTTTTCCAGTATGTCTTTCGTTCTTTCTTTCTTCTTTATTATATTTGAATGCTGATCTGTAATTTTAGAACTACCGTTTCTTGGTTACGGGTAGCAAGCTGGTGTCCTTGTTTCTTTGCGTGTTTGCCGTTTAATTTTATGTGCCAGGCTATGATTTTGGACCTATCGGATTTTTTTAATAAAACTTGTGAATGCCCTTTATACTTATCTTATTTTTTAATTTTCATTTTATTTATTTTTTTTTAATTTAATTTTTTGAGGCGGGGTGTTGGGGGGTTGGGAGGGGAAGGGGGAGGAGGTGGCGGATAACGGGGTGGGGGTGGGGGGTAGGAGGGTGGTGGGTTCGAATTGAAAACAGAATTGTAAGTTAAGAATGATGGCGCATTAAATACAAAACTGTTGTGTGAAAAGAGAAAAATCTCCTATTTTGGGGAAGACGCGGCCAGGGGATATTCCATTAGGATTTTGCATCCTTCTAAAAATAAATGACTTTACAAGCACTTTACCAGTGAATGAAAAAGAAAATCTACAAAAAGTCATTAGTTTAGGAAGGTCTTTTAACCCTTTCAGTACCAGCTCAGTGACGCAGCCTGTGTTTCTACAATCTTGGTTAACCCATTGTGCCCGAGGTACGAAATACCCACATTTTGGAGTTATCCTCTGAGGACTGCATTACAATTCAGGAGACAGATCGACCATGATAGTTCAAGGGTGGTGGCAGAATAGCTTGGCGCCTATAGGCGCCAAGCTATTCTGCCACCATCCTTGAACTATCATGGTCGAGCCATGTCTTGCTGTGGTGTGTCGCGGGCAGAAAGATGCGATTATTCAGCATCAAAAACACGAGATGTTCCAGGAACACGCATTCGAAGTGGTGGACAGCAAAAAAATTATGAGCCCTCACAACTGCGGGGGCTCGTGAGGATCTATACCTCCTGCAGCACCGGTTCAGTCAGTTTTCAAGGGGAGGAGGGGGGGGGGTGCTCAACGACAATGTAAAAACAGTGAAAAGAGGGGGAGGGAAGGGGGTAGGGGGTGCTGCAATGCAATTAAGGCACTCCCTCCTTCTCGGACCATGTTGTGGACTAGCAGTGAATGAATTTTTTTTTTTATGCCGAGGGGGCCGGGTTGCTGTAGTACGAAAGCACACACCCCCTCCCTCTGAATCCGACCCTGTCTTGCGGTTGGGTGGTGTTCAAATTTTTCTGGGTACTGTACGGGTACATCATCTTTGTGATGATCTGTGATATTGGACCTTACGGCGTGAAGCCGTAAGGTCCAAAATCACAGACCATCACACACATCCCAGCCATTGTTTTTTTCACAGCGGCTGGCACAGTGTGTTCGGATGTGTCCATTCTCTTCGGCTGCCCGCAACACTGCATACTTCAGGACCGCGAAAATGGCTGCTTCAACCGTGACTGTGAGAAGGGAGGCAACCCTGCGACGGGCTTCCAGCAGCTCAACAGGCTTCCGTCAGCCTCCTTGTTTGTCTCCCCTGGATTCTTCACTCAAGGATCGGGCGAGGCAAGTTTTTTTTTTGTTTTTGTTTTTCCCCTCTCCCTCGTTCGCCTCGTTATTTGGTTGGCCTGCTGGCTGCTTGGCTGGTTACGTATTTCGCTGGCTGGCTGCATGGTTGTTTGTGTGGCTTTCTGGTTGAAAAATTCGTTAGCCGGTTCTTTTTTTCTTTTTTTTTTTCATCGTTCATTGGTTTCTTTCTGTGTTTGTTTCTGTTATTGTTTGTTTGTTTACAAAATGTTATGTTTTTTATATTGCTTGTTTATTGTTTTGATTTTTGTTTATTGTTTTGTTGTTTGTGTGTTTGTTGATTTCATTAAAACAAATAATTTTATGTCAGTAATAAGCTAGAAGGCAAGGCGTACCACTCTGTTTGAAACACAAGAAACGTCACCAAAATGCAAGCGACAAAGATCTTCGTGAGCCCACTCGGAAACCGTGCCTCACGAAGATCTACGCCCATTGCACAGAGACCTGACGGTTGCGCGCTGATACGCGTAAACACGGGTTTGGCGAAAGTGCTGGTCTCGCACGCGTGAGTCACACACAATGAGGAGGTTTCGTTTGGAACGCAGGACCACCAGCAATGCACGAGGACAAAAGCACGGCACATACTAAGCTTGGACCATAAACATTAGACAACACTCCGAACATCCGCAAGAGGCATAGATCCTCATGAGCCCTCCGGGCTCATGAGGATCTATGCCTCTTGAGGATGTTTGGAGTGTTGTCCGTGTTTATCGTTTAACCGCGAGTCGTTCGTTGCAAACAAAACCTCACTAGTAATAAAACACGAGGTTAGGAAAGAAGTATGAGCCTTTGGACGAAAGTACTTTGACCTGTTTCTCAGTGTTCGAGGATACAGCTCTACGCCTGTTACCAGGGTACCATGCAGGGCCGGATCCAGGGAGGGGGAGCCGGGGGGGGGCTATGGCCCCCCCTTTCCCCATAAAAACTACAACATAAAACTTTGATACACTGAAGGATGATCTTTGCTCACCTTGGTGAAAAAAACAAAATAAAGCCATACTCAAAACAGTCAAAACAGTCAAAACTCTGCTTTAGGTGTCTGTTTCAGGTGGTTAATTTCTCCAAAAAAATGTTTGCCCCCCTCCCCAACATTTAAGTGATCCGGCCCTGCCATAAAAGAAGCCAAATTGTTTTATTGTGACACATTCCATATCAGCCAATCAGAAATCGCATTCAAGTACTTCCGCCCTCAGCTACGTTCAGCGCTGTCATCTGCTGTCATGAATGTATGACCGTGAAAAAAAAGCCTTGATTCTAAACTCATAGGGTCGGCATGCAAGCTTGGTCATGGTTTATGTCGAAAATCTCGACTGAAATTGTTCCGATGGTCTCTTTGAAGGTTGGACACTATTGCCGCTTCTGTTGAATTCTCGTGGTGTTGTCCTTTTGAACATTCTATTGAGTATACTATTGGGTGAGTGTGCCGCGCATGGCAGACAGAGCACTACTTTGTCAACACGAACTAGACAGGCGCCCACGGCCTTTAGCTGGTCTGAATGATGTCTTGTGGTCGTTTGGATACTTCGGGGATTGACGGGCCACGGCACCGGAGTGATCATTCGCAGCCCCAAACCGGTGGGTGATGAGGGAGAGTGACATATATTTCCTACGGAGTACGACCTGAACACTGGTCAGTTCAGGAATCGACGAAAAGAGTGGATCAAAAACCCGGACAAATATGCGATATCGCGTGTTTGTCCGGGTTTTGAATCCACTCTTTTCGTCAAAACACGTGCAATGTTGACCTACCTGCAATTTCCTGAAAGCGTCCATTTTTGAAATACACAACAAATAGTGTAATCTAGTTGCGTCTGTCAGCCACAACTTTGGTACTACAGCAACCCCCCCTCCCCCCTCCCTTTGGCTTATGAAAAAATCATTCACTGCCAGTACACAACATGGTCCGAGAAGGAGGGGGTGCCTTAATGTTATTGCAGCCCCCCCCCCCCACCTACCCATCACCCCCTCCCCCTCTTTTCACTGTACCGTCACAATTACAACAGTGTACTGTTTTTACATTGTTGTTGAGCACCCCCTCCCCCTGGCCTTGAAAATGTATTGATCCGGTGCTGCAAGAGGTATAGATCCTCATGAGTCGCCGCAGTTGCGGGGCTCATGAGGATCTATGCCTCTTGTTGACACCTCTTTGAACGCGTGTCCCTGGAACATCTGGTGTGTGTGGTGCTGAATAATCGCATCTTTCTGCCCGCGACACACCATCCACAGCTCGATATGACTCGACCATGATAGTTCAAGGGTGGTGGCAGAATAGCTTGGCGCCTATAGGCGCCAAGCTATTCTGCCACCACCCTTGACCTATCATGGTCGATCTGTCTCCTGAAATGTAATGCAGTCCTCAGAGGATAACTCCAAAATGTGGGTATTGAGTACCTCGGGCACAACGAGTTAAAATAAGAATAAGAATAAGAATAATAATAAGAATAAGAAGAATAAGAATAAAAAGAATAAGAATAACGCAAATAATTACAGTACAATTTAGTGAAATGATTTGTGTTTGTTATTCTTCAGGACGACGATCGGTGTCCGTCAAGGATGCCTGCTCTCTCCTGTCCTTTTCAACATATTCCTGGAGAAGATCATGCAGGAAACCCTCCACGACCACCATACTTCAATCTCTATTGGTGGCAGATCCCTGTGCAATCTTCGATTCGCAGACGACATTGACCTCATGGCAGGCAGCAATAGTGAGCTGCAAAACCTGACAGACAAACTTTCAAGTAGCGCAGGGTCTTATGGCATGGAGATCAGTACGGATAAAAGCAAAGTGATGATCAACACCACAAGCGACAGCAGCAGCAACATTCACATGAACGGCCAGAAGCTAGAAGAGGTCAATAGCTTCAAGTACTTGGGAGCCACCCTGTCCAAAGACGGTAGTTGCATAGCAGAGATCCGTATCAGGATAGGTACAGCAACATCCGCAATGGCCAGGCTGGACAGGATATGGCGAAGTAACTCCATCAGCTTCATCATCAAGTACAGGCTTTACAAGTCCCTCGTAGTGTCTATTCTACTCTACGGCTGTGAGACTTGGACGCTGCTTGCAGACTCAGAAAAGAAAATCCAGGCCTTTGAGAACAAGTGCCTGAGGAAGTTGCTCCACATCTCGTACCGCGAGCACAAGACCAACGAATATGTACGGAGCATCGTCACTTCCCTGGTGGGCCCACATGAACCCCTTCTGGCAACCGTGAAACGGCGCAAGCTTGCTTGGTTTGGCCACGTGACCCGACACAACACCTTGTCCAAGACTATCCTCCAAGGCACTCTCGAAGGAAGTCGTCGGCGAGGTCGTCAGAGAAAGAGTTGGGTCGCAAACATAAAAGAATGGACCGAACTCGAGATGCCAGACTTGCTTGCCACCGCCCAAAATAGAACTCAGTGGAGAGCACTGTCTGTTGCTGCTGCTTTTCAGTCCCCCCAACGCCCAGTTCGGGCAAGGGACTGATGATGATGATGATGATGATGATTCCGAAGCGTGTTGAAAATGGTTCTTTCTTCGTTACACTTTGTGTTACACGCTTGGCAGTCACACTGTTTCTCTGGGTCTCCCCACTGTAGGCAGTGAAACGCAAGAGGCAGTTGGAGCCACTGACCTATATTTACTTGACCTCTGACTTCAACAATTTTCGCTTTGCGTTCCTTCGCGCATCTTAGCCGCGCACTTTTGCATTGCCCTTTCCGGTACCAATGTGAAAAGACACGTCGAAGTACGAGTGCATACGAAGTTATTTGGACTGTTTTGACTATTTCGGCACGATGTCGAAGCGACAACACGGTGGGAGTCGTTACAGTTTTAGCAAGTGTGACACGGACAGTCTTTTTTGTCTGTTTTTAAATTATTTAATGATCACAGTAGCAATGTTGGTTATATTAAAACTATTGGCTTACATGTCTATAGTCCTATTAATAATATTGACAAGGTTAAAAAATTTAAATCTGATGTGAACTCAAAATTAATTAATCATGGTATTGATGGTGACTGTCAGACAGTCCACGTTACAAAGAGCCCAGCTAATGATTTTATGTTCTGTGCACAATCTTATGTTTTAGTTTCTGTTCATGGTATGTGTATGAAAGGAAATGTTCTGCCTATGCCTATGGTACCTAAAATGATCAGTTGTGGGTGTGGTGTTTTTAGTGAACTAAATCAGTAAATGATCTAAGGTGTGTCCTGAGTGTATTGATATGTGAGAGTCATAACACTTCAAAACCAGGCACTGATGGGCTAGATTATGCTAATTTTCTGCAAAGTGTGCAGTATGGTGAATGTTATCAGTTGATTCCGAACGAGAGTGAACATTCAGTTTTTGTAGATATTGATGAAGAAATTACAAATACTACTGATATTGCTGTTTGTTTTGTGGGTGATGGTAATAGTGATGTTAACCGCTTTGATGTTTTTATATGTTGTGTCGGTGACAGTAATAATCGTTAAAAAAAAAAAGAGGTTTCTATTATATAGCGCACTTATAAGCTCAGAGAGCTTCTCAAGGCGCTGGCCCGAAATATCCAGCAATCACAAAATAGTTTGCTGAAGTCAGGATTCGAACCCACGTCGCCCAAGATGCACTCACACAAGTCGTGCGCTCTGACCACTGAGCTACGTGTTGTGAAGACGGTGATTATAAATGCTGTGCTGATTATGACGATGATGGCGATAATAATATGGATTGTAATGGTGAGGATGGTGATTATAATTGCAAACAAGACACATGCATACTGTAATGGTAAATATATAAAATAATAGCACACCACCTAACATAGTATGCTTGAGCCTATGTTTAGTCTTTTATTTTGTTCACTATTTTCCTGTAAGCTGTAACGTGTGACACCATGACACTTTAAGCAACAACAAAAAAATATCTTGATTATCTTTTTCTTACTATAATGACATAATCCACAAAAAGCCAATTCTTTTCTAAAGCAAACTTTATTGGTTTCATCCTTTTATTGTCATTGTCAACCATATTTGCATTTTCATTGCATTTCTTTAAGTCCCCTTCTCAGTAAAAGCTCTGCTCTGCTTCGAGCTGGCCTCTCGACTTCGAAGTCGCTCCATGTAGAGTTTACACTCATGGTGAATCCTCACCCTAAAGTAGTGGCTAACAATGGCTGAAAACAACCTTTCTTTCAAATTGTCTTTGCTGTCCACACCTTGCAAACACTCCTCAAACTTCAACGTTATTTCTTTATCACTGGAGTATAACTGCTGAAAGTCTGTGCTACTAAAGGACTGCGCAACTTGGCCAGTATAGTCACGGAACTTCACCTCCAGCATCTCAAACAGTTCTTTCGACATCTGATGTAAATGGGTGAGTCCACCCCTGTCCAGTGTTGTTGTGAGTGAAGGGCTACTTTCTTCCTCACACTGGAAAGCATCAAGACATTCTAGAAATGCTGGGGGAAGTCGCTCTTTCTGTTTCCGCAGAATACATCCACCAATGTATGGGACAACCTTACTGTCAAGCTCAGTTAACTCCGTGTGCTGTCTCTGCACAGAAAGCTCACTCGTTCTCGGATATGCCAGACTTATCAAGCGTTCAAAGAGTTTTAAGCACAGAAATGCAGCGTTGGCAGCAGTGGTGTCAATTAATATTTTAGGCTTTGTACCTGAATTCTGTTTTCCACCGTAGAAGCATATTGGATCGGACCATCAGAAGCTGAACTATCCTCAATTGTCACTTGTCCAACATCAACTGATGTCTCCTGTAAGAAAACAAATCAGCTTATGATTATAAATTTCTTATCAGTATCAGTAGTGCAAAGAAGCATCTACCATTCACAGTTTTGTCTTGGTGACAATCTAGCTGAACTTGCAAAAGATGTAGCCGAATAATATGCATTTCAGCAAGTTGGTCATTGTACAAACATAAATAATTTACTCATAAACATGTATGACTAAGCTGAACACCTCTGAATTTTAGCGTTTCTGAAAGACCACTGTTATATCTTCTTCCTTTGACCTCATAGGGACTATTGTCAGGAGTCTAATGATAAAAACTACTTACTTTATCAGTAAATCTGACCAAAGACTGGAGTACATTTATTAAAATTTCACTCCACCTCTACAAAACAAACAAACATTGACTTGGTGAGTCGGTCACTCCGTCAATCATTGAATGATCAATCAATCAACTATGACCATTTCACTCAACGACTTCTCTTTTATCCTAAACGTTTTTCGATATGAAAACTCTGTTAGATGTCAAACAAGTTCATTTAGCGTTGATATAAAAGAAAACCGAAGACCTTACCTCTACGATTGAATCAAAAATGTCCGTTTCAAACGGGATACACGCATTCCTTTCTCTGTCTTCCATGATAGTCGAAATGCAACCGGAAAAACCTAGGCAAAATCGCAAGCCGGCGCATGCGCACAAACCCGAAGCGAACTTCGCAATAGGCTTTGAGAAGGTACACGCGCTCAGTCAGACATCCAGTAATGTAGTATCCATGGTTGGAGCAGCCCAACATGGGTCTACCCCCTGGCACGTTCAACCCCAGCGGTGGGGGGGGGGGGCAGCTGTCCCCCCAGACAGGATCCGTCGGTAACATTGGCTCCTCTGGCTTCGGCAACATGTTCAACCCTTCTGGCATGCTCACTCAGGTACACGCTTATCTACATGGTTACACAGTGGTTTATTGTTTGACACATCACCTTAACCCAAACCACAGGCACTCGACCGCAAGCCCATAACAGACCTACACGCAGCGTGTCTGTAGACACCATAAAGGAAGCTCGCGCTTGCTTTCAAGAGAGGTAAACGCGCAGGCAAAGCTGTGGGTGGAACGAAAATTTTCGCTCTGTGCATGCTGGGCCGGTTTATGAACTGATTGGTCTTCAGACAGGAAAAGTTAAATTTAAATTTACCTCACTTGAAAGCAAACGACCTTCTCTTCTGGCGTGTACGGTATTCACGAGACGGTATGTACACGAGGCGTGAAATAGGGAATGTTGTCGTGAGTCTAGGTTTTGGAAGGGATCAAGGGACTGGCTGCATTGCCTGATTCCGCTAAGTACGTATGCTGTCAACTACGCGCTCAGTTGCATGAGTGAGCTTATAGTCCTGCGCAGACCACAAAGCAAGGTGCTCCGCTAAAGCGGAGCACCTTGCTTAGTGGACTGCGCAGGCCACAAAGCTCACGAGCACCTATTTCAGTGGCTTGCGCATGACTAAGCTCACGCGGTTTCTAACACGCACGTCGTTTGCCTTCACAGGTGAGCCAGAACGGCGGTACCGCGGGTAACCCTGGCGGCGCTCAGAACGTCGCTTCCATGGGACCTCAGGCCTCCTCCTTTGGCTTCGGCGGTAACCCGGCCATGGGGAGCGCCATGCAGCCAGGCGCCAGCGGATCCAGTACCACCTCGGGTGGATCGGGTGGATCCCTTCCTATGCCCGGTCCCAGTTCTGGTAGCTACAATCCCATGGCTGGAACCTCTTCAAGGGGCTCTAATCCCATGTCTGGTCCTTCGTCTGGTGGCTCCAATCCAATGTCCGGTCCTTCGTCTGGTGGATCTAATCCAATGGCCGGTTCCTCTTCATCAGGATTTAATCCAATGTCCGGTCCTTCGACTGTTGGAGCTAATCCAATGTCCGGTCCTTCTTCAGGAGGTTCTAATCCAATGTCCAGCTTCTGATCGGGAAGTTCTAATCCAATATCCGGTCCCTCTTCAGGAGGTTTTAATCCAGTGTCCGGTCCTTCGTCTGGTGGCCCGCCGTGAGATGGCCTTAGTCGCCTGCTCGGCGTTAAACCCAAATAACCAATCGTCTGGGGGATCTAATCCAATGTCCGGTCCTTCGTCTGGTGGATCTAATCCAATGTCCGGTCCTACTTCTGGTACCTCTAATCCAATGTACGGTCCTTCGTCTGGTGGCTCTAATCCAATGTCCGGTTTCTCTTCCAGTGGCTCCAATCCAGTGTCCGGTCCTTCTTCAGGAAGTTCTAATCCAATGCCCCGTCCCTCATCAGGAGGTTCTAACCCAATGTCTGGGACTTTGTCTGGTGGCTCTAATCCGTTGTCCGGTCCCTCTTCCGGTGGCTCTAATAGAATGTCCGGTCCTTCGTCCGGTGGTTCTAATGCCATGTCCAGTGCCTATTCCGGTGGCTCTAATCCAATGTCTGGCACGTCCTCAGGAGGGTCCAGTCCAATATCTGGTCCTTCTTCTGGAGGTTTCAATCCAATGTCTGGTCCTACCTCAGGTGGCTCCAATCCAATGTCTGGTCCTTCTTCTGGAGGCTCCAATCCAATGTCCGGTCCTACCTCAGGTGGCTCCAATCCAATGTCTGGTCTAATTTCTACTGATGCTGGTGCTACATCTGTTGGCTCCAGCCCAATGTCTAGTTCTACTGCTGGCGGATCCGGTTCAACCTCGGGTGGATCCAGTCCTATGTCTGGTCCTTCCTTCGGTGGATCAGGTGGCTCTTCAGTGTCCGGTGGGTCTAGTCCATTGTCTGGTTCTAGTGGTTCCTTTGGTGGTTCTTCCGGTGGCTCAAGTCCTTCCTCAGGTGGGTCTAGTCCAGTATCGGGTGGATCAAGACCTATGTCGGGTGGATCCAGGTCAGGGGGATCTGGTTCTTTGTCAGGGCCAAGTTCTGGAGGATGGAGCCCAATGTCAGGAGGCACAGGACCAATGTCGGGTGGCTTAGCATCAGGTGCATCTAGTCCAATGTTAGGTGGATCAGGAACAATATCGGGGGCTTCAGGAACAACATCGGGTGGCTCTAGTCATATGGGTGGCTCTACATCAGCATCAGCATCAGGTGCATCTAATCCAATGACAGGCGGATTAGGACCAATTTCCGATGTCAGATGCATCAGGACCGACGTCAGGTGGCTCTAGTCCTATGTCGGGTGGCTCTAGTCCAATGTCGGGTGGCTCTAGTCCAATGTCCGGTGCATCGAGTCCAATGTCCGGTGGCTCATCCTCGGGTGGATCAGGACCGATGTCGGGTGGATCAAATCCAGTGTCAACTGGCTCATCATCGGGTAGTTATGCATCAATGTCGGGTGGATCAGGACCAACGTCGGGCAGCCCAGCTCCAGTGTCCGGGGCCGTGCCCATGTCATCAGCTTCATCCAGTCAAGCCTCAAGCAGCTCTGTACCCATCTCGGGCGCTGTACCCATGTCCGGCGTGCCTGCTGGATCCTCTACTGGCAGTTCTCAACCTGTGTCGGGCAGTGAACCGCAGCAGCAGAGTGTGGCCACCTCATCCACTTCTAGTGCTGCCACCAATACTTTTAGTGGAGACTCAAATCAGTTTGGCTCTGGTCAAAGTCCCAGCGCCAGTTCCAGTTTTGGCGGCAGCCCGATGGTTGGAAGGAAATGCAGTTACGCCTTCTCACCAACATTCTTGAGCCTTCCTCCCCCGGAAACGTTCAGTCCTTCAGGAGGACAGCTGTCCCCTCAGGTCGCCTCAGCGTCTGTAAGCATGTTTGATCCGTCAAGGATGTTGCAGTTAGTACAAGACCCGTCCAACCCCAGCGGCTCTGGTATCACGGGCGGTGTTAATCCAGCCATTACCATGAGCAGGAGGAGACGGCAGTTTGACAAACCCAACATGGGCATGCCCCCCGGCACGTTCAGCCCGTCTGGGTCAGTCCGCTCTGGTGGGTCTGCTTTCAGCCCTGCCAATTCTATGTCAAGCAGTGGTTCTGTCTTCGCCATGTCAGGCGGTTCAGGTCATTCTGCAGAATCTGGCACCGGCTCAGGCTCCAGCACTGGGTCAGTGTTCGCTGTGTCGGGTGGCTCTGGTCCTTCCAACACTGGTGCTAGTTCAGGAGCCACTAGCACTGGATCTGTTTTTTCAATGTTAGGGTCCGGTCAACCTTCGGGGGGCCAGCCTCTGGCGGAAGCTCGGGTGGATCCGGTACGGGGTCGTTCTTCAATCCGTCGGGCATGTTGCAGATGGTACAACAGAATGGCGGAACTCCGTTCAACCCCGGCGGTGCTGGAAATGTGGCGTCTATGGGCCCCCAGGCCTCGTCCGTCAGCTTTGGGTCTAACCCGGCTACACAGGGCGGCGCAGATTCTCACAGCGGAGGTCCGTCCTCATCGAGTGGGCCATTGTCTGCTGGGTCCGCGTCAGCTGGATTTGGATCGAGTGGATCCGATCTAGTAAGTGAACTGACGTCAGGCGGGTTGTCAGTCAGCAGCACCACCTCTGCCACTGGGAAGGAGGAGAAAATCATTGACGGGTCCGTGCCGATGCGTCAGTCCAGCAGAAGGAACATAGAAGATTTCCCAACAAGTTATCTGTTAAGGGAGCTGATCAAGCGTCAGTTTTTTAACCCCGGGAACATGATCGGCCAGTTGTCTCCCTCTACAGGAAGCAGCGGCACGAACAGTGGTCCTGGTGGCTTCTCCTTCAATCCCATGAACATGTTTAATGGCGGCAGTGGGGGCACTTCCGGGTCAGGGTTCAATCCAGGGAACATGGGGATTCAGAATCCATACCTCTCTGGGAGCGGGTCTAATCCCGCCAATCCTGGTAGTTCTTCCAATCCGGCTAACATGGGCACGCAATCCGGATCAGGGGGCTCTCCAGGATCCGGTTCCGGTACTTCTGGAGGGTCAGCCACTGGAGGTTCAAGCCCTGCCAACATGGGGCCGCAGCAGCCCAGCTCTGGAACAGGTTCAAACCCCGCCAACCCGGGTGGATCGAGTAACCCCGCAAACATGGGGGCGAGCTCTGGTGGGGGAGGAGGGGAGGAGGGGGCGGTTCCACGGCACCATCCGGTAGCCAGCAGGCGGGACAGAACGGTGGATCTCCCACTCCTCCCCCGGAGCAGAACGGTCAATCTTCTCCAAGCAGTGGTTCTGGTGGTAGCCAGCCTCAGCAGCAGTCCCCGTTCGGTTCTAGCTCAGGGTTTGGTTCCAGTGCTTCAGGCAGTAGCGGTTCGGTTTCCGGTCGGGTGCTTCAGGCAGCGGTGCTTCAGGTGGCAGACAGCCCCAGCAACAGTCGCCGTTTGGATCAAGTTCCGGAGGAGGATCTGGCGGCTCTAGCTCTGGCGGATCCCTTACCCCCTCTAACACTAACAGGGTCTAGCAGTGGGTCCTTGTCCCCCTCCAACACTAACGGACGTCAGGGTCAGGATCTGTGGCAGGGTCAGGATCTGGGGCAGGGTCCGCTATGACGCCACCCAACTACGGCCAGCAGACCAACCTGAACCAACAACCCTCGTCCCAAAACCCCAACCCCGCACTAAGTGGTAGCGGCCAGATGCCGCCATTAGGGGGAGGTTGTAATCCTGCTAATCCTGCACGAGCAGGATCTGGCACAGGATCCGCACCGTCACATTATCCTGTCAGTAGCGGTACAGGCAAAAGAAGCTTGTCTCATTTTCCAAGTAGAGCAACTCTAGGTAATTTGATCAAGCGCCAGTTTTTTCAATCCCGGTAACATGATCGGCCAATTGTCTCCCTCTACAGGAAGCAGCGGCATGAGTGGTGGTACTGGCGGCTTCTCCTTTAATCCCATGAACATGTTTAATGGCGGCAGTGGGGGCACTTCCGGGTCAGGATCAAGTTCCGGGTCAGGGTTCAATCCAGGGAACATGGGAATGACGAACCCGTACTTGTCTGGAGGCGGGTCCAAACCTGCCAACCCTGCGGGCTCTACCAATCCAGCAAATATGGGCACGCAATCTGGGTCAGGGGGTTTTGCCGGATTCGGCTCTGGTGCTTCTGACGGGTCAGGAACAAGCTCCAAGCAAAGCACCAAACGGAGGTGGATCGAATCCTGCCAGTCCTGCAGGGTCAGGGTCTGGTACAGGATCGGCCCCTCAGTCTTTAGTTCAAAATCTGTCCAGTGGTGGCGGATCTGGTGGATCCGGCGCAGGTTCTCGTTCAGGATCTGGCACAGGATCTTCCCCTCAGTCGGCGGTCCAGAATCCTGCCAGTGGCGGGGGTGGAGGGGGAAGCGGTCCGACCAATCCGGCCAGTAGCGGCTTCAACCCGGCCAGCCCAGGATCCAGCATGGTTTCGGGAGCCCCGCCACAGTCTGCAGTGCAAAAACCCATATCGTCCGGCGGCAGTAATCCTGCTAACCCTGCAGGCAGCTCTAATCCTGCCAGTCCTGCGGCCGGTGGTGGGTCTCCCTCAGGATCTGGCGCGGGGTCTTCTCCTTCAAGTCCCAACACCCAGCAACCTTCCCGTGGCGGCAGCAGGTCTAGCACGGGTAGTGGAAGCCCGTCCATGCCGGGTGGCGGTTCCAGTCCAGCCATGCCATCCGCCGGCTTGGGGTCGGGACCAGCGTCGGGCTCCTCCCCCTCGAGTCCTAGCGCACAGCAGCCCTCCAGTGGAGCAGGAGGCTCAAGTACTGGCAGTGGAAGTCCTTCTATGCCTACAGGAGGTTCAAATCCAGCTATGCCCTCATCAGGGTCTGGTTCGAGATCTGGTTCGGGCTCTGGTTCAAGGTCAAATCCGTCTGGTCCTAATAAGCAGACGCCTACTTCCCAGCTAAGCCCTTTCCAGTCCAGTTCGGGCAGTAGCTCTGGAGGTGGCTCGGGAGGTTCAGGTAGTGGTTCGGGAGGCAGTCAGCCGCAGCAACAAACACCAGTTGGTTCTGGTCCCGGTGGTTCAGGCAGTAGTGGTACAGGAGGCAGCCAACCCCAACAACAATCTCCTTTTGGCTCAGGCTCTAGTTCAGGTAGTTCCGCGGGTGGGTCTTCTTCTTCTGGAGGCAGTCAACATCAGCAACAATCTCCTTTTGGTTCCGGATCAGGCAGCGGTTCAGGGGGATCTGCGTCAGGATGTAGCCAGCCTCAGCAACAATCTCCTTTAGGCTCTGGCTCTGGTTCAGGGTCTAGCTCTGGCAGTCCATCTGGAGGCTCCTCGTCTGGGGGCAGTCAACCCCAACAACAATCGCCCTTTAGCGCAGGTTCCGGCTCGGGCAGCTCCTCAGGTGGATCTTCTTCTGGAGGCAGTCAACCTCAACAACAGTCTCCGTTTGGTTCTGGCTCTGGGACTGGATCTAGCAGTCTATCTGCAGGTTCCTCATCTGGTTCCGGTTCAGGATCAGGCAGCAGTTCAGCGGGATCCGCATCAGGAGGTAGTCAGCCTCAGCAACAGTCTCCTTTCGGCTCGGGAGCTGGCTCTGGATCTAGCAGTCAATCCGCAGGTTTCTCAGCTGGCGGTAGTCAACCTCAGCAACAGTCTCCTTTCGGCTCTGGTTCTGTCTCCGGGTCTGGCTCTACCAGTCCATCTGGAGGTACCGCATCTGGCGGTGGTCAGCCTCAGCAACAATCACCTTTCAGCTGAGGGTCTGGCTCTGGCTCAGGCAGCTCCTCAGGAGGCTCCAGTTCTGGTGGCAGTTCTCCACAGCAGCAGTCACTTGTTGGATCAGGTTCGGGCAGTTCGTCTGGCGGCTCCATGAGTCCGAGTACCCCTCAGAATCCAACCCAGCAAGGCGGCACACAACAGTCTTCACCTTTTGGTTCCGGCTCGGGTGGGTCCACGTCTGGTGGATCGCCAAGCTCGAGTGGACCCAGTACTGGGGATTCCCCAAGCTCGGGTGGATCTTCTAGTTCTGGTGGGACCTCCCCTCAACAGTCATCACCATTCGGGTCAGGCACCGGATCATCATCAGGTGGTTCTACGAGCCCAAGCTCTCCCCAAAATCCAACCCAACAAGGCGGCACACAGCAGTACTCCACGTTTGGATCAGGCTCAGGGTCCTCCTCAGGCGGGTCTGTGAGCCCCAGCTCCTCACAAAACCCCACTCAGCAAGGTGGAACCGCTCAGCAAGCACCTTTCATCTCCGGGGCAACCGCTAGACCAGCGTCCGGTTAGACAAAGGTAAGGATTCTCTCATCTAATCCCTTTACTGCCAATGCACGCAAATTGTTATTTACAAAAGCACGGCAATAAAAAATCAAATAACCCATAACACTCAATTAAAGAAATGAACTGTAACAGACATATTGTTACCTTTAAATAACAATAATAATAATACTAGTAATAATACTGAGAGGGCTAGTACTAAGGACGGAAGAATGTTGACCGACACTATCTACTGATATTACTGTTGAAAAGGGTAACAGCCTGAGGGACAAAAGAGTTGGCATAACGTGATGTACGACTTTTGGGTACTCGGAGTCTGCCACTTCGTTCGATACGTCTGCTGTCAAATTCATATATAAGTGGATGTGTTTTGTCATCAAGAATGTCAGCCAATTTGTTCGTAATCCGTCTGTATAGCGTGAAGTATACCCTTGAAAGGACCCCAAACTTTAAGTGTGACGTAGAGATTCAGGGGACGTAATTTTCCATACTTCCGACTGTCAGTAAACAACCTCGCGCAAACTACATTTGAGTGGAATTTCTCTCTCAGGTATTTTTTAATTGAAGACACTTTCAATCATTCTGTTGTATGAAATTGGTAATATAGGCCGAACACAACGTGTGCATATAGTTATTTTGTTGCTTAACCCCTTCAATGTTTATTTATTCAGATTTTTGTCTCTTCACCGCTTCTAATACGGTCACTACGTGATAGGGCGTTCGCTTCGGTTGAAATTTAAATTTAAATTTTCTGTCGCTGATATTATCTATTGTATCCAATTATTCAGTTATGTTTTGTATAAAACTGCTACCAGCGGTATCACAGAACACCTACATGTAGTTCTTTTTGTTGTCTAGCCCCTTAAATTATTTATTTATTGGCATATTTTTGTTTAGAGGTTTGACTGAATGAAGATTAGGGTGTGCGTGTACCGAGAAATGTGATTGGCCAAAGATTCATTTAGGGGATAAAGCTTTGAGTAACGTTGTCATCGTAACATTTAATACCGGAATCTACTTATCAAATGTTACCTTGGTAATATGTGACGAAGGGACTCCCGTTGCCTTGACAACGGACGACCAGGGGAGACAAATCAAATAGAACCAACCAGGCCAATGAGAAAGAGTGTAAAGAAAATGAAAGAAGACAAAGGGCATTGACAATTATTTTAGCGGCTTCCAGACGCCATGATAAATCCAGCGGTAACCTGCGTCTGTCAAGTGTGTGAAGAATATTGGACAGTTTGTAAGTCTGAACCATTTCGTAAGCCACATGATAGAGATAGATCGACCGTGTAAAACTACAGCCTGATTTGATGAGCACTTTAAGCCCGTCACTGCCAGTGAAGGCAGATTGTGTACATTCAACGCGAAAGAGCCCCAAGCCGTTCAAGAAACATAGATTTAGAGTGGTCTCAGCAAGAGGCATAGATCCTCATGAGCCCCCGCAACTGCGGGGGCTCATGAGGATCTATGCCTCTTGCAGCTGGGTTGTGTTTTTTGTTCTCGGCAGTGAAGGGATTAAAATGTGCCAAGCTCGCACCTGTGTGAACACGTGTATCTGCCTATAGATTATACGACTTGTGTGCCGTGTAATGGCAAAAGACAGCGAGTGCGTTTCAAAGCGTTGTATTACAATGGGACACCTCACTCGTCACAAACTCTGACAGTTTTCAATGACTTCTACATGAAATAGACGTATAAATTGACGGAAGGCACCATCACGTCTGTGTTATGTATGAATTGACACAATACTCTTCCTCTCTCAGTCTCTGTCTCTCAGTTTGATTTAGTGAAGACCGTCTCTATGTTTGTTATGTCTGTCCGAGCATTGTGTAAGAAAAGTGGGGAAACGCATGCAAGCTCATACAGAGGATGTTTGTGCGTGTGGATCATTCCATCTTGTTTCAGTCGCAGGTTGTCTTTTGTCTACCGTATTAAATAAAATACGGTAGACTTTGTAATGGGGCTGGATCGGAGCGCATTCCGGAACATGCACGTGACGTTTTTCGGCGTGCGGCGCAGAAATTCTGGCAAAGAAGTAACACGATAAAAATGACGTCACGTCTAGCTACGCAAACCTTGCTAGAGAACGTCCACTTAGCGCCAAACGCGCGCGCGTGTGTGTGTGTGTGTGTGTGTGTGCGTGCGTGCGTGCGTGCGTGCGTGCGTGCGCGCGCGCGCGCGCGTGTGTGTGTGTGTGTGTGTGTGTGTGTGTATGTGTGTGTGTGTGTGTGTGTGTGTGTGTGTGTGTGTGTGTGTGTGTGTGTGTGTGTGTGTGTGTGTGTATGTGTGACAGCGACTAAAGCCCGCGTTTGAGGACGAACAAGCTTGCAATTTTAGGATATTGTCCCTAAAAGAATTATCTCGGGACCTTTTTACAAATGCTCATTGGCGAGAAAATGGCCGTTTAAAAAAAAAACTGGTTGATCCACACTGGAGTTCGTAGTTTTTCTTATTTTTACTAGATGTTTTGCGTATAGGTAGATAAAAGGGAGATATTGAATGAGTTCGTTAATAGAATGTTTTGAGTGATAATTATTTTTATAAATATGTTTTTACGTTTTCGGGATTAAGTTCACGAATTATATGGGTTAATTTTAAAACGATTGAATCTTTTTTTACGAAAAAGAAATCTTCTCATTAATAATCGCTTGATTTTTTTAATAAGGTATTTACATAAGCCTGCAGTTTGTCTCGGCTGTCGGGTACGATTAGGTCAATTGTGACCTGTATGCCTTAGGTGTGAAAATCAGTTTTTTGCACCACTTTTTCGGAGTCATTTGTAAAACAGCTAACATAACTTTAATTTTTCTTTTGCGAAAAAATCTATCTTCTCATTAATACCCGCATGATTTTTCATAAATATGGTTTGCATAACTCTGCTACTTGTCCCTGCCCTGGGGTAGGATTAGGTCAAATTGTGACCTGTCAGCCCTAGGCTTGAAAATCAGCAAGAAAATTGCAAAGTTGGTTCTCTGATACGTCAAATGTTAGTACTGCGATTATGACGTATAACATCGAGTCGTCACTATGAACACGGCGTCTTGAGGCTTCAATGCTATGACGTGAAGCTTGAAGTGACGTCATTTCGCTGTTTGTGCTATTATTCTTCTTCAAAATAGCTGTGCTGCGCCAGACCAAAGAGCTTACGAATGACGGGAATCGCTGTGTGCTCGTCTTTATTTATGTGTGCCAGTGTGTGTTGATCAGAGGGTGGGTTAGAGTAGAAGGAGATGGATTCCTGTCGCTACACGAGCCCACAGAGCGTATACTAATGGCAGGAAGCGCTGTCTGTCCTTTTTTATTTGTGTGCGCCGACGTGTGTGTTGATCAGAGGCTGGCTTAGAGAGGAGGGAAATGGATCAGCATTATAAGCTTAATAATATAAACAACTCTGAATGTCCCTAAAAGTTAAACGCACCTGAGCTCCGAACAATACGGTAGACTTTGGGATGAAATCCTAATCTTTTTTTTTTTCAGGAGTCAGGACCAGCTCAACATAACATGGGACATCTCACTCCTCCACACCGGCGATGTAACAGCTATATAACCTGAATGCTGAAGGACGAAAGCCCATAGGAAACGTGAGTCTGTACGTGTGCTGGTCTGCGATTTGGGACCTTACGCCTTCAAGCCGTAAGGTCCAAAATCACAGACCTGCACAAATTATCTCTACCGCCCGTACATAATGAGAAACGTCTGCAATGTTATCTGATCGCATAATTTTCAAAGCGTGACATAAATGAAATAAATGTGAGTTAGCTTTTTTGGTGCGTGGTATCTTCGCCCAGGGTGTTGCACCTTGGGGTATGGGAACATATGAATAAATGTCGCAGGTGTTTTGGATATGAGTGTCTGTGTGTGTGTGTGTGTGTGTGTGTGTGTGTGTGTGTGTGTGTGTGTGTGTGTGTGTGTGTGTGTGTATGTGTGTGTGTGTGTATGTGTGTGTGTGTGTGTGTGTGTGTGTGTGTGTGTGTGTGTGTGTGTGTGTGTGTGTGTGTGTGTGTGTGTGTTTGAGTGCTTGCGTGTGCGTATGTCCTCGCTGGGGTCAATTTGGATATCAGTTTATGGCGGCGTGTGCTTGTTCACTAAATTACTTTTTTTCCATAATTGATGTGGCCTTTGGTTGTTCGCTTACGTCTGATTATTTCTGAAAATAGCACTCTTTTAATTAAACACACACACATACACACACACACACACATTCACATACACACACAAACACACACAAACAAACAAACACACACACACACACACACATACACACAAACATACACACAAACAAACACACACACACACACAAACACACACAAACAAACAAACACACACACACACACACACACACACACACACACAACACAAACACACACACACACACACACACTCACGAGAACAATGACAGCAGTCACTTTATTGAAGAAAAATGTTCACAATAATCCCAATTCGCATGCAGGTGTACTTAGTGTATCATGCACCTAGGTAAAGTCAACCTGATTTCACACAAATTATAGCAAGACTGAAATTAGACAGCTTTGTACCCTTTCAACTTCTTCAGTAAAAATTAATTCTTTTCGGTAAACAGTAAAAAAATAATTTAAATTTTTTTTAAAAACTTGACTGGAGACAGTCAGACAGTGGCGGTGACGTAAAAGAAACAACTCCGACACCACGCAGACATTGACGCAATACTCTAAATATGACGTGATTCTCTCTCTCTCTCTCTCTCTCTCTCTCTCTCTCTCTCTCTCTCTCTCTCTCTCTCTCTCTCTCTCTCTCTCTCTCTCTCTCTCTCTCTCTCTACCCCCACCCGGGTCTGCCCAGAGGGACTTGGGTGGGGTTAACTACTTTTTAGTTCCCATGGTCACCCTTATCAGCCTCCCCTCTATTCTGAGGCATGTGTTTCTGTTTCCATTCACCTGTATTTTCCTTTTTTTTAACTCTCCCTACTGTCTGCGCTGTCTGTAGCTCTTGATATTGGATGTGTGTTGCTAAATGGTCTTAGGTATATTTAGGCCCCATGTCGTAGGTTTCTTTAATGTATTGGACCGGCTGGCGACATACATTCAATATTCTGTTTAGTTTTTTTTTTCACAAGCAGTGCAGGCACGTCCTGAGAAAGTCTTGTTGCTGTCGGTACGTTAAGCAATGTGCAATCAATCAATCAATCAATCTCTCTCTCTCTCTCTCTCTCTCTCTCTCTCTCTCTCTCTCTCTCTCTCTCTCTCTCTCTCTCTCTCTCTCTCTCTCTCTCTCTCACACACACACACACACACACACACACACACACATCACACACATACACACATCACATATGCGCGCATCTCCAAGAGGCATAGATCCTAATGTGCCCGGAGGGCACATGCACATCTATGTCTCTTGAGGATGTTTGGAGCGCGCACACACACACACACACACACACACACACACACACATCGACACGCTTTCAGAAGAGCATGCAGGTGTACTTAGTATATCATGTACCTAGGTAAAGTCAACCTGATTTCACACAAATTATAGCAAGACTGAAATTGTACCATGAAATTCTATATAATTTTGTCACCATTTTCCCAAGTCTTTAAGCGAAAGCGAAACTCATATCACGTATATATAAAATTGCGTAAAAACAAAAACATACATCATGACAAATGACGTTTGACAAACCACTGCGCCCCTTATAGAGTTCACTATGACGCATTGGCACATCTGCGAGGCGTTGTCAAAAGGAGATATTTCAACATCAGAAGACAGCGACGACAGCTCTCATATAGAAGAGACTTTGTTCATCCCATCTTGTTTTTGTTGTTGTTGTTGTTGTTGTTGTTTTGTTTTGTTTTTCTTTTGGATGAGGGTGGGGTGTGGGGGGGGGTGGGGGGGTTCGTGGGGTGAGGTGGAGGGGGGGGGGGGGCTTTATCACTTATCAAGTCTGATTTGTAGGCCTGAATGCATGGTGGCAACTGCGAGCTAAAGCCATGGAAAAAAATCTATATTTACATTTTGTTAAGATCTATTTCAGGAGTAAAACTATACCTTGTTTTGCACCCTGGCTTTGCTATCTCGATCTGTTGTTTTTTTTTTTCTATTACCGTTTCAGAAAACAATGAACACGAGCTCTAAAAGAAGCTTAAATAAAAACAAAACGGGATGTGAATACTCATCAAAACACTCGCTGCAAGTTGAGCGTCCTTCACGTGTCACATTTCTCCTTATCCATGTTCAGTTATAACATCCAGCACACTGATGTGCAATAAGATGTTGAAAATTCTGGCAGGTTTTGTCTTCAGCTGATGCGTCGCCAATCGTTAACCCTTATCATTCGGAATACACCAGTGTGTGAAATAAGTTTGACAAAAATAGTTCAAGGGTAGTGCCAGAATAGCTTGGCGCCTCTAGGCGCCAAGCTATTCTGGCACCACCCTTGAACTAAAGCCATTGGTCTATATCCTTATCTGTAAGTACTAGAATGTAGCTTGTATATATGGCAGTGCGCAAATTTCAAGCTTTTAGCCTCAGTATGATATGGCTTAACACGAACGTCAGCTGCAAAATACAAATCTAAATGACTCACACTGCCAGGTACTAGCTTAAAGCACGGGCAAGCGGATCGACCGATCTCAGACACCACTTTCATATACACAAACAATATTGTCTGTATGAGAGTGCTGTGATAAAGGCATCTGCAAGCTTTTAGACCATTACTAAATCATCACTTTACAAACTCGTTCTATACGATAAACACGTGAACTTATCTAATTAGTAGCGCTGCCTGTTGGCTGGCGCGAAAATACTAAGTTCGATCCCGTGGTTGTACATAATGGTTGGAGATCTTCCTCATGCCATTGAGTCGAAATATCGTAAGGCTCTGATTACTTTTCCTGTCCACATTCGTGTGCACAGCAAGCATTTGATCATCAAGAGTCTTCATTACAAATCCCATCTCCACGGCTCGAAAATAGGTGGCCCATTATAGCCGATGGGTTGAAAACCCGACAATGAACTCGCATTTGTATACCCGACCTAACATCTTCAAAATGTTGACGATGGTCCATAAGCACAGAACAGAAACCGAACCAGGAACAGTACAACAAAAGTGCCCTGACAAAAATGATTAATTCGGAGACATGCGTGCAAACTTCATCGTAGTAGATCTATTTCAAGCTGTCTGAGGTTTACCATCCTAAGCAGCATCTTTCTCACCGTTTCCAGTGACTTCAACTGCCGACATCTAGTTCTAATGAGCACTGGCAATTAGCTATTGAAAAATAAGTCCTGGCCTAAGTGCAAGTGCTACCTAGTGAAGAGAGATCAATATGCAGGGAAGGAGAAAAAGGCAGAAGAAACAACATTCCGGCCATCGAATATAATTAAAGCACACGCTTGAAATGTTTACAAGTAGTGGTAGTGTTGACAAAGAAACAGCCAGGCCGGAGATAATCTCGCAGACGAGTGACAGCGGACTGTTGTTACTAGTCCAGAAGACGGCGCTCGAGCAGACGAGATGACGTTACAAATCAAATTGCGTAATAATGAAGTAAAACAAATGTGACGACAAAACAACTTTAAAAATGACGTCGCTAACTTGAAAGAGTGTATGTGTGTGCGTAGCGCGTGGGGAATGAGAGAGAGAGAGAGAGAGAGAGAGAGGGCCAGCGCCTATCAGTTTCCGACTCCAATTAAGCAACATTTGCCGCTACTATTCTTTAAATTCTTATCAGCATCGCTCAACGCAGAAGAATAACGCAGAAAAATACGGTTGAGACAGTTTGTGAATCCGTACATTTTGCAGAGAAAGCAGCAGATCGATTCTCTCCGATAGGCCGCCAGCTGCGAAAATTTCTCTCCCCTGAATCTTTCTCTCCACTGAGATTTCCGACCAACAAAAACGCGACGTATAGTTAGTCTTTTACGTTCGATTTACGTCATAGTAACGTATGCACGAACGTTTCTGCGGCGAATAAACGTCAAACTAAAGTTAATAACGTTAGTTAGTAACCATTACGTAACGTCGCTTTTTACTACGGTAAATAAACGTCAGACTAAGTTAGTTTGTAACGTTTCAATTGTAACCACTGCTTAACATTAAATTAACGTTTTAAACTAACACTGCTAAACATTACATTAACGTTTCCATTCTAACTCTAACCATGGTCTAACCATGCAAACCATTTTCCAACTTTATTCTAACGTAGACATGCTAAGGTCCAACATCACATACCAGCACGCAATTTTCAAGCAGTGAGATGACGCGAATCACAACATACGGAAGTGACCAACAGGATATATAAATTCTTACATGGGTATTTAGGTGATACTGAAAATCTCACTCGAGTGGTTTAAAGCCTTATCCTACGAGTGAAAGCGAGTACAATAAGGTTTTAAGACCACGAGAGTGAGATTCTTAGTATCACCTATACACCGATGTAAAAATCTACTTCTTAATCACCTATTTCTTTGCAGTAATCCCATATAATCTGGTTTTCGGCACACACCTAACCACAACAAAGCCGCCATTGTGTCTTAGCAAAGATATCTTGACGTAAATTACTTTGTAATGTTGCATCATACTCACATGATTCGCCGTTTCGAATACGGTCATCATACTTTTGAAGGCCAGACAAATGTTTCAACGCGCTGACGTAATTGCGCAATACATGACGCCAGAATGACAGTCGTCACAACGAAATGATGTCATTGCGCGTGAGATGAAAGTAGGTCAAGTTTCAATATCGCGTGTGCCCGTACCTCGCGTGAGTTGAAGTAGGTCAAGTTTCAATATTGTGTGTGCCCGCACCTTTTCGTGTTGTTGACCAGACTCTTTACAAGACAATTTTGTGCACACGTAGCCGTTCACGCAGCTGGGCTGTATCATACACGTGTGTGATACAGCTTTTCCGCTCAAAGAAGGAGGGGTGTAAGAAAACAATTGTACTGTTTTAGGATGATATGTTTCATTCGTACCCACACTTCTAATTTGATACTTCATTTCACAAATTTGTCAATTTATATTCGATATTAAATATGCTCAAATGAGTTTTTATGTTGCAAGACAGTGTTTTTCTGTGAAATAAAATACGCGACCAGGCGCCGGGAAGAGGTAAATGCCCGTCACTTAAACCTGTAACTTACACCTTACATCTCAAGACGTACCTGCAAAACTAAAGACTTGCACCTGCCACATTAAAGACTTGCGCCTGTCGCTTCCGAAACGCGCTGCAACACTGGAGACTGTGTTGCTCTAACTGCTCACACGGCGTGTTCCTGTGTTCCATACTTGCACCTGTCACACTGAAGACTGGCGCCTGTCGCTTCCGAATCGAGACTGCACCACTGGAGACTTTGTTGTTCCCACTGCTCACACGGCGTGTTCATGTATTGCATACTTGCACCTGTCAAACTGAAGACTGGTGCCTGTTACTCCCGAATCGCGCCTGCAGTACTTGAGACTTTGACGTTCAGCTTGCTAAGACGGAATGTTCCTGTATTCCATACTTGCACCATCCACACTAAAGACTGGCGCCTGTCACTCCCGAATCGCGCCTGCAGCACTTGGGACTTAATCGCTCAGCCTGCTCATACCAATGTTCCTATATTGCGTACTTGCACCTGTCAAACTGAAGACTGGCGCCTGTGCCTGCCGAATCGCGCCTGCAACACTGGAGACTTTGTCGCTCAGACTGCTCACGCGGAGTGTTCCTGTATTCCATACTTGCACCTGTCAGGTCAACGCGTTGCAGCGAAGTGCAAGTAAGGGGTACGAGACTACTCCATGTGAGTAACGCCGTGATGCTGATGTTGACGTTGACGCAGCTGGCCCCAACGTTGCGCAGCCAGTACTGGTATTACCTAGTGTATTGCCATCAAGGTATCATGCAGTGGGCTGTTTTTGCCTGTTTTACTGTTGTTGTGGCCGTGGTGTTAGTGGTTGCTGTTGTTTTGGTGAGGACGATGAGGTTGTATGTTGTTCTTGAAGATAATGGATTATGATGTCGTATGTAGTTGATGATGACGATAGATGATGATAATGAAAGCGATAATGTTAATGATGAAGATGCTGATTTGTTGTTGTGGTGGTGGTGTTTGTTTGTTTGTTTGTTTGTTTGTTTGTTTGTTTGTGTCATTGCATGCCTTTAGACAATCAAGCGAAATTCGAAGTATTGTGATTGGTGGGGGAAAGATTTTTTTTTTTTTTTTTGGGGGGGGGGGAAGGGGGGGGTGGGGGGGGGGAGGGGGACGTTTTGGTTGCCTGTGTGTTAGTCTGTGAATTTGAATCTTACGTCTTTGAGCCGTAAGGTTCAAAATCACAGACCAGCTCACATTTGCGATGTAAGAAAGAGAGTGACACTCGTGATGCCGTGGCAGTACAATCATGACGATCGCTCAGTGCAGTCCGTCTTGGTGAGTGTTGACAAGCCACAACAAGCATGCGTGTATGACACAGTTTCGACAGGTACAGCTGTAAATACCGTAGCATACGTGTACGCTTAAAGTGACATTTCCAATATCAACTGGATAAAAATTGTGAGGGCTCTCGCTCTCTCTGTTGCCCGCTTTGAGATGGCTTTAGTCGCCTGCTCGGCGTTAAACGCTCAAAACTGTCTCTGTCTGTGTCTGTCTGTCTGTCTGTCTGTCTGTCTGCTCTCTCTCTCTCTCTCTCTCTCTCTCTCTCTCTCTCTCTCTCTCTCTCTCTCTCTCTCTCTCTCTCGCTCTCTATTTATTTATTTTAAAAAACGCCTCAGCAGTTTCCTTCTTTAGTTCATACCTAAAGGTAAGAAAGCAAAAGGTTGTAGTTAATGGATCACACTCTGAACTGACAGAGGTTAAGTTTGGAGTACCTCAAGGGTCGGTGTTAGGGCCTCTGCTATTTTGTTTATACATCAACGATCTACATCTTCACCTAACGTCCGAATCTGTCGAATGTGACTTGTTTGCTGACGATACTTCAATTCACACGGCAAATAAAAACCTTAAAATGGTTGCAGAAAACCTACAACAGAGCCTTGATGAGGTGTCCGCCTGCTGTGAACGTAACTCAATGAGTATCTATCCAGCAAAAACTAAGTCAATGATAATTGCTACACGCCAAAAACACCAACTAAGCCCCCTTTCACTTGATTTGTCCTTCGAAGGCAATTCTATTGAGCAAGTGTCTGAACGCCAACTCCTTGGAATTATCATAGATGATCAGCTCAAGTGGCAGGCACACACACATAAAGTGTGTAAAACTGTTTCAAAAAACATGTTCATGCTGTCCAAACTGAAGCACCATGGACCCAGTCACTTATAATAACTCTCCCCCAAACAGGGACACTTACATCAATGTCAGAATTATCGCACGATCAGTCTTATATGCCACCCAAGCAAGTCATGTTAAAGATCCTACTGAACAGGCTGAAGCCACAGGCAGAGGAAATCATAGCTGAGGAACAGGCAGGCTTCAGACCAGGGTGCAGCACAACTGAGCAGATCTTCAACCTGAGAGTTCTATGTGAGAGGTACCTCCAGCACCAGCAAGACCTCTATCATGTCTTTGTGGATTTCAAGAAAGCGTTTGACAGGGTGTGTCATGCAGCCCTTTGGTCCACCATGAAGCAATACAACATCAATGCCAACCTGATCAAAGTCATAGCATACGTTTCCAACGAGGCCACTAGCGCAGTCTGCTTCAACGGCAAAATAGGAAACTGGTTTAGGACTACAGTCGGAGTCAGACAAGGCTGCTTGCTCTCACCTACTCTTTTCAACGTCTTCCTGGAAGGAATCATGACAGACGCTCTGAAAGATCATGAAGGAACTGTCAGTATTGGAGGCAGAACAATCACGAACTTGCGCTTTGCAGACATTGTTGGCCTTGCAGGAACAGAGAAGGAGCTAGCTCAGCTGGTGGAAAAGCTGGACAGTACAGCCATTGCGTATGGGATGGAAATCAGTGCAGAGAAGACCAAACTGATGACAAATAACACCAGTGGCATTGGCACTGACGTCATGATTGGAAGCCAAAAACTGGAAACAGATAATAAATTCAAATACTTAGGAGCCATTTTGACAGATGAGGGGTCAAAACCAGAAATACTGTTCAGGATTGCGCAGACAACAACAGCACTGACAAGATTGAAGACCATATCGAAGGACAGAAACATCACACTCTGCTCCAAGATCAGACTGCGCTCCTTAGTCCTCTCTGTATTCTTGTATGCCTGTGAGTCATGGACCCTCACAGCAGACCTTGAAAGGAGGATACAAGCCACTGAAATGAGATGTTTTCGAAGACTGCTTGGCATTTCATACAGAGATCATATCACGAACGAGGAAGTGGGCAGCAGAATCAGGCAAGCCATCGGGCCCTATGAAAACCTATTAGCCATTATGACAAAAACGCAAACTGAAGTGGTATGGGCATATCACGCGTTCAGCAGGGCTTGCCAAAACAATCCTGCAAGGCACTGTGCAAGGAGGACGAAGGAGAGGAAGACAGAGGAAAAGTTGGGAGGACAATATCTCACAGTGGACGGGACTGAGGCTGGGCAGTACGCTAAGAATGGCAGAGAACAGAGAGGAATGGAGGGAGCTGGTTGCCAAGTCATCAATGGTGCCCCAACGGTCGGCAAGACTACGGGATATAGATAGATAGATAGATAGAAAGGTCGTCAAGGATAATTCTGAATGCTCTTTGTTTGTGGACGACTTTGCTTTGTGCGCACGAGGTCGAGGACTTGTGTCCCTTAAGAGGCGCTTGCAGCTGTGCGTTGATCGCATCCAGGGGTGGGTATCTCTCAACGGATTCAAGTTCTCGCCTTCCAAGACAGTCTGTGTGCATTTTACTAACCAGACGAGTAGCAGTCCGGGTGGGACAGAGAGGAAGGGAACAAGCTGCATGAAGCTCTTCCTACGGTGTCCGACAGTCTACCTTACCGCTGCGGCAGCCACCGTGAGGAGACTGTTCTTACTCGGCTCCACATCGGGCACACGTATGTTACGCACTCTTACTTACTAAAACAGGATGAGCGTCCATGGTGTTTTGCCTGTGACGAGCAGTTTTCTGTTCGACACTTTTTGCTGTATTGTGCTGATCTAATTGACACGAGATATAAACACTTCACAGCAGACTCCTTAAAGGTTTTGTTCCGGGATGTTCCCCCGGACAAAATCTTCAATTTCTTGAGAGAACGCAATATTTTTAACAAGATCTGAGCATTCATAGACTATGTGACTTTCCTTATTTTGCCCTTTTTGAACGTCTGTAGACGTTTCTTAGACTCGTGCGACATTTTAGCCTGACATATTTTTAAGGTATATTAACATCTTGTCTTAAGACCTTGCTTTAAGTCTGGCTGACCAGAATTTTACCCATCCCGCCACGAGATGGCCTAAGTCCCCTGCTCGGCGTTAAACCCAAATAACTCTCTCTCTCTCTCTCTCTCTCTCTCTCTCTCTCTCTCTCTCTCTCTCTCTCTCTCTCTCTCTCTCTCTCTCTCTCTCTCTCTCTCTCTCTCTCTCTCTCTCTCTCTCTCTCTCTCTCTCTCTCTCTCTCTCTCTCTCTCTCTCTCTCTCTCTCTCTCTCTCTCTCTCTCTCTCTCTCTTAACGGCAAGTTCGAAAAATGGTTTCACCAAAACTTTCACCGTTGTAAAATAAAGAATCATTGTCATTGTCATTCTCTCTTTTTCTCTCTCTCTCTCTCTCTCTCTCTCTCTCTCTCTCTCTCTCTCTCTCTCTCTCTCTCTCTCTCTCTCTCTCTCTCTCTCTCTCTCTCTCGCACACACACACACACACACACACACGCACACGCACGCACATACGCACACTCGCACAAACACACATATATACACGCTCACAAACTCACACGCATACAGGAGCGCCCTCTCGGCCTGCGCTTCTGTACTTGTATGTGCTTTGGTGCATGCTTACACATAGCCCCATACCTGATCTATGTTAATGACTTGTGGCTGTACTTTGTACTATACCGATGTTGCGAATGAAATGCGTTTCATTATAAGGAACTAAAACAAACTGTCCATCAAAACACCTTATTCAGAGTAGAACGTAAACTGTTGTCTTATCTATTGTGTTAATGACCTCTTAACTTTTTCATAGTTGTTCTACTGTAATACAGTTGAGTAAATAAAATTTATCTTTGAAATAAAAAATAAAAATAAGTAAAATATGATGTCAGAAGGAAACAGGAAAAATAAGAAGAAAAAAAAAAAGAAAGAAAGGACACCTTACTATGGCATTTATCGCCCATATTGACTGATTTCTCCAAAAGAAAAAAAAAGAAAGAGTAGAAAAACAAACAAACAAACCAAACCAAAAAAACGTGTGCATATAGTTATTTTGTTGCTTAACTCCTTCTACCCCAACACCGAAATCCCCAGATTTTGCCGTTGTCCTCTGAAGACTGCATTGCAGTGCAGGACACAGATCGACCATGATAGTTCCAGGGTGATGCCAGAATAGCTTGGCGCCCATAGGCGCCAAGCTATTCTGGCATCACCCTTGAACTATCATGGTTGATCCTTATCTTGCTGTGGTGTGTCTGGGGTAGAACGAGTTAACCCCTTCAATGTTTATTTATCCAGCTTTACGTCTCTTCGCCAGCTTTACGTCTCTTCGCCAGCTTTACGTCTCTTCGCCGTTTCAGATACAGTCAGTACGTGATAGGGCGTTCGCTTCGATTGAAATTTCCTGTCGTTGATATTATCTAATGTATCCTATTATTTAGTTATGTTTTGTATAAAACTGGTAACAGCGGTATCACAGAACAACTGCATATAGTTCTTTTTGGTGTGTATTATGTATTCATTGGCATATTTTCGTTTAGAGGTTTGGCTGAATGAAAATTAGGGTGTGTTTGTACCGAGAAAGGCGATTGGCCAAAGAATTTGGGAAGGGGGGTGGGGGGGGGGAGAAAGGTTTGCTTAGCAAATAACGTTGTCATCGTAATATTCAATAAGCGAGTCTACTTACCACATGTTACCTTGGTAATATGTGACAAGGAGCTGGAGACTCCTGTTGACTTGAGAACGGACGACCAGGTGGAAAAAAAATCAAATAGAGCTTGGCCAACGGAGAAGGAGGCACGCTTAGAAATGTCAGTTACAACACAATCTATTAATCTTTCGGGTTAAAACCCAAATATTAATCAATTGTATTGTAACTGTCATTTGTAAGCGTCTTTCGTTTTCTCTGTTGGGTTCTTCTCTACGTTTTACACGCTGGCAAACACCTTTTTTCTTTTGGTCTCAACTCATCTGACATGTGCCGCATACGGATACGCGGCAAATTAAACGTCATTTGCCGCGCATTGGCATCATGCAGCAGGTCGCAAGTGAGCTTACCTGGTAAGCGTTGGTCCTCGGACCCACGACGGCCTCAGTGGGCCCGCGCACGGCTGTGCGCGGACCCACTGAGGCCGTCGTGGGCCCGAAGACATTTTGCTGCTATGTTAGCCAATAGATGCTCTGGCCGATCGCAGCGCCTCTCAGAAATGGCGGGGTTTTATGTCAGTAGTTTTTTAGCCCGTGAGTGCGCTACTAGCTGCTTCACCAGCCGTTCTTGAAACACATGACGTCGGCGTTCCGCCACCACACTGTATCCGAATAGCAGCGGGGTCAAGGCCGGACTCAAGGGCAACAACACTATCACGATAGTAACGATGACGTTATCAGACAGTGAGGAACCCTGGGAAGCCAGTATGGCCAGTAGTGTGATGAGAAAGCAGCCGGCGAAGTGCGTCAGTCCGACTGGAATAAAGCGACGCGCGATGTCTGCGTCGTGTGATGTCTCCGTCTTGTTCAAAATCACCTTGCGGGTGCTGGGGATGGAGAAGTAGACGATCGTTTGTCCCGTCAACACGAAGAACAGCAGACTGATGTTGAGGACGACCAGCAAGGCGAGAGAGTAGCTGTGTCCAGGAAGCCTGTCTGTGCACACTGGTAGCGGCAGACAGATGCTTGTCTGGCTGTAAAAGTCGCGAGTGATAGACTCATCCAGCATGAGGGGAACAGCCGCCAACACAAGGCCCACAATCCAGGCTGACCCACTGGCCACGTGCGCGGAACAAGAGTGTAATCTCCAACGGCCAGGCGGCAAGAGGAAACAACCCATCCTGTCTGCCGTCAAGAGGCACAGGATCAAGACAGAGGCTTCCGTGGACATCAGGAACATAAATCCGGCCAGTTTGCACACGGGGCTGTGTCTCCACGCTGACTCTGCCCACAAAAAGTTCCCGTGGTGCAGTCTGTCCACAGACACAATCACGGACAGGTACAATCCAGTGAACATGTTGGCGATAGACAAGTGATTAGCAAACACAGTTATACCTGACGTATCGCGATTTCTAAAGATCCCTCGGACTGTGACAGTGGCCAGGTTGCCAGGCACGGCCAGGACAGCATAGCCAGACAGTAGAACGCGGACAGTGCTGGAGCTCAGGAGACTGTCACAGGAGGAAATGACGTCAGTGGGCGCCAGACAGTTTTTGGTGTTGAAGCCTACAGGCAGCATGGCCGGGCAGCACAGCTTGTAGTTGTCGGCGTACACCGCCTGCAGATCATCTAAGCCCTCGTACGCGCCTCGTGGGAACTGAGACATGGGACAGCCGCGCACGTCCAACACACGGAGATGTTTCAGTGGCTGGAAACCTCGCTCCGACACTCGCTCCACGCCACTGTGAGACAGGTTCAGTGTCTGGAGGTCCATGATGTTGTGGAAACTGCTCACGTTCAGTTCAGGCAGCGGGATGTGGGACAAGTCCAACTTGTACAGGACAGGGTACACAGAGAGAGGCGGGTCACTATTCATGAACGGCTGTGAGATCGGGTTGCCGGCTAGTCTCAGATCTCTGAGGGCAGGGACGGTACTTAGCTGAGCCATGGTGATGGAGGTGAGTGCGTTGTAACTGAGATCCAGACTGCGGAGGTTGGGGAGACGTGGCAGGTGCAGGTCCAGCAGACGACAGTGATCCAGACCGAGATGAACCAACATCCTGCTTCCCGCCACGTCAAGGGCACTCATCAGGCTGCCGCCAGCCGCCAGGTACCGCAGGTCAGGATGAAGGTCGATAGGGAACACACCAACACAAGTGAAGGCCAGTCCGTAGCACGTGCAGTTCTCAGGGCAAGTGACACTACACAACAGCTCGTCGTCGTTTTGCGGGCACTGTGGTATCGCGTCACACACATGACTCACGTGCAGACAGACGCTGGATGCCCGACAGCGGTAGAAACCCGGACACGTGTACCCGTCACACCCCGCCTCGTCCTCGTGGCCCGGACAGTCGTACACGCCGTTACAGCGCAGGAAGACCGGCAGGCAGTAGCCGTTGACCGGACACTGGAAGTGGGTCTCTGGACACGGGTAGGAGCCGTTCACCCCGACAGGCCCTCTGTACCTCACGACTGTGAAACTCCAAGTCATTTCCGTTCCAGCCAAAATGGGTGCGGAGCGATCCAAGTACACGATAGCGGGAGGTGGCGGAGTATAGAACTCATCGGAGGCCATCATTCCACAGTCCGCCTCATCCGATCCGTCCAAACAATTCTTGTAGGAATTACACGTATCATTCTGTGGCACACACTGTAAGCAGAAAACACTGGCGAGATACAGTAAAGTCCAGAACGAGTTACTCATTCTACCCCATCACCGAAATCCTTAAATTTTTCCCTTTTCTTCTGAAGACTGCATTGCAGTGCAGGACACAGATCGGCCATGATAGTTCAAGGGTGATGCCAGAATATCTTGGCGCCCATAGGCGCCAAGCTATTCTGGCATCACCCTTGAACTATCATGGTCGATCCTTATCTTCCTGTGGTGTGTCTGGGGTAGAATGAGTTAGAATAAATTCGCAGGGAACCGAGATTGTTGGTTGTCAGAAGCGTAATTTGTTATAAGCGAAGCGTCAGACTGTCTAATGTAATAATCCCGACATACGGACAAAGGCGTGTCTTCAGCATAAGTTCATTCATTTACAGGGGCATATTATTGCAGAATCATTTAATTAGTTTGCAATTACCATACGTAAGCGACAGTTTTATTTTTACTAATTATTTCTTTTTCTTTTATGTTTTAAGTAAAATTCATTGGGAGGGGAGGGCGGGGGAACATTAGTGAAATCAGCTACTCTCCAAATTGGTGTCCATCCTCATCCTAACGTACTGAACTTTGCGGTGTGGGTGCGAGTCGTCTTAGCTTCGATATTTTGCGGTGTGGGTGCGAGTCGTCTTAGCTTCGATATTTTGCGGTGTGGGTGCGAGTCGTCTTAGCTTCGATATTTTGCGGTGTGGGTGCGAGTCGTCTTAGCTTCGATATTTTGCGGTGTGGGTGCGAGTCGTCTTGGCTTCGATATTTTGCGGTGTGGGTGCGAGTCGTCTTAGCTTCGATACTTTGCGGTGTGGGTGCGAGTCGTCTTAGCTTCGATATTTTGCGGTGTGGGTGCGAGTCGTCTTAGCTTCGATACTTTGCGGTGTGGGTGCGAGTCGTCTTGGCTTCGATATTTTGTGGTGTGGGTGCGAGTCGTCTTAGCTTCGATAATGAAATGATATTTCCTTTTCACTGCCTTGGAGAAGTAATTTATTTTCACAATTACAGCAAGCACGGGATATAACAAACTGCCATGGGACCCAGCTTTTTATGTTACAAGCAAAGTTCATATTCTTAAAATAAAGTTCTTCAAATGTCTTATATCTACATCGCTAATGTAGATACAGTTGATAAACACGTTTCCACTTTATTTAAAAACAGAAAATAATACGAAGTGTTAGGGGTTTTATTTATTTATTTTTTATTTTTTTTTTTTTTATTATTATTTTTTTTTTTTTTTTTTTTTGGGGGGGGGGGGTGGTGGTGGATTAAGCGTTCACTCCCGAACCATCCTGAGACTCTTTTTTGGCGACGTGGATGCGACTCACCTTTAGCTTGAATAATAATTATACATTTGTTTCACAAGTATTCTCGTTATCCTTCGCTCCAGTAAATCAGCACTCTTCGGTAAGTTCGAACAACATTAAAGCGCCATTTGCCGATACAACGGACCGGTTTCTCAGTGGTGTCCTGCTTTAACTCATTCTGCCCCAGACACCGCCACAGCAAGATAAGGATCCACCATGATAGTTCAAGGGTGATGCCAGAATAGCTTGGCGCCTATGGGCGCCAAGCTATTCTGGCATCACCCTTGAACGATCATGGTCGATCTGAGTCCTGCACTGCATTGCAGTCTTCAGAGGATAACGGCAACATTTAAGGATTTCGTCTTGGGGTAGAATGAGTTAACTCATTGTACCCCCTAGACCGAAATCCCCAAATTTTGCCGTTGTTCTCTGAAGACTGCAGTGCAGTGTGCATGACACAGATCGACCACGATAGTTCAAGGGTGATGCCAGAATAGCTTGGCGCCCTTAGACGCCAAGCTATTCTGATGGTCGATCCTTATCTTGCTGTGGTGTGTCTGGGGTAAAAAGAGTTAACTAAGACTTTTCTACCTCTTTTTCACAATCTATCTGAGCAGGCACACGTAACGGTGGTGTTCTACTGCTTCCGGTACTCATAGCGTTGGGGCGGGGAAACTCTCCTGCGTGACAAAGGAAACAAGATGAGGATTTCATCCCAAAGTCTACCGTATTGTTTGGAGCTCAGATGCGTTTTTCTTTTAGGAACATTCAGAGTTGTTTATACTTTTACGCTAATCCTTCTGATCCATTTCCCTCCTCTCTAAGCCAACCTCTGATCAACACACACGCCGGCGCACACAAATAAAGACGGACACACGGCGCTTCCCGCCATTAGTACGCTCTGTGGGCTCGGCTCGTGTAGCGACAGTATTCTGAAGAAGAAGAATAGCACGAACAGCAAATGACGTCACTATAAGCGTCACGTCATGGCATCGCTAGTCTCACGACGCCGTGTACACAGTGACGAAATTGATGTTTGACGTCAATCATCTGGAAGGCACGCAGCCTCTTCCAGGGCTGACTGTTTTCTTCCACACAGCCTCTTCCACGGCTGACTGTTTTCTTCCACACAGCCTCTTCCAGGGCTGACTGTTTTCTTCCACACAGCCTCTTCCAGGGCTGACTGTTTGATGGGAGTAAATAGTGGATCCGAAACTTGCAAAGATGAATTAATCATTATTCAAAACGTTGCAGAGGTATAACGCTAGATTACGAAGTTATCCAATGTCTACCTCGAAGCTATCTACACTGATCAACAAAAGAAACGCGAAATTCGAGTGCATGTTGTATTTGTATGATAACTTCTCGAAAATACAAGTTACACTATTTTTGATAGCCAGTGTACGAGCAACAACATGTAACCGTGTTACCCTCCCTGTGCACGAGGCAGCCGTATTGGTTAGGACGCACGGCGTATGCTTTCCAAGCACGTGCATACACTGCAGAGTGATGTTGGGTCATGAACTGTGTTCAGCGATGCAAGGCAATACAAAATCAGCAGTGTTACGCCTTCTGCCAATTTTGCCGTTGTCACATCAACCATGCCAAGACTTAGTGCTCCCCAACGAGAACGAGCTCTTGGGCGTCTGGAAGCGGGAGAAGATCCACAAGCTGTGTCAGTGGCCTTTAGATGTCACATTTCGACCATTTACAGGCTGCAGCAACGCTATCATGCCAACAGGTCTTCTGCTGACGCTCCCCGAAGCGCACGACCACGTGTGACAACTCCACGGCAAGAACGCCACATATTCCGGGCTCACGTGCGAAATCGCTTTCAGCCGGCCGAGGAAACAACAAGAGAAGTTATCGGCAACCACCAGGCACCCATCAGTGGCCAGACAGTGCGACGACGGCTAGAGGAGCATAATCTGCACAACCGCCGTCCAGCCCGTGGACCTGTTCTTACTGACCGTCATCGCCATGCACGCCTACAGTGTTCACAGGCTCATGTCGACTGGATCTGGCGACAGTGGCAGAACGTCCTGTTCACGGATGAGAGCCGCTACTGCATCAGCCATGCAGATGGACGCATAAGATTGTGGCGGAGAAGGGGGTGAACGCAATGCTGATGGCTGTGTGCTGGAGAACAATGCCTGGGGCGGGCCAAGCGTGATGATTTCGGGTGGGATTACCCTGAACTAGACAGTAGGACCTGTATTCTTCCGTGGACTCGTACCAGGTCGCGGAAATGGCATCACAGCTCAGCGCTGCATTCACCAAGTACTACACCCATATGTCCTGCCATTTTCACAGGGACGCAGACACTTCATCTTGCAGCAAGATAATGCGCGTACACACACTGCACGTATCATGCAGCAGCACAACATCCCAGTCATGCCCTGGCCTGCCCTCAGCCCGGACCTCAATCCCATTGAACATCTCTGGGACCAACTGCAAAGGGAGGTCAACGCGGTACGCCCCAGAACAACCACAGCCGCAGAACTGGAGAATACCATTGTCCAGGCCTGGAACAACATCCCCAGGGCATCTGTCCACCGCGTGATGCACTCTATGCGCCGACGCTGCCAAGCCGTCATCAACGCCAATCGGAGTCACACGCCATATTGACTTTGTATGGTTTGTCCGAAATCGACTTTCAAATGTTGGATTCAATGTGATTTGAAGGGTCTACTTCGCGTTTCTTTTGTTGATCAGTATATATCCAAAATTCCAGGTAAATAGAACGAAAATTACGGACAGTCAGATACGGGTCAAACTACATTATATAAACGGCAATTTTTTTCTTGAACGAATCACCCAATTTGAATATGTTCAAAAGTACTCCGAAATGCATCTTGAAGGAAGCATTTCCTTACGTTTTAGACCTGTACGTACGCAAACAGGGTCAGTGTGAACTTGACCCATTTTCAGGAAATCGGAAAAAGGCCATAATAAAATAAGATGATTGTTGTATGCTTCAAATATCACAGTATCAGCAAAAGCAACAGTGAGGCAATTAGGGCACAATAAATGGTCTTTATTGTTGATTGTTTTCGATTTTAACACACAAAATCGTTGTTCGCGATCTGTTTTGGTCAGTTAGTGTTTCAAACAGCAAACATTATGCCAGGTGTTCGTTCCTTATATGTAAATAATGCCGAAACTACAAAGAAAGATTAAAAACAACCTGTTGTTGTTGCACAGCGCTTCTCTGAAAATAGGGGAACCTGCATACTGATGGTGTCACAAAGACTGGTTCGTAAAGTAAATCTTGAGCAGACAGAAACCACCCAAGCCACCATGTTTGCATTGTTTATTACTTGTGAGTTTAAAATAAATTGCTTTCAAGAAGTAGAAGCTAATAAAACAATTATATGTCTCTCAATAGCTTACTTTAGAATGTCGAGACACATCCGTAACGCAGGTTACCGCAAGTTTTCTTTCGACGATTTCTTGCAAGGACGGCAGTGGCTTGTGTATCACACATCAAAACATTGATGACGCTTTGCGGCAGAAGTTTCACCTTTTACGTCTGTTGGGGCCGAAAAACTGTGAGGTGTCATACTCGCCTATGCACCATTTGCAGGTTACATTTGACCAAACGTTTTCTACTCGCTCTGAAAATCGTTTCGAATTGTCTGTTTTCTGCATTATCGTGGGCTGAGGTGAGTTACTAACCTTTGATAAATGATAATTCATGCGATTAAGGGGAAGAAATTGACTACAGTTCGTTTATTGTGCCCTGGGATGATAATTCAATGGGACTTCAGTGATTGTCATGTGTTGTGTAGGTTACTTCGAAATGACGTGTTCGACGTTATTGTGATAAACTGAAGTTGTGTTTCTTTTCTATTCGGCTTTGATTTATAAACACGTTTTGTATCATATTACTGAGGATACAGAATTTCATTGTTTGTTTTTGACGAATATTCATCGAACCGTTATTTTAGGTCACTTGCATCAACCAGACAAGATGACTCAGCATCGGACGTATGCTTGTTACTTCCGGTTCGCGTAGCATTGGGTGCAGGTTACTGAATTTCAGATTTTTGGCAAATTTCATTGTTTTGGACGATCATAGTGAGAAATCTTTCCCCTTCTCGCTTCTTTTTACGGCTCAGCTTTAGTAGATGTTCAAGTTCAGCTTCAAATAGTTCAAACACTGTTTGAAAAGTTTTCGATTTGATTGATTTTGGTCACCTGCACTATGTGTGACATCGGTTTGAGTTTCTTTAAAATGTTCAATTTCATTAAACTGTCACAGCTGTTGATTATGGTCTAGATATTTCTATGTCACTTATTTCTGTTTTCAGATCAAGGATGTCAAAACTGAAGAGAAGGCGGCTCAAGTCAGCTTCCTGAAACAACACGGCGACATCTTTGCATATCCAGACATCCCAGATGAATCCATAATTGTTGTGGGGTTTTTTGTTTTGTTTTTTTGAGGAGATTCAGAGGGTCCTATCTGACCCTCGATTTGATCGCCGTGGACATTTCTATTTCGAAGCATGAATGTTCCGCATCGAAAATTGCTTTGTAAAATTTCCTTGAGTTGAGTGGTGCTTTGGTAGTAAAGTACAGAAAATGGACCTTTTCTTTGCTTTTTTATGTGTGTAATGTTGAACTTTTCTTCACTCACCTTATTCTCCAACATTTTTTTTATTGATTTTTTTCTGTAAAAAAAGCTTGCCTTGTGAATGTTTAAAATCTTTCAAAGAAATGTGTGGATGATTGGTTATTTATCTACAAGTGATGGGACTCTTGAGCATGATTCATGCCGACCATGACAGCATTCCGATAGCAGGCTTTATTTATCAATAAACACTGCACCTAAATTAAATAATTATGGGTATTATTTCCGTATGTTAGCATTAAACCACTTTTTGTTTTTATTTTCTGACGGCATCCTAGTTTGGCGTCGCACATCATGCAGGTTACCATATTATTTTGCATTGTTAGTTTATTTATTGAGCTATGCATTGGATCAATACAGTGTACTTTATGTGACTCATCTCTATATTATGTGACAGGATTATTAAACCTTAGTTGTGACAATTAAGTACACCAGAAAAAGTTTTGTTTTGATGGTAACCTGCAAATGGCGTCACAGGTTTATGCCGTTCCCACGCACTATATATTGGAAGTCATATAAATGGAGTGTAATTGGTGTGCTTTAATTGGATATAACATTGGAATTCACACAACTAATTTCTAGATTTGACAAAATATCATGTCGTGTCACAGTGTGTGCAGGTTACCCTTTAGCCCCCGCCCCCACCCCCCCACCCCCCCAAATGAAATCGCTCTGACGCCCTAACCATCACAGCTACTGATGTTTTGGTTTTTGTATTTTAGGTAATAGACAAAATCAACTTCAGAAAGTATATATTTAATTAGTCTTACATAGAGTTTTAGAATTTGGCTGGTTTTTCACCTTTTTGTCACCATTAGCAAACAATGACTAATTTTCAATACGATAGACAAAAATAGCAGACAAGTCTTCATTGTACCACATTTTTTAGAATGGTCCTTCTGAGCAACATTGCAACATTATTGTCAGACCTATTAAGAACATTTAAAAGGGAATTATGTATATTAAAAAGTGTTATTGCCTGGAGCAGGTAGCTTTAATACAGCAACCTAGTTATCGCTGATATTGGGAGGTACTGTTGTCTGGCCCAAGAACTGAAACTGTCTGGTACAATCGTGTCGTGTCTTCCATACAGTTCAGACGTCCGACGAAATCCGTGATATGAACTCTGTTTCAAGTTATTCACTGTGGAGGGGCGGATCTCGGAGGGAAGGGGGGTTCCAGGAGTTCTGCCCCCCCCCCCTCCCCAACTACCACCACTACCACCACCAATAATTCTTTACAATGCTACAACAAAGTACTTTTATGGAGAGATTGGACCCCTCCTCCCCCCCCCCCACACACACACCCACCCACTCCCTTGCCCCCCTTATTTGAAATTTCGGTGAGTGGTCAGCGTCTAGACACACGCACCTCCCCCCACCCCCCACCCCACCCCACCCCCACCCCCCCCCACCCCAAAAAAAGAAAAAAAAAAAACTCCCGCCACCCACCCACGTCTGATGTTTGATATTTTGGCGAGCGTTCTGACAAACGCACCCCTCTCCCCCTAACCCCCTCCTCCTCCCTCCCGCACTGGAAGGAATGTCTAGGGTCGGGAGGCCTTTCGTGTCAGATTGAAGGTCCCAAACAAAACGTTTTACCACCCCCCCCCGCCCCACTCCCACCCCCTAGGTAAATGATGCTGTGCCGGTATCCGCCTGTGAGAGCCCTGCTATACCAGCTAGTAATTCCTGCACCAGTATCCGCCTGTGAGAGCCTGCATACCAGCTAGTAATCCTGCACAGTATCCGCCTGTGAGAGCCTGCTATACCAGCTAGTAATTCCTGCACCAGTATCCGCCTGTGAGAGCCCTGCTATACCAGCTAGTAATTCCTGCACCAGTATCCGCCTGTGAGAGCCCTGCTATACCAGCTAGTAATTTCTGCACCAGTATCCGCCTGTGAGAGCCCTGCTATACCAGCTAGTAATTCCTGCACCAGTATCCGCCTGTGAGAGCCCTGCTATACCAGCTAGTAATTCCTGCACCAGTATCCGCCTGTGAGAGCCCTGCTATACCAGCTAGTAATTCCTGCACCAGTATCCGCCTGTGAGAGCCCTGCTATACCAGCTAGTAATTCCTGCACCAGTATCCGCCTGTGAGAGCCCTGCTATAACAGCTAGTAATTCCTGCACCAGTATCCGCCTGTGAGAGCCCTGCTATACCAGCTAGTAATTCCTGCACCAGTATGTGTACAAGTTTACAAGAAAGAAACACGGGGGAGAAAGCTTAAAAGAAAGATAATTCACTGTATACAGTTCAAAGATAAACCCAACGAAGAAAGAAGCACGCTTAGAAAAGACAGTTAAGCTTTCTCCACTCACAGATAAGATAAGTCGCGATGTGTTTTCTTGTCTGTGTCTCTAGTTTGAAAAAAAAAAAAGTATAAATGAATAAATGATGCTGTTTATCTTTTCTACGCGTGCTTCTTTCTTCGTTGGGTTTTTCTGCATTTGGGTCTGGATTTTTTATACAGTTCGTATGTCCTACCAAGGACCAAAGTTGCTGCCGCTTATCACAGCTAACCTTTGAACAAGACCACGTTCAAAATGCTCAGGATTTTTAGATGCAGGAATGCACGTGGAAGCGCGATATTACGAGACCGTAACGTGACAAAGGAAAATGCACGAAATGGCTGAATACACCGCCAGTTTTAAGTAGGCAAAGTCTGTGAAAATGCAGCGTTCTCCTGTTTCCTTTGCTGCTTATAAAGTAGCAGATTATTACTTGAACTCCGGAAAAGCTTTGTTATATCCTTTTTTAAGTCCCTTCTTTTTATAGAAGGGACTTTTTAGGACGAGTCGCGGTGGTTAGCATGTCTATGATGTCAAAGGCGGGCAGGCTAAACCTCTAACAATTGAAGTAACAAGATAGAAATTATGTCATGTCTAGTTACTCGCTGCTGGACGTACATTTGGCGCGAAGCGCCGTATGTGCGTATGTATGTATGTATGCGCGTATGTATGTATGTATGTATGTATGTATGTATGTATGTATGTGTGTGTGTCTGTCTGTCTGTCTGTCTGTATGTATGTATGTATGTCTGTCTGTCTGTCTGTATGTATGTATGTATGTATGTATGTATGTATGTATGTATGTATGTATGTGATGTATGTATGTATGTATGTATGTATGTATGTATGTATGTATGTATGTATGTATGTATGTATGTATGTATGTATGTATGTATGTATGTATGTATGTATGTATGTATGTATGTAAACAAGACAATCTCCGATATTTCTGTACACACAAGCTTGAAACTTGGCGAAATAATTTCTTAAGTGGGTGGCTAAGAGAGCCTCTGAGCATTTTGTAACTGAATGTCTTATTGAAGACGTAAACAACCGTTCATAGGAAGTCGGTTGACCCAGATTAGAGTCCGTAACTTTTGTATTAACTTGAACTTTTGCATATAGCAAGTTTGGAGAAAGACATTAGATGAGTTCGTTAGCCAGCTTTGTCTCCTTTCAACTTCTTTAGTAAAAAAAATAATTCTTTTCAGAAAACAATTAAAACAATAATTTTAAAAAAAAAAAAACTTTACTTCTACTTCTAGAGAAAGTCAGAAAGGCAGACCATGGCGGTGACGTTTTAGAGGCAATTCCGTCACCACGCAGACACTGACATAATACTCCAAATATGACGTCATTCTCTCTCGCGCGCGCGGCTTTCTCTCTCTCTCTCTCTCTCTCTCTCTCTCTCTCTCTCTCTCTCTCTCTCTCTCTCTCTCTCTCTCTCTCTCTCTCTCTGTGTGTGTGTGTGTGTGTGTGTGCGTGTGTGTGTGTGTGTGTGTGTGTGTGTGTGTGTGAGTGTGTGTGTGTGTGTGTGTGTGTGTGTGTGTGTGTGTGTGTGTGTGTGTGTGTGTGTGTGTGTGTGTGTGTGTAGGTGTGTAGGTGTGTAGGTGTGTAGGTGTGAAGGTGTCATCAAACACGCTCGATCTGACATTACATAAATTTAGTAACGACTTATTTAGTTAACTGGTTTTGAGAGTGACTCAGTAGTTTAAAGATTAATTCCTTATGTGACAGAGACACATGGTTGACAGCTACACCTGGTTGCACTAGTGCTTGGTCGTATATGTAAAAATGTGTTACACATAATAGTACAGTGAGTTTGCACTGCAAACTGTAAGTTATGCAAATATTTTAAATTGCATGACTACTGTACTTGTTCTGTTTCGGACAGTCGTACGCCTGGCTCACAGTTTATGATCATCGAAGTGAAATCAAACGACTGATGTATCTGTTCTCAAATTCACTCACTCTCGGACTCGTATATTATATGTTTATAGTGGCGAAGCAAGTGTGTCTTAATAGCACATGGACTTCATTTCACGTGAACTCTGACATTAACTTTTGTCTGTTTCTTAGATTTTGTACTTGTAGCTTTTATACTTTTACTTCCATTTTTTATTTCGGGGGTGCTACATCACACGGTTCTTGAAGTTAACCGTTCAGTTTACTTACCGTGTTTAATTTCATTTTAGTTGTGTGTTTTCCTCTGTTGATATTTACTTGTATGTGTATTCGTTTTCTAGTTTTTGCTTTTGTACTTTGTATTGATATTTTGTTACCTGGTTCTTTACTTTAAACATTGCAAAGCCATCCGCGGACCATCGAGAAAAGGACAAAGATTCCGTATCGGTCAGCTCAATGTCTACCACCTAGCAAACAAAGTTCAAGATGTCTGTGTTTATGTTAATTCCCCCGACTATTTTCACCTATTGGGTTTAACTGAAACTCGGTTGGCCTCCCACATCAGTAATGAAGCCATCACCATCCCAGATTATTCTATTATAAGGAGAGATCCTTCAGTCCAGGGTGAGACAGGTGTAGCGGTTTACATCCATCAATCAATTCTACACATAACCCGCAGGAGACAAGACCTAGAAACGGCTGATGTAGAATGTATTTGGGTAGAAATCAAACACTCTAAATCCCTCCTTTACTTGTCGGGTTTCTGTATCGAAACCCTGCAGCCACCTTTGAGTGGTACGATAGCTTTTTACACACGATCGATAAAACAGACATTCAGACCAAAGATGTTCTGCTTCTTGGAGATTTTAATATTGACTTTCTTAAACCTCATCCATCATGGGAGTGTACTACTACCTTAGTCGGTCTCCAACAAATGGTGACATCCCCCACCAGAATTACGCCAACATCAGCCACTATTATAGACCATATATATATATACCAACAAACCTCTGCAACACTCAAGTTGATAGTCTGAGTGTCAGCGACCAATATCCAGTTAGCTGCATATGGCTGTCAAAACTTCCAAAACTGAAAAAGCAAGGTCACACGTGCATCACTTATAGATCATTTAAAAACTTTAATGAAATTGCTTTTTTGGCTGATTTAGCTGGAGCACAGTTCACGGACGTGTATAACGATAGTGACCCGAACAAAGCATTAGACACCTGGTACCGCGTCTTTCTCGGTGTGCTGAATAAACAGGCGCCCCTGAGGCAAAAGAGAGTTAAGTACGCCGCCTTATCACCCTGGCTAACTGCGGATCTGATAGAGGCTATGGAACACAAGGACGAGCTAAGAAAACGAAGCTTTTTGCTGAATACAAAACACAGCGTAATTGCGTAAAATCAATGGTTTTAGAAGCAAAAAAAAATCTCTCTTCAGTAAGGTAGTTAAGCAAAGTAAAGACTCCTCCACTGTATGGCGTGCCATAAATTTAGTAACCAAAGGTACAAATAAAAGTAGTGCGTCTTTACCACCCCACCTCACTGCAAACAGTTTTAACGACCATTTTGTCTCTGTGGCGGAATCACTAATGCCACTGGGAAATAACTCACATGAGTATATTTGTCCAGACAAACTACTAGACTACTGTAACCAGAAAAATAAAAACAACGAACCTTTCATCATACCGCCTATAGCGGTTCATGAAGTGGGCAGATTAATTACCTCGATGGAAAATAAAAGGTCATCCGGGCCTGATGAGATCAGCTCAAAAATACTCAAGACATCTCTTCCATATATCGTTGAGAGTCTCACATACATCTACAATCTCCGTATAAAACAAAACTGTTTTCCGGATGCATTTAAAGATGCAAAAGTAATCCCACTACCAAAATCAAAAGATCTATGTGAAATTAATAATTTTCGTCCCATTTCATCACTGCCGGTTTTGTCAAAGCCTTTAGAGAGGCATATTCATAAACATCTATCTAAATATTTAGAAAACCGAAACATTATCCATTCATTGCAGTATGGTTTCAGACCAAAATATTCCTGCCATACCGCGCTGATTAGGATGACAGACACCTGGTTAGCATCTATCAATGGATCCAAACTAACAGGTGTAGTCTTTTTAGACTTCCGAAAAGCTTTTGATTTAGTAAACTATGATATACTGATAAAGAAAATCTCATTATACACCAACAGCGCTGCCACGTTCTTCAAATCCTACTTGGATGACAGAAGACAAAAAGTCCTTCTTAATGGTACATATTCTAAATCACCGCTTAGTCAAGCATGGCGTGCCCCAGGGCTCTATTTTAGGCCCTCTTCTATTTTGTTTGTTCATTAACGATCTTCCGCTCACAATTAGCGATCATAATGTTTCATGCGATATGTTCGCGGATGATGCTGCAATACACACGCCCGACGAGGATTTATCTATTATTGATACACGCCTGGAAAACGCACTACAAGACATTGACAACTGGTGTAGTAACAATTCCATGATCCTAAACCCAGCGAAGACTGAATGTATGGTATTAAGTACCCGTCAAAAGCACCAGCTCGGCTCTCTCTCACTCAGCTTGTCTTTTCAAGGAAAACCCATCAGTCAAGTAACAGAACATCGTCTTCTCGGTGTTACTGTAGATAACCAGTTTAAATGGCAGTGTCATGTTACTAACATATGCAACATAATATCAAAAAAACTTTATATTTTAGCCAAATTAAAATATATCACTGATGTAGAAACACGTAAACTGTTCTTTAACGCCCACATCAGGTCACATATCGACTATGCTTCTACAGTGTGGGATGGAGCAAGCGAGGTCCAGTTAAAGAGATTGAACTCTCTTCATCGTAGAGCCGCAAAACTTATCCTAACTGACCCTAACTCAATTACCGATAATAAATTGAAAACCTTGGAGATTCTTCCCCTGAAAAATCATTTAATGTACAATAAGGGAATAATTATGTTCAAAACATTGAATAGCCAAATGCCTGATTATATTAAGAAACTATTTTCCTTTCCATCACCAACGTACTCAAGATCAAGGCAATTCATTATTGTACCACGACCTAGAATCGATCTCTACAAGACAAGTTTAGCGTTCTCAGGCCATAGCCTGTGGAACACTTTGCCTAGGAAAGTTACAACATCAACAACCCTTTCGTATTTTAGAGCCAGTATTTTCAATTACCTCACGTCATTATCTTAATACTTTCCCTGCGACCCTATATTACTCAGTGTGTGCGTGCATGCGCGTGTTTGTGTGTGTGTGTGTGTGTGTGTGTGTGTGTGTGTGTGTGTGTGTGTGTGTGTATGCGTGTGTGTGTGCACGTTTTTGTTGTTGTTGTTTTGTTTTGTTTTGTTTTTATATCATTTATCACTATTATTTTTTTTATTATTTATTTTTCAATATAATATTTTTACACTTTGTGCATTATTTGTAGATTAGATTAGCAACGGCAAGTTTGAAAAATGGTTGTGCCAGCCAAAACTTTCACCGTTGTAAAATAAAGAATCATTGTCATCATTGTCATTGTCATTGTCGTTCTCTCTCTCTCTCTCTCTCTCTCTCTCTCTCTCTCTCTCTCTCTCTCTCTCTCTCTCTCTCTCTCTCTCTCTCTCTCTCTCTCTCTCTCTCTCTCTCACACACACACACAAACATGGCGTGCATCTCCAGGAGGAACAGATCCTCATGCGCCCTCCAGATATATGCCTCTTGGAGATGTTTGGAGCGCACGCGCACTAACACACACACACACACACACACACACACACACACACACACACACACACATCGACGCGCTTTCAGAAGAGCATGCAGGTGACCCGTGTACTTAGTATGTCATATAGATGGGTAAAGTCAACCTGCAATCACACACATTATAGCAAGACTGAAATTGTACCGTGAAGTTCTAGTTTTGTCACCATTTTTTTAAGCCTATAAAGCGTAAAGTGAAACTCACATCACGTAAAATATAAAATTACGTAAAAACTAAAATTTACGTCATGACAAATGACGTTTGACAAACCAATGACGCGTATGTCCTGCGCCCCTCAAAGAACTTACTGACTCATTGGCAGATCTGCGAGACTTTTTCAATAGGAGATAATTCAACATCAGAATCAGGCCAAAGACAAAAGTTAGAGACCATTGACAGTGAGGACAGCTCTCATATAGAAGGGAATTTGTGGGTTATGGTTCATCCCATCTTGTTTGTTATAGCCGACCTTGCTATAAGCGGACTTGACTATAAATCAAATGTTGCTCGTACGAAAAGTTTTTAAAACCACTCGAGTGATATTTTAGTATCACCTCAACACTGATGAAAGAATCTATTTCTTACTTACCTTTATCTTGGCATAAATCAGATCTGAGTCAGTTTTCGGCAAGCGCCTAACCACAAAATAGCCGCCATTGTGTCTTTAGCAAAGAACATAACGTCACTTACTTTGTAATTAATGTCACGTGGGTATTTTGGATGTTAGACAAATGTTCCTACATGATGACGTAATAGCGCAATACATGACGCCAGAGTGCCAGTCGTCACTATGAAATGGCGTCATTGCACGTGAGCTGAAATAAGGTAAGTTTCGATATTGCCTGTACCTTTTTGTTGTTTCTATTTAAAAATAGGAACAACTTTAAAATGGGGCTCGTCGGAGTGCATTCCGGAGCATGCACATGACGTTTTTGGCGTGCGAGACAGAAATTCTGGCAAAGAAGTAACAAAATAAAAATGACGTGACGTCACGACTAGATATGCAAACCATGCTGGAAAACGCCTTTTGGCGACAAGCGCCGTGTGTGTGTGTGTGTGTGTGTGTGTGTGTGTGTGTGTGTGTGTGTGTGTGTGTGTGTGTGTGTGTGTGTGTGTGTGTGTGTGTGTGTGTGTGTGTGTGTGTGTGTGTGTGTGTGTGTGTGTGTGTGTGTGTGTGTGTGTGTGTGTGTGTGTGTGTGTGTGTGTGTGTGTGACAGCGACTAGAGCCCGCGTTTGAGGGCGGACACGCTTGACATTATAGGATTTTGTCCGTAAGAGAATAATCTCGAGGCTTTTTTAAATTTTAGATTGAGATGCTCATTGGCGAGAAAATGGCCGTTTCACAAAAACCGGTTGATCTACACTGGAGTCCGTAATTTTTCTTATTTGTACTTGATATTTTGCATATATCTAGATAAAAGTAAGATATTGATAAATTTGTTTCCAGCATTGCACCTCTTCGCCTTTTCGAAAAAAAAATATTTTCAAGTTTTTGGAATTAATTTCACGAATTATTTGGGATTAATCTTAAAACACTTTAATCTTTCTTTACGAAAAAAGCAATCTTCTCATTAATAATCGCATTTTTGTTTGTTTCATACAGGGTATTTACATAAGCCTACAGTTTGTCTCACTGTCGGGTACGATTAGGTCAATTGTGACCTGTAGTGTGAAAAACAGATACTTTTCTGCACCACTTTTTCGGAGTTATTTTTAAAGCATCTAACATTACTTTGATTTTTCTTTTACGAAAAAAACTTTCTTCTCATTTATACCCGCATGATTTTTCATACACAGTGTTTGTATAAGCGTGCTGTTTGTCCCGGCTCTGGGGAGGATTGTGTCAAATTGTGACCTGTGAGCCCTATGTGTGAAAATCAGCAAGAAAATTGCCAAGTTTGATCCGATATTCAATACATAACATGTTAGTACTGCGATGAGTGAGATTTCTTACACACCTCCTTCTTTGCTGCCTTTGAGCGGAAAAGCTGTATGACACACGTGTGAGATACAGCCGTGTTGCGTAAACGACCAAGTGTGCACAATATTGTCTTGTAGAAGTTCTGGTCAACAAAAAGATATGGGCACACGCGATATTGACACTTGACCTACTTTCAGCCCACGCGCAATGACATCATTTCACAGTGACGACTGGCACTCTGGCGTCATGTACTGCGCTATTAGGAACATTTGTCTGGCATCCAAAATATTGACGTCACATTACAAAGTAGATTACGTCAAAACCTTTGCCAAGACACACTGGCGGCTATGTTGTGACTAGATGTGTGCCGAAGGCCAACTGATATCGGATTTATGTCAAGAAAAAGGTGAGTAAGAAATACAATCTTACATCGGTGTTTAGGTGATACTGAGAATCTAACTATCGTGGTCTTAAAGACTTATCCTACTCGCTTTCGCTCGTAGGATAATGTTTTAAAAACACTCGAGTGATATTCTCAATATCACCTAAACACCGATGTAAGATTATATATATAACATAGAGTCGTCACTATGAACACTGCGTCTTGGAAATAATGATGCCATGATGTGAAGCTTGAAGTGACGCCATTTCGCTGCTCGTGCTATCTTTCTTCTTCAGAATAGCTATCGCTACACCAGACCACAGATCTTACGAATGGTGGAAATTTGCCGTGTGTCCGAGAAGAACCCAACGGAGAAAGAAACACGCTTATAACAGACAGTTACAACACAATTTATTAATATGTCGGGTAAATACCCTTTTTCAAAATAGACAAACAAACAAGTAGTGATCAGTCGCTACTTATCTCATCGCAGAAGGAATGTGGCAACTCTGGATTGCCGTGTGTCCGTCTTTATTTCTGTGTGCCAGTGTGTGTGGATCAGAGGGTGGGATAGAGTAGAAGGAGATGAATCTGAAGGATAAGCTTGAAAATAGGAACAACTTCGGGCTGGGTTCCCATCTTGTTCTTGACCAGATTTTCTACAAGACAATATTGTGCACACGTGTCCGTTCACGCACCCGGGCTGTATCACGTGTGTGATACAGCTTTTCCATTCAAAGTGAGCAAAGAAAGAGGTGTGTAAGAAATATAGAGTCTAACATCGGTGTTTAGGTGATACTGAGAATCTCACTCAAGTGGTTTTAAAACTTTATCCTACGAGTGAAAGCGATTAGGATAAGTCTTTAAGACCACTCGAGTGAGTTTCTCAGAATCATCTAAAGAGCTGGGCCCACGCTACCAGAATTTGCGACTGGCAATGTGGTAAGCAACAATTTGCCACCTGCCACATGGGCTTCGTGGCACACGTTTCAATGTGCAAGCAATGTGTTTTTACTGACTGATCTGCCATTACCATATATATGGAACAGCTCTCACGCGCGCGGTTGAAATATTCAGAGTTGCGGGAGTCCCACATGCATGGGAACTATCGGACAAGGTTGATCAATTAACTCACTGGAGACGTGCCGCAAACGAATACGCATTCGCGGCTATTTGCAGCGTTTCCGCATGCGGCGCGTCTCCAATGAGTTAACAGTCTCAAAGCCGTCGTTCAGCTTCTCCGCCCTTTTTTTCGACTCGGAAGAGTGAAGAAACGGGAAGTGGCGCAAGGACACCGCTGATTGGCTGAGAGGCGGCAACATTGCTCCAGCCTTGCGGGCTACCACAAATAAATAGACTCGCATTGTATCGGGTGGCAATTTGTGGCGGCAATATTGTAGGCGCCCCGCAATGTGGCAGCAAGATTGCCGCCACAAAATTGCGCCCGGCAATAGGTGTTTGTGGTAGCGTGTGCCCTGCTTATAAACACAATACACGACGCCATATGCCAGTTGTCAATATGAAATGGCGTCATTGCACGTGAGCCGAAAGTAGGTCACATTTCAATATCGTGTGTGCCCGTACCTTTTTGTTAACCAGATTTTCTACAAGACAATATTGTGCACACGTGTCCATCCACGCACTATGGCTGTATCACACACGTGTGATAAAGCCAAACGTGTGTGATACAGCTTATACAGCTTTTCCGCTCAAAGGCAGCAAAGAAGGAGGTGGGTAAGCAATATGGAGTCTGACATCGGTGTTTAGGTGATACTGAGAATCTTACTCGAGTGGTTTTAAAACCTTATCCTACGAGCGAAAGCGAGCAGGATAAGATTTAAGACCATGAGAGTGAGATTCTCAGTATCACCTAAACACTGATGTGAGAATCTATTTCTTACTCACCTTTTTCTTGGCATGAATCCGATGTGAGTTGTCTTTCGGCACGCGTCTAGTCACGACACAGCCGCCATTGTGTCTTGGCAAAAATCTGGACGTAATTTACTTTGTAATGTGAGTCAATATTTTGGATGCCAGACAAATGTTCCTGTATGATGATGTAATAGCGCAATTAATGACCCCAGAGTGCCAATCGTCACTATGAAATTTTGTCGTTGCACGTGAGCTGAAAGTTGGTCAAGTTTCAATATCGCGTGTGCCCGTATTGACTAAAATGACAAGAGTTATGTATGATTAAAGTTTTATTCAAAGTATCTGAGTTGACGCAAGCCCAAGAATGCTGACTGGGCAACATCGAGCCCGAGCAAAGTTGTGGGGATTTTTGGACACGTAGAATTGTTGCTGGTGGAGCGGAAAACAGTGCTATTTTGCTTAATTTTCGGGAGCTGAAATATCAGATTAGAACGTAAAATATTACCCTTTCAGGTGCAAAAGGGTCTAGTTTACACTATTTTCTTCTCACCCCAGTACTTTCTATTGATGTCCTGGCATACCCAAACTGTTTCCTGAGGCAAAAGTTTCGGCAGTCAAATTCTTTTTTTTAAGGAGCGTTTTTTGACTTGATATAAAATCAAATTACACAAACTCCGTTCATGGTTTGAAGTGTTGGCGTGTTCATTTGTGTACGGTCTACCGTAAACAACAAACCAAGTGACTGTAGCGCAGCCAATAATGAGTCTGATGCCGTTGAATGTCTGCGATAATGTATTAAATGTCGTTTCTGTAAACTTACTGCTCGGCGTCTCGCGGTGTGTTCGCGGTGGCTTATCTGTGGACTGTGTAAATTTTATGAAATAACAAATGCACCATGTCGTTACTCTTCCTTCGGGATTTTTCTGTATAATTCACCAAGTCAGCAACACGCATGTGCGCGTTATGTCTGGTTCCGCGCTATACTGAAGCACGTCGTAATGAGGCTGACTTTTATATGTGACAGTGGTGTTTTGGGTCAAACCCTTGCAACCAGCACCATTCCTGATTTGGGAAAAACCAGTGCTATGAAATCTGCACTTTAAAAATCCGGATGGCCAGTGGGTTTACTGGCCATAATTTTGCTGATCATCCATTTAACACTTGTAGCCCGGGATCCGAGCAGCAGGAGATGGCCTGACCATGATAATTCAAGGGTAGTGCCAGATTAGCTTGGCGCCTTCAGGCGCCAAGCTAATTTGGCATTACCCTTGAATTATCATGGGCAATCCATCGCATGCAACTAGTACATAGTCGTTAGGCATCACCTCCAACATTTGAGAAATAGGACTTTGGGGCTGAAAAGGGTTAAATAAATTAAGCTATTTCAGAGTAAATCGAGCTTATCATGTGAAACTTTTATTTTTAAATCTCGCTATTCTCCAAAATCTCGATATTCTCAAAATTCTCGTTATTCTCAAAATCTCCATATTCTCAAAAATCTCGCTATTCTAAAAAAATCTCGCTATTTGTTTAAAATCTCACTATTCTCCAAAATCTTGTTAATCTAAAAAATCTCGCTATTCTCAAAAATCTCGCTATTCGCAAAATCTCGCTATTCTCAAAAATATCGCTATTCTCTAAAATCACGCAATTCTAAAACATCTCTCTTTCTCAAATCGCGCTATTCTCAAAAAACGAGCTATTCTCAAAATCGCGCTATTCTCAAAATCGAGCTATTCTCAAAATCGCGCTATTCTCAAAAATCGCGCTATTCTTTAAAATCTCTTGTGGTATATCCGGAAACAGCAGGTTTACACAAATGTTCAGCGCTTAACGTTTAGGGCATATCATGTTTTTGTTTGTTTGGTTTTTTTGTTTCTTCTACCACGAGGTATTTTCAAGGACAAAAAGAGTCAGAACAAAGTTTGACTCTAGGTGTGTTTGAATCCGTGACCTTGAAGACGATAGTGTGTGTGTGTGTGTGTGTGTGTGTGTGTGTGTGTGTGTGTGTGTGTGTGTGTGTGTGTGTGTGTGTGTGTGTGTGTGCGTGTGTATGTGTGCCTCTGTGTGTGTAGACGAAAGACCTAAAACGGGTGACTGTCTTTACCATCCTTATGGAAACTGGGTATGTGTATAATTCTGGGTTTCCAAGTCAGACACCCATTTTTTCTGAGGGTTGTTTCTGCATTGTCTTGCGGTAAAGATTCATAAAAAGTAAAAAAATCCGTTTTTCTCATTTTGGCGTTAACACATGCACTTTTGTGTTTAACAGACACGCCGGTAGTGTGTTTGAAAACTTGTCCCTCCCAGCAATGTGTGTGTGTGTGTTGTGACACAGAACCCTGAAAATGAGCGTGTATGTATTACATCACCCTTCTCAGCTAGCTATAAATAACTTCATAGCTGATATGGGTCAGGGGGGATATTTTGTTGTTTTAGGGAGTAAATTGTTTATGTTTCTACAGAATTAGGTTTGTTATTTGAGGGTGTGGTTGTTTTGTTAAAAAAAAGTGTTGAGTTGTAATGTACTTCCGGGGTGATGTGGAGAAAGGTGGCAGATTTGAGATTCATGTATACGTTCACCAGGGACTTAGCCTATACGTTTTCTACGTTTGTTTCCATGTCAGATGAAGAATATTTGATCTGAAACGTCGTTCTTTGTTTCTATTTTAAAGGGTTTTTCGCCACTATCTTCTGTTTTAGTTTGACTTAGCCTATAATTATATTCGTGCGCCGGTTGCTAAGAAGTGAAGTGATTGTATGAGTGCGCATTGTAAGAGAGGACGTTTAGACTTTGGGTGAGGCTGCTGTTGTCTTTTGTCCTGCCCGACCTTTTGGTTGAACCTGTTGCTTTATTTTGTAGGTTTGTCGATGTTATCAATGCCGCATCTCCTTTTGGATTGTATGCACAAATTGATTGAATGGAAATGACGTCACAGAGTCAGCGTCGTTTCATGCGTCGTCTGCACCAGTCAGTCGTTTAGTGCAGTTAAAAGAGTGCAGGCTTGGATGGGCCATTTTCTGATGTAATAGTAAAGTATTATTTGTGTGAATGCTGTCCGTTTGAAGGAAGGTTGATTGATTGTACATAGCTTAACGTCCCGACAGCAACAAGACTTTCTCAGGACGTGCCTGCACTGCTAGTGACAAAAACTCAACAGAATATTGAATGTATGTCGCCAGCCGGTCCAATACGTTAAATAAAACCTACGACATGGGGCCTAAATAAAGCTAAGACCATTTAGCAACACACATCGAATATCAAGAGCCACAGGCAGCGCAGACAGTAGGGAGAGTTTAAAAAAGGAAAATGCAGGTGAATGGACCAAGGGTAGACAGAAACACATGCCCCCGGAATATAGAGAAAAAACCCACCCTGTGGGGCTGACCAGGGTGCCCCTGGGAACTAAAAAGTCCCCCAGGGCAGACCCGGTTGGGGGTGTTTGAAGGAAGGACTGGAAAGTCGAGTGTTGAGGGCAGACCGGTTGGGGGTGTTTCAGGGAAGGACTGGAAAGTCGAGTGTTGAGCGAAGCCCGAGAGAAGGCGAGGATGGGAAAAATATCCAGCACTATACGTTGGAATAGATGCATATCAGTTACGACATGCTTGTAAATTAAAACACTTTTAACCCCACCCGGGTCTGCCCTGGGGGACTTGGGTGGGGTTAACTACTTTTTATTTCCCAGGGGCACCCTGGTCAGCCCCACAGGGTGGGTTTTTCTCTCTATATTCTGGGGCATGTGTCTCTGTCGGCCCTTTGTCCATTCACCTGTATTTGACTTTTTAAAACTCTCCCTACTGTCTGCACTGCCTGTAGCTCTTGATATTGGATGTGTGTTGCTAAATGGTCTTAGCTTTATGTAGGCCCCATGTGTTAGGTTTATTTAATGTATTTGACCGGCTGGCGATATACATTCAATGTTCTGTTTAGTTGTTGTTTTTTCACAAGCAGTGCAGGCACGTCCTGAGAAAGCCTTGTTGCTGTCGGGACGTTAAGTAATGTACAATAAAACACTTTTAACATTAAGAAAAGTTGAGTTAAAAGAGGTTTTAAAACAGTTTTCATAAAAACTTTTGCCCGACACGCTTCTAAAAACAACATTTTCTTAGTTTTAAACCTTGTACCGCGCCATAAACGCCGCGATTGCTTTTCAGTCTTAGCTGTCCTATAGTGTGGAATGTGGGACTTTGCCAACTGGATCCATCTGGTGCACTCCAAATGAGTATTTGTGAGTGGTTTGACGTGCAACTCAGTGTGCGCCTCTGAAATGACCTACTGATTCCACTGATAATGAAACTCTTTCATTCATAAGAGTGCATTGAGCAGCTCTATAAACCAAAAGTGATGACCCCCTCTCCCCCCCCCCCCCCTCCCCTCCCCCCCCCCCCCCCCGCCCCGCCCCCCACACACACACACTTCTCCCCCCCCCCCAACCCCCTTACAACCCCACTCAAACAATCATAATAGTAAAATCAACCAAAGGTATCTTTAGTGAGGTATTTTCACTGTAATCCCAGTTTTGTGTGAGAGGCACCCACTTTTGGGGTAAACACCCATTTTTTTTCCATCCAGTGGCTCTGTTTCTAGAAAATGTCTATTTTATTTTAAGTTGTAGAGCTTAGTTATAAGGTGAGTTCTAAACATTGGCATCAACTCCAGAGCCCTAGAATAAATAGAAATATGGGAACCCATTTTCACATAAAATGGTAGGTCACCCAGTCTGAGGGTTTTGTGTTCATGTGTGTGTGTGTGTGTGTGTGTGTGTGTGTGTGTGTGTGTGTGTGTGTGTGTGTGTGTGTGTGTGTGTGTGTGTGTGTGTGTGTGTGTGTGTGTGTGTGTGTGTGTGAGAGAGAGAGAGTGTGTGTGTGCGTGAGAGAGAGAGAGAGAGAGAGAGAGAGAGAGAGAGAGAGAGAGAGAGAGAGAGAGAGAGAGAGAGAAAGAGAAAGAGAGAGTGAGAGAGAGAGATCTGTAGCATTCCATTCTATTACATGCTGAAAATCTTAACAGCCTATCTGTTTTGGTTATGGTCAGGTCATCCAAGCACCAGTATCTCTCTCTCTCTCTCTCTCTCTCTCTCTCTCTCTCTCTCTTTCTCACACACACACACATACACAGAGGCACACACACACACACACACACACACACACACACACACACACACACACACACACACACATACTGAGAGAGAGAGAGAGTGAGTGAGAGAGAGAGAGAGAGAGAGAGAGAGGGGGGGAGAGAGATAGAGAGAGAGATTGGCGCACCCTGCTCTGTCCGAGACTACTAACTTTATTAACTTTTCTGGAGCTGTGGCAGAAATTGTTTGGAATAGCTAGGTTGCCGTTTTCAGCAGTGTGCGCGCGTGCTGAACTTGAGCCTCTTAGGGGAAAGGTTACAACACAAGTGCTGGTCTTACCAAGTGTTTTATTCGCTTCCAGTGTAAGTGCAGGAAATGAAATTATAACCTTGATAAAAGCAGACCATTTGCCTTTAAGGTGAGAAATATGTTTGTGCTGTAGAAACTTGAAAAACTGGTAAAATCTTTAGTTGTTGGCAAGAGGTATCCGTTTTTGCTTCTTTCTTGCTACTGCGGCGATTGCAGCCAGCTGGAGTCTGGCTATGCCTGCATAGACGGATCAGGTTAATAAGTGGGCTAGGGGAAACTGCCGTGAACAAAATGAGGATTTCACCCCAAAGTCTTCCGTATTGTTTGGAGCTCATATATATGTTTTTCTTTTAGGAACACTCAGTTGTTCATATTTTTCAGCTTATCGTTCTGATCCATTTCCCTCCTCTCTAAACCGACCTCTGATCAACACACGTCGGCACGCACAAATAAAGACGGACATTAGTACGCTCTGTGGGCTCGTGTAGTGACAGGAATTCTGAAGAAAAAGAATAGCACGAGCAGCAAAATGACGTCATTATAAGCTTGACGTCATGGCATCGCTAGTCTCACGATGCCGAGTATACAGTGACGAAATTGATATTTCACGGCACTCATCTTCCAGGGCTGACACTGTTTTGTTCCACACAGCTTCTTCCGCGGCTGACTGTTTGATGAGAGTATAGTGGCTCCAAAACTTGCAAAAATGAATTAATTATTGTAGTCAAACTGTTGCCGCTAGGGTTGCATGTGAAAGAAAAACAGAAGATAGTAGTAGAAAACCCTTTAAAATAGAAACAAGGAACGACGTTTCGGATCAAAGATCCTTCTTCAGGTGACATGAAAACAAACCATGGAAACAAGATGGATTCCTGTCGCTACACGAGCCCACAGAGCGTACTAATGGCGGGAAGCGCCGTGTGTCCGTCTTTATTTGTGTACGCCGACGTGTGTGTTGATCAGAGGTTGGCTTAGAGAGGAGGGAAATGGATCAGCATTATAAGCCTAAAAATATGATCAACTCTGAATGTTTGTTTCCATGTCACCTGAAGAAGGATCTTTGATCCGAAACCTCGTTCCTTGTTTCTATTGTACTTGAAAGTGTGTTCTACCACTATCTTCAGTTTTTCTTTGAAATTAATTATTATTTAAAAAGTGGAAGAGGTACAACGCTGGATTACGAACTCATTCAATATCTCCCTTTAATCTAGTTGTACGCAAAGTACATAGTAAGAATAACACACATTACGGAATCAAAGGCGGATCAACCGTTTGTTGTTTGTTTGTTTTGTGTGTGTGTGTGTGTGTGTGTGTGTGTGTGTGTGTGTGTGTGTGTGTGTGTGTGTGTGTGTGTGTGTGTGTGTGTGTGTGTGTGTGTGTGTGTGTGTGTGTGTGTGTGAAACGGACACTTTCTTGTCAACGTGTAAAGTAATTAAAAACAAGATGAGGATTTCATCCCAAAGTCTACCATATTCTTTGGAGCTCAGGTGCCTTTATCTTTTAGGAACATTCAGAATTATTCATATTTTTAGGCTTATAATGCTGATCCGTTTCCCTCCTCTCTAAGCCAATCTCTGATCAACACACACGTCGGCGCACACAAATAATGACGGACACACGGCGCTTCCCGCCATTAGTACGCTCTGTGGGCTCGTGTAGCGACAGGAATCCATCTCCTTCTACTCTAACTCACCCTCTGATCCACACACACTGGCACATATAAATAAAGACGGACACACGGCGATTCCCGCCATTCGTAAGCTCCGTGGTCTGGCGTAGCATAGCTATTCTGAAGAATAATAATAGCACGCGCAGCGAAATTACGTCACTTCAAGCTTCACGTCATGGCATCAATAGTCCCACGATGCCGTGTTCATAGTGACGACTCGATGTTATACGTTACTCATCGAAGTACTAACATTTGACGTATCAGCGGACCAACCTTTCAAATTTTTTGCTGATTTTCACAATTTGACCTAATCCTACCCCAGTCCCGGGAGAAATCGCAGGCTAATGCAAACACTGTTTATGAAAAATCATGCGATTATTAATGAGAAGATTGTTCTTTTCGTAAAAGAAAAATTAAAGTTATGTTAGCTGTTTTACAAATGACTCCGAAAAAGTGGTGCAGAACCTTGCTGATTTTCACACCTAGGGCATACAGGTCACAAGTGGCCTAATCGTACCCGAGACAAACTAGGCTTATGTAAATACTGTATACAAAAATCATGCGATTATTAATGAGCAGATTGTGTTTTTTGTTGGATTTTTGTTGTTGTTGTTGTTTGGTTGGTTGGTTGTTTTGTTATGTTTTTTTCGTAAAAAAAATAAAAAAGATTAAATTTTTTTAAGATTAAACCATATAATTCGTTAAATTAATCCAAAAAAAACGTGAAAATATATATATATATATTTTAAAATATGTAATTATCACTCCAAACGTTCTAGAGGTACAATGCTGGTTAACGAACTCATTCAATATCTCCCTTTTACCTAGCTATATGCAAAATATCTAATAAAAATAAGACAAATTACAGATTCCAGTGCGGATCAACTGGTTTTTGTGAAACGGCCATTTTTGTCGCCAATGAGCATCTTAATCCAAAAATGAAAACAAGATGAGGATTTCATCCTAACGTCTACCGCTTGGAGCTCACATTCGTTTATCCTTTAGGAACATTCAGAGTTGTTCATATTTTTAGGCTTATTATGCTGATCCATTTCCTTTCTCTCTAAGCCAACCCGTGAATAACACACACAACGGCGCACACGAATAAAGACGGACACACCGATACAATCGTAAACCTAATCGACCCGACAGGCGAGACAAACAGTAGGCTTATGTAAATACCGTACACCAAACATCGTGCGATTATCAATGTTCTTTTCGTTAAAAAAAATCAATTGTTTTAAGATTTACCTATATACTTCGTGAAATAAATCCCCAAAACGTGAAAAATATATATATAATATTATTTTAACGAATTATATATATATATATATATATATATATATAATATATATATATATATATATATATATATATATATATATATATATATATATATATATATATATATATATATATATATATATATATATATATAATTCGTTAAAATAATCCCCAAAACGTGAAAATATATTTTTTCAAAAAATATGTAATTATCACTCTAAACGTTCTAGAGGTACAATGCTGGTTAACGTACTCATTCAATATCTCCCTTTTATCTAGCTATCCATATCGACCAAAATATCTAGTAATCCAGACAAATATAGTAAGAAAAATTACGGACTCTAGTGTGGATTAACCGGTTTTTGTGAAACGGACATTTTCTCGGCAGTTAGCATCTTAATCGCAAAAAAAAAAAAAAAGGACTCGAGATAATTCTTTTAGGGACAATACTATGCTAAAAAAATAAATCTTGTCAGTCCTCAAACGCGGGCTCTAGTCGCTGTCACACACACACACACACACACACACACACACACACACACACACACACACACACACACACACACACACACACACAAACACACACACACACACACACACACACACACACACACACACACACACACACACACACACACACACGGCGTGTTGGCACCAAATGTACGTTCTCCAGCAAGGTTTGCGTAGCTAGACGTGACGTCGTTTTTATCTTGTTTTGCCAGAATGCGGGATCCGCCCGCCCAGCACATCGTGTGCATTCTCCGGAACGCGCTCCGAGCAGCCCTATTTTCAATACGGTAGACAAAAATGTCTCATTTCTGTTGCTCGTCAGTATAGTTAGGCTTACCTGGTTGCTCGTGCTACACCTGATAGGTGCACTGCCCCCACACGGCGTAAACTGACAGAAGTTCTCATCACTGCCATCAGTGCAGTGCGGACGGTGGTCACACACGAGACTGTAAGGCACGCGCTCAAACGCGTTGTCACACACAAAAGGAGGCGGAAATGACGTCAGCGGGGCCGAGCAGATTGGCTGAGAAATTGCCCTTACTAGTGCGTCATCATTTTCTCCGAAGTTATCCGAAAAGCACGCGCTGGCGAGGTCACAGGCTAGAAAAGTGTGGGTCACGTGGCCCAACGGACACCTGACTGTTTGGACTTTGTGAGCGTTCACACTGCTGTTTGAAATGGTGAGCTGAATGTCAGGGTATGGCAGCTCACTGCCCAGCTCCTTGCTGCTTTTGTCTTCTAGCTGTGGCGGTATTTCGCAGAGGTATTTCCTCAGAGGCGGATGCATTTGTGAGGGGCAGGCTTGGATAGCGAAGAGCATACCGGCGGACATGTGCACGCACGGCTTCGTGTCCGCAAACACCAGTCTGTAGTAGTAGCTCACTGTACCATCCATCCACTGCCATAGGGGAGAGTACCTGCCAGCGAAGAGGCGGGGACAAGTTACACTCCTTTGGGCAAGTTGCATGAGCGAGCTTAGTCCTGCAGGTCATGTTACATATTTAAATTGGGCAGTTGAGGCAGTGCAAGGACCGGTGTTTTTAAAAATAATTTTTGTCTTGTTTGAAAATGTGTAGTAGGGCTGAATGTTGGAATTTGCTGGAAATTTGTGGTTAGCTGAGAGGAGACATGTTTGGTGCTTTGATTCATACCATCCTGAGCTTATCCAGTGGACAGTTATGGGCCTATGTTGAGTTGCCGTTGACGTAGTGATTTGAGGGGCACGCTGATTTCAGATGTGCTTGGGTGTGGGGTTGGTAATTTAGGAACCAGTTTCATAGCCAAGAAATGAGACGGGTGATTTTGTGCAATGCAAATGTGCAGCTGGTGGGCGGTAATGTTTTTAAGGAAATTGAAAAATTAGGGGATGACTGGGACTGACTAAGGCTAAAAGACTGGACAGTACGGAAACGGCACTGTAGTCCGTGGCCTGTCAGAGGCAGCGCACGTTGCGATATGTGACATAGACCGGAAACTGGTTTAATGTAACCATATCACTGAGTTTTGACTGTTGCAGTTGGAAAACTGAGAAAATCATGACAAATTTAAAATTTGGCCAAGAAATCGCTGCGCTTGCAGTTTTATAGGCGTTTTTGCATGTTTTGCGTCGCAACACCCTGTTTACCTGCACTGTTAGCTATGTTTAGAGAATTTGTTCATTTATTATTTGTCTTACAGGTAGTCATGAGTCTGACCTTCGACCTTGAGCTGTGACCTTTGACCTTGACCTTGAAAGGGGTGGGGTTTGGGGCGTTCAGTTTGATAAATGCATTTTTAAAAAATGCACTCTTTCAGTTATTAAGTTGTGGGGTGAGGTGAGAAATAGTAATAAGGACAGTTGACCATACCCCTAATAATTATCTTAAGTTATTATAATTAACCCGCCATTTTGACAATCACTTTCCATCACCCTTACGAAGTCCCTACCATTTTAGTGTTCACTGTACATTTTCAAATCAGTCATAGTCAACAAACATACACACACTGACACACCCCACACACCGTCTACACGGCGATCTCATGCGGTACATATGACAACATACTGACGATTGAAGTCGAACTGGAGTACCCACACGACCTACATGATTACCACAATGATTATCCATTAGCTGTTGAGAAAATGTCTTTGACAGGGAAAAAAAGACACTAAACTTGTGTACCAGCATGCTCTTGATACATGGGGTAAACTAGGGTGTGAGTACCACAACCAGTACTTAAAAGCTGATGTTTGCTTGCTAGCAGACATATTTGAAAGTTATCGGGAAAGGGTCTATTGCACTACAGTCTTGACCCTGATAGCTACATAACTAGTCCTGGCATGACATGGGATGCATTTTTAAAATCCAGTAAGATACACATAGACCTGTTGTCTGATCATACGATGGTTGAAATGGTGGAACGCAGATTGAGAGGAGGCATTAGTATAGCCGCAAAAAAAAACCTATGCCAAAGCCAACAACAAATATCTTGATGGCTATCGTGACCTTGGCTTTGACCCCTCAAGGTTCAATGTCATTCATTACGTACTAAGACGCTAATAATGTGTATGGGTTCGCGATATGTGTTATTGCCCTTGAAAAACTTTTGTTTGTATGATTTGTCACAGTGTGCTATAACATACTTAACAAACTGTATTATGACTCATGATCGGGATCGTGAGAAAGGTTGGATCGGCTTTGAAGTCGACCTGGAGTACCCATACCATCAACATGATTACCACAATGATTATCCATTAGCTGTTGAGAACATGAGTTTGACGGGGGGGAAAGAAGACACCAAACTTGTGCCAAATTTGAATGATAAATCTAATTATGTTTGTCACTATCGCTTACTGCAGTTTTACATCAGGAATGGGTTAGTACTACAGAAAGTTCGCAGAGGCATTGAATTTGACCAGAGTGCTTTTATGAAAGATTACATAATGAAAAAGACAACCCTGCATGCAAGGGACGGTAACACTACATTTGACAAAGACTTCATTAAGCTTATGAATATTTGTGCATTACAAATGTGCAGTTGGTGGGCGGTAGTGTTTTTTAGGGAACTGAAAAATTAGGGGATGACTGGGACTGACTAATGGGCGAACTTTTGATCGGCAAACCTAGATCGGAGAATATCGGCGATCTTTTGGTTTGTTTCTTAATTGAGGTTGAACGAACCTAGGCAAACTTCAGCAAACCAGGTTTGCCATGGTTCTCTTTCTTAACTGAAGTGCTTGATTCGGCGTACTTACTGTCTGGGAAGGTGTTCAAAATGGCTGCCGCTATGCCGCTTCGCGATTTGAACGATGTTTGTTTTTGTACTTCTTGCAGTAGCGACCCCACAAACAGCGTTGCGCCTCCCACAAATCAATAAAAATAGGTCTTGTTCTTCGCACGAGTGAAATATCGCCGTCCGCCATATTTGTTTGCATCGGTGACTGTCTTCTTATCTCCAACGCAGAAGAGGGTAAAAGTTTTGACCAATCAGAGAAAAGGTTCGCCTTGGTTTGCTCAACGCGTTGTGCGAACCTTTTCCGACAGCGAACTATGGTTTGCCGAGGTTCGTAAACTACTTCGAACTAGGTTCGCCGTATCTTTAGATCGTCCAATTAAGAACCAACCTGGTTCGTCCGAGATCGTGAACTGTAGTTCGTCAGAGTTCGCGAACTAAAGTTCGTTTAATTAAGAACATGCTTTAGGCTACGAGACTGAACAGTACTGAAACAGCACTGTAGTCTGTGGCCTGCACCAGCCACTAAGCAAGGTGCGCCGCAAATGCGGCGCACCTTGCTTAGTGGCTGGTGCAGGACTAAGCTCGCTCATGCAGCTGGTCCCTTTGTGCCTGTAGCCGCTGGTATTTGGTCAAGGTGCAAGGACAGGGGGAGAAAACCGAGATCATGGCAATAGTCTTGTGCCCCTGACTCGGCGCTTTAATAGAATACTTCGTATCCTAATGACGCTCCGAGACAGTGGCACACAACAATTGCTATAACTGCCATAACGTTGATGTCTTCACTCTGTGGTGCAAGTGGCAACATTCACAATTAAGATGCAACTTAAAGTGACTGCGCAACATATGCATAAATGGTCAACTTACCCATGTATGTGCAGCTCACACGTAAATACGGAATACTTGAATGCACAAAGTACACGTGAATGCGCAACTCACACATTAACATGTGACTCAATGCGAAACTCACACTTGATTGCGCGACTTACACGTGAATGCGCAACTCACACATGGATGTGCAACTTACACGTGAATCTGCAACTTACACGTGAATGCGCAACTTACATGTAAGTGCGCAAATTATAGATGAATGCACATTCACGCATGAGTTTCCTATTCATCTATTATTTGCGCACTCAAGTATAAGATGCGCATCGACGTGTAAGTTGCGCATTGACGTGTAAGTTGCGCATTCACGCGAAAGATACGCATTCGCGCATTCACATGTAAGTTGCACTTTCACGTGCGCATTCACGTGTAAGTTGCACGCTCACGTGAAAGTTGCACATTCACGCATGAGTTTCCACTTTCACGTGAGTGCGCAACTTACGTGATTGTGCAATTTACAGGTGAATGCACAATTTACGCGTGAGTGAGCAACTTACACGTGAATGTGCAACTTTCACGTGAATGTACGCAACTTACACGTGAGTGCACAAATTACAGGTGAATGCGCAACTTACACGGGGATGTGCAACTTACACGTGAATGCGCGAACTTACATGTGAGTGTTTCAACTTATAGATGAATGGGAAACGTATGTGTTAATGTTGTAACTTACACGTGTAGTGAGCAACTTACACGTGATTAGCAACTTTTAGGTGAATGTGCAACTTACACGTGAATGTGAACTTACAGGTGAATGCGCAACTGCACGTGAGTGCGCAAATTACAGATGTATGAGCAACTTACACGTGAATGTGCAACTTTCACGTGAATGTACGCAACTTACACGTGAGTGCTCAAATTACAGGTGAATGCGCAACTTACACGTGAATGTGCAGCTTACACGTGAATGCGCAACTTACATGTGGTTGTTTCAAATTATAGATGAATGGGAAACGTATGTGTGAATGTGTAACTTACACTTGAATGTGCAACATACACGTAAATGCGCAACTTACACATGATTGTGCAATTAGAGGTTTATGTGCAACTTACACGTGAATATGAAACTTTCACGCGAATGCGCAACTTACACGTGATTGCGCAAATAACAGGTGAATGCGCATTTTCCACGTTGATGTGCAGTTTACACGTGAGTGCGCAACTTACATGTGAGTGCACAAATTACAGATGTATGCTCAAATTACACGTGAATGTTCAACTTACACGTGTGTTGACGCCTTATCTGTAGAATGCCCTTATCTGTAGAAGCTGATGCAGAATACAGAGTTCTCCCCTTCTGGGGGAAATCCCCGCTCATCGCTTACTTGTTACCGTAGTCATTCTAATAAAAATGTGTTTTGACGGCACCGAACGTCTTGTTTATTGCTTGGTTCCCGTCACCCCCCCCCCCTCCCCTCACCCCACCCCTTCTCAGTCGGTCCCCGATGCCAACGACTCCCCTTTTCTTTTCAGAAATTGTATTCTTTGAACTTAAAAACACTATTCATAATATTAATTGATTGATTAACAAATGGTGTTTTTTAAAAATATTCTAATCATTTTTGTTCATTGCGAAATGCGTCAGCCTCACACATTTCATAGATACTTCTTGTATGAAAAGAAGAAAGAAGTGGCCACCATAAAAACAATAACAGAAAGCAGTGACCCCACCTCTCTCTCTCTCTCTCTCTCTCTCTCTCTCTCTCTCTCTCTCTCTCTCTCTCTCTCTCTCTCTCTCTCTCTCTCTCTCTCTCTCTCTCTGAGTATAATATTAATGCTGTGCACGCGTTTCGTTCTCTTGCTTTTTGCATCGGAGGCAGTTACAAATTCTCCATTGTCATTTTTTCCCCTCCTTTCGATGATTCCCCTATTGTGTTTTTTTCCCGTAGTTTTGCTTCCTCATCTTATTATTATTATTATTATTATTATTATTATTATTATTATTATTATTATTTGCATGCTGTGTTTCTTTTCCTGTTGTGTTCTCTTTTGTTTACAGGACAGCTTGTAAGACAGGCATTGAGTTCCCTAATGGCTTTATCCTGAATAAAAATAAAGATTCATCATCATCATCATCATCTCTCACCAAACTCAACACTTTCGGCCCCCGCTCCTTCTCCGTCTACGGTCCATCCACCTGGAACACTCTCCCACTCTCTCTCCGTCAGAAACACTCTCTCTCCTCCTTCCAGTCCGCCCTCAAAACTCACCTCTTTCAACGCTTTTAGCACTATATCACCACACTCCCTACCCCAAGCTGACCGTCGTAATGTATTTCACTATTTGTGGTACGTGAGTCATTGTCTAAAGCGTGCGCATGCGTGCGCGAGTTGTGAGTGCGCGCTTAGAGTTATAATTATTGTAAGATAAGCGCATTATAAATACCGTAATTATTATTATTAATTCTCCCTCTCTCTCTCTCTCTCTCTCTCTCTCTCTCTCTCTCTCTCTCTCTCTCTCTCTCTCTCTCTCTCTCTCTCTCTCTCTCTCTCTCTCTCTCTCTCTCTCTCTCTCTCTCTCTCTCTATGTGAACTATGTGCGAGTGTGTGTGTGTGTTTCGCACTCTGTTTTGTTTGTATTATCGCACACCCAGGAGGGTCCAAGCCAACTGAATATAGGTTAAAATACATCACCAAAATTCGCAACACACTTTTCGTAACAGTGTTTTATTTACTGCTCAGCTTTCAAACAAGGTAAATGTGCCCTCTGGCAAATCAAAAGCAAAAATTATGACAGGAGTATTCTTCTAATAATCTCTATGAATGTACAAAACAAAACCACCCATCCACTGAAAAGGAAAATGCTCGCGATGCCCAATATTGTGGTATCCCCCAGACACCGGATATACTCCATATCAGCTCAACAAATGAGAAAGCAATCATTCTTTTAAAGTTATTCTCCCCAGGTTTAATCATCTCAACACAGTCGGAAAACTGTCTGCAACAGATACAGCTGACAGTATTATGTATGGGTCCTTTGTGTACTAACTTAGAGCTTTATGATGTAAATACAATGCCAAATGTCGAAATTCATCGTTTGGTGGGTGTGTTGTTGTTTTTTGTACCCGAGAGCGCAAATTATCGTCTGCATCGGCCTCGTTTTGAATTTGTGCATATTAACTAGCCTACGTCTCAAGACAGAACCCGATCAATCGATACTGCAGACGACGGAGGCGGTCATCGTTGTGGGTACACACGCGTCAGTGTAGACATGTACTGATGTTCTCCGGCATCCCTTTGACATAGTTTTCCACGACGGGAATGTAAAATAAATTTTCGATATTCGCTATGCTGTCAAAATCAATGCGGGTTCCGCTTGACCTGCTACCCTGAGTAACGGGCAATCGTGCTGTGGGCGTGGCTTCAAGTTCTTCGACTCGGGTCTCCGCGCCAAGCCGGCGACTGAGCCAGCGTCAAAAAACGGAACAGTGGTATTTCACCTGTAGTGTCGCCTCACCCCAGAAGAAGAAGAGACCCAGGACTCGGCGGAGCCGTCGTCGGAGCCGGATCTCCCGCCCTCCCCACAGCCGGTCGACCTCCCCGAGTCACTGACTCGGGAACGGCCGGCATCAACGGAGGAGGAGGGAACTCGGCTCCGGAGCATGAGTTTCGACGACCTGGTACTTCTAATCCAGGACGCCATACCGGCCCTAATAGCAACGGAAGGAGACATCTGCAACCGGGCACTGGTCACCGCCAGGTGGCTAGTGTACTCAGGTGCAATCAGAGACCTCCAGGCTCCCACCACGGAGAACACGGCCAGCCAAGCCACAGCCCAAACAGTCAGCACCGAATGTCAAGCAACAACTGCCGCCCCGCAGACAGCCACGAAGAGAACCGGCACCCCATCCATCACCACAGAACATAGAGGTTGCGGCAGCACCACCCCACTCTAACAGGAGACGGGCACCGACGCACCCCCGGTCCCAACCAGAGAGGATAAAAACACAACGACCGACCCGGCACCACAAGAGGCCGACACCACCCCACGCCAGCCCGCCAGCCCGCCAGTCAACCAACCAGCTCAACGGAAGCGCAACAGACCACCGAAACGCTACCGAAACCCACGCTCGCCACTACTCCCCAAGCCGCCACCACACCTCCGACTGCCACCCCAACACCGCCACCCGCCACGCCCATTCCAACGCCCGACACCCAGACCCAGGCTCCACTGGCCACCACCACCGCCACCCCAACTCCCCAGGCCAGGCCACAGCCAGCAACGGTACCACCGGCCACCACCACCACCACCGCCACCACTCGTACAACATCTTCTCGAGTGGCTAGCCCTCCAGCACCCCCCAGCCTGGTACTAAGAAGCAACGGGTTACCGGCCGCACCACCCGTCTCCTCCACCACCAACCACCCGGCCCAGGCAATAACATCAGCCGCTGTGCGACGGAGCGACAGAGCGACAGACAGACAGCGAGACGACCCTCCCCCCCCCTCCCCCGCCCCCCCCCCCGGACGAAATCAGCGATAGCTGGAAGTCCTTGCCCTTTTAAAATTTGCTCTTGCTCTCACCCCAGCCCATCGAATCATTCGAGCCACGGACAGCACAGCGATCGGACCTCCGCGCTGCGCTCTACAGCTCACAACACAGACCAAGACAGCCGAAGAGCAGCCAAACAGCGAATGGACACCGCGCTGCGCTAGGCCCACAGACAAGCATGTGTGCACAGAGAGAAAACCCCGCCCTTTTTAGGGCGTCTAGACGGAGGACAAATCAGCAACAAGCAGCGGACTATGCAACTCACCACCCGCCGCAGCAACAAGAAGGACCCAAGACCAGGAAAGGGACACGGCAATACAGACCACCCCTGTCCCCTCCAATACAGAGAGAACAAGCAACGCCGTGGGAACCCACTCCCACCCCCCCAACAGCAAGAGATCCACCATGGGTGGACACCACCACCCATACCACCCTCACCATATGGACCAATCCCGAAGAAAATCGAGGACATGCTCATGAGAGGTTTCGAGAACTTTAAAACCCGGACGGCCCAAACCGCCAACGCCGGACCAACGCTGCCTACACCAACGAAAGAGACAGAAGAAGATGAAACTTTAGAGTTTTCATCCGAGCCGGAATCTTCCCCCGCGACCCCTACAGTCTTCATTCCAGAACACCTCTCGCAGGAGAGGGAGTGGACTGAACAGGAGAAAGAGGTCCGAATCCGAACCATGGACATAAACGGCCTACTACTACAACTAGAAGAAGTAGCGCCTATCATCCAAGCCGCAGGTGGAGACCCAGGCCACAGAGCCCTCGTCGCCACAAGGTGGTTATTGGAGACAGGCGCATTGGCTGAAATTAGCCCCCCCCCCCCCCCCCCCCCCCCCCCCATGACAGTAAGCAGTGAGTGCCAGGCAACCCCCTCGACGCAAAACGGAGAATGTCAAGAGCGACAACCGCCACGGCCAATAAAGAAACTTCAGCAGCCCCGACTCGGAACAACAAAAAGACCGGAACTCCCACAACCTCCACCAGAGATGCAGGGAGCGCCACCCATCAACCACCAGCCAAGGAAACCAAGGAGACCAATACAGAGACTCCCCCAGCCCCAGCGGACACCGACCAGAGCCAACACCCACCACCTAAAAACGGCCATACAGCAACCACAGCGACCCCCACCGCCAACAAGTCTACAAGTACCACACGGCAGCGCCACCGACCCCCCAAAAAGTACAGAACCCAGCAACGACGAACACTGCTCCCCACACCACCACCTCACCTGCGCCTACCGCCGCACCATCGCCACCCCCCTCAACCGTTCCAACGCCAAACCCCAAGACCCAGGATTCGCTGGCCACCACCGCCCCCACCAAGATTCCTCTCACCCCAATGTCATCAGCCTCCGCCCCAACGGACCACTTCATCCCCACCACCAAAAATGCGACGGTCCTACCGGTCACCACCTCCACCACCACCACTCATAGAAGGCCTGCTCCAGTGGCTGGTTCACCAACTACCACCAGCCTGGCGCTACTAAGCAACGGTTTTTCCGGCCACACCACCCGCCTCCACCACCAACCGCCCGGTCCCGGCAACACCATCAGCCGCTGCGCGACGGGGCGACAGACGACACCCCCCCTCCCCTCCCCCCCCCCCCCTACCTGGACGAAATCAGCGAGAGCTGGAAGTCCCTATCCCTTTCAAATCTTCTTCTTCTTCTCTCACCCCAGCCTTCGACACCAACTTCTGTAGCGTCGCCGACCGTGTGCAATGTTGGTGTGACCGGTGAATGTGTATGTAATTGTTCGCTTCGTGTCAGGATGCCCAGTTCACACACACAAGCACAGTCACTCGCACTCGGTACTAACTACAATAAAACATGTGAAACGAAGATCGCATTTCGTATAGACTATATTGCAGTAAGGCTAATAATAATAATAAAGCGACAACAAATGCCCCGGCATGAGGCCGTTTGAGAAAAATATATTCTCTGCTGGTCACAATATACTCAGGCGTTACTACAGTAGCGCAACACAGTACTAATATCTAAGTCGTGTCTCTAAAAAGAATGGCAAAGTCCGAACAAGTACCCTTTGTAAAGGATAATCTAGCCAAATAACTAAGTCGGAGAGGCCATTAGATAAAAGGAAGCCTCGGCAAAAATAACTGAGTCCAAAGTGCTCTTTATAAAAGGAAGTCTATAAAAGTAGCCAAGTCAGAGAGGCCTTTGGTAAAAGAAGACCTGTGCAAAAATGACTAAGTCCAAAGCACTCTTTGTAAAAGGGAAGCCTCGGAAAACGAGTCCGAGGCGCCCGTTACAAAAGAAGAGCCCCAAAAATAACAGAGTCCAAAACGCCCTTTGTAAAGTGAAGCCTCGGAAAAACGACAGAGTCCGAGCCGCCCTTCAAAAGAGTAGCTATCTAAGAAAATGTGAGAGTCCAAAATGTCTTTTGATAATGAGAAGCCTTCCGAAAACGACAGAGTCCGAGGCGCCCGTTATAAAGGAAGACTACAAAAAAATGACAGTCCGAAGCGCCTCTTGTAAAAGAAAACCTCGGAAAAACGGCAGAGTCCGAAGCGCCCGTTATAAAGGAAGACTAACTATCTAGAAAAATGGCAGAGTCCAAAAGGTCCTTTGATAAAGGGAAGCCTCGGAAAAACGACAGACTCCGAGACGCTCCGTTATAAAGGAAGACTACAAAAAAATGGCAGAGTCCGAAGCGCCTCTTGTAAAAGAAAACCTCTGAAAAACGGAAAACCTCGGGAAAACGGCAGAGTCCGAGTCGCCCGTTACAAAGTAGAGCCGCCAGAAAAATGGCAAAGTCCCAAGACTCCAAAAAAACGACAGAGTCCGGGATTCCCGTTCAAAGGAGGGCTCAGGAAAATGCAGAGTCCGAAATGCTGGTTTGTAGCACTCTGGGTTTAGGGGGCTCTGGATGGAGGTAGTACCTTTGCTGTTCGGCAGCAGAGAGGGGGAATATGGGAGTTTTAGAGAATCTTCTTTGGCCCTCATTTTTCTATGTTATTCGCTCACAAAAACGCACACGACCTTGCCTTTCCTTTTTCTCAAATTCCTTTTATTTTTCTCTGTAATTAGATATATAAAGAAAGAACTGAATCTTCATTAACACTATGACTGAGAATTTAAGGGGTTAACTCAGTCATAGTGTTAATAATACTTCAAATCCCCTCCCCCCTCCCCCCCCCCCCCCATAGACAAAACGCCCGATCAAACCAGTGCTTGTAACCCAAAGCAATTATATATAATACATAAACACCTCATGCCTACGCTTGACTGGTTTTGAAAGACCCCCACTTCAATTCAGGTAAGATATGAATAGACCTGTTCTGAAAATAGCAATTATTCGCATTTTCTTGTCGGGACGAGATTGCCTTTTGAAACCGGGATCGAAATTTTTTGAATCAGATCGGTATGCACCGCACCTGAGTCGCTATTCATACAGGAATTTATAATTTTTTTCAATTATGTGTTCACCCGTTCGATTTGCCATTAAATGCAAATGGCCAACAGCCAACGCGCCGACACAGTAGGGCGCCGCTATTCAACTTAGTAAGGGAACACTCTATGAATAAACCGGCTCTACAGCTTTGAAAAGGCTATTTGCTGAGAGGTGACAAGAAGAGTTTCGAAATTGACTTCATATTTACTCAATGGCTGGTTCCCGAAAAATCAGACGGTGGTTATACTGTGCTTCGTTGATAAGAAACTAACAAGTAATATTTAACACACACACACAGACGCACAGACAAAACACACACACAAACAAACAAACAAACAAACAAACAAACAAACACACAATCAAACAGACGTACACACACACAAACAAACAGACGTACACACACACAAACACACACACACAAACACACACACACACACACACAAACACACACACACACACACTTACAGACACTCATGTCAGTACAATTTTATCGTAAGCATGAGCTGCCAGGTGGTGTCACGGTTGATCGCCTTTTGTGTTGCCTCACGCCGCGGCCGCATTCCATTCCTTTTCAATTCAGACACGAGCCGCATTTTGAAAAGACTCTCACCCGTCTTTATGGCCTTTATAGCTACACCCTTTCAAATCGCTAAGTTGTGTCAAAGATCAACAGGGGGACATATTACTTTTCAAAAGAGGGGGATTTGTACAAGTGGGCTTAATGTACTCATGTGGTTTCTGAGGAATTAGAAAATCAACTGGTGGTTATTACACTATACAGGCACTGAAAAAACAGCTGGATAAGAAAATACCAAGTAAAAACAATAAGTCACAACTCACTTAAAGGTTACCTTAAAGTGAGTTACAATAGGAACTTATTAACTACTTACATTAAGAACTTATTAATTACTTACCCTAATTACTTGCAAGTACTTAATAACAACTTGACTCTAGTCACGTATACTAAGTCTTTTTTACCAAGACACAAGGGCACCGGAAAACTTTTTTTTCTCAATAATATTCTGGTGGTGCAGATGGTGCAGGCCTAAACTGTGTAAGTGGCATGACATCTCTCTGTGAAGTGTATGACATTAATAAACGATTACCAAATCTGATTTTTATTTGTTTAAAAGATTGTGTAGCTTTTCTGTGGTTTCCTGAACACCTATCTTTTTTCCTTCCGCTAAAAAACTAGCCTTCAGTTCTTCAACATTTACGGGAGATTGACTGCGCATTTTATTCTGGATTTCAGACTTCTGTTTTTTGTAATTATTTAAATCATCCTGGACTCGTTTAAATTCCTCGTCATCAATAAAATTATCGTTCAATGCCTTACTGATAATAAGTTTAAGACTGCTCAGCTTTGCACCCGCCAAAGTACTCAATGCTTCATGTTTTTCTAATTTCGTGTGAAACCTCTTGTTCAAGGCCTCCAAACCAAAGCATGCTAGGCATGTAGCGACGCTTAGACCCTCAATTGCTATTCCAGCCAAACTCCCAATTCCTGTGGCGAACAAAACAATGCCCCCTACAGAACATGAAGCTGAAACTGCACCAATAGCCATAGAAGTGTTTTGAACAGAATTAAAAACGGTCTTATACCGTCTTTTGCACCGTGAATATTTCGCCTCCTCACTCTCCAAATATTTCAAAGCTTCTGTAATATTATTTAATCTGAATGCATCTGCCTGTAATGTTTTATCTGAAGCAATTGGCATATGTGGATCAGGCGCAAGTGTTGTTTTAGTCATCACATTTGTTTCAGTCGGCTCAAGCGTCGGTAGTTGCGGATAGAAGTTTACCATTTTTTTTATTCACAAATATTTTTTTTTATTTAATCAGCAATTACATTTTGCAACTCTTCAAAAGTATACAATTTGCTGGCATAATAAAATGCAACAAGATCAATGTGTTCAAGGTTTATGTAAGTTAGACGAACAAAAGTTGTTTTGTCGACCACCACCTTGACAGCTGGAACACTGCTCGAAACATTAATAACATCAACATTTTTTGTAATAGCAATAAAGACCTTTGATGATTCTGTTACTGTTTCGTCCCATGTAAGTTTAATTCCCTGCGCAATTTGAGCCTCTTTAGCAGTAGCAACAGATTTCATGATAATTTCAAATACTATTGTCACTTCTCTAGCCATGACTAAGCTTGCTGGCATAAACACAACAGAAGTATCTGATCTACCCTTTCTAGCTGTAAGAAGATACCGCCGTCTCTCATAATTTTCAACTTTCAGTTTTTCTCTGCTATTGTTGTCTGGGGCAAAACTTGGAACAAGGCTTACAATAAGCGGCCCCGAGTTAACAACCTTTCTAAACACTAAGGCGCCTTCGTCATCAGTGTATACATAAGGACTAATAAATTCCAACTTTATGTCCCAGTCAATTGTGGGTGGTGGAACAGGCACAGGTGAAACCACCCACTTATTTCCCACATGTATTAAGTTGTAGGGCGAATTATTTACAGGTGGAGTAGGTACAGTAACATCACGTAGCTGACCAAGTTTAGGAATCTGTTTTTCACCGTCTTTCATGTCAACAATTACTTTCCTCTTGTACATGCCATTTGAATCAAGTTCAAAACCATATATTTCTCCAACATCCCCTTCCTTCTCAAAATCCTGTACGTCTGCCAAATCTTTCAACTCTGTTACTGGACACGCAACTGGTATGATTCTCAACTTTGGACCACCACTCATTTTTTATAAACAAAAATAAAATTATTTAATTTCCAACACAACACTAAAATCATGCATAAGAACTGGTTTGTTATCCTGATTAGTTACAGATATACTCAGTGACTCAAAGAAACTAGAACCTAATTTCTTAAACTGCAAATTAGGAAATCTAACAACTACACTTTCACAATACGGAGCAGTTCCAGTTGGTAAGCATCTCAACAAAGTTGAAGGCTTTCCATTGTGAACATTCTCAGATGTGTTTAGTTCTTTCAAATAAACATTTAGCACTGTGTGTACTGACAAATGAACAGGATATCTTCCAATTATTTTTTCTTTTTTTGGTTTTAGTAGTAGTTGTTGCCTTTCTGGACTTAACCATTTTGTCCAATCTTCATCTGGAAAAGAAATTATATTACCCATAAACCCAAGTAATTTTATAAGACTTAATGATAATGAATACTCACTACCTTTTGGAAAATCTAATGTAACAAGTAAGTTAGCCGGATTTAAAGTTGCTTTAATTTTAAATTCATTTTGTAGCCATTCAGCTAAAGTACAAAAGTCATAATACCCAGCTCGTAAAACATTAACTCTCTTTAAACTAGCAACAACAGATCCATCTATATAATAATCTGTATCATTTGTAACATTAAACCATTTTACTGTGTAGAACATTTCATGGATAGCTACAGCCTTGCTACCATCACGATTATCAATCCCATTAGTTAACCACACTGGTTTGCTTGTGTCAAGATTTGTTAAGGTAATAAACATTTTTATTATCTCATATAAAAAGGATGGAATTTAAATCACCAACCATCACCACTACAAACGCATTTCAATTCAATGTGAATGCCAAATACAATGTCGCACCTACTTATGAACAGAAGATAATTCAACTAAATCAGCTTGACATAGCTGTGTCTGACGCAAGCGTACAAGATTTATTTCAAGTGAAAGTACCGAATCCATTTGACCATTACCTAAACCCTCCAATAACAGACGACTCTACTGTAAGAAAGTGGTCTTCAAGTCCACTACAGATGTTTCAAAACCAACTCAACTTTGCAATACTATGTTCAACTACAGGCTGTGGTGTTTCATTCACAGATCATTTGAATCACTCAAACAAACTGATTAGATCTGTGTATCGTTTCCACACTTATTACCAGCTTAGACGTATACTGTCAGAACTGCATACACCACTGCCCACTGAATCTAGTTTCAACAGGTATAACAACCCCATGGATATGAAAGCATTTGAACGCATCTGTAATGAATTTAACATTAACCCTGGCACTAAGTATGACTTCACACAAAAACTTGATGATCACAAAGGCATGGGTACACTTTATTACGCTATGAGTCACAGACAATACCCTCAAGATTATTACCCTGGTTACACTTCATTCTCATCAAAATCACAAGTCTGGTTAGGATCAATAGAGCAGAAACAGTCTAATGCGTGGACCACATTTATTTTAGATAAATCTGACGGGTTTACTCAAGCGGGAGTCGAGCGCGTCAATGAGTCTATCAGAACATATGTCTGGTGCATACTAGGTGCACAATCACTAACAAAATCGAATATTCTGAATGGAAGTGGTATATTTGAATCTCAAAAACAGTTTCTCGCTAATCTTGAAGATTCAATTAACTCAACAGTCGATCTCCCATCTAGCATACAACGCTACCAAAACGTACTCAGATATGCCAGATCAAAAGTTGACTTTGTAGTTGGCACTGGGTTATACATGTTACCATCTGACCTTCAACTCCAAATGGGTACAATAACAAATTATAATAATGAAATCATTGTTGCAGGTGTTGGTCAGAAATTAGGACTCAATAAAAGTGTAAACTTAGGAGCAACAACTGCGCATGTACTGTCATTAAAATCATTACAGGAGGTTACTTCCCCTGCCCCACCACTGGTACCCATACAGTCAGTAACAACCCCTGACACACATGAGTCAGAACGAACTGCATTAGTAATAGGATTAACAGGGCTAGGAGTATTACTTCTTTATCTGTTTCATTAAATAACCCACCATTAACCCTCCTACTGTCACCAAAAATACCCACACATGCTCTGCCATAAACCCAACTGCCTTTGCCGCTGTACTAATCAACCAGCTGACAACAGAGCCTAAAATGCCAGGCAACGTGTCTACTGCTTTCAGAGCCAATTTCTTAAGCAAGTCTGATATGTGAGACAACTGTTTCTTTACCCACGACTGTAAATCTTTTGGATCTGTGGGAGCCGGTGGGCCCGGGGGTGGCGGTGCACCCCCACCAACCCCAGCACCGGAGACAGCCAGCACTACAGTGCTGATAATAAACCCAAGAGCAGTAATTAAACTAGCAATTGTAATACCCTGTTCTCTGAAAAGTGTTTTAAGTCTCTCAGCCAGAGTAGTGTCTTCGTGAAGTATTTTCTGAATAGTTTCTCTAATTCTGTTAACTTGGGTTTTCAGTTTTTGTCTTCCAATACTAATTGTTTCTAACCGTCCTGATCTTTCTATCTGCAAATCATTTAATCTGTGTTGAATTCTTTCTTTCATTTCTGTGTCAAGATTCCCATTGTCTGCTGTAGCCAGTTTCTCTTTTTCACGTTCAATGTGTTTATCAAGTTCTCCCAGTTTGGCAAGATTATTGACCATCTCACCTCTTATTGTCTGCAGTGATTTATCCAATCCCATAATCTCCCTCATTGACAAAGGTGGATCATCTATTGTTTTCAAAGCGTCATTTATTTGCCCTTCAGTAAATGAGGTTTCTTGTATCACAGTGTTTGCTATTTCTGGTAGGCTTGTTACTGGTGCCATTTCAATTTGTTGCCCTGTTGGCAACTTTGTTTGCGTGTCGTGAAGAACACTAACCAGTCTTGGGGGAACGGGAGACCCTCCAATTCCAAGGTACCTTGCCAACCCAGAGTTACCACCGACTTCACCTTTAATTGTACTTAAAGCTCTAAACTTAGAAGGATTATTTTTATGTGTTAGATTTATTTTCCCTCTGTCCGTATTTACAAATAAGTGCCCTTTATCATATTCAAACTGGTTAGGATCCAAGACATCTGGGCGCGCTCCAACACTTTCATAAAATGAGTTTACTTTATCTTTTAACAGTTCGTGATACATACTAGAACTAGTTACCATTCCAGTCATATCTGTGATACTGGTATCTGAGACATGCATGTCATCCATTTCAAAATCTTCATGATTAAATCCTCCTGCTGCCATTGTTTTATTAATTTATTATTTTTTATTGTGCATAATAAAAATGACACAGTCTTACGGATCAAAGTTAGACCCATACAGAAAACTACGTGAGCCCCTGGGTGTTAAGGGCATAAGACAATCGATAGTCATCACGAACAATCCAAGTACCATAGACCAGAACCAAACACTTACAGTCAAGTTTCCAAACCTAGGTCCCAGTGACGTTATTGTTCCTGGCACTGCTCGTCTTGCTTTTAATATTGAACTATCATCAGACGCAGACGTAAACAGAACACTGGTTGACAATCTTGGCAGAGCAATTGTTAGAACTATTAAAGTAAAACTTGAAGGGCAGGAAGTGTTTAGTCTTGACGACTCAGATGTATTTTACTGTTACAAAGATCTTTGGCTCACAAGAGAAGAACGAGAAGATCGTGTTTACCAAGGCATACAGTCTGATAATGTTGGTAAACTTCGAATCAATGCAGCAGATAAGGTAACTACTGGGGTACCAAAGGAAGTTATTATAGCAGAAACATATGGAACCAGATTTTACATTCCACTTGAGTTTGAAATCCTCACAGCTCATTTGCCTTATTACCAAGGGGCACTGAATGACCGTCTGAGCTTTGAACTAACTTTCAATGACTACTCCAAAGTTATAAAATCATCTGCCACAGATGCAACATACAAGATCTCTAACATTTCCTTGGAATATGAAATTGTCACACATATTGAACTAGCCAGACTCATACAAAATCAGTACCAGTCAAGACTTCCAATTTATTATGACAGGGTGATTAGACATAGTTTAATTCCCAAAGACAAGAGTGACCCAATGTGGAACTTAAACTTAAACACACCAGCCAGGTCACTGAAAGGTATTCTTATGTTGTTTGTTGAACCGGTGAGTCCATACAAAAGGGATTCAGAAAAATTCTACAATCCTAAGATTACACATTTGTCCTGCACAATCGAAGGCCGCCCTAATCAAGTGTACGCTTCAGGAATGCTGCCTTATCAACACTATGACGAAACCACAAAGTATTTTGCAGGAGGAAGGATTAGAGATAAACCTGCAAACATTGCGTGCAAAGATCTACATCTGTATGATGTTAGGATCGGACAATACCTTACAAACAAGTATGCACTGTGGTTAGACCTTCGTAGTACAGACGACGATTATCTTCATGGGTCAGGACGAACTGTCGAGAATGGTAGTGATGGAATAACAATTCAGATACAAAAGAAGGTTGAAACTGCTGCAGCCATAAACATATATTTGTACCTGATATATGACGCACAACTCAATATTGCAGAAAGCAGACTGAGTGGACACATATATTAAAATTATATTGTGTATTAAAATGAACCGTAGCTTAATGACCCTTGATCCACACTGTGGCTTATTTGTTGGTGCCACAGGGTGTGGGAAAACTCAATTCGTACTTGACTTATTACAAACAAGATACATACACCACTTTGAAAACATTGTAATATTTTGTCCTACAATCAAACACAACAAAGCTTATCACAACCGTTTATTCATTTGGACTGACAACAACATATACTTAGTTGACCCTGAGAAAAAACTGAATGACTACCTACAATATTTTTACAAGCAATTTGAAGGACAGTCAACATTGTTTATTGTTGATGACTGCTCAGCAGAGAAAGACATTGTCAAGAAGAGAAACACTCTAGCAGAACTTGCCTTCAGTGGCAGACACGCAAATGTCAGTGTATGGATTCTCACTCAGAAATATAATGCTGTACTAAAAGATTTTCGAGAACAGTTAAAGTTTATCTGTTTGTTTTACTGTAAGGATCGTGACAGCTTCGAAGACTGTCTCAGAGAGAATGATGTCATCCCAAATAAGCATGAACGAGATGATGTAAAAAATAAACTGAAATCAACTACCCAGCCAGCACACCAATATAGGTCCAATATTGGCCCAATATTGGCTCAGATATTGGGCCGATATATGGGTGGCAATATTGGTCCAATATTGGAAGCGCAAAATGGCCCATTGTTGGCCCAATATCGGGTAAATGTTGGCTGCCAAGCTGGATCCATTGTTGGCCCAATATCGGGTGAATGTTGGCTACCAATATAGTGCCAAGCTGGATCCATCCTAGAACCAGTATGGTGAATATTGGCTGCCAATATAGTGCCAAGCTGGATCCATCATAGAACCAGTATGGTGAATATTGGCTGCCAATATAGTGCCAAGATGGATCCATCCTAGGGCCAGGATGGTGAATATTGGCTGCCAATATAGTGCCATGCTTAATCCATTCTGGTGCCAACATGTAGCAAATATTCTGCCAACCTTTTTCCAACATGAATAGTAGTGTCCCAGATTTGGATATATTGGTAATTTAATCCAGCTTTTTTTCTGAGGAAAAAGACCATCATGCAAACATATATTAATCTGATAGTTATCAAATCAAACGTTCATCAAAATATGTAACTCAAAACACAACTTAAAAAGAAAGACCTGAACTCAGATTCAGTGATGCACAAGTTTAATCTGATTTTCAGTTTTATGAAAAGAAAACACTAACTATACCGAAATGAAGGACAATGATTATCTCATTTAACCCTTTCCATCCTGATACATTACTGCCTGAAATAATTTGACCATGACAGCTCAAGAATAGTGCCAGAACAGCCTGGTGCACAGCTCTGTCACCACCCTTGAACTAAAATGGTTGATCTATCCTTACCCATAACATACCTTTCACAGGGCAATCTGAAGTTAAAAAAAAAAAATCACCCTCAGGCAGGATTCAATGGATTAATTACACACACACCCCCCCCCCCCCCTCACACAAAAAAGAAACCTGTCTGTAACAATACACAAAATGTAAAAAAAAAAAAAAAAAAAAAGCCCACAATTATTGAATTAAGAAAACAATTGTTCTGATACATGACATACAAAAACCATCTCTGAATGTACATACACACAGATGTTCAGGTACTGGCAATAGGATGTAAACATAACAGATTTTGTACACAGCACATTTCTTACCTGCTCCCATAAATAACTTTCATACAGATTAACAGAATATACTGACATAATTCAATTGGAGACTAAATTTCCTCCTAAACATACAGGATTTGGCACAAACAACATTGGTTATGAAAAGAAAGAAGAGAATCTCATATGAATTGTCCTTATTAACCCTTTTCATCCTAATACACACATGCTTGAAATTAATTTGACTATGATAATTCAAGGGTGGTGCCAGAATAGCTTGGCACCTGAGACACCAAGCTATTCTGGCACTACCCATAAACTAAAATGGTTAATCTGTCGCAAAATTTGTAATGTAGCCTTCAAGCAAATCTGACAAAATCAGCCTCTGGATTGAATGGGTTAAAAATAGTATCAAATAAAACCTTAAATGTAATGGGGAGAAGGGGGGGGGAGGGGAGTAAAAGTTCATGCATGCAGCCAGTTAGCATTTTAATAACTTGCAACTAAAAGCAGGTTTGCTCTACATTGCTTGAAAGCCCTAAACTAGCCAGTAGCTGCCATCACTTTTCAAACATAAACACTTCTGCAACAGATGGTTACAAAACATGTATGTCTTATTAAAATGTTATGTGCAACAACAAAAAAACATGAAGCAAGCTTAAGTGATCAGGCAAACTATACTTGTAAAAATAAACAATATGTTTACAAGCATCTTGGCCCGACTGACTTAACAGTGTAGCAAACTGAATATTTGAATCAGAATGAAACTTAATATTGCAATCAAAATTAGTTTAATTTTCTTCTGTCATGGACAGTTTAGTTGAAATTAATGTCCAATGTTTGAAGTTGATGTTGCTTTGACCGGAAAAAAAAGTTAATTAAAAATTCTAAGATGGTAGACAGAAATGACAGATCTATACCATATATAACCATTACACAACATATATTTTATAACGTTTCATAACAAAAGAAATTGTAGTTTTAACAAAATCACAAAACATGCACTACATTCTAGTTTCTACTTAATATGATAAATCTGATGACAACAGGTATGATTAACCCTTTGGCTGTCTGTATTGCACTATAAGTCGCAATGATTCCTGCAGGAATCATCACAATGTCAGGCAGTACTGATAGCCAGAGGGTTAAGCAGCTTGCAAAGAAACTAAAATAAAACTATACTAATCACTGTCAGTCTGTGTCCTGCAGGAATCATCACAATGCCAGGCAGTACTGATAGCCAGAGGGTTTAGCAGCTTGCAGAGAAACTAAAACTATACTAATCACTGTCAAGAAGTACCCAACGGAGAAAGAAACACGCTTAGAAAAAACGGTACAACACAATTTATTAATATTTCAGGTAAATACCCTTTGTCAAAATAGACAAACAAACAGAGACATTAGCCGCTACTTATCTTCATATGCAGAAGGAATGTGGCAACATAACATAAGAGTTGCCACATTCCTTCTGCATATGAAGATAAGTAGCGGCTAATGTCTCTGTTTGTTTGTCTATTTTGACAAAGGGTATTTACCCGAAATATTAATAAATTGTGTTGTACCGTTTTTTCTAAGCGTGTTTCTTTCTCCGTTGGGTACTTCTTTGCATTTCACACGCTTGGCAGTCACCTTTTTGGTCTGGATTGATTAATAATCACTGTCAGTCTGTGTCCTGCAGGAATCATCACAATGTCAGGCAGTACTGATAGCCAGAGGGTTTAGCAGCTTGCAGAGAAACTAAAACTATACTAATCACTGTCAGTCTGTGTCCTGCAGGAATCATCACAATGTCAGGCAGTACTGATAGCCAGAGGGTTTAGCAGCTTGCAGAGAAACTAAAACTATACTAATTCACTGTCAGTCTGTGTGTGCTCGCTTTGCCGCCTCCCACCTCTGCTTATTCCCATCGCGATCAATTGATCCAGTAACTGAGTTAAAACGTGGCCTATGTCTGTTGCACTACCATGGCACCTTCTCACACCATCTGAAAATAAAATGCATGTCTGATTACTGAATCCTGTAGAGTTGACTTTAAGAGAGGTCACTGAAATTGGTGTTTATACTGTGGAAAGTACCCTTGGGCCAAGTCTGAACATTTACAGAAGACTGTGGCTTGCTTAGTCTCAGAGAAATACCAATTGATGCATGTTTCATGACGGGCAATGGCTAAAGCTAAAAACCATCTGACAGATGACCCAAAACAAAGACTCACTTCGGCCAGTTTTGCAATATCCATGCAGTCACTTGAATGGTTTGATCCCATTTTGGACTTCAGTTTTCTTTTAAGTCCCTTCTATTTATAGAAAGGAGCTTTTAGGAAAGGTCGCAGTGGGGCGAATTTAATAGCATGTCCATGTCAAAGCAAGCAGGCTAAACCTCTAATTGAAGCAACAAGATAAAAATTACGTCATGTCTAGTTACACTAACTTCGCTGCTGAACGTACATTTGGCGTGAAGCGCCGTATGTGCGAATGTATGCGTGCATATGTATGTAAACAAGAGTTCTTATCTTTGATATTTCTGTACACACAAGCTTGAATTTAAAACTTGGTCTTGGTGAAATACTTTCTTAAGTGGGTGGCGGCTAAGACAACCTCCGAGCATATTGTAATGAATGACACATTGAAGACATAAACAACCGTTTATAGGAAGTCGGTTGACCCAGATTAGAGACCGTAATTTTTGTCATAATTACTTGAACCTATAGCTAGTTTGGAGAAAGACATTGGATAAGTTCGTTAGCCAGCTTTTCATCCTTTCAACTTCAACTTCTTTAGTAAAAATTAATTCTTTTCATAAAGGCATTAAAACACTACAAAAAACTTTACTTCTAGAGAAAGTCAGACCGGCGGTGACGTAAAAGAGGCAACTCCGTCACTACGGAGATACTGACCTAATACTCTAAATATAATAATAATTAAATTTATAAAGTGCTAACTCCCTGCAGTGCAGGCTCCAACATCTGAATGAGCTCTAAAATATGACGGCATTCTCTCTTGCACGAGTGGCCCTCTCTCTCACACAAACATGCGCGCATCTCCAGGAGGAATAGATCCTCATGCACACTCCAGGCGCCTCTTGGAGATGTTTGGAGCGCGCGTGCATGCACGCACACACACATCGACGCGCTTTAAGAAGAGGATGCAGGTGACCAGTGTACTTAGTATATCATGTAGTTAGGTAAAGTCAACCTGCTTTCACACAAATTATAGCAAGACTGAAATTGTACTATGAAGTTCTAGTTTTGTCACAATTTTCTCAAGCCTATGATTACTATGAAGTGAAAGTGAAACCCATATCCCGTAAAACTAAATGAATATGTAAAAACTAAAACTTACGCCATGACAAATGATGTTTGACAAATCAATGACCTCGGCTGTTTGGCCCAGCGCTAGAAGTGGCCACTTAGTTTGTTCCAGGCGCAGTACAGCAGGGAAAATGACTACATTTTGTTTTTCATGAATTTCTTATGTACCGTTCAAGTGTGTGATGCAAAGCTTTGTTTGTTTAAAAGCGGACATTCTGCCCAACACACTGACACCAAACACACTATAGTTGTGACAAACCAGTAGCCAGCAGGATAAGGTGGAAATAAAGAGAAAAAAACAGATCTCACAAAGTTTTGCATCACACACTAGAACGGTAAATAAGAAAGTCATGAAAACAAAAGGTAGTCATTTTTCCTGCTGTACTGCGCCTTGCAGGAAGCCCACTCATCAGCTAGCCTGACAGCTGAGAGACTCGCTGCCTCAGTGTGCGAGCACGACTTGTGACCCAGTTTCTCGGCTCGCCTGGAACAAACTAAGTGGCCAAACTGAAACAGCCGCGTGGCGTGTATGTCTTGACATACGCGTCACGCGGCTGTTTCAGTTTGGCCACTTAGTTTGTTCCAGGCCAGCCGAGAAACTGGGTCACAAGTCATGGTTGGTTGGTTAGTTCGGGTTTAACGTCCACAGCACCGAGGTGATCATGGACGGCCCTGACGGGTGGGTTATGGGGGGCAGGGAAATCTATTGCCTATGGAGTACGACCTGAACACTGATCAACTCAGGCGCACTCCAACTGTGCCACTTTGATTTACCAGGACCTTTCAACGGACATGCTATTGAACAAATCCGTTTTTTCCCCTGGATTGTGAGTCCAGCTACCGGGGCCAAGTCATGCTCGCGCACTGAGGCATTATACTATAGAACTCACTGACGCATTGGCAGATCTGTGAGACTTTTTCAATAGATAATTCAACATCAGAATCAGATCAAAGACAAAAGCGAGGACAGCACTCATATAGAAGGGACTTTGTGGGTTATGTTTTATCCCATCTTGTTTTAATAATAAAACAGAGCATTAATTACTTAATTATAATTTACCAATCATTGCGTTGTGCAAGTTACACAGTCTGCTGAAGGCTTCATTCCCCTTTTTTTCTGTGAGGTTGTACAATATATCCAGACACTGACTTGTCCTCATCAAAAAGGGCATTGTCCTCCGTACACAATCTTTAAAATCCAAGCCTCCAGTGGGATAAGTACAGAATCTGCAAACACACACAGAAAAAAATAAAACGGTTTTTACAAATAAAATTTGTCCAAAAGAATCACAATCAAAATTTACCTTTCTCTGTAGTTTTCCTGCATAGAGCAGAAAGCATAAAACGAAACACAAAACTGCATGTTAATTATAATAAAATATTAGTTTTTAAACCTCCAGCTACATAACTAAATTCATCAACCCAAGCAGCACACCACAAAACAAGAAAATGCAAACAATATTCAGATTTCAAATGTATAATTACCATGTTGTTCCTGGTCGCCGCGCGTTGTCTAGGACTGTGTTGAGGTTCTCCAGTTCTGCACGATCTTGTAGTGGGAATTCCTGATTTTTCTCCTCTTCGACCAGTACGACTCATCTTTAAAATCCATATTTTCTCAAGGAGAAGTTTAAAATCGTACTATACACGTACGTATACCTTAATCAGCAAGTGCACGTGGCGTCAGCGAAAGAAATATAGAAGAAAGAAAGCTGGAACTTGGTCTGGCAATGGAATTTGTAGCCTTGATTTGCAGTCAAATTTGGCGGAAATAATCGCAGCAGGTGCTATACCGGCATGCAATGCAGTGTCTGACAAAACATAGAATGTGGCGAATAAATGTTATATAAAAAAAATTATTTAAACAAAAACAAAGTCACGGCGTGCCCAAACTATGGTAAAAGATTGCCGTTGTATATTTATTTTCAAGATAAATGTCGGCTAGATTTAAAATTTCATCTGTCAATGTTGCGAATTGGGCCAGACTGGCTCGCCTATCGTGTGCCAACATTTGCAGTCGAAGCAGCGCGCGGGCGCGGTACAGCCTCCGGCGGCTCGCGTGATTGTTCCAGCTTGGCACCAAGATTGATTATACCGGCGCGCGCGCGGGCTCACGCGATACCGGCGCGCGTGTTGGTTTCAGCATGGCGCTAAGCTCTCTCATACTGGCCCAATATATCGGCCATTATCCAGCAATGGACCAATATTTGCCCAAGATACTGTGCGTGCTGGGTAAGCATCTAAAGCTCATTTTAAAGACAGATCAGCCCACAGGGTATGGGTTAGTAAATTGATGTAAATTAATTTATACATTTGTTTGTCCAATAAAAATGACAGACGGACAAATCATACAGGTGCTTGATCTCACACACCTTTTCAAAGATGTTATGCACTTTACTGACTTAATATCACCCAAACAGACTTACATAAGCCTTTCAGCACCATCAGAAATATATGTTTCATATAGTGTGACTTTGGTTTATGTCGATGAGCATCCAAATGTGGAGCACATGACAGTTGATTTAAAGACACCTACTTTTAAAGTTGATGATACCAACTATGGCTGGTTAGGGGAAGTTTGTTATAGCATATTTAAACAACTACGCAAACTAAATGTTTATATTGACAGTGTTGCAGTTAATAAAGTGGTATTACACAAGGTGAGCCAGCAGAGTTAACGTTAATATTTTTTCATTTATTATTTTGTCGGTCAAATAAAAATGACGGACAATGCTCAAAGCCCTGGCCCATCTGGTTTAAGAAACGTGTTTCACACAACAGACTTGCCTATATCCAATACTAATAATGTTTACGAATCAATAGAAAACTCTTTTTCTGTCATACAACAAAATCTTCTTACAGGCAGTGTGAAGATTCAAATTGTTGCGAAAATCGAATTCACTAGGGTGGACGGCGAGGTGATTGTATCGTACATATCAACAAGACAACACACTGTTAACACAAGAAGAGAACCGGAGGTAGAGAACGTGTTTAGAGACAGACTATTACCAGACTTTCTACAGGCAATTGACAGTGCAAAAATGAAGGGGTCTGGCTGGCACGAAGGGCATGTACATGAACTACAATTAAAGCAGTCTAGGTATCATCCCATATTAGGTAAAGCATGGTTGCCACTGCCAACAGAAGTTTCGAACAAGAAGGCAGTCGTCAACATACAGAACAATGACAATTTCTGTTTCATGTGGTGCGTACTTGCTAAACTACACTTTGTGAGGTCAAGACCTGATCGCGTATCTAACTACATCAAATTTGTAAATGAACTCAACTTTAGTGGCATTGAGTCCCCTGTTAAAATAGAAGACATAGATTTGTTTGAAAAACTAAATCCTGGTATATCTGTGAATGTGTTTGTGTGGGATAATAATGCTGAGAACAAGTTACAGCCAATTAGAGTATCCCCAATTGCCCCAACCTATGGTCAGTCAGAAGATAAACATGTTGACATGTTGCTAATCGGCGATGACAATAACTTCCACTACACAATTATCAGGAATATGTCACGTCTAATTCATTCACATACAACAAAACACAATGGCAAACAGGAAGTTTGTAAGAGATGTTTACAAAGATTCTCCTCCATAAACGTAGCGCACAAACATGTTTTACACTGCAGGTCAGCTGATGACATACAAACAGTACTTAAGTATCCAGATCCTGGTAGTCAAGTGTATTTTAAGAACTATGGGAATCAGCAAAAGCTGCCGTTTGTAGTATACGCTGATTTTGAATCCCTGGTTGTTCAATTTGAAGGTCCTGTTCCAGAGTCATTACCAAAGACTATAAAACTAAGTGACCAAGTGGTGTGTTCTTTTGGATACATTATTGTTAGGTCAGACGGTCTTCATTCAGAGCCTGTTATCTACAGAGGTGAAAATGCAGCATGTCTGTTTTTAACAGAAATGAGACATCTGTATAGTCAGGTAGTACAGTATCTCACAACATGTCAGATGCCTTTGGTGATGACAGAAGAAGACAAACTAAAATTTGATACAGCTGAGAAGTGTTGGATTTGTGAACAACCTTTAGGTGGTGATAAAGTTCGTGACCACGATCACATAACTGGGCGTTACAGAGGAGCTGCACATGGTGATTGTAACTTGTTATTAAAAATAGATCCTAAGACATACAAGTTACCAATCTTTTTCCACAATCTCAAAGGATATGATTCACACATCATCATGCAGGCTGTAGATGAGTCTTACAAAAACATAAGTTGTATTGCCCAGACAACTGAGAAATACTTGACTTTTAGGTTAGATAAATTAGCATTTTATGACTCCATGCAACATTTGTCTTTAGGGTTGGCTAGTCTGGCAGAAGGGCTGACTGAGTATCCAATAACAAGTAAATATTTTGAACCAGACTTGATTAAGAAAGGTGTCTATCCATATGAGTACATTGATCACTGGGTTGTGTTTGAAGAAACAAGACTGCCACCAAAAGAGAAATTTTATTCTACACTAACTGGAAAAGGTATTTCTGACTCTGAATATCAACATGCACTTGATGCGTGGGGGAAGTTGGGGTGTCAGACAATTGGTGACTACCACGATCAGTACTTAAAGGCTGACGTTTGTTTGCTAGCAGACGTATTTGAAAGTTACCGTGAGAAGGGTTTGTTACACTACAGACTTGACCCTGCTTGTTACATCACTAGTCCTGGCATGACATGGGATGCATTTTTGAAATCTAGTAAGATATTTATAGACCTGTTGTCTGATCGTACGATGGGTGAAATGGTGGAACGTGGATTGAGGGGAGGCATTAGTATTGCATCGAACAATTACGCCAGAGCCAACAACAAATATTTGGACAGTCCGGACTTTGACCCCTCAAGCCCTGGGTCAAGGTCATTCATTACGTACCTTGACGCTAATAACCTTTATGGGTTCGCGATGTGTGAATTATTGCCCTTGAAAAACTTTTGTCTGTATGATTTGTCACAGTATGACATAACAGACATAACAAACAATATTATGAATCATGACCGAAACGACGCGAAGGGTTGGATCTTTGAAGTAGACCTGGAGTACCCACACCATCTACACGATTACCATAATGATTATCCGTTGGCTGTTGAAAAAATGAGTATGACGGGGAAAAAAGAAGACACTAAACTTGTACCGAATCTAAATGACAAATTCAATTACGTTTGTCACTACCGCTTGCTGCAGTTTTACATCAGACATGGGTTAGTACTAAAGAAAGTTCACAGAGGAATTCAATTTGATCAAAGTGCTTTCATGAAAGATTACATAATGAAGAACACAACCCTTCGTGCCAGAGACGGCAACACTGCATTTGACAAAGACTTCTTTAAGCTTATGAACAATGCCTGTTTTGGCAAGACGATGGAAAATCCTCATCACAGAAAAGATGTGAGACTTGTTACAACTGAATTGGGTGCAATTAAACTTACAGGCAAGCCACAGTACACAGGGTACAAAGAGTTTCATTCATCATTGTATGCAGTGTCACTCAAAAAAAAGATTGTTAAACTGGACAAGCCAGTATTCATTGGTATGGCAATTCTTGAATTGTCAAAACTGGTGATGCTTGAATTTTATTATGATTACTTCAAATTAAAGTATCCTGACTGTCGATCTGTTATACACTGACACTGACTCTATGATCATTGATGTGCCTACTGAAGACTTTTATGAAGACATGAAAACAGAACTACACATGTATGACACGTCTGATTACCCTAAAGACCATCCACTGTACAGCACACAAAACAAGAAAGTGCCTGGTAAGTTTAAAGATGAACTAAATGGTGTGCCAATAGTTGAGTACGTTGGACTGAGATCAAAAATGTATTCTATACTGCACCAGAAAGGTAGTCAGTCAAAAGCCAAAGGTATCAAGAAAACAGCAATAAAAAATAAAGAAATACGTCATGAACATTACAAGCAAGTGTTAGATGGTGCATTAATGCCTGATTATCCAAACAAGTCACTGAGATCAAACAAACATAATCTTGAAATAATTCAAACACATAAGAAATCACTTGCAGTTGGAGACACGAAAAGAGTGTTTCACACTAAGGAAAAAGCTTATGCACCAGGTCATTACAGGCTCAAGTTATCTGAAGACATTTGTGATGAACTGGTTGATGAATTAATTGACGACTTAGTTACTGAAATGAGTAACGGTGTCTGGGGGAATAATCTGTAATTCTTCTCTGACAAATGCCCTCTGGGGTGCAGGGTCATACAGGTAATATATTGTTGCGTCTGCGCCGGGAATTATTTTTTTTATATTATGAACGGATGTTGACCATATGGGGTCTGTCGACCTGCGCCTGATGTCATTCTCAGCTTCACCTGGTTGATATAAATATCTCACCTGTTTAGTAAATAAACTTGTGTCTGGTGCCTGTGCTGGGGTTGACATTGTTTTTGGCTCTGTAATTGTTTTCAATTTAATAGCATCAGCAGGTTTTGGGTGTCCTTCATTGTTCATTGCTTTTATCACATGTGGTAACCTTTGTACCCACTCAGTGTTACGGGTGTCATGCATGAGTTCCTTAGAATACTGGTAACTGAAAAGTCTTTCTGATAACTGTTTGTTAAAGTTCTCTACAATTGCCTGTGATCTGTGTACACCTGGAATTCCTCGTCTGACCAGTACGCCATGCTTCGCAAATAACTGATTAACTGCGCCCTTAAATTCAGATCCGTCATCGACCTGCACTAGTCTGGGGTATCTTAAAGGGCCACGACTATATATTTTTGATAAAGCAGTAGCAACTGTACTGGCTGTTTTGTCAGATATGGGTTCAGCGTCTTTATACCTTGAAGCAATGTCTACAACAGTCAAAGCGTACTTGTATCGTTTCTTTCTTATTGTGTCATGCGGAAGAAACAGGAGGTCCATTTGGTGCGTGTCATTAGGTGTTGTGTTCTCAAAATGAGGTCTCGTTATCTTTCTTGGAGCAGGGAGATAAATTTGCCAAATTGCCTGTCTCTGTAACCATTGCTTGACTTGATTGAGTGTTATATCTCCGCCCACAGCGGCATGTAATTTCTGAATAGCGGTTGCTCCTTTATAATACCCTGATGGTGAGTAATATATTTTCGATAGTTTATTTTCGGCTGCCATTTTTTCTAGCAATGAAAACTCCAGTAAAATAAACAAATATCATTCCCACTAGAACAAAGATTATCTCCCCGTTTCTTTGTTCTGGGCTTGGTTGATAGTAGTCACTTAGTTTCGGTTTCGGTATAGACATGTCTTCACCCGTGACTAAAAAATACTCACGGATTGCGTCGTCTGTATTTGAAAACGTATGTTGTGCGTGACCTTCTAGCCTGAGTTTTTCATTGATGAAATCAAGTTTCTCAATTCTATTCTTTTCGTAATCCTGTTCTGCCTGTGCTAATTTTTCTGACGCTTCATTATGACGCTTTATTTCTTCTGCAGATTGTTCTCTACCCATTTTAGAAAAGAGATAATTAGAGCCGCTAAACGCCAGAGCGTTGACCATCGCTCCTCCCACCATAATAGCTATCGTCGCCATATTATTTTTATTTACATAGAAACATTTTCGGGAATAATTCCCTGTTTAACAAGAAGGTCTTTCGTGGCGATTGACGCTGTTACAACTACAATTAGCTTAGCGCTGTCTTCGAAATCGAGTCTACTGAGGTCTGGTGATTTCATTTTGAGTAGATTTTTTCCCAGCATAGAAAACGCTACTGCTAATGCACTGATTACTGCAGAGTGATACACAAGATTCATTAAATTCTTTGAGTCATTCATTTCTTAGGCAAGAAAAAATTAAAATAATAAATTTATTACTGCATATGAAATGGGTCGACAACTTTGGGTATTGTTGGTAATGTGGCGACTTCTGTTTTTGATGATGGAGTGTTTAATTTTTTGGACACTGTTCGAGTCTGTGGCTTGTATTTTTTGTATAATTGGTAAGCTACAAAACCAGATCCGACAACAAATGCGGCAACTGCATATCTTGCTGTTTCAGAATTAGACTGGGTTGAAGGTCTTTCACTTTGATGTGGGTGTGACAGGGGTGCCAGTCCTGACGGTCCTACCGGTCCTACCGGTCCTACCGGCGGTGTTGACGGCGGGTCACTTACATGAGCCTTTTCTGTTAGCGCCTGTAGCTGTAACTTTTTCTGCTTGTTCCATTCAGCTAAACGTTTACCTGACTGAACCCTCCCTTCATTTTTAATTTTTGTCACTGCGTGAATCGGAGTCTGGACAGGGTCCGAAACAGGGTTCATCTGTGGGGTCGTTTGGGGGGTCGTCTGTTGGTCGTCCATTTTTATCAACAAAAAAATTTAATTTCGTAAAATCTACATGGCTGCTAGTTACAATTAATGTTACCAGAGGAGCCAGCAAATTACCAAATCTGTAGAATAAAAGGCAAGCTAATTTACCAATTGCACTCGTTACAATGGGGTTACTCTCGAGGTCATTTGTGAGATTTTCAATGTCTACAGGGAGAGCGTAACTCACAGCTTTTGAATATAAGCAGACAATTGATTTGCTCAAATCACGGGTCATTAGTGAAGCCATGTGCTGTTCATATTTAAAATGAAGTTTAAATAAATCAGCAGCCGTGAGGGATAGTATATCTTCAGTTGAATATAGCTTCCCAAGATAAGATTTCGAATGACCAGAAACCACTACAGATAAAAGTCTTTCCCTTTTCGAATCTAAGTCTATGTTTTCTACAGCGCCAATATCATTTAATAATAATATTTCATCTGTGTTCATTTTATAATAAAATATATTTTTAATAATAAGTGAAATAAAAAAGCACTTACCTTTGAAACGAGGAGCTGTTTCGACTTAATTAGTCTCATCAGAAAGGTCAGAAACCTTTGACAGCTCAAAGAAAATGAAAAATTTTTAGTGGTCACCTATTTTGTACCAAAGACCACATGTCAAGCCAAACATGTAATTGCTCTCGGATGTAGATTTGTGTGTGTTTGTGTGCTGAGCTGTGGTACATCCCTAGAAAAAACACTCGAACATGATACTCCCGGGCTGCGTAAAAACGCATATCACGTGAAAGTGTTTTTCCAACACACCACACTAAGATAAAAATATTCTGTGGTGTGTAAAATTTGATGGTATGTACAAAAGCCGAGAGCAAATGTAAGCCGCTTATTCTTCGTAAGCGGCTGTGGAACTACTCCGTTATTTATGCATTGCTTCCACTTGCTGCTGCTTTTTCTTGTCTCCTCTGTGCAATAATTGCTTTCAATCTTTGGAATAAGGGGCTATTAGTTTCTAATTGAGTTATTTTGGCATCGATCTTATTTGCAGCCATTTCATTCATTTCTACATCCTTTTGTTTTAATCTTATTTTTTGCTCTCCTTGAAAAATAGCTCTTTTAATTTTTTCTGCCTTTCCCTCAAGGTTGCCATATTCTTTTATCATGGCTGGCAATGACTGAAAGTTGTTTTCATCATTATCCGCAATTATTTTATCAGCAATAGGTTTCATCTCTTCTTGAAGATTATTTAAGCTTGTGTTTAAATCCTGTACATTAGCATTTAGTTTCTCCAATTCTTCTTTAAAACGAGCCACTTTTTCCTTACGAGCACACAGCCGCTTACGAAGAAGACAGTTTTGCACAATCGCACTTTTACCAGAATATTGTGTCATGATTGACTAAACTTAGCTCTGGGGTTTGGTTTTATACTAGAAAATATCTTAACACGCATTAGTTCCAAGGCACGCCAACAGTCAAGTTCAAACTGGCTTGATCGTGCCTGATTTCGAAATGTGCAAAACGTGCAGAATAAAATCAGCAAACAAAACCAGGCAGTCTAACAAACAGAGATATAAAACGCCACTCATGACGCTCACTGTGTGTATTCACGGAGCGGCAAATCAATTACTGTGTCAACATCAAGTTCAAAGCCTTTTGAAATGACCAGCAAAATCAACCTACACCCTTTGTCAGTGCCTGCGTTACTAGTCATGTTCGAACTGGCTTGATCATGTCTGTTTCATTCAGTCAACAGAAATCCCCTCCTCGGGGTGGGTTTTTGAAAAATTCCAGTCAGCCGGTCCAAAATCTTTCGTCAGTGCTTGTAATGTTGTTATAAGCACAGACATAAAACAGAGCGGGGTAAAGGTGTATGATTACTGACTTTATAACGGGCCTCTCTCTGTGAAAAAAAGGGGTGAGTGTTAGCCATTTGCATTTAATGGCAAATCGAACGGGTGAACACATAATTGAAAAAATTATAAATTCCTGTATGAATAGCGACTCAGGTGCGGTGCATACCGATCTGATTCAAAAAATTTCGATCCCGGTTTCAAAAGGCAATCTCGTCCCGACAAGAAAATGCGAATAATTGCTATTTTCAGAACAGGTCTATTCATATCTTACCTGAATTGAAGTGGGGGTCTTTCAAAACCAGTCAAGCGTAGGCATGAGGTGTTTATGTATTATATATAATTGCTTTGGGTTACAAGCACTGGTTTGATCGGGCGTTTTGTCTATGGGGGGGGGGGGGGGGGGGGAGGATTTGAAGTATTATTAACACTATGACTGAGTTAACCCCTTAAATTCTCAGTCATAGTGTTAATGAAGATTCAGTTCTTTCTTTATATATCTAATTACAGAGAAAAATAAAAGGAATTTGAGAAAAAGGAAAGGCAAGGTCGTGTGCGTTTTTGTGAGCGAATAACATAGAAAAATGAGGGCCAAAGAAGATTCTCTAAAACTCCCATATTCCCCCTCTCTGCAGCTGCGTCCTTCATAGGACGGACGGGCATCACTGGTCCTCATCCATCTCCTTAATCTCTCACGTGATGGCTCCAAGCGCCACACGCCGGAAAACCACCTCAGCTGGTGTTCACACTGCACCACTAGGCGGATGAGCTGTCTCTGACAGCCAACGGCTAAAGGACGGAGGAGTTCAGGCTTGATCCAACGGCCAAATGTGGGGGAGTAAACCCTTCAAATCAGGAGTGGAGCCCCGAAGGCGGACAGCTGTCTGTATTCACGCGCTGCTCCGGCAGCTCCTGCAGCCAAACTGGTGCCAAACGTACTGCTTTGCATTCCTTTGGACTACATCAGCAAGGCCGAGAGAGGGATCTTGACAACTGGGCATCCCAGGATCTCCATACACTTCGCCCAGGCTTGCGCCCTGGAGAGGTCACTCCAATGCCGCTGCTCCAGCGACAACACAACACGGGAGACAGCAGTTACGAGTTATAAGCCCAGAGCGGATTGGCGTAAGCTCGGGCGCTACGTGTTGTCTCCGACGGTGGGAGGGATCATCGCGTCCCATTGGTCAGCTATCGCCCGCCTCAAACTGGGCAGCCCCCACTCAGTAAGGTGCTGACCCGCCACAGTCTGCCTGCTCCAATGGGTGCTTGGAGCTTAGGGACACGACCGAAGAGCAGACTGTATACCCTGCACCAGACAAAACAATAAGAAGAAAGAAAAAAGTCAGCCTTGCGGCTGGCAAGCTGGAATGTCAGAACCATGTGCCCTGGCTTCTCTGACGACTTAAAACAAGTCGACGACGTCAGGAAGACAGCTACCATCAACCGTGAGCTGAAACGACTGAACATTGACATCGCCGCCCTTCAGGAGATTAGACTACTTTCTAGTGGCAGCCTCAGAGAACAGGATTACACGTTCTTCTGGCAGGAAAATGAAGCTGGGGAGCCTCGAATACACGGTGTTGGATTTGCAGTGTCCAACTCCATGCTGTCCTCAATTGAGCCGCCCTCTGGAGGCACACCCAGAATCCTCTCGCTCCGCCTCTCTACCTCTTCAGGTCCAGTCAACATCCTGAGCGCCTACGCGCCTACACTCTGCTCCTCAACTGAGATAAAGGATGAATTCTATGAAGAGCTTGAGACCACCATCAGAAAGATCCCTACCACAGAACACCTATTCCTACTCGGCGATTTTAACGCCCGGATTGGAGCTGACCACAACTCCTGGCCTCGTTGCATTGGTCGTTTTGGCATCGGCAAACTCAACGAAAATAGACAGAGATTGCTAGAATGTTGTTCGTACCACGACCTGTGTGTCTTAAATACGTTCTTCTCAACCAAACTCTGCCACCGAGTGTCCTGGCGACACCCCAGATCACGTCACTGGCACCAGTTGGATCTCATCATTACCAGAAGACCGCTGCTGAACTGCGTTCTTACTACCCGCAGCTATCATAGCGCCGACTGTGACACTGACCACTCACTGGATGGGAGCAAGGTACGCCTCCACCCCAAGCGGATCCACAACTCCAAGCAGAAAGGACGGCCACATATTAACACAACCCTGACATCTGTACCAGAAGTTTGCACACGCTTTGCTAATGCCATGGAAGAGGCCCTCAAGGACTGCCCAGGTAACAACGCTGAAGAGAGGTGGAGCCACATTCGTGACGCCATCTACAATTCAGCCATGGCAACCTTTGGCAAGAGGGAGAAGAAAACCCCAGACTGGTTCGAAGCAGGAATAACCGAACTTGAACCAGCTATCACAGCCAAGCGTGCAGCACTGCTGGACTATAAGTGCGGACCTTCAGAGAAGGCACTAGTTGCACTCCGAAAGGCCAGAAGTAATGCTCAGCGGATCGCCAGGAAATGCGCCAACGACTATTGGCTGAATCTCTGCCAAAGCATCCAGCTCTCCGCCGACTCTGGGAATATCCGCGCCATGTATGAGGGCATGAAGAAAGCATTTGGCCCAAGCACCATTAAGGCCACCCCCCCCCCCCCTTAGGTCCACTACTGGAGACATCATTACGGACCGCGGCAAGCAGATGGAGAGATGGGCCGAGCACTACCAGCAGCTGTATTCGAGGGAGAACAACGTCACTGACACTGCAGTGGAGAGCACTACGCCTCTGTCTGTGATGGAAGAACTTGACACTCTGCCAACTGTAGACGAACCCAGCAAGGCCATTGACTCCTTAGCATGTGGTAAAGCCCCAGGCATTGGCAGTATTCTCCCAGCAGTTCTCAAGGCTGGTAAAAAAAATGTGTCCTCCTTGACCACCTCCATGAGCTTTTACTTCAGTGCTGTGAGGAGGGAACAGTCCCTCAGGACATGCGGGATGCCAAAATCATTACGCTCTACAAGAACAAAGGAGACCACAGTGACTGTAACAACTATCGAGGCATCTCCTTGCTGATCACTGTGGGAAAGGTCTTTGCTCGCGTGGTGCTGAACAGACTCCAAATGTTGGCCGAACGCGTTTACCCAGAGGCGCAGTGCGGCTTCAGACCTCAAAGATCAACAGTCGACATGATTTTCTCATTGAGATAGCTGCAGGAGAAGTGCCGGGAGCAGAGACATCCACTTTACATCGCCTTCATTGACCTGACCAAGGCCTTCGACTTGGTCAGCAGAAGAGGTCTCTTCACCCTATTACACAGGATCGGATGTCCCCCCCCCCCCCCCCCCCCCAAGCTTCTGATGGTGGTCACATCTTTTCATGACGAAATGAAAGGTACCGTACAGTATGATGGCTCATCCTCAGAACCCTTCCCGATCCGAAGCGGCGCGAAGCAAGGCTGCGTACTCGCCCCTACACTTTTCGGCATTTTCTTCTCCCTGCTGATGCGCCATGTTTTCAGTCAGTCAGAAGATGGCGTCTTCATCCACACTAGAAGTAAAGGTAGCCTCTTCAACCTTTCACGTCTGCGCGCAAAGACCAATGTGCGCAGGGTCCTGATCAGAGAGATGCTGTTTGCTGATGGTGCTGCCCTGACCGCCCACACTGAGGAAGCACTCCAGCGTCTCGTCAGCAGCTTCGCTCGCGCCACCGATGAGTTTGGGCTGACCATCAGCCTGACGAAGACAAACATCATGGGCTAGGATGTCAGCAGCACCCCTTGCATCTCTATAGGCGATCACACCCTCGAGGTAGTGGAGAACTTTACATACCTTGGCTCAACTATCTCCAATAACCTCTCTTTGGACAACGGACTGGACTCCAGAATCGGCAAGGCATCAACAGCGATGGCTAGCCTAACCAAGAGAGTGTGGAACAACAGCTTGCTTACCATCAACAGTAGGATGAAAGTGTACCAGACCTGTGTGCTCATCATTCTTCTCTACAGCAGCGAGACGTGGAGTTTGTACACCCCTCAAGAGCGCAGACTCAACTCTTTCCATCTGCGCAGTCTGAGGAGAATCTTGGGAATCACTTGGAAAGACCGTAGGATGGTAGGATTCCTAAGGACATCTTGTAAGGTGAGCTCACCTCCGGCACCAGACCAACAGGCAGACCAGCGCTTAGATACAAAGATGTCTGCAAGCGTGATCTGAAAGCTGGAAGCCTGAATCCCGCAGACTTAGAAGCCACCACCGCAGATCGTGCCAGCTGGCAGTGACGACCAGCATAAAGCTGAGCGAGGGAAGGAGAGAAATCCAGTGGGAGGAGAAGAGGCAGCGCAGACGAAAGAAAGAAGAGCCAGTGCCCACAGCAACAGTCACAGGCTTCACCTGTAGCAAATGCAACAGACACTGCTGCTCTCGCATTGGACTGATTAAAGTCACAGCAGGCACTGCAAATCTTAAAAAAACGGACTGACCCAGCAAGCGCATATACTCCATTGTCTTCCGAGACAGAAGGATGCCAACAACAAGAACTCTGGAAAAACGGCGAAGTCGAAACAGCAACTGTAGAAGCAGTCGTTGATAACAACCTCTCAAATCCACCTATCTCCGCAGACCAGGAACACACTGCGACCCAACCCGTCGGTGCCGATCGCAGCGGAACTTTTGCTAGCTAAAAGCTAACGAGTAGCGAAAAGTGGCTCGCCCGACCAAAATCATTACGTGTTACAAAATGGTGAAGCACTCTTCCATGCGATAGAACATTACTTTCCTAGCTGAATACGCCTTTGTCAGTTCTGAAACTATTACCAACACTTAGAGCACTTCAAGCACTATATTGTTGCAAAAACATCTTGCAGATGAAAAATCGTACTTTTACAAGGCTACGTAGTTAACAACCCAAATCCAACAAATCTCTTGTCAGGGGAAAATACTCCGCAGGCCAGCTGTCTGGCACCGTAGCAGAGGTCTGAAAAGAAGGAAGAAAACGACACTAGGCGAGGTGCGGTCACTGAGTACAACATCTGGCCTTTGTCTAAACGTTCTGCTGTGCTACCCAGCCTCGCCTCTTACTACTGGCGGTGAATGTACACACTAAATTCCAAGCTTGCAGGAGACTACAAAAATAGCTGAACTACGTGAGTCTCAGTGAGCACACTGACTACACAAAAAGAGGAAAATAATAAGATGTAAAAAAAAACGTGTACAAGGCATTTTTACCACACACACCCACTGATACCCATTTCTGCATTGCAGTTTCACATCACAAACATCAAAGTCTACGTAACTGAAAGCATCTCTGGAAACGACAAATGCACCATCGCAGCAGAAACACTACCTCTGTGAATCGATTGAATGAGAGCCCGCACAGACAAAAACGTGTCACGACCATCGATGTCGGCAGCCGGTGCCGCAATTTTGACACACAGGCCGTAGTTGTCTGATCCTTGCAGCATAAAATCTGATGAACTAGCTCGTAACTTCATGAAACAGGTTTAAAATCTTGCAAAATCAGTAAGAGATAAATTCTACTGAAGATCATGAATTCTGAAAATCAGTCTCTAGCGCTCGTGAAACTATAGGAAGATCGACAAAGATCGTAGCCGGATTACTAACTGATTCACCTAGCAAGAAAGCGACAAATTCCGGATGGGCGGTCAAGCCAAGCTCTATATTCCCTTGTCTGATGTCAATTCTACTTAGGGGTATCCTGTCTCTCTTTCTCTTTCTTCTCTTCAATTACGAGTCTGTCATTGTCGGCCGGCGCGAGTCGACTGATAC
>BTPG01000002.1:6369502-6542002 GCA_036245525.1 Semisulcospira habei | reverse complement strand
TGGGTTATTAGAGTTAACGCTGTCTGACAGAATGTTTAGGCCGAAAAGCTGATTGTGCTGTACTAATAAGGCAGTTTTCCTCCAGGAATTGAAGTAAATGATTATGTATATGCTTTTCAAGTGATTTGAACACTGTTGATAAGATTGAAATGGGTCTGTACTCACTTGGGTTGCTCAGATCTTTGCTTTTTGGAAGAGGGGTAACTTTTGCTATTTTAAATTCATCGGGATACATGCTCTTTTGAATTGAAAGGTTATAAATAAAGGTTAACGATTCAACAATTTAAGGGAGCGCACTTTTCAGGATTTTACTGCTACTACCGTCAACACTACAAGATGCTTTACTTTTCATGTTGGTTATAGATTTTCCTACATAAAGGACAGTCAGAAAGTATTGCCAGCGTTTAACTGACTTTGCTGTTTCAATTGTTCTGAACATTCGTATTCACCTAGCTCACTGGTGTTCGTCTGTAACAGGGTTTTAGCAATGATAACAAAGTGTGTATTAAATACATCGGCTGTAAGCATACTGCTTTACTGGTCAAATTTCATTTGTTGCTTCAGTAGATCTCTTAGTTCCATCGCAGTTTTAATCTCATCCGTCAGCCACTCAGGCACAGTGGTGTGTTTAACACGCATAGTGCGCCTCGGGGCATGTCTGTGAAAAACACCGAGGAACAACTTATACCAGTGGGACAGCACTACATTGGGATCGTTATAGTTATACACATCGGAAAATGGTGTTTGGGAAAGGTCATGCAAAAAATCATCATGGTTAAATTTTTGGAATGATCTATAGAGGACGGTTATATGCTCCTTATGAGGTTTCTTTGGCAACTTCGCAGATAATGAAAAGCAAATAGAAAGATGGTCACTGACATAGATGCTGGGTACATAGACATTGCTAAGGGCACTGTCGTCGGTTGTATAAACATGGTCAATTAATGTGGATGAAGAAGCAGTGACCCTAGTGGGTGACTGAACTACTTATGTAAGGCCCAAGAACGTTATTATGGATCTCTATGACGTGTTGACAGGTTTCAATAAATCAGCATTAAAACCACCGAGTATGTGTAAATCACCCATGAAGTTTTGTACTTGGTCAACCATTACAACAAAATCATCCTGCCAGAACACTGTATTTGCGGGGTTTCTGTAAATAAAATATACGAAGGTCGGGGGTGACTTGTCGGTTGCTTTATTTGAAGCCACAGGCTTTCCACATGGGTGGTTTCCAGGTCACATCGTCGTGTTACGTTGTTAGCAATAGTACTGTGAACATAAACACAACTGCCAGTATAAGCAGGCGCTGAAGCATCTCGCCTATGAATGGAGAAATTTTGTATGGTGATAGCTTGGTTACTTATGTTCTATGTCAACCTACTTTCTGTAAAGCCAAATATATGATATGGGGAGGGTTGGTTAAGTAGTACTGTAACGTCTGATACTTTACTGCAAAAGTGATATACATTGAGGTGGCCTATTCTAAGCAAATGATCGCTGGCATTAGTAGACATGTCAGGTAACTTCCCAACCAAATACTAGTTTCAAATATAATAATGGGTAGACCATCGAAACCGATGATGTCGTCATTGTGCATGACTTCTATTTGTGGGTGCGGGTGTGGCTGGCCAAGCCAATCCTGGAGCCACAACTGCGAGGGCAATGGGGGCACTGGAACGTAGCTGTAGGGAGAGTCGACGCTGTCTTTCTGCGAGCTCTGGCACTGGTGATCCGTTCGCGCCGATTTTGTTCAAAGAGCGTGCAGGCTTTCCTGGTGGCGGCACGCCAGCCAGATCTGTCTTGTACTTGTGCTTCAAGTTCCTTTACCGGGAAGACGCAGTACTTGAGGCTGTCTTTTAAGAAGTATTTGAAGCGTTTCTTTGGCCGTCCTTGCTTCCTGTGGCCTTTTGAGAGTGCACCATACAGGAGTTGGCGTGGTATACGAGAATCATCCATGCGTATGACATGACCTGTCCAGAAAAGTTGTGTCCTTAAGATCAAGGCTTCAACACTCACTAAGCCAGCATTGTCCAGGACTTCCAGGTTTGTCACCTTGTCTTGCCATTTGATGCCCATGAGTGAGCGCAGGGATCTCATGTGGAAACGTTCAAGCTGGTTGAGGTGCTTTCTGTACAGCGTCCATGGCTCACAGCCGTAGAGGAGGCTGGGGAGGACTACTGCCTGTAGACTTTGATCTTGGTGGAGAGCTTTGACGTTGTTGTTATTCAACACACGAGTGCGCAGACGACCCAGGGCTTGGCTGGCTTTGCTGATGCGAGCTGCGATTTCCTTGTCGATAGTACCGTCAGAAGAGATATGCTCCCGAGGTACCTGAACTGGTCGACAGTCTTCAGCTCGGTGCCTTCGATATACACTTTGGGTGGGGGGGGTTGGGGGGGGGGCTCTTGTGTCTGGGGCTGGTTGGTGCAGGACCTCGGTCGTTCAGACTGATTGTGATGCCAAACAGTCGAGAGGCTTCCGAGAACCTGTTGACGATGGTCTGGAGGTCAGACGCCGTGTGCGCCATCAGCGCACAGTCATCGGCAAACAGCGCCTCAAAGATCAGTCTCTCGATGGTCTTGGTCCTGGCGTTCAGTCGAAGGAGGTCGAAGAGAGAGCCGTCTAGTCTGTACTTCAGGTACACTCCCTTCTCAAGGTCGCGTACTGCATGGGCCAGGACACACGCGAAGAACAGATTGAACATCACGGGGGCAAGAACACAACCTTGTTTCACAACGTTGGAAATGTCGAAGGGTGCGGATGTGTCGCCGTTTGACTGGACACCTCCTAACCATTCCATCATGGAAGAGGCGGATGATGTTGGTGAACTTCCTGGGGCAGCCGAACTTTGCGAGGATGACCCAAAGCGCTTCTCTGTTCACGGTGTCGAATGCTTTGGTCAGATCAATGAAGACAGCGTAGAGGTCCATGTGCTGCTCAATGCATTTCTCCTGGACGTGTCTCACAGAGAAGACCATGTCGACTGTGCTGCGACCGGGTCTCAAGCCACGCTGAGCCTCTGGGAGTGCTTCCTCAGATACAGAACTGATCAGGCGGTTGAGGATGACTCTCGCGAGGATCTTGCCAGCAATGGACAGGAGTGAGATCCCTCGGTAATTGGCACAGTCTGCTTTGCTGCCCTTGTTCTTGAACATGGAGACGATTGTAGCATCTCTAAATTCCTGTGGCATGTTCTCCTCTGCCCAGATGCATGTCAGAATGTGGAGGAATGCGTCAAGGGTCTCAGGTCCAGCTGCTTTGAAGAGCTCTGCGGGGATGCCATCCATGCTTGCAGCCCTGCCGGAGCTAGTCTGGTTGATCGTTTTCTTGACCTCGTCCAGGGTAGGCGGGAGGCCAAGGTCATCCAGTGTCGGCTTCTGGGGAATCATTCCAGGGCCGCGGGGTCGACAGTGGAAGGCATGTTCAACAGATTTGAGAAGTGTTCTCTCCAGCGCTCAGTGATGCTGCCTTTGTCCTTCAGCAAGGTGAAGCCGTCGGAAGAAAAGAGAGGGGTTGTGCTGGGTCTGGCAGGGCCATAGACAGCTTTCATAGCGCTGAAAAACTCCTTGGAGTTGTTGGATTCAGCAAAGTGTTGAAGTTGTTTTGCCTTGCTGTCCCACCAGGTGTCCTGCATGTTGCGGAGCTCTCTCTGGGCTTTTCTCTGGAGGTGTTTGCAGCGGTCTTTCATGGACAAGGAGTTGAAGTCGTTCTGCCACTCGATGAAGGCACTGCGCTTTTGCTCCAGTAGCTTGTTGATCTCTTCATTGTTCTCATCGAACCAATCCGGGTGTACTCTCTGCTTGGGTCCAAGCACGTCTTTGGCAGACTCCGCCACAATCCCCTTGAACTGGTTCCACATTTCAGTTGGGTTGCCAGTCAACGGTCCATGGGCAGTTAGCAGGTCATCAAGGTGGGACTGAAAGTTTACCTTGACGTCAGGGCGCTTAAGCTTGGCCAGGTTGAATGAAGGTCGGGTGAGCTTCGGCCTCTTCCTGTGTGCTGGTGCAATGTGCAGGTTGAGGACAGACTGCACCAGCCGATGGTCGGTCCAGCACTCGGCTCCTCTCATGGCTCTGGTGATTCTGACATCACGAGTATCCCGCTGGCGGACAATGACATAGTCTATGAGATGCCACTTCTTGGACCTGGGATGCATCCATGTTGTCTTGTACTTACTAGCCAGCCTGAAGAGGGTGTTGGTGATGGCGAGTCCATTCTCAGCGCACAATGCCAGCAGCAGCAGGCCATTGCTGTTCATCTTGCCCAGTCCGTGTGGGCCCATCACTCCTTCCCAGCAGTCACATTCGCGCCCAACTCGAGCATTGAAGTCACCAAGCACGATGAGTTTGTCACTTGCAGGAGTGGACTTCAGGAGGGAGTCGAGGCTCTCATAGAACGCCTCCTTGTCGTCATCGGCGCTGGTGAGTGTCGGAGCATAGGCGCTGATGATAGTGACATGTCGGGCGTGAGAGATGGGGAAACGGAGCTTCATCACTCGTTCGCTGATGCCAGTGGGAAGAAGGCAGCTGTCGGAGGAGCGTGGTGCGGATGGCGAAGCCAACCCCGTGTATCCTGTCCTCGTTCTCAGCTTTGCCCTTCCAGAAAAAAGTGTACCCGCCCTCAGGTTCACAGATCGAGCCTTCGTCAGCAAATCTGGTTTCACTAAGAGCCGCAATGTCGATCTTATATCTCGCCAGCTCTCTGGCTATGAGGGCTGTTCTTCTGTGCGGTCTCTTCGTCTGATATCTGTCCAACAGGGTTCGTACATATAGTTTCAAATATACTAACAAACTAAATGACAGTTTAAACAACAATAAGAAAGCGTCACTATGTGGCATGCAGATCAGTGGTCAAACCACAGCACTGACACAGTTTGTAAAGTCACAGAGCGCAATTCAGTGCTGCAATTGTCATATACGCGCATTCCGATGAGAATTGCACGCGGGTGTGTCTATCCACACTGACCACTAAGCCAGTCACCACACACTGATCAGTCATCAGGGGTCAAGTGCTAATCCTGAACCTCTTAGTAACAGGATTATGTTGTGTGATTGTATCACGACTAATCGTCGCACAAAGAGGCGCGCGCACTGGGTGTCACTGATCCGTTACGGTCTATCACACAACAAATACGAACTAAACGTAGTTGAGACTCCGTCGTGACGTCACACATTAACTATGTCAACAACAAAAAACGTACATGAATCTATATCGTGCAGTAAGTCACCGATTTCTCAGGTACAGATTGAGCTCAAAAACCACGTTTCACAGTTACGACAGCAATGGAGTTCTGCACTCAATTGATAATCGTGAATTTGAGCATTCAGTCCTATATGAATAATCTCATTCAGATTGATATATGACAGAAACAACAGTCCGACCCGGAGACAGGACAGCCCGTACCGGCGCAACCCGACCGTCTCCCACAATCCTCCCCGGTCAGTGCCAAAGAAGGTTGTGGAAAACAATCAAAATACGCACACCAGCAAGAACCATCCAGCAACGGGTAGGAATGTGGCGTCCATCAGACATCAATCTTCTTTCAATTAATATTAATTAACTGTGTTTGCACGCGATGTACACTGTCTAGCAGTGAAAAGAAGTTGCGCAATTTACATCACTAAATCAATGGGAATCTGGTTGTCACGACTAGCTGCGGGGGGCCCATCCATTAGCAGCTCAGCTCTGGGCCGTTCCGGCAGATGAAGCGGAAAGTCAGTTGTCTGGAACATCGGTGACTGCTGTTCCGCCTGGCCTCCTGGATTCGGGGTCTAAGTGTTGACAGGCTGCTGGCCGAGTTTCAGCGGCACTGGCTGACGGGGCCGAGTCAACTCTGAGTTGTTATACTGAGCCGGTCGCACCCCGCGGTCCTGACATGCCAGGCGGGGCGGGCGTCCTCCAGTCACGTCAGAGCTATGGGGTTTGCGTGCCTGGTAACCGGGCGCAGAGTTGAAGTTGGCATGATCTCGTGGAGCTACGTAGGGCCGGTATACACCGTAGCTTATATTGAGGGCCAGACGTTAGGTGCCCTCAGCGCTGGAGTGCATTTTGTCACCGTCCCGGTAGAGGGCCTGGCGGGTGGCGTGGTTCTTGGTCAGAAAGGTGGCGAGAGAGAGAGAGAGAGAGAGAGAGAGAGAGAGAGAGAGAGAGAGAGAGAGAGAGAGAGAGAGAGAGAGAGAGAGAGAGAGAATGACAGTGACAATGACAATGAATCTTTATTTTCCAAGGATAAAAAGATTTAGGTCTGAAGACCTTTCTTCCATCTTGTCCTTGCTAAACTACTTACACACACACTCACGGGGCCGCACGCACTGACACACCATAAGCGCCCAACAGGGCGAGTCATACTGGCTGCCCCTCTCGATCAGCTGCCGCTCGAAGGCGACAGCAGGGATAGAGCCAGTGTGTACATATGGCGATCATATACAAAAACATCATAAACACATTTAATACACATAATGAGATATACATGCGCTACCATCTAACACGTGTACAATAAGATTACAACAACAAAAAGAAACCAACAACAATCAGATAGACAAATTCAAAATACCACGTCATTCTAAAACAAAAGCAGTTTACGCTTGCATTTGTAGCAAATACTGATGAAACCGTGTCTTGAAAGCATTTATGGTCGTGATAGATTTTATTTCTTTTGGAAGTAAATTCCATTCTTTGGCTGCTGAATATGACAAGGCCGATTTAAAAATGTCAAGGCGGGGCCTAGGCACTACTAGGTCGTTCCTCAGTGTCGGGTACGGAGTGTGGGGAGCCTTAAAGAGAGCAGCGAGATATCCAGGTGATTTTGAAAGAGGGATCTTACGCATAAATACACATTTATTGAATAAAAAGTGCTTACGAAGGGGCAACATATTTAATTTTGTTAGTTTATCATCGGTAGTCAAAGGGGTGTGGGAATCTTTTAGGATAAGCTTTGCCGCACGTTTTATTCTTTTTACAGAAATATCACTGCATCCATCCCATACTGTCGATGCGTAATCTAGATGGGATTTTATGTGTGCATTATAAAACAACTGCCTGGTTGAAACGTCGGTGAATAGAACTGGTCTAGATAACAAAGATAGATTTTTTGACAAAACCTTACAAATAGAATTAGTATGCGAGTGCCAACTGAGCTGGTCGTCTACAGTGACACCAAGCAAACAATGTTCTCTAACTTGCGCTATTGGTTGCTGTTCAAGGTAAAGTTTGAGTGGCGGCGGGCTCAGCTGATGCTTTTGCCTTGTTGTCACAAGCATACATTCCGTCTTTGATGGATTTGGAATCATGGAATTAGTCTGCCACCAATCAAAGACTTCATTTATTGTTTGCGGGAGTGAACTAGTGATTGTGGGCACGTCTGGCGCAGACACATCCAAAGTTGCATCATCTGCAAATAAGCTACAGGTAACGTCAGGCTGTGAGATATGTAAAGGTAAGTCATTTATGTAAAGTGTGAACAATAAAGGCCCGAAAATAGATCCCTGGGGCACGCCATGCATAATCAGCCCCTCAGAGGATGATTTGCCATTTACGCTGACATACTGTCATCGGCCTTCAAGGTAGGATTTAATAAAGGATACAGCTCGGTCACTTACGCGGTAGACTGAGAGTTTTTCGGTAAGGAGGGTATGGTTAACTAAGTCGAAGGCTTTGGTAAAGTCTAAAAAGATCACTCCAGTCAACAGTGCTTTATTTATTGGTGTGAGCCAACGATCCGTTAAATTTGAGAGAGCTGTTTGACAAGAGTGCCGCGGGCGAAATCCTGACTGTAAGGGATGAATAAGGTCGTGTGTGTCAAGAAAGTGCTGTAAGTGTTTGTGTATGTGCTTTTCTATGGGTTTTGAAAGTGAAGACAAGATAGAAATTGGCCTGAATTTATTGGGATCTGTAAGATCTTTGTTCTTAGGAAGCGGAATAACTTTGGCTTTTTTAAGATCAGAGGGGAATTCGCCAAGCTCGATACAACGGTTGTAGATGTACGTTAAAGATTCTACTATGAAAGATAGTGATAGTTTTAACACAGCAGTACTAATTTCATCATGTGCTGAAGTGCGCTTACTTTTGAGACATTCAATCGCTTTACCGACATCGTGCACTGTCATGCAAGGTATGTGGAATGATGAACGAGAAGAAAGTTTGCCATCACAATATTTGACAAGGAGTGGGGATACAAACGGTGCCTTGGACGTAGTGTTTTGCAGCAACGACTGGGCGGCAGGAAGAAAATGATTATTAAAAGTTTCTGCAGATATAGAGGTATGTGTAGGGCTATAGTTAGATTTTGTAAGGGCATTAAGCGCTCTCCAAACAGAGACTGTATCCTTTTTGTCATTCATTATTCGTTTAAAGAGTGACTTTTTGGCATCAAAAACTATTTTTTTAACGCGGTTGCGTTGCTTACGGTAAACAGGGAAATCTTTTTCTGTTCATCTCTCAGTTGCATGGCATCGACCAAACCTTTGTTTAGCCAAGGCGGCAGTTGTGGGTTTTTTACTCGTTTTTCCCTAAACGGGGCGTGCCTATCAAGAACACTGAGGAACAACCTGTACCACTCAGACAACGCACCATCAGGCTCGCAATGATGATAAACAGTATCAATAGAAACGAAACTAAGGTCAAACAAAAAAGCCTCTTTGTTAACATGTTTAAGCGATCTATACTTCATGGTAGTGTGCTGGTGTTTACGGATAGGTTTATCTGCTTTCACGGTCCAGTTACAGCACACAGGGTAATGGTCGCTGATTCCAACTTGTAGTACTTCCATCTCCAACACTCGGCTCTTGTTCGTTGTATATATATGATCAATGAGTGTAGAGGACGTAGACGTAACACGAGTTGGAGATGTTATCAGCTGTTTGAGCCCAAAAAGAGTAATAGTGGACTCCCATGTAGGGTTAGCGGAAAACATGTTAATGTTAAAGTCCCCTAACAAAAGCACATCTGATGTACAGTTTTTAACTTGATCTAGCATGTCAGTGAAATCATCAAGCCATACATTTGGTGCAGATGGGTTCCTGTAAATAAAACCAACTAATACAGGGCTTGACTTGTTCTTTAATTCAACCCAAACACTTTCCACTGTGTCTGATTCAAGGTCCGGTCTTCTACTGGTGATGTCTTTTATAGAATCATGAATATACACTGCAATGCCGGTATGTGTGGGGCTTTGTGGGTCGCGGCGTATAAGGGAAAAATCAGGTATAGAAATGACGTCATCGCTGATATTGGAGTTAAGACGGGTTTCCGTGAAACCAAACAAGTGGAAGGGGTTGGGTTGACTCAAAAGAACACACACATCGGGAGTCTTGTTACATAGATGATAGATATTGAGATGACCTATATGAATATTAGAGGAGTCTGACATGTTGAAAAGAGAAATACTGTGAACAAAGCAGTTCAGAAACAGGTAATACACACTGAGCTGCACAGGCAATAAACCTAATAAGGATCATAAGGACTGGAAGTAACGCCAAATGTTTGTCACAGTAAAGCACTATCGTGTAATTTAAAAACAATGACAAGAAAATCGAGTTGAAACTGGATCAGTGTCCACGCAGTTTCGCAGTCTAACACCTGAAAGTAAAAAGTTCAGTTTCACAGTCGTAAAGTCTATGGCAAAGGGAAGCACAAAAGAGTTAATAGAATCAGCTATGAACGCTTAGACAGGCTGCAAGGTCTGGTTGAACGGAGGGTACATCGAGAGAGAGAGAGAGAGAGAGAGAGAGAGAGAGAGAGAGAGAGAGAGAGAGAGAGAGAGAGAGAGATGATGATGATGATGATGATGATGATGATGATGATGATGATGATGATGATGATGAAACTTTATTTTTCAACGGTAAAAAGTTTTGACAGAAAACAAATCGTCATTTTACAAACTTGCCGTTGCTAACATCTACAGCATAAAAAGGGGATACTATAAAAATATATTTACATACAAAACCCAATAGCATCATTATATACAGAAAAAATAATAACACTCATCACACACACATACACCCACACACACAAACAAACACGAGCACACACACACACACACACACACACACACACACACACACACACATAAAAACCATCTTATGAAATACATGAGGTAAGGAAATATTACAGTACCTGAGAAGTACTAAGTTTGACTCATCAGGTAATCAGTAAGTTTTGTTTTAAAACTTCCTGGTGAGGTAATAGTTTTCAAATGTGCAGGGATTGAATTCCAAGAGAGAGAGAGAGAGAGAGAGAGAGAGAGAGAGAGAGAGAGAGAGAGAGAGAGAGAGAGAGAGAGAGAGAGAGAGAGAGAGAGAGAAAGAGAGAGAGAGAGAGAGAGAGAGAGAGAGAGAGATGTTATATCTAGAGTACTAGTCGATGTCTGCATGGTGAACAGAGTTGCTGCGTTTGCCTCACCGTCACTGTCTGATTGTCTCTAGTAGTCGAAGTTTGTTATGTTCTAATTTTTTTTTTCCTGCATAGAATTAATTTTTACTGAAAAGGTTCAAAAGATACTAGCCTGACTAACGAACTCCTCCAAAGTCTTCCGCCATTCTATATATATTCCAAATTTCAAGTGAATATGACAAAAATTACGGACTCTAATGTGGTACGACCGTTTTTCCATAAACGGTCTTTTCACCCTTCAATGAGACACCCACTTTTAACCCATTCAGCCCTGACGCACTACAGCAGGAGATGGGTCGACCATGATAATTCAAGGGTAGTGCCAGATTAGCTTGGCGCCTGTCGGCGCCAAGCTAATCTGGCACTGCCCTTGAATTGTCATGGTCGATCCATCTCCTGCAATTGGTGCATAGTCGTTAGATGACGCCTCCAAAATTTGGGAAATACGCCCGTCGGGCTGAATGAGTTAATATGCTCGGAGGTCCTGCTAGGCGCACCCTTTGAACAAAGCACGTCGTCAAATTTCAAGCTTGTACGTACACAAATATCGGAGATTCTCTTGTTCACACACACACACACACACACACACACACACACACACACACACACTCTCTCTCTCTCTCTCTCTCTCTCTCTCTCTCTCTCTCTCTCTCTCTCTCTCTCTCTCTCTCTCTCTCTCTCTCTCTCTCTGAAATCATTGTACATTGTGCCAGCAGCGGAAAATTCAAGGTGTTGTCTGTGTAACGGTAAACAATTACGGCCGCTCATCCATATCTTTGAATTAGTCTGAGGAAATCGTGTGATAGCATTCAGATCCACACCCACTGTGTGCCTGGTCTTATCAACGCATTTCAGGGCATAAGTTTTCGCCGCCTATTGTGCTGCTCACCAGAACACTCTTTTCACGTGTGACAACTAATAAGTTCGCTACACCACAGTCACTATATAGACAGCTTGCGTGGCATTGTTACGTGGATAGACTATTAATCAAAAGCGATCTTCATTAGATAACGCTGTGTTGGACACCGTTTGTGACGTTTGATACGAGGTGCTATAACTTCAACCGCGTTTTACTGCGTTGACACTTTATTCCTTATTCTCTCTGTTTATATATATATTTGTTTTGTATTGTGTTGCACTTCAATTGTGAGAATTAGAATTCAACATGATCCATAATGCTCAAACACACGGAAGCCTTCAAACTGGTCACTTGAACATCTACCATCTTTTTAACAAGGTGGCCGACATGAATGTTTTTCTAAACTAGTCTGAACCATTCCACCTGTTTTGTCTTAGTGAGACGCGACTTAACTCTGACATAAGCGATGAAGCCGTTCACATACCTAACTTTAGCATCACTCGACGTGACCCTTTGGTACTTGGTCAGACTGGGTTTGCCGTTTACATCCATAACTCAATCCAACATTTAGTAAAAAGGCGTGAGGACATAGAAACTCCGGAAGTTGAGTGCATTTGGTTGGAATCTAGGGCTCCAAAAACTAAACCCGTCTTCATCGGCTTTTGTTATCATAACCCATCAGCTAAGTTTCAATGGTACGACGATTTCTTGCATGCAGTAGAAAAAGTTGGCTTACCTAACTGTGACGCGTTGCAACTAGGCGACTTTAACATAGATATGTTGAAGCCCCATATCGCGTGGGATTGCATCACCACACAAACCGGCTTAGAACAATTAGTTTCGGCCCCTACTAGGATCACAAAAACAACCGCAACACTCATTGATCACATTTACACCAACCGTCCCCTTAGTGTGTTCAATGTTAGTGTTCCTGACCTCAGCATCAGTGATTACTTTCCTACTGTGTGTTCCTGGTCAACAAAACTGCCAGTGCATCGTAAGAACGGGCACACAACTATAACGTACCGCTCATTTAAACAGTTTAAACAGTCTGTTTTTCTAGCAGACCTTGATCAAACACCATTTAATGTCGTTAATAACGAAACTGACCCTGAAAAGGCTCTTACTGTTTGGTATGGACTCTTTACAAGAGTACTTAGCAAACACGCCCCTTTACGGCAAAAGCGGATTTAAAAAATCCACACGTTACCGCCTTGACTAACGCAAGGAATAATTGAAGCTATGAAATTGAGAAATGACTTAAGAAGACACAAGCTATTTAACGAATACAAAAACCAACGTAACCGTGTCAAGTCTATGGTACGCAGGACTCAAAAGTCCCTCTTTGAATGAATGATTAAAGAAGACAGAGATACTGCCGCACTCTGGCGGGCGGTTAAGTTCGTCAACCGAGGTAACAGCAAGAAATCGTCAGCCAGTCCTACTAGTATTACTGCAGACATTTTAAACATTTTTTGTCTGTTGCCGAGTCAATCATATCCAGAACCATATCTTAACTTCTGTAAGCAGGAGCCTAAGGAAAAACCCCCTTCTCTATACCGCCTCTAGCTGTGTATGAAGTAGGAAAACTGATCGGGACACTGAAACACAAAAACAATCATCGGGACCTGACGAGATCAGTCCTAAAATCCTGAAACTGTCCCTTGCCTATACAGTAGAATCGTTAACGTATATTTATAACTTATGCATTCAACAAAATATATTTCCATCAGAACTGAAGCAAGCCAATGTTATCCCTTTGCCTAAATCAAAAGATCTCTCTGATGTTAATAACTATAGACCCATCTCAATATTGTCCAGCCTTTCCAAACCTCATGAAAGACAGGTGCACAAACACCTTTATCAATATTTGGAGAGTCGCAGTCTTTTGCACGTATTTCAGTCCGGCCTTTGCCCCAAGCATTCTTGCCACACGGCACTAACAAGACTTATTGATGCGTGGCTAGCATCCATGAATAACTCCCAAATAACTGGGTCGATCTTTATTGATTTTAAGGAAGCTTTTGACCTTGTAAAGCATAACATTCTTTTGTCAAAACTTCAAGCATATCTCTGCAATGCAGATGCTGTCTCATTGTTCACTTCACATTTAAGCGGAAGGAAGCAAAGAGTACTGTTAAATGGATCCTACTCCTCGTATGGTCTCGTCAAAAGCGGCGTGCCTCAGGGCTCTGTCCTCGGGTCATTGCTGTTCTGCATATTTATCAATGACCTTCCACTGCATATTAGTAGCCGCGATATTTCTTGTGACATGTTTGCTGACGACTGCACACTACACACTCCTCACAAAAATGTAGCTGCAATTAGCACGCGTCTGCAGAAAAGCCTGCATGAGGTCACCGACTGGTGTCATTCCAACTCCATGTCCCTGAATCCGCCAAAAACAAAATGCATGGTCATAAACACACGTCAAAAGCACCAGTTATGCCCGCTCTCTCTTAGTCTGTCTATAAACGGCAGCCCAATTGAGCAAGTATCACACCACCGCCTCTTGGGGGTCACTATAGATGATCAGCTTAAATGGCAACTGCATAATAATAATGTGTGCAAAAGGGTTTCCAGAAGTCTATATATGTTTCAAAATTGAAAACAATTACTGACACAGATACCAGCCTTCTTTTCTACAATGCTCATGTCAAGTCGCACATAGACTATGCATCAACAGTGTGGGATGGTTCTAGTGATGTACATTTGAAGAGGCTGATTTCCCTACATAAGAGAGCTGCTAAGCTTATATTTCCCGATCCCGAACTCTCTACTGACAAAAAGCTTAAAACTTTAAAATGCTTTTCTCTATCCCATAACTTTCAGTTCAATAAACAAGTATTTATATACAGGCTGTACAAGCAATCACGTCCACTGTACTTGAGTTCTTTTTTCTTAGAACAGACATCTGTAGCTTCTAGACATGGACAACAGTTCAAAGTACCCCTGCCGCGTATTGATTTATTCAAACCAGTTTGTCATTCTCGAGAAATTCATTCTGGAATTCTATTCCTGCAGAAATCAGAAACGCAAAGACGCTCACCTCATAGGTGGCCTAACCAAAGCTCATCCCCTCGCAGCCCCAGTTGGTTAGCCGCGGTCAACGGGCATCTTCTCCTGCGGTCAGAAAACAAGAAAAAACAACGGATCCACTCTCATGACGACCATGACCGGACTCAACGTAGCATGCTGGAACATCCGAACCATGCTCGACACAGCAGACAGCGGACGCCCTGAACGTCGCTCCGCCCTCATTGCCCATGAAATGCGGAGGTTAAACATCGACATCGCCGCGCTCAACGAAGTACGCCTCCCGGACGAAGGCAGCCTCCAAGAACTTGGCGCTAGATACACCGTCTACTGGTCAGGCAGGCCTGCATCAGAAAGACGGCTCTCAGGCGTGGGCTTCATGGTCAAGACCTCCATTGCGACTAAGCTGGAAAACCTACCAACGGGTCAATCTGACCGCATCATGTCCATACGCCTCCCACTGAGACACCAGCAATACGTCACCCTTCTCAGTGTGTTCCCCAACCCTCATGGCAGAGCCTGCAGAAAAAGATAAGTTCTACACTGACCTGCGCTGCAGCCTCCTACAGAACACCCCTGCAGATAACAAATTCATCATCCTTGGCGACTTCAATGCCAGAGTGGGCCAGGACTCTGAAGCCTGGAAAGGTGTCCTCGGCAAGCATGGTGTTGGGAACTGCAATGACAAAGGCCGCCTACTGTTGGAGTTCTGTGCAGAGCAGCAACTTTTCATCATAAACACTACTTTCCAGCAAAAGGACAGTCGAAAGACCACCTAGATGCATCCTCGCTCCAAACACTGGCATCTTATCGACTATGTCCTAGTGCGTCGGAGGGATCGCAGTGACGTCCTCCTCACCAGAATGATGCCCAGTGCAGAGTGCCACACTGACCACCGCCTTGTCCGCTGCAAAACTCAGGCTCCGCCTCAAGCTGAAACCCAAGAAAGGGCCACCCCTCCCCCCTCCCTCCAAGAAAAAGCTTGATGTTACCAGCCTTCAGCATGACGACGTGAAAGCTGCCTTTTAGACAGATTTGCAGCGCATGCTCAAAGACACAGCTGATCCAGCAGACTCCTCCCTTGAAACACTCTGGGAACGACTGAAAACTGCTATTGCAAAATCCTCTGCGGAAGTCTTGGGCTTTGCTAAAAAGAGGAACAAAGACTGGTTTGACGAAAACGACGTAGAAATCCAGGAACTTCTAGCAGAAAAAAGAGCCGCCCATCAGGCCCACCTAGCCCAGCCTTCCTGCCCTGTGAAGAAGTCTGCCTTCCGCCTCATCTGCAGCAGTCTCCAACGCAAACTTAGAGAGCTCCAGAACGAGTGGTGGCCCAGACTCGCACAGAGGACCCAGCTTTGCGCTGACAACGGTGACTACAGGGGCTTCTACGAAGCACTGAAAGCACCTGGTTCAAAGTCCCCTGCGAAGCGCTGATGGACAGACACTCCTCACAGATAGTACGTCCATCTTGAACCGCTGGTCGGAATACTTTCAGGACCTCTTCAGCGCTAAGAGCACTGTTCAAGAAGCAGTCATTTTCCAAATCCCACACCTCCCAGTAAAGGTTGAATTGGATGAACCGCCCACCACTGAAGAGACCCTGAAGGCCATCCACCAGCTCAAGAGTGGCAAAGCAGCAGGCATTGACGGAATCCCGCCAGAGATCTGGAAAGATGGAGGCCCAGCACTGCACAACAAGCTCCACGACCTCTTTCTCTGCTGCTGGGAGCAAGGAACACTAATGTTACGATTGTGGTTGTGTTGTCCTGTGAGAGCATATGTGTAAATCGTAGGAAACGATCCGATATTTATTTGAGCTATTATGGTTATGATTAACGTACCTTTTTAGTAACATTTTCTTTCGGTCGCGCAGAGCGGAATTCACTTCGTTATGATACGCTAAGTATAGTCCAGAACGTTCTAGAAAGGTCGCACTGTCTAGTGACCTCATATGTGTGACGTCGGTAAATTGGCGACAGTTCGCAACAAGTTGTTTACTGTGCGCGTGAAGTTGTCACCCGTTTTCTTGTGTGTTGTGAAAGATCGTGAAAGTTCTCGAAGTTTCCGACTAGGTCGTGAACTGCCTGCCATACTTTTGTGAGATGTCATTTTACCAAGGATTTGGAGCTGCAATGAGCAGTCAAATTTTTGTAGCCTATTGTAGTTTTCTAGAAAGTTCATTTTTTATTAATATTATGAGTTTCGGCTACGTGTCCCGTTCTGATTAGTTGAGTTGTGTTTACTCGTTGGATTATTCTAGAAAGTTTTCATACTATAAAAACATTGTGCTGGGAAGTGCGGATATAGACTGTCTTGCATTGTCAGTTGTAGAGACACACAGTTTATCGTAGGTACGTGGCCCGTATAGGGTGTACATTGTGAGAGACGTGGCGTAACGGTGGTGCAGTTGTGTGAGAAAATTTGTGTCGGCAGTGTGGACATTTGCGGAAGAGACTTTGTATCAGTGTTAGTGCCTTTGGAAATGCATTGTGTGGAGATCGCATCGCTGAATTAAAATATTGTTGGAACTGTTACTCCAGTATTGTCTACATCCTTAAGCCACGTGTGATGGGTTGCAACTGAATGAAGTTTATTTAACCCATTCTACCCCAGACACCCCACAGCAAGATAAGGTTCGCCTATGGGCGCCAAGCTATTCTGGCATCACCCTTGAACTATCATGGTCGATCTATGTCCTGCACTGCAATGCAGTCTTCAGACGACAACGGCAAAATTTAAGGATTTCGGTGTTGGGGTAGAAAGAGTTAAAAGAACCTTACGTGCGTGCGTCTTCAGAGCCAACAGGAGCACCACCGACATGGTCTTTGTGCTGCAACAGCTTCAGGAGAAGTGCCGTGAGCAGAACAAAGGGCTGTACGTAACGTTTGTCGACCTAACAATAGCGTTTGACACTGTGAGCAGGCAAGGCATGTGGCAGATCCTGGAGCGACTTGGCTGTCCCCCAAAGTTCCTCAGCATGATCGTCCAGCTCCACGAGGACCAGCAAGGCCAGGTCAGACTCAACAGTGACCTCTCAGAACCATTTCCCATTCTAAACGGCGTGAAGCAGGGCTGCGTGCTGGCACCAACCCTCTTTACCATCTTCTTTAGCATGATGTTGAAGCAGGCCACAGTGGACCTCGACGATGATGACGCAGTGTACATCAGGTATCGTCTCGATGGCAGCCTGTTTAACCTCAGACGACTGCAGGCCCACACCAAAACCGTAGACCGACTGATTCGTGAGCTGTTCTTTGCTGATGACGCTGCCCTTGTTGCACACACAGAGAGAGCCTTGCAGCGCATCACGTCCTGCTTCGCAAATGCTGCCCAGCTCTTTGGACTCGAGGTCAGTCTGAAAAAGACAGAGATCCTTCATCAGCCTGCACCCAAGGAAGAGCATTGCCCTCCCCATATCACCATCGGCGAGACCGAACTGAAGTCTGTACACCAATTTACCTACCTTGGCTGCATCATCACGTCAGACGCCAAGCTGGACAAGGAACTGGACAACAGGCTGGCAAAAGCGAACAGTGCTTTCGGGCGAATATTCATGCGGGTGTGGCACAATCAACAGCTAAAAATGGCACCAAGATCAGCGTGTACAGAGCTGTCATCCTCACCACACTGTTGTATTGTTCCGAGTCCTGGGCCCTCTACCGCAGCCAACTACGACTCCTCGAACGCTTCCACGAGCGCTGCCTGCGTACCATCCTCGGCATTCACTGGAGTGACTATGTCACCAACGTCGAGGTCCTTGAACAGGCGGAAACTGTGAGCATCGAGGCTTTGTTGCTGCGGACACAGCTTCGCTGGGCGGGGCACGTCTCCAGGATGGAGGATCAACGCCTACCCAAGATCACCCTGTTCGGCGAGCTCGCCACTGGACACCGAGACAGAGGGGCACCAAAGAAGAGATACAAAGACAGTCTCAAAAAGTCACTTAGTGCCTGCCAAATCGACCACCGCCAGTGGTCTTCGCTTGCTGCGGACCGCGACACCTGGCGCTCCACCATTTACAGGACAAGCGGCTCAGGAGAAAAAACATAGATGTCGAAAATCAGATCCCTGGCCAGACCTTCCCCTGCAGCCACTGCGGTCGACCTTGCTTGTCCCGGATTGGCCTCTGCAGCCACGAACATCCCTGCAGACGTCGTGGACAACCCTTATAAAATCTTCGTTCGCGAAGTCAAGCCAAGAGATCTTATAATAATTATAACTCTAAGCGCGCACTCACAACTCGCGCACGCATGCGCACGCTTAGACAATGACTCACGAACCACAAATACATTACGACATTCAGCTTGGGGTGGGGAGTGTGGTAGAACTGTTGAAAGAGGTGAGTTTTGAGGGCGGACTGGAAGGAGGAGAGAGAGTGTTTCTGACGGAGAGAGAGTGGGAGAGTGTTACAGGTGGATGGACCGTAGACGGAGAAGAAGCGGGGGCCGAAAGTGCTGAGTTTGGTGCGTGGGATCTGGAGGCGGAGAGGGTCGGAAGAGGAGCGGAGGGAGTGGGAAGGAGTGTGAAGGGGTGAAGTAAGTTGGAGATATAGGTAGGAGCGTAGTTGTTCATGGATTTGTAGATGAAAGACAGAATCTTATATTGGATGCGTTGGGGGATGGGGAGCCAGTGAAGGAGTTTGAGCAGGGGAGTGATGTGGTCGGATTTTTTCTTTCTAAGGACGAGGCGGGCAGCATTGTTCTGGACGCGCTGGAGAGTGAACGTGGTGGAGTGAGGGAGGCCGGAAAGGAGAGAGTTGCAATAGTCGATGCGAGATATGATGAGAGAGACAGCAAGTTTTCGCTTTGAACGGACGAAAGAAAGCATTTGGTGGGACAAAAGGGTGGTCACTGTCTATGTGGGTATGCATACTGAAGCCCAGTAAAAGTTTTTTTGCGAACTGAAGCCTTAAAAAAGGTCGGGCGTGCCCCCATTAAAGAGCAAAATAATAGAGCTGTGTAGAGTTCGGCGCTTTACAAAGACTAAGTTCTTGAATACCATTGGACTGGCCTAGTATTTGTTTCGAGTAAAATCTAAGATCGAGGCTGCTAGCACGGCGTGGAGTGGCTTTTAACGCATTCGAGAAAATGCCGCTTAAGCCGCGTATCCGGAGGCGGCACGTCTCGAATGAGTTAACCGGTTCAGTGCCGTCTGACGGATATTGTGTTTCTGCAGTCCTTGTTGGTTCGACACCCAAAAGCCCTAGGTGTCCTAGGAACGTGGATTCAAAATTTTGTCAGCAAGAAGTATAGATCCTCATGAGCCCCCGCAACTGCGGGGGCTCATGAGGATCTATACCTCTTGCAGTTGGGCAGAGTTCCAATTTTCTCGGCACTGAACGGGTTAAATTAAGTAGCGCTAGGCTCCAGAGGTGTAATATGGAGATCGAACGCGCTTCAAGATCACACGTCAAAGACGTATGATTTCTCGAAATTTTCGGAGTGATGCGCTGCGCATGCGCACGAAATCCATCATGGCGGCTGAGACCTACAGGGATGTGTTTGTATCCTCATAGGGGACTCGACCCTCAGAGGGCACGCTTCTTTTCGTCCTCTCTGTAGCGCTCACGAGCACTTCTGTCAGCAGCAGTCAGCACAACTCACCTCAAATTGCCCTAGCGGACACCGCCCTCTGAAAGTGCAGCTGTCCTCGTCTTCTCCGCCTATGCACTGTGTATCCAAGTTACAGAGCAAATGCTGGCGGAAATCGGCAAAGTTGGGTACGGAACAGTTCCAGTGTCCTGTAGGTAACTGTCTTGGAACCTCCCATTTCTAATCGTTTTTAAAAAAAATTAAATGGTTTGTTTTTATCCACACACACACACATGCACGCACGCACGCACGCACGCACACACACACACACACACACACACACACACACACACACACACACACACACACACACATACACAAAATTTTGAAAAGTGTAACAAAAAATTAAAACGTGCATAATCTCGGAATATCAAAATTTCAGCAAAACGTAATGTGGATTTATCCGCACCAATAGCTGCAGAAGTGTCGCCGACGGAAATGCTATACGACAATCCCGCGGCTATTGATGCGGAGCGCCTCACATGAGTTAAAACAATTTGAACGCGATAAGATGCTGTTATTACATTATGTGGGGGGTTACTACGTGATTTAGGTCCTTGTTTTCTGGACGCACATTCGTAAAGAGAAAGCTCGAAGTGATCTGCTCCCTGGGAAGGTTTGATAAAGCCTGTCTGTACAACGGGGTTTCTTCGTTAAGTCTCGTACACAAACCAGGGGAATTACTCAGCGCTGGACAGACAAACAGTTAGACCCCCCCCCCCCCCTGTCCCCGTCTGACAGACAAACAGTTAGATCCCCTGCCCCCGCCTGATAGGCGAGGGCAGGGGATCTAACTGTCTGTCCAGCGCTGCGTAATTCCCCTTGGTTTGTGTACAATTCTGCCACCGCTAGCGCTAGACAGACAAACAGTTAGATCCCCTACCCCCGTCTGATAGGCGGGGGTAGGAAATCTAACTGTTTCTCTGTCCAGCGCTGAGTAATTCCCCTTGGTTTGTACAACAAACCAAGGGGAATTACTCAGCGCCGGACAGACAACAGTTAGATCTCCTGCCCCCGCCTATCAGGCTTAAGCATGTTCTTAATTAAACGAACTTTAGTTCGCGAACTCTGACGAACTACAGTTCACGCTCTCGGACGAACCAGGTTGGTTCTTAATTGGACGATCTAAAGATACGGCGAACCTAGTTCGAAGTAGTTCACGAACCTCGGCAAACCATAGTTCGCTGTCGGAAAAGTTTCGCTCAACGTGTTGTGCAAACAAAGGCGAACCTTTTCTCTGATTGGTCAAAACTTTTACCCTCTTCTGCGTTGGAGATAAGAAGACAGTCACCGTTACAAACAAATATGGCGGACGGCGATATTTCACTCGTGCGAAGAACAAGACCTATTTTTATTGATTTGTGGGAGGCGCAACGCTGTTTTTGGGGTCGCTACTGCAAAGAGTACAAAAACAAACATCGTTCAAATCGCGAAGCGGCATAGCGGCAGCCATTTTGAACACCTTCGCAGGCAGTAAGTACGCCGAATCAAGCACTTCAGTTAAGAAAGAAAACCATGGCAAACCTGGTTTGCTGAAGTTCGCCTAGGTTCGTTCAACATCAATTAAGAAACAAACCAAAAGATCGCCGATCTCCTCCGATCTAGGTTTGCCGATCAAAAGTTCGTCCAAATAAGAACAGCTCTTACCCAATCGCCAGCTCACAGAGAAATACGCAGGTATAGAATAAGACCATCATTTGCATCTTCAAAAAGATGCATCAGGTCTCTTATATAACCCATGTCTTTCTCCGGAACTTAGGAAGTAGGGAGGGGAAACATACATACACAAACACGAAGGTGCATTACTATATGTGGTCGGGTAAATACCCTGATTTCCCACAGTAGATGCACAGAACATTACACAACAATTCTACCACCGCTAGCGCTGGACAGACAAACAGTTAGATCCCCTACCCCCGCCTATCAGCCATGTACAATTCATCACCAGCTTTGCACAATTCATCACCAGCCATGTGCAATTCATCACCAGCTATGCGCAATTTATCACCACTGTCTCGTGTGTGTGTGTGTGTGTGTGTGTGTGTGTGTGTGTGTGTGCGTGTGTGTGTGTGTGTCTGTGTGTGTGTGTGTGTGTGTTGTGTGTGTTATGTGTGTGTTGTGTTATGTCTGTGTGTGTTGTGTATGCTGTGTGTGTGTGTGTGTTTGTGTGTGTGTGTGTGTGTGTGTGTGTGTGTGTGTGTGTGTGTGTGTGTGTGTGTGTTGTGTGTGTGCGCGCATGTTGTGTGTCTGTGTGTTCGTGCTAGCTGTTAGCCTTTTCGTTGCATCAGTGCTTAGAGCTACTTTTAGAATAAGCGCTTAAAATATTCTCCTTTATTATTATTATTATTATTATTATTATTATTATTATGTATTGGCCATGATAATTCAAGGTTAGTGCCAGATTAGCTTGGCGCCTAAAGGCGCCAAGCTAATCTGGCACTAACCTTGAATCATCATGGTCAGTCGGTCTCCTGTAAGTGGTACATTGTCGTTAGGTAACACCTATAAAGTTTGGGAATGCGGCCGTTGGTTAGTTAGTTAGTTAGTTAGTTAGTTAGTTAGTTTGGTTTAACGCAGAGCAGGCGACGAAAGGCCATCTCACAGCGGGCGGCCGAGGGGTTACATGGGTTAAATCCATTTTGCTGTCGCGTACCGGTTTAACTCATTGTACCCCAAGACCGAAATCCCCAAATTTTGCCGTTGTCCTCTGAAGACTGCTTTGCAGTGCAGGACACAGATCGATGGGTGCCAAGCTATTCTGGCATCACCCTTGAACCATCATGGTCGATTCGTATCTTGCTGTGGTGTGTCTGGGATAGAATGAGTTAGGAAAAAAGCAATTCACAGCAGACTCCTTGAAGATTTTTTTTTTTTTTTTTTGTTCCGAAACGTTCCCTCGAACAAAATCTTCAGTTTCTTTTTTTTTTTTTTTTTTTAATATTTTTGATATTATTATTATTATTTTTAGAGAGCCATTTTCGTGCAAATTTGAGCATTTGTAGACCATGTGAATGTTATTATTAACACCTTTTTGAGAATCTGTAAACTTTTTCTTAAAGACTTGCACGACATTTTAGCCTGAAATATTTGTGAACTGTATATTGACCTCTCTTTTAGTCTGGCTGGTCACAATTTTAACCAACCCGCCGTGAGATGGCCTGAGGCGCCTGCTCGGCATTAAACCCTGATAATCAACCAATTAACCTTTGGGAGCAGGCACACGCTACAAAGGTTGGGTTTTTTTTTTTTTTTTTTTTTTTTTTTTTTTGGGGGGGGTTGTTGTTTTTTTGTATGCATGTTGGAACTCTCCTAGGTACAACAGAAAAGAAGAGCCAAAAAAAAAATCTTTTTTGTCAGACATTCAGGACTCATGAGGCACGTCAGCCATATTGTCCAAAATTATTGTGAGACATGCTAAGAATATGTGTCAAGGAGATGTTAGAAACTATTCGCCCTTTCCCTTCAAAGTGACAACGATCACGTGAAAGTCCTTTTCTGAAATTGTAACCCTTTCAGCGCCGGATCAATCAGATTTCAAAAAAGGGGGGGTGCTCAACGACAATGTAAAAACTGTACACTGTTGTAATTGTGACGGTACAGTGGAAAGAGGGGGCGGGGTGGGGGGCTCAGGGGGTGGGGGAGAGGGGGGTAAGTGGGGCTGCAATAACATTAAAGCACCCCCCCCCCCTCCTTCTCGGACCATGTGGACTGGCAGTGAATGATTTTCTTTAAGCCGAGGGGGGGGGGTGCTGTAGTACCAAGGCACCCCACCCCACCCCACCCACCCCCCTGGATCCGGTCCTGCTTTTCTCTATCGGTGTTGGCGGATCGCGTTTCTGAAATCTTTATTCATACACCGCCAAAGATCCCCACCCGTTCATGAACATGGAGGACACGCAGTGGTGTCAGCAATAGGCATAGATCCACATGAGCCCCCGCATCCGCGGGGGCTCATGTGGATCTATGCCTCTTGCAGTTCGATGGCGCCAGGCAGTCAAAGGGTTAAACTTTCAAAAGGAAACGATTAAAACTCACGCTGAAGAAGGTTAACCGGACTTGAAAAATGAGCTGTTCGGGCACCCAGTCGAGCGATCCCCAGTGGAGGTAGAGCGCGTGAGTGAAATCGGCGGGGAAAAGTATCGGCCCATAGTCGAAAGACTCGCACGAATCCCAGACCCGATCGCCGTGGGAAGAGTTGCTGCCCTTGTGAAGAGCGAACGCGAAACTGTCACAGTTGTCGTAGATGCCAATCAAAATGCTGAAGAGTGTCAGGTGACCGGAAGGCACGTTTACGCGTGCCCAGTGATCGGTCTTTGCTTCCCAGTGTTCTTTCTTCTTCAGTCCGGGAGTTTGCAGGTACACTAGGACAGACATTTCATTGCATGACTGGTTGGTTGATTGGTTGGTTGGCTGGTTGGTTGCTCGCTTGCTTGTTTGCTTGTTCGCTCGTTTCCTTGTTCGCTCGTTTCCTTTTAGCATATTTAACCCCAGGTCCAAAATTCCCAAGTTTTGAATACGTCACATAACGATTATGTACCAGCTGTAAGACTGAGATGCGTCGACCGTGATAATTCGAGGGTAGTGCCAGATTAGCTTGGCGCCTGATGGCGCCAAGCTAATCTGGCACTGCCTTCTAATTATTAAGGTCGATCCATCTCCTGCTGTAGTGCGTCGGAGCTAATTTTAATTTTAAATGATATACTTCTAATTAATTTGTAGACTTCCTAGATTAATATGCGTGTGTGTTGTGTGTGTGTGGTAGATGAGCGTGGACCTGAGTGTGTTTGTATTATTTTCTCTTCGACACCTTTTGCTGTATTGTGCCGATCTAACTGACACGAGATATAAACACTTCACAGCAGACTCCGTGAAGGTTTTGTTCCGGGATGTTCCCCCGGACAACATCTTCAATTTCTTGAGAGAATGCAATATTTTTAACAAGATCTGAGCATTCATAGACTGTGAATTTCATTATTTTGCCCTTTTTGAGAGTCTGTAGACATTTCTTTTAAAGACTCGTGCGACATTTTAGCCTGACATATTTTTAAGCTATATTTACATCTTGTCTTAAGACCTTGCTTTTAGTCTGGCTGACCAGATTTTTTACCCATCCCGCCGTGAGATGGCCTTAGTCGCCTGCTCAGCGCTAAACCCAAATAACCAACTAACCAACCATCCTATTTATAGAAGGGACTTTTTAGGACGGGTCGCGGTGGGGCGAATTTAATAACATGTCCATGATGTCAAAGGCGGGCACGCCTAAACCTCTCACAATCAAAGTAACAAGATACAAAATTACGTCATGTCTAGTTACGCTAACCTCGCTGCTGAACGCACATTTGGCGCGAAGCGCCATATGTGCGTATGTATGTATGTATGTGTGTGTGTGTGCGTATGTATGTAAACAAGAAAATCTCCGATATTTCTGTACACACTAGCTTGAAACTTGGCAAAATACTTTCATAAAGGGGTGGCTAGGAGATCCTTCGAGCATATTGTAACTGAATGTCTCATTCATTTAAGACATAACATAAACAACCGTTTATAGGAAGTTGGTTGACCCATATTAGAGTCCGTCATTTTTGTCATATTTACTTGAAAGTTTGGATATGGCTAGTTTGGATAAAGACATTGGATGAGTTCGTTAGCCAGCTTTGTATCCTTTCAACTTCTTTAGTAAAAATAAATTCTTTTTAGAAAAGAATTAAAACAGTAAAAAAAAAACATGACTTCTAAAGAAAGTCAGACAGTGACAACTCCGTCACCACGCAGACATTGACATAAGACTCTAAATATGACGTAATTCTCTCTAGCGCGCCGTACTCTCTCTCTCTCTCTCTCTCTCTCTCTCTCTCTCTCTCTCTCTCTCTCTCTCTCTCTCTCTCTCTCTCTCTCTCTCTCTCTCTCTCTCTCTCTCTCTCTCTCTCGCGCGCGAGGTATTAAGCTTTTTCTTTTATTTTTCCTGGTTCGTCCCCTACTGATGAAAGACTGAAGGCCCTTAATATCCTACCACTTAGTAAGCAATTGGAACTTAATAGATGCTTACTTGTGCACAAAATTCTAAACGATGCCGCCCCTCCCTATCTCCGTGAACTGTCTTCCCACACGAATAGAGAGAACACGAGGCCGGAACAGCTTACTCCATCCCCCAACACCGAGAATCGACATCTTCAAATCTAGCATATCATTTTCCGGTGCTAAGTCATGGAATAACTTGCCCTCTCAAAATCAGTTTTACTACAACTTGCCCTCTCATTTAAAGTCTATTTCAAAGGTATCTATCTTCAGAGCTCGCGTCCATAACTATCTGCTGTCGTTGTGAATGTTCTATCTTTCTGCTTAGTGTGTTGCTCCAGCACAGCAGATTGCTGCAGATTGTGTAATAGTTCGACTGTCTGCATTAACATGTCAGTTCATACCAGTATATATATAAAACAATATTTTTTCAATTTTATTATTCTATTATTATTATTCTTTTTTCTTTCTTTTTCTCTGAGGGTGAGGGGTATGGGTCTTTTTACTTATATATGTTTTATCTTTTGCTGTATCGTCTGATGTATTTTTTATGTGTAGAGTAGCAGGACAGTTTGGAAGATAGGCATTGCTATGCCTAAAACTTTTTATCCTGAATATAAACGTTTCATCATCATCATCATCTCATATGTGTGCATCTCCAAGAGGCATAGATCCTCATGTGCCCGGATGGCGCATGAACATCTATGCCTCTTGAGGACATTTGGAGCGCGCGCATGCACTCACGCACACTCACACACACACACACACACACACACACACACACACACACACACACACACACACACTCACACACATCGACACGCTTTCAGAAGAGCATGCAGGTGTACTTAGTATAGCATGTAGCTAGGTAAAGTCAACCTGATTTCACACAAAAAGACTAAAAATGTACCTTGATATTCTAGTATTGTCACCATTTTCCCAAGTCTTGAAGCGAAAGCGAAACTCATATCACGTTAAATATAAAAGTACGTAAAAACAAACAAACAAACAAAAACATCATGACAAATGACGTTTGACAAACCAATGATGCGTATGCACTGCGCGCGCCCCATAATTATAGAGTTCACTATGACGCATTGGCAAATCTGCGAAGGCATTTTCAAAAGGAGATATTTCAACATCAGAATCAAGTCAAAGACAAAACGTATGACCCCCACCACCACCCCCCACACCACAACCCACCCCACCCCACACCCACACCCCACACCCACACCAACCCACCACCCCACACACACCCCCACCACCACCCACCCCACCCCCACCACCACCCCCACACCACCACACCCCCCCACCACCCCCACACCCACACCACCAACCACCACCCACACCCCCACCACCCACCCCACAACCCACCACCCCACACCCACCCCCCACCCAACCCCCCCCCCACCCCCACACCCCCCACCCACCCACCCCCACCCCCCCCCACACCCACACACACCACCACACCACACACACCCACACACCCACCACACACCACCCACACCCACCACCACCACCACCACCACCACCCCCCACCCACCCCCCACACCCCCCCCACCCCACACCACACACACCCCACCACCACCCACCACCACCCACCCACACACCCCCCACCACCACCACCCACAACCCCCCCCCACCCCCCACCCCCCACACCCCACACCCCCCCCCACCACACCACACCACCCACACACCCCACCCCCACCACCACCCACACCACCCCCACCCACCACCACCCACAACACCCCCCCACCACCCCCCCCCCAACCCACACCACACACCCACACAACACCACACCACCCACCACCACCACACCCCACCCCACCACCACCCCACCACAACCCCCCCCCCACCCCCACCCCCCACCCCCACCCCAACCACACACACCCCACACCACCCCCACACCACACCACCACCACCCACCACACACCCCCACACCACCACCCCCACCAACCCCCCCCCAACCCCCACCCCCCCCCACACCCACACACCACACAACCCACACACCACACCCCACCACCACCACCACCCACCACCACACACCCCCCCACCACCCACCACCCACAACCCCCCACCACCACCCCACCCCCCCCACCCCCCCCACCCCCCCCCAACACACACACCCACCCACACACCCACCAACCCCACCACCACCACCACCCACCCCCCACACCACCCCCCCACCACCCCCCACCACAACCCCCCACCACCACCCACCCCCCCACCCCCCACCCCCCCCAACACACCCACACCCACACACACCCACACACCACACACACCCCCACCACCACCCCACCACACACCCCCCCACCACCACCACCACAACCCCCCCCACCCCCCACCCACCCCCCACCCCCACCCCACCACACACCACACCACACACCACCACCACCCACCACCACACCCACCCCCACCACCACCCCCCACACACCCCCCCCCACCCCCCACCCCCCCCCCCCATCCCCCCCCAACACACACCACCCACACCACACACCACCACCACCCACACACCCCCCACCCCCACCACCACAACCCCCCCCACCCCCCACCCCCCCACCCCCCCCCCACCACACACACCCACACACCCACCACACACCACACACCACCACCCCACCACCACCACCACCACCACCACCCACCCCCACCACCACCACCACAACCCCCCCACCCCCCACCCCCCACCCCCACCCCCAACCCACACCCACACCACACACCCACACACCCACCCCACCACCACCCCACCACCCACCACCACACACCCCCACCCACCACCCCCCACAACCCCCCCCCACCCCCCACACCCCCCACCCCCACCCCCCCCCCAACACACCCACACACACCCACACCCACACCACCACCCCACCACCACCCACCACCACCACCACCCACACCCCCCACCCACCACCACCACAACCCCCCCACCCCCCCACCCCCCACCCCCCCCCACCACAACACACACCACACCACACACACACACCCACCACCACCACCACCCCACCACCACACACCCCCCACCACCACCCCCCACAACCCCCCCCCACCCCCCCCCCCCACCCACCCCCCAACACCCACCACACACCCACACCACACACACCCACACACAACACACCCACCACCCACCACCCACCACACCCCCCCACCACCACCCCCACCCCACCCCCCCACCCCCACCCCCCCACCCCACCCCCACCCCCCCCCACCACCACACACCCACACCCACACCACACCCCACCACCACAACCCACCACCCACCACCACCACACACCCCCCCACCACCACCCACCACAACCCCCCCCAACCCCCCACCCCCCCCCAACACACACACCCACCAACACACCCACACCACCACCCACCACCACACCACCCCACCCCCACACACCCCACCACCACCACCACCCACAACCCCCACCCACCACCCCACCCCCCACCCCCCCACCCCCCCCCCAACCCACACACACACACCACCACCACCACCACCACACACCTCCGCACCACTACCACCATAACCCTCCCCCACCCCCCACCCCCGCCCCAACACACACACACACACACACATACCACCACCACCACCAACACCACCACCACACACCTCCGCACCACCACCGCCCACAACCCTCCCCCACCCCCCCACCCCCCCCCCCCCCCCCACCCCACCCACCCCACCCCCGCCCTAACACACACACACACACACACACACACACCACCACCACCACCACACACCTCCGCACCACCACCACCACAACCCTCCCCCACCCCCCCCACCCCCCACCCCCGCCCCAACACACACACACACACACACACACACCACCACCACCACCACCCACCTCCGCACCACCACCACCACAACCCTCCCCCACCCCCCCCACCCCCCACCCCCCCGCCCCAAACACACGCACACACACACACACACACACACACACACATATATATATATATATATACCACCACCACCACCACCACAATCACCTCTCTGTCTGCACTTTCATGGCGACAAGAAGTGCTACCGACAGGTAAAGGGTTTAGGATAATCTGGTCTTGCTGATTTCATTTTCTCTCCCAAATACGCGGAAGCTTTGGATCGAATTCGTATCGGATTCGTGTTTATGGAAGCGCTACGAATCCGATGCGGGTCCGAAACAGGAATGTTCCTTTAAGTCATTCTACCCCATCACCGAAATCCTTAAATGTTGCCGTTGTCCTCTGAAGAGTGCATTGCAGTGCAGGACACAGATCGACCATGATAGTTCAAGGGTGATGCCAGAATAGCTTGGCGCCCGTAGGCGCCAAGCTATTCTGGCATCACCCTTGAACTATCATGGTCGATCCTTATCTTGCTGTGGTGTGTCTGGGGTAGAACGAGTTAAGTCCTTTTCATCTTCGTGTGTTTCCACGTGCCCGACGCGAAAGCGAATTCGCATCCGACTTCAAACATAAATGACGCAATTTTTTAAGGACAGTTGCGTCATCGCATCGGGTTCGGATCATATTCATCTCTCGAATTCGTACTTATGAACCGTAGCTTAAAGGTTCTAGTACTCGCTGCCAGTAAATCTATGTTTTCATACGCACGAATCTGATACCAATACGACCCAAAGCCGAAGCCCGACCGAGACAGAGAAGTTCGCGCAAGTCGTTTTATGATTGTGCCCTTCCATAAATATGTCCCATGCCCATACCGAATTTCGCACCCGAACGCGAAACGAGCATATGTGATCCAGAGCATTTCTTGTTGGTGTGTTTACTCTGCTAAGTTTATTTTCCCTGTATATCCTGTTGCGTGAGTGTGTATGTTAGGGCATATAATATATGTTCTGTAGGATGCAAGGTCTGTGTATGTTAGTATGTCATTTGTACGGCTCCTAGAGCTTTTCTATCAAAAGTATAGGCGCCTTAAAAATATACATTATTATTATTATTATTATTATTAAACGAACACGACGCGATTTTTAATCGCTCAGGGGAGCGAAACTCTTATTTTTTCAGATGTGTTTCGATGTAAATTGTGTCATCTGTCGGACGTTCTCGCGCCATGCCGATCTTTTTGCCTTAATTATTATTAGGTGTTTCCCGCAATGCCGAAATTCGGATGTCGCACGTTTTATTCAGAGACACGCGCGACACGAAGTCTGAATGAAAATTGCATTGCCGTAACAGGCTCGGGACGTGTTCGTATCGGATTCGTGCTTATGAAAACGTAGCTTTACTATGTGTAAGCCGACCAGATGCTGAAAGCGACCAGTTTTAAAGGCCCTTCTATTTATATAAGGAACTTTTTTAGGATGGCTCGCTGTGGGGCGAATTTAACAGCATGTCCATGATGTCAAAGCGGGCAGGCCTGATCCTCTGACAACTTTCTCCGTTGGGTACTTCTTTGCATTTTGCACGCTTGGCAGTCACCTTTTTGGTCTGCCCCTCTGACAACTGAAGTAACAAGATAAAAATTACGTCATGTCTAGTTACGCCAACCTCGCTGCTGAACGTACATTTGGCGCGAAGCGCCATATGTGCGTATGTACGTGAATATGTGTGTGTGTGTTTGTGTGTGTGTGTCTGTGTGTGTGTGTGTTTGTGTGTGTGTGTGTGCGTGTGTGTGTGTGGGTCTGTGTGTGTGTGCGCGCGCGCGCGCGTATGTATGTAAACACGAAAATTTCCGATATTGCCGTACGCACAAGCTTGAAACTTGGCGAAATACTTTCTTCAAGGGGTGGCCCAAAGAGCTTCCGAGAATACTGTAACTGGATGTCTTCTTGAAGACATAAAAGACCGTTCATAGAAAGTCGGTTGACCCAGATTAGGGTCCGTAATTTTTGTCATATTTACTTGAAATTTTGAATATTGCTAGTCTGGACAAAGACATCGAATGAGTTCGTTAGCAAGCTTTTTATCATTTCAATTTCTCCAGTTCACATTAATTCTTTTCAAGAAAAGAATTAAAACAGTAGAAAAAAAAAAAACCGGACTTCTGAAGAAAGTCAGACAGTGGCGGTGACGTAAAAGAAGCAACTCCGTCACTACGTAGACATTGACGCAAAACTCTAAATATGACGTAATTCTCTCTCTCTCTCTCTCTCTCTCTCTCTCTCTCTCTTTATTTTTTTTATTTTTATATATTATTTTGAATATTCGCGTTCCCTCCCCTCCCCCTTCGTCTCAGACTATAAGATTTATTGATTCATTCCATTGATTCTCTCTCTCTCTCTCTTTCTCTCTCTCTCTCTCTCTCTCTCTCTCTCTCTCTCTCTCTTCTCTCTCTCTCTCTCTCTCTCTCTCTCTCTCTCTCTCTCTCTCTCTCTCTCTCTCTCTCTCTCTCTCTCACGTTTGTCCGGGCCTTTAATGCAATGTTTGAGTCGTAGCGGGGTCTTACCTAACTCTGATTTACGTACTTCCATGTGTGTGTGTGTGTGTGTGTGTGTGTGTGTGTGTGTGTGTGTGTGTGTGTGTGTGTGTGTGTGTGTGTGTGTGTGTGTATGTGTGTGTGGTGTGTGTGTGTGTGTGTGCAAGCGCGTGTGCGTGCCGGCGTGCGCGCGCGTGTGTGTGTGTGTGTGTGTGTTTGTGTATGTGTATGTGTGTGTGTGTGTGTGTGTGTGTGTGTGTGTGTGTGTGTGTGTGTGTGTGTGTGTGTGTGTGTGTGTGTGTGTGTGTGTGCGTGCGTGTGTGTTTTCATGTAGTTTGTAGCAAGGACAAGAATGAAAAAAGGTCTGCGCACCTATTCTTTTATTCTTGGAAAATAAAGTTTCATTTCATTTCATTTCATTTCTCTCTCACACACACACATACACACACACACACACACACACACACACACACACACACACACACACACACACACACACACATGCGCGCATCTAACGAGAGGCATAGATCGTCATGGCGAGAAAGTGGCCGTTTCACATAAACCGGTTGATCCACGCTGGAGTCCGTAATAATTTGTTTATTTTCTTATTTTTACCAGATATTTTTCATATAGCTAGATAAAAGGAAGATATTAGATAGATAGATAGATAGATAGATAGATAGATAGATAGATAGATAGATAGATAGATAGATAGATAGATAGATAGATAGATAGATAGATAGATAGATAGATAGATAGCTATAGATGGCGCAGTGGTTAAGGCGCCTGCCACCAATGCTAAAGGTGCGAGGTTCGATTCCAGGTTCCGGCGTCGGATTTTTCTCCTCTAGTAAGTGTCACCGTTAATTCGGGCGGACCGTCGGGGGTTCTTTCTCCGGGTACTCCGGCTCTTCCTCCCCCTCCACTTTGGTATCAGTTTCAGCCAACTTTAATAAAAATTTCAAATACAAAACGATTTCCAAATACCGTCAGTAGCTCGCTTGAGCTTGCCCTTAGCACCACGTGAATGTTCTGTGTTTACGTACAGTGTGTGAGTGAATGCGTGTGATTCACGTGAGCGTGCTTGTTGGGTTCAGTTCGCGGCTACATTCTGCGCATTGAGTTATATTATAAGTATGAGAAATGCGCCATATAAATGCTATGCATTATTATTATTAGATAGATAGATAGATAGATAGATAGATAGATAGATAGATAGATAGATAGATAGATAGATACTGTTTATTGCCTTTTGCCTTAACTCATTCTACCCCAGACACACCACAGGAAGATAACGATCGACCATGATAGTTCAAGGGTGATGCCAGAATAGCTTGGCGCCATGTTTTGCGATTCACGAATCACGAATCCCTAAATATAGCGTGCCCGTCCCTCGAAGTTACTAACTCATTCTACCCCAGACACACCACAGCAAAATAAAGATCGACCATGATAGTTCAAGGGTGATGCCAGAATAGCTTGGCGCCTATGGGCGCCAAGCTATTCTGGCATCACCCTTGAACTATCATGGTCGATCTGTGTCCTGCACTGCAACGCAGTCTTCAGAAGACGACTTCAAAATTTGGCGATTTCGGTCTTGGAGTAGAATGAGTTAAACATGTCATCTAGTAGACTAGCCTTGATGTTGATATAAATTTACTGTTAACAAACTGTGGCTACAAAAACAGAACTATCTGGGGCGCCCTGACACTTTGCTATCTGCGAAATTTACTAACGAAGCAGCCCAGGAGTGCATGCAACTTACCGACGTTTGGCGACTCGTAGATTAGCTGCAGGCCACCGTCGACGACGAACACTTTTGGATAGTCTTTGCTTCCCGTCGTAGGCTGCGCGGAGACAAGTCCCTTACTATCAGACATGAAACTGTTAGCGCTGCTCACGTTCACGGGCAGAAGGGTAGGTGTGATAACGTCATCGTAAACATCGTCAACTTTAACCCTTTCGAGCGTGCTGCCACCGGTGCTGTTGACAGTCCCGGCGGCTGCACGCACAAGAGGGTTAAATTGTGCGTCTTCAGTGGAAGAGTTTGGTAGGATGTTTACAGTGCCGGTGACTGCATGAACAAGACGGTTGCTTGTGACATCTCCGTTAATAGAGGTTTCATTGTCGAACGTCACAGTCGCCCTGATGTCGGCAGAATAGGCTTGCACGATGTGTTCATTGAAATTAACACCTGCGTTCACTTTGACATCGTCAAAGCGGGAGTCTTGTATGGCAGTGTCATGTGATCCGAGTCGAGTGAGTCACTGATATTAACTTCAGGTGAAAAGCTAATCTCGACATTCCCGGAACTGACGTTATCGTTCAGTTGTACTCCTTCAGAGAGGGGAACCGACATGGTCGTGACGCTATCCCAGACAGCACTGACACCGATGTCAACATCCTGTGTAGTAGTCTTTACATCCGATGCTTGTTTTCCCTTCAGAAAATTGTTCTTCCCCGCGGTTTTTGAGTCTGTTTCTCCGTGCAAATACTCTGACGCGGCAGCTGCTGGACTGATGCGCGGAATGTCTGAGGTAGGGTGTTGTTCTGATTCCTGCTTATAGCTCTGAGACGCAAGTTTCCATGCATCGTGGATATAGACATACTGACTAACAGGAAGTGACGTATCGCGTGGTCTTTCACTTCCGGTTTGTTTCGCTCCTTGCGGCTGTCCTGTAGTCTCGAAAGCTTCCACAGCAGACCGCAAAGGAGACACCTCATTGATATTCTCTTGTATGTGCAGCATGTCGTCAGACGCAGAAACACACTTCCCGCTTGCAGCCAACAATACTAAATGCCACAGTGCATTCACGATGTGGGCGGGCATCTTGTACGACGCCATTTTTTGCGACGTCACCAGTTCAGCAATATTCAGCCACGAAATTTTGTTTTCGAGACAGTGACGTCAGTATGATCGGCCGTTTAGTTGCTTGTAAGACGGGACCAGGAGTCCAGACAAGTTGTGCCGCATTTGAAGAAATAATGAAATCCACGCCAAACAGATGACTGCCAAGAGTGAAATATGCAAATAACCCAATGCGCAAAAGGCCATCGGGCCGACGTCGGCCGGCGTTGGCCCGCGCACAGCCGTGCGCGGGCCAACGCCGGCCGAGGTCGGCCCAATGGTCTTTGCGCACTGGGAACAGACCTTGTTCTGTCGGAAATAAGGAAGTAGGCAAAATTTGCACTTTTCCCACGGAAACAGTGCATCGAAGCCCCAAACGAACATGCGATAGGTCTTTTGACATGGGAGCGCGCAACGTTATGTCGCAAATACTTCAGCAAAGAGCCACTTTTCTATACCACTCTTAGAAGAAATATCAATCGGTGACAGTTGACCTGATACGATTCACTTTTTAGAAACTCGAACAATGTGTCAGTTTTGCTGCACAGTCGTAAAAAAAAAAATGCGTATTTCGGTTTTCATGAAACGACTGAGTTTTCAATCCCTAAATTTTACCCCAGATATGTTAAGCCCAGGATAAGAAGGATCCGTTTCCAAGTGAATAGGCCAACCTGAAACAACGCAGGCATACATGAAGTCTGCATGCTTGACCTCGATGTTGAAATCAGCCGGGGCTCTAGTTAGGGTTAATGAAAATGGCTTATTTTTTGTCTTTTCGCCATTTTTTATTATTATTTTTTAACGACTGTACAGCAAAATCGACAAATCATAACAGTTTAGTACTAAAAAAAAAAAATATTAAAAGATAAACTCTTTATTATGTCAACTGGCACTAAATGGTATGCGTTCTGAACGTGATACAGAAAAGTAGTTCTTTGCGGAGAGATTTTCGAAAAACTTTGTGCACTCCGATGTCAAACGACCTATACTACATATTTGACAGGGCTTTTAATTCGCTCTTTTCGCCGAAGCACGTCCAATAATAGGACGTGTTTCGACGAAAACAGTGGATTAAAATAATAACTGTGATTTTCTTCTCATTTTCGGAAACCGTCCATTACCCAACAAAGAAAGAAACACGCCTAGAAAGGAAAAGAATAGCACAGTTATTAAATTTTCATATAGTCATACGGACTGAAATATAGTCATACAGGACTATTTTTGGGAATTTCAAAGTAAGCATACATACATATACAGTGGGCTGCAGATCTTTCAGGCAAGATATATAGATTCTTACATCGGTGTTTAGGTGATACTGAGAATCTCACTCGAGTGGTTTTAAAACCTTATCTTACGAGCGAAAACAAGCAGGATAAGGTTTTAAGACCACGAGAGTGAGATTCTCAGTATCACCTAAACACCGTTGTAAGAATCTATTTTTTACTCACCTTTTCATGGCATAAATCCGATGTGGGTTGGCTTTTGGCACGCGCGACTAGTCATAACACAGCCGCCATTTTGTCTTATGCATAAGATTTTTACCTAATTTATTTTGTAATGTGACGTCAATATTACGGGATGCCAGACAAATGTTAACACATGATGATGTAATAGTGCAATACATGACACCAGAGTGCCAGTCATCAGTATGGGGCGGTCCGTGGCGCAGTGGTTAAGGCGCCTGCCACCAATACTAAAGGTGCGAGGTTCGATTACGGGTTCCGGCATCGGACTTTTTTCCTCTAGTAAGTGTCACCGTTAATTCGGGCGGATCGTCGGGGGTTCTTTCTCCGGGTTCTCCGGCTCTCCCTCCCCCTCCCTTATGGCACCGGTTTCAGGCCACTTTATAAAATTTAAAATGCAAGAGATCAAAATTTCCGAAACCTCAGTAGCTGAATGACCCTTCGCACCACGTGAATGTCCTGTGTAGTCTTGTGTTTGTCTTCTGTGTGCGTGTCACGTGAGCGTGCGCGTTGGGTTCAGTTCGCGGCGCTTTGAGTCGATTCACAGAATTGGGGAAAGCGTCTATATAATAACCGATATTATTATTATTATGAAATGATGCCATTGCGCATGAGCTGAAAGTAGGTCAAGTTTCAAAATCGGGTGTGCCCGTACCTTTTTGTTGACCAGACTTTATACAAGACAATTTTGCGCACACTTGGCCGGTCACGCAGCAAGGCTGTATCTCACACGTGTGATACAGCTTTTTCGCTCAAAGGCAGCAATGAAGGAGGCTCTTCCTCTGGCACACGTAAATTTCGCCTTCCCAATTTGAAATGTAAAACACGTGGCGGTCGTGCCTTCTCCCATCTTGCCCCCGCCACTTGGAACAGCCTCCCCGCTCCTGTCCGTAACTGTCAAAAGCTTTCCTCCTTTAAATCACTTCTCAAAACCCACCTCTACAACGCTGCTTTTCACTAGTTCATTTCCCCAGCCTTGCACAATTCATCATCACGGCCACGTGTGTGTATGTGTGTGTGTGTGTGTGTGTGTGTGTGTGTGTGTGTGTGTGTGTGTGTGTGTGCGTGTGTGCGTGTGTGTGTGTGTGTGTGTGTATGTTGTGTGTGTGTGTGTGTGTGTGTGTGTGTATGTATGTTGTGTGCGTGTGTGTGTGTGTGTGTGTGTGTGTGTGTGTGTGTGTGTGTGTGTGTGTGTGTGTGTGTGTGTGTGTGTGTGCGTGTTAGCTGTTAGCCTTTTCATTGTATCAGCGCTTAGAGCTACTTTTAGAATAAGCGCTTAACAAATCTCCTTTATTATTATTATTATTATTATTATTATTTAAGAAATTAGACTTCTGCATCTCTGGCCTCCAAGATAAATAAGTAGCCCGTTGCAGTTCTCTCTGTACGTCCAGTTTGTAAATGGGGTTTAATGAAACATTTTAACCCCTTCACTGCCAAGAGAAAGTGAACACGATCCAGTTTGCAAGAGACATAGATCCTCATGATCCCCCGCGACTGCGGGGGATCATGAGGATCTATGTCTCTTGCTGAGACCACTTTGTATCCTTTGGATGCTGGGTGGAGACAAATTTCAGAAACAAAAATGCGCGTACGATGGCAGCATAAGGGTTAATATATTGTGTTCTACTTGACCGTTCTAAGCGTGTTTCTTTCTCTGTTGGGGATTTCTTTCGAAACACAATGATGTTGATGTCAGCGACTGACAAACTGGTGTAGCGTCGTTGCGTGTCTCTACTATAGTTTTACGGCGAACAGCGCAATGTCCGAAATCACAGACCAGCACACACTTAAATTCCTCTCTCTCTCTCTCTCTCTCTGCGGCTGTCTCTCTGTCTGTGTCTCTGTCTCTGTCTGTCTGTCTGTCTGTCTGTCTGTCTCTCTTTCTCTCTCTCTCTCTCTCTCTCTCTCTCTCTCTCTCTCTCTCTCTCTCTCTCTCTCTCTATCTCTCTCTCTCGCTCTCTCTCTCTCTGTCTCTGTCTGTCTGTCTGTCTGTCTGTCTGTCTGTCTGTCTGTCTCTCTCTCTCTCTCTCTCTCTCTCTCTCTCTCTCTCTCTCTCTCTCTCTCTCTCTCTCTCTCTCTCTCTCTCTCTCTCTCTCTCATCACGTTAAAGCCACTCCGACATTATCTCGTTTCAAGGCAAGTCTTTATAGATATCTGACATCACTCAAATAATAATATTTAGTTATTCGTAGTCGCGCGAATGTACGAGTATATTCTAACAATCATGTGTGTGTGTGTGTGTGTGTGTGTGTGTGTGTGTGTGTGTGTGTGTGTGTGTGTGTGTGTGTGTGTGTGTGTGTGTGTGTGTGTGTGTGTGTGTGTGTGTGTGTGTGTGGACGCGTGAGTGCGTTTGTGCGCGTATGCGCGTGTTTGTGTTTAGTAGACTATATATTTTGTATCACTGTGCTTTGGTGTCCCTGTTTTATGTATATTTTGTACTTAGTCGTAGTTGTAGCAACGGCAGGCACGAAAAATGACATAGTCACTGACTGTGTTAATATCTTCACCGTTGTAAAATAAAGATTCATCGATTCATCGATTCTCTCTCTCTCTCTCTCTCTCTCTCTCTCTCTCTCTCTCTCTCTCTCTCTCTCTCTCTCTCTCTCTCTCTCTCTCTCTCTCTCTCTCTCTCTCTCTCTCTCTCTCTCTGATGATTCCGAAGCACCTTAGAGTTCGTGTTGTTATGCTTTGCTTGTCGGTAGCGGTTTTGTCGCAATGATTCCTAAAACCGCTGCCACAACGCAAAGTGTTCATTTTGTGATTATATCGGCTTACTTTTCTCTGGCCAGTTTGTAATTAAGTTTTAACTCTTCAACCTAATCTAAACAGATCTGTAAATTTTCGATTTCCTGATTTTTTTTAAAAAATACTCATTCAGCCCTGACATACCACATCCAGATATGGCTCGACCATGATAGTTCAAGGGTGGTGCTAGAATAGTATTATTATTATTATTATTACATGGTATTTATATAGCGCATTTCTCATATTAATAATATAACTCAATGCACAGAATGTAGCCGCGAACTGAACCCAACAAGTACGCTCACGTGAATCACGCGCATTCACTCACACACTGTACATAAACACAGAACAATCACGTGGTGCTAAGGGCATGCTCAAGCGAGCTACTCAAGTTGTTTTTGTATTTGAAATTTGATTAAGTTGGCTGAAACTGATGCCAAAGTGGAGGGGGAGGAAGAGCCGGAGAAAGAACCCCCGACAGTCCGCCCGAATTAACGGTGACACACTTACTGAAGGAGAAAAGTCCGACGCCGGAACCGGTAATCGAACCTCGCACCTTCAGCATTGGTGACAGGCGCCTTAACCACTGCGCCACGGACCGCCTATAAAGGCGCCAAGCTATTCTGGCACCACCCGTGAACTATCATGGTCGATCTGTCTCCTGAATTGTATTGCAGTCCTCAGAGGACAACTCCGAAATGTGGGGATTTGGTACCTGGGACGCAGTGAGTTAAAGGATGTGTTCTCTTTTTACCAGTCTTCGCCTTAAACTGATAATCAGTCAATCGGTAAGCAAGCCCCTCGACTCAAAATAATTGAGGTGGCCTGTGATTCGGACCTTTTCGCCTATAAGTCTCAGGTTCAAAATCACACGCCAGCGCTGACAACGCATGTAATCATCGCTTCCGATTCAAGAGTCACCATTTTTACTGGCTCTTTCAGACTGTAGGGTCCCGACATTGATATCACACCTACGGTGGTTTAGACAGATGTTTCACTCCGAGCTTCCTAGTCATTTGCCCGTCACTCCTTTCTCTAAGCTATCTCGTGGTTTAAAAACCTTATACCACTTGCTTTCGCTCGTAGGATAAGTTTTAAAACCACTTGAGTGAGATTCTCAGTATCACCTCAACACCGATGTACGAATCTATTCGTACTCACCTTTTTCTTTGCATAAATCTAATAATATTGTGAGTTGATTTTCAGCACACGTCTGTTCACAACACTGTGTCTTGGCAAAGATCTTGGCGTAATTTACTTTGATATTCGTCAAACAAGTTCATGCAAAGCTGAGACTGCTCCGGGAGCGCTTAGGGCCTTTAAGAATGAGTGACGGTTCTGCCATACCCTCGTATCGAGAACCGCAGACATGCTATCGGCACCCCACTTTTCTGAAGCGTCTTCGGACAGCATTGTCGTTCGAAAGCCCAGTGCAATCTTCCAACAGCGAAAGACAGACGTAAATGGACATAGCAAGAGGCAAAGATCTTCATGTGCCCCCACATCTGTGGGGGCACATGAAGATCTTTGCCTCTTGCAGATAGGGAAGATTCGGTATAGGTATTGTGGCATAGGTATTGTAGTTCCACCAGAAGACGGACGGCAGTGACGGGCGGGATAATTCTTCATGACGATCGATACTGAATGCAGGCACGTGGGTTTCGAATCAGTATTGTCTAGTACCACGCTTTCACTCTCCTGAACTTTTCTTTTGTGTGGAAGTCAAATGACATTCATTAGAGTTAGCAGGAGAGCTCTTCACGTTACTTACCTTCACAGCTTGAATCAACCGTTCCGTTAATGAGCAACCAATATCACCCGTCGCGAAGTATTTATTCATTTTGTCGTAAACTTATTTCCGTCGCTGATAAGAACACAGTTGCCTGCGGTTTTATGTGGTACTACAAAATAAAAACATACGAGCGCCATACGCAAGTACAAACGAAACACACGCACACAGACACGCACACACACACACACACACACACACACACACACACACACACACACACACACACACACACACACACACGTGCGCGCATTGTGATGTTAACTCTTTCTGCCCCAGACACGCCACAGCAAGATATGGATCTACCACGATAGTTCAAGGGCGATGCCAGAATAGCTTGGCGCCTATGGGCGCCAAGCTATTCTGGCATCGCCCTTGAACTATCATGGTCGATCTGTGTCCTGCACTGCACTGCAGTCTTCAGAGGACAACGGCAACGTTTGGGGATTTCGGTCTTGGGGTACAATGAGTTAAGGAAAACAAGTATAACTAAACAACATAACGTCATGAAATATACACCAACTGAGACAGAAACATTTTTTTTAAAATATATATCAAATATATATATATATATATATATATATATATATATATATATATATATATATATATATATATATATATATATATATATATATATATATATATATATATATATATATATATATTTGATATATAACTGACGTTTACAAAAGGGAAATAAGATATTGCTTGCAAGAAATGTACACAACACAAAAGACAAATAATTGCAAAAAGTCACTTTTACTTTAAGTAACCAGAGAGTGTTGTCGATAAATTTACCCGCATAACCTACCCTTTATCCCCCCAAAAAAACAAATCAGATCAGAAAAGTGGATTTTTAAATAACAATTTTTATTTTTTATTTTATCTATTTATTTATTTTTTAATCTGCCACTATCAAGCCTTTTCGTGCACAGCGGGAGAGCCGTTAATTGTATTTTACCTCTCGAAAACTAACAAATTAAAAATATTACAAAACTATAAGACGAAAACAGTACCGGTGATTATTATTTTTTTTTTACTTCGCTTTTAATTCGACGAACCACATCAACCGCAAAAATGGGCGGGAAACTGAAACGTAATCCTCTTTTGTAATTACTTTTTACATTATTATTTATTTTTATAATAATAATAATAATAATAATAATAATAATAATAATAATAATAATAATAATAATAATAATAATAATAATAATAATAATAATAATAATGAGTACTTGTATAGCGCCTAACCTCATATTAGAGCTCTAGACGCTTAACAAAAACTAATTGTACAAAAATAACTAATTACAAAAACGCAATTGACAAAAAGTACTAAAAACAAAATACAACCCAGTCTGTAAACAAGCTACCAAGTCATCATTCAAAAATGCTACGTTTATGGACTCACAAAATTACCATTACTTTTGATTTTATTTATTTAATATTTTATTTTATTTTATTTTATTTCATGTTATTTTATTTTATTTTATTTTATTCAATTTTATTCTATTTTATTTTGTCTGTGCAGTAAGTAAAACCCATCCCGTGAAAACCTCTCTTTTTTTTTCTATTGTTTTAATTACTGAACAATGTACTTTTGCGGGCCAACCTGTGATTCTAAACATTGGACCTATAGCAGAAAGGTCACTGTATCACAGACGATTTATTATTATTATTATTATTATTATTATTATTATTATTATTATTATTATTATTATTATTTCTTTTTTTTTTAGTGAATGAGTGAGTGAACAAAGTGAGTGATTTGTATACACTGGTTGTCTCCCTCGATTATCTACCAGCGGTAGCGAATCGAGGTAGACATCCAGTATAAGATTCGTATAAAGGCGGATTATTTTCTTTCTGCGGTTGATGTCTGCTGCTCGCGTAGGCTGGACAATGTTGGATTTTGTCGTCCGTTTGTTCGAAACCCGCCCGACGTGGGCTGTCATCTGTATAGCGCTGCTTGCGGTCATTCGTGCCGGGAGTGCGAACAATCAAGGCATGGATTCAACTAGTCCAAGCAAGCCATTTGACTATTTGATAGCTGGAAGTCCTGATCCTTTTAAAAATCGCATCGTATTTGACTATTTTCACGACATGCAGCTGACCTCATATAAAAACAAATTTCGATTGTTGAATAGCACAAGTTCTGTTATTAAAAGCAGTCACTTCATTAATGACGACTTTTCGCACTCCACACGGGCAGACGTCACTGGAAATAACTATTCCCACCACAGCCTTCCGACTTCTGACACTGAAGACGGCGAACACGTCACTGATGTCTATTTGCACCCTACGCAGACGGCTATTTCCCAAACTGACTATTTCCACGACAATGACTCTACGACTTCCACCGAGGAAAACAGTGACTATTCGCACTCCACGCGGGTCAGCGCCACGAAGGTTGACTATCTGCACTCGCAGGGAGCTACAACGTTTCCTACCGCGTCATCTACGTCCACTACACGGGAAAGCACAAGCAGACCACGTCCGTACATGTTACTTAGGATGCACTTCACCTCGGCCACGGAAGGTACAGACATACACCCAACATGTAAGAGGTCCCCGGGTCGACCTCAGCTTAGCATAGCCCGAACCGCATTAGGGCTAACAAGGCCGACGTTGGCTTGAAGGCTTTCTTTGCGAAATGGGCTGCTTGCCCTGGGGGTGGAGGGGGGAGGAGAGGGGGAGGGGGAAAAAGAAAGAGAGAGGGGGGGTGGGGGCGGACCTAGCTGCATGAGTGAGTGCTCTGCTCTGGCGCACATAATGCTCTTTCCAGCAAGTAAGCAAGGTGGGCCAGCCACTAAGCAAGGCATTCCGCTAGAGCGAAGTGCCTTGCTGATTGGTTAATTACGCTCACTCATGCAACTGGCCTCTGGCCCGCTTCATGCCCTTACAAGCAATTAAACTCATTCTACCCCAACGCCGAATTCATTAAATTTTGATGTCGTCCTCTGGAGACTGCATTGCAGTGCAGGACACGATCGACCATGAGAGTCCAAGGGAGATGCCAGAATAGCTTGGCGCCCAAAAGGCGCCAAGCTATTCTGGCATCACCCTTGAACTCTCATGGTCGATCCTTATCTTGCTATGGTGTGTCTGGGGTAGAATGAGTTTTAAGCAAGGTGCTCCGCTTTAGTGAGCTTATTCCTGCGCCGCCCGCCAGCGACAGCTTGGCTTAGTGGCCGACGCAGGACTAAGCTGGCTCATGCAACTGAGCCCTGGTGCTCCTTTTATCGTGATGCTTGTGGGGCGCGGAACACTTACAGGATAGACGCGGTCCGTACACCGGTGGGACAAACTAAACTGCGCGTGTTTCCATGCCAAGATTGGGTTAAAGCTGAGACGCTGCAGTCATTTTGTCCCCGTCCCCGCACGTGTTTTTAAAATGCCCAGCTAGGGCCCTGAACTCACACCCCACACCCGGGTCTGCCCTAGGGACTTGGGTGGGGTTAACTACTTTTTAGTTCCCAGGGTCACCCTGGTCAGCCCCACAGGGTGGGTTTTCCCCTCTATTCTGGGGCATGTGTTTCTGTCTACCCGTGGTCCATTCAAGTGTATTTCTCTTTTTTTTTTAACTCTCCCTACTGTCTGCGCTGCCTGTAGCTCAACTCTTGATATTGGATGTGTGTTGCTAAATGGTCTTAGGTTTATTTAGCGTATTAGACCGGCTGGCGACATACATTCAATATTCTGTTTAGTTGGGTTTTTTTTTTTTTTTTTTAGGGTTTTCTTCACAAGCAGCCCAGGCACGTCCTGAGAAAGACTTGTTGCTGTCGGGACGTTAAGCAATGTACAACCAACCAACCTGAACTCACAAAGTGAGTTTGCGGAGTCAGCCGGGGGCCTTTATAAGGCACGCATCAGCTTTGGAGTCCAGTTTAGTGCACACCGTGGAGACAGCATGAGATACACTGAAGTCCGGCAGCTTTACTTATGCGTTTGTAGGAACTATTTCTGTAGCATATGATACGGACAAATAACCAGCCGGAACATTTGAGAGCGACACTGCTGGTTGGTTGTAGATTGCTTAATGCCCCGGCAGCAACAAGGCTTTCCCAGGACTCATGTTGCCTGCACTGCTTGCGAAAAAGAACTAAACAGAATATTGAATGCATGTCGCCAGCCGGTCTAAAACGCTAAATAAAGCTAAGACCATTTAGCAACACACATCCAATATCAAGAGCTACAGGCAGCGCAGACACTAAGGAGAGTTTTTTAAAAAAAAGGAAAATACAGGTGAATGGACCAAGGGTAGACAGAAACACAAGCCTCAGAATAGAGGGGAAAACCCACTCTGTGGGGCTGACCAGGGTGACCCTGGGAACTAAAAAGTAGTTAACCCCACCCAAGTCCCCCAGAGCAGACCCGGGTGTGGGGGGAGAGCCACACTGCCTGTATCTGTATTCCGGCCATAGCAGCAGTTGTCAGTCACAGCCCTATTCCTCAGGTGCACATGGCGGAGTGTGGCTATCATATGTATCATCCAGTCGTTTGTCAGTATCATCTACTACATAATTATCGCGTGCAGGCCTACGTAAAGCTGATTGTTACGTGTAAGAGTCGTAGTCGTAGTATGATAAACACACCAGACGCACGCACGTAAGGTTCTTTTAAATAAACTTCATTCAGCTGCAACCCATCACACGTGGCTTAAGGATGTAGACAATACTGGAGTAACAGTTCCAACAATATTTTAATACAGCGATGCGATCTCCACACAATGCATTTCCAAAGACACTGATACAAAGTCTCTTCTGCAAATGTCCACACTGGCAACACAAAGTTCCTCACACAACGTATACCACCGTTACGCTGCGTCTCTCTCAATGTACACCCTATACGGGCCACGTACCTATGATGAACTGTGTGTCTCTACAACTGACAATGCATGACAATGTACACACGTGCTCTCCTAGCACCAACTTTATATAGTAAAACAACTTTCTAGAATAATCCAAAGAATTTACTCAACACAACCAATCAGAACGGAAAACGTAACTGAAACACATAAATATTAATAAAAGAAGAACTTTCTGGAATAAACTAAAATAGTCTACAAAAATTCGACTGCTCATTTCAGCCCCAAATCCTATTGTGTAATGACGTCTCACAAAAATATGACAAACCGTTCATGACCTTTCAAAACACACACTGACCGGCTGTTAATTTCTCTCTTGGCTTGACTCCGCGAACGAAGATTATATAGGGCTTGCCCACGTCGTCTGCAGGCATTTTCGTGGCTGAGGAGGCCAATCCGGGACAGGCAGGTTCGACCGCAATGGCTGCAGGGGAAGGTCTGGTCAGGGTTCTGAGTTACGACAACTCTGTTTTTTCTTCTGAGCCGCTTGTCCTTAAGGTTAGCTCTGCGAGAGTCCTCAAAGGAGACGGCTGCCTTGTGAATGGTGGAGCGCCAGGTGTCACGGTCCGCAGCAAGCGAAGACCACTGGCGGTGGTCGATTTGGCAGGCACTAAGTGACTTCTTGAGACCGTCTTTGTATCTCTTCTTTGGTGCCCCTCTATCTCGGTGTCCAGTGGCGAGCTCGCCGAACAGAGTGATCTTGGGTAGGCGATGATCCTCTATCCTGGAGACGTGCCCCGCCCAGTGAAGCTGTGTCCGCAGCAGCAAAGCCTCGATGCTCACAGTTTCCGCCTGTTCAAGGACCTCGACGTTGGTGACATAGTCACTCCAGTGAATGCCCAGGATGGTACGCAGGCAGCGCTGGTGAAAGCGTTCGAGGAGTCGTAGTTGGCTGCGGTAGAGGGCCCAGGACTCGGACAGCAGGGTGGTGAGGACGACAGCTCTGTACACGCTGATCTTGGTGCCTTTTTCAGCTGTTGATTGTGCCACACCCGCTTGAATAGTCGCCCGAAAGCACTGTTCGCTTTTGCCAGCCTGTTGTCCAGCTCCTTGTCCAGCTTGGCGTCTGACGTGATGATGCAGCCAAGGTAGGTAAACTGGTGTACAGACTTCAGTTCGGACTCGCCGATGGTGATGTGGGGAGGGCGATGCTCTTCCTTGGGTGCCAGCTGATGAAGGACCTCTGTATTTTTCAGACTGACCTCAAGTCCAAAGAGCTGGGCGGCATCTGCAAAGCAGGACGTAATGCGCTGCAAGGCTCTCTCTGTGTGTGCAACGAGGGCAGCGTCATCAGCAAAGAGCAGCTCACGAATCAGTTGGTTTAGGGTTTTCGTGTGGGCCTGCAGTCGTCTGAGGTTGAACAGGCTGCCATCGAGACGATACCTGATGTACACTGCGTCGTCATCGTCGAGGTCCACTGTGGCCTGCTTCAACATCATGCTGAAGAAGATGGTGAAGAGGGTCGGTGCCAGCACGCAGCCTTGCTTCACGCCGTTGCGAATGGAGAATGGTTCTGAGAGGTCACTGTTTAGTCTGACCTGGCCTTGCTGGTCCTCGTGGAGCTGGACGATCATGTTGAGGAACTTTGGGGGACAACCTAGTCGCTCCAGGATCTGCCACATACCTTGCCTGCTCACAGTATCAAACGCTTTTGTTAGGTCGACAAACGTTACGTACAGCCCTTTGTTCTGCTCGCGGCACTTCTCCTGAAGCTGTCTCAGCACAAAGACCATGTCGGTGGTACTCCTGTTGGCTCTGAAGCCACACTGGCCCTCTGGGAGGTGGTCTTCAGCGATGGCAGGTACCAGCCGATTCAGGAGCAATCTTGCGAGAATTTTCCCGGCAATTTCACGCGCACAGTAAACACCTATGACTAAAATGACTACAGTGTAGCAAACTGTTGCTTATACTTCAACGTCACATGTACGAGGTCACTAGACAGCGCGATTATGCTCGAACGTTCTGATTCATTCTCAGCAAATCTACGCAAAACAACAATCGACCGCTCTTCTCAGTGCGACTTTTCTAGAAGCTTCCGGACTAAAACTAGCGTATCATAACAAAACCGAATCCACTATCATGCACGAACGATAAAGAATCTCACTGAAAAAGTACGTGATTCGTAACCATGATAGCTCAAATAAATATCGGATCGTTTCCTACGATTAACACATGCATGCTCTCACAGAACAACACAACCACAATCGTAACACTGATGGGGGTTTACTTGTGACTGCAGTGTATCTCCTGTTCTGTGTGGACATTGAACATGACTCTGCGTGCCGTATATTATATTATATTATATTATATTATATTATATTATATTATATTATATTATATTATATTATATTATATTATATTATATTATATTATATTATATTATATTATATTATATTTTGTTTACCTCCCAACGTCACACGACCAGTCAATTTAGCGCAAACCGTACCATGTGACCGTGATATAAAAACCCCTGTAGCGAAAAATGGCGGACGTTTTGTTTCCCTCTCGATGACGGATCTCGGATGCCAGTTTTGTTCAATAAAAGATCGCCAAACGTTTAAAGTACAAAGTTACCTAGTGTTGTTCGAAACAACAAGCACACTCAGTACTGGAGACGGCAACGTCATGACATTTTAAATTACGTCATAAGTCTATTATGTATAAATGTATATTCCTTTGACGTCAGACATGTCTGGCGTGATCCAGGTCGCAAGATGTCTTCTTGATTTCTTTTACGAAAATAATGGAGGAAAGAAAAACAAATACGTTATTCAGTCTATAACCCAACGGACAGAGAAAAAAAAAGGTCCCTGAATTCCGGCAAGTGTGGGTGCGAGTCAGTTATCATCAAGCTGTCGTGAGAGAGATCTGGCACATATCAAACCCGTCGCGACCGTATTTCCTCCCCTCCTTTTTGCTCATGCGGCTCCCTGCCTGACCAAAAGCTTTCGAGTTTTTCAGTTGACGGATAGTACGATTGTGTCTTCACTTATACCGTGTATACACTATTTAGTTATAACCATTTTTACACTTTATTATCACTAGGCTGTTGTTTTCTCTCTCTCTCTTAATAAAGTTTCATTTCATCTCTCTTTCTCTCTCTAAGAATGTTGTAGTTTAGCAAGGACAAACACGAAAAGAGGCCTGGGCGCCTATTGTTTCCAACAACAAAAAAATGCGCTAACCCGTACACGCACTAAAAAATTCTAAAGTTCATTTTTTTTTAATGAAGTTGATGCGAATATTCAATGATTTCACACAAGTTCACCTTATTTTGCGCACGCAGTCAAGGAGACAAGGTCAAAAAGGAGGGACTAACGGGACGGCTGCGTCTGCCGTCCGCTGTAATATAAACAATTCCGCGATAACGCGGATGCTAAGGAGCTCGTGGGGCCATGTGTTTTTGGAGCTGTAGCGACTACCTCAATGCAGAGTAATCTCCGAGCGGTTCAAGATATACCTGTATTGGTCGGAGGGGTTTGCTGCACGGACCCTTGTAGACCAATATCCGAGTCGTAAGACGACGACATTTGATTCGGGTCAAGGAGTCACATCTGTCGGTTATCGGCACTATATCAAGCAAAATGTTGCTCAATATAATTTATGTACCCGGTCGAAAACAAAACAAAACATTCATTTTGCGGCTGATTGCGGTGTTCAGACAAAACACATGAATGGCAGACGACTGCATATCAGTGTCGACTCAGCGCGTGGATTTCATCTTACTATGGGCACATCCAGTGCTTTGTATAACCATGCGTGTTACTGAGTAAATTCTACATGTTACTAGATCACGCATAATTGCGGAAAATGTCAGCAGGTTTGTTTATTTAGTTCTTTTCTCGCGTTGCCGATATCGCTAGCTGACATCTCGTCAATTTCACTTGTCAGTCCAGCGCCTCGCACGTTTCCTGGCGTCTGTTCTTCATTGGTGTTTGTGTACAGGATCTAAATTTCGAGCGTTTCGTACACACTAAGAAGTATTTCATTACAACTACATATAAGAAGCTTGTTTATGTTGCCATATAAAATATTCCGCGTTTCCGTTTTAAAAAAATGCACGTATCATCAAGATCAAATCTTGGCGCGCAAGGGATTCTGGGCGGTGTGATATGGAGGACAGGCTGTTGTCCATGCAACACGTCCCCCATCTTCACGACGCTGATGGATCTAAAGGAACGGCAGAGCCATTACAGTTTGGCACCGGCGCCGCCGCAGGAGCTGCCAGAACGAAGTTGAGTGCAACGACGGACTGCCTTAGGGGCTCCGGATTTTTCCACGAAGTTTACTCCTGAAGAACGTTTTCCACACACGCTCCTACCATAGCGCGAACTGCGACACAGACCATTCTTTGGTGTGTTGCAAGATCAGGCTGCAACCAAAGAATTTCCATCGCACCAAGCAGTTAGGGAAACCTCACATCGATGTCAGCAAAATGTCCCAGCCTGACCCCGCGGAGCAGTTTGCAGAAGCCTTCCAGAAGGAACTTGAAACCTCACAGCCCGGTAACTCTGACTCTGCCACAGAGAAGTGGGAAGCCCTGCAGGACACCATGCACCGCACAGACTTGGCCACCTTTGGGAAGAGGACCTCGAAGACGGGTACGAGGCCAAGTCGACCGAGATGTCCCCATCATCGTAGCCAAACGAACTGCTCTTGCTGAGTTCAAACGGTCGCCCAGCAAAAAGAACATGCAGTTTCTCAGGCTGCCAGGAGCAAGGTCAGGCAGACTGCCAGGCGCTGCGCCAATGAGTACTGGACGGAGCTCAGTGAGAACATCCAGATTGCAGCCGTTACAGGTAACATCAGAGGAATGTACGACGGCATTAAGAAGGCATTAGGACCAACCCAAAACAAGACGGCCCCCCCTCAAATCCTCCACCGGGGAAGTTATTATTAGGGACAAAGGTCAGCAGCTGGAGAGATGGGTGGAACACTATTCTGACCTCTACTACAGACAGCAAGTCGTGTCCCCATCAGATCTTGACCTCATCGAGTGCCTGCCTGTAGTAGTTGAGCTAGATGCAGTGCCAACAATAGAGGGACTCAGCAAAGTCATTTACAGATTGGCTTCAGGCAAAGCCCCAGGCAACGATGCTATCCCCCCGGATTTGATCAAGAACTGCAAGGCCACCCTCCTTCTCCCCCTGCATGAGAACCTACTCCATTGCTGGCAGGAAGGAGAGGTACCACAAGACATGAGGAATGACAAGATCACCACCCTCTACAAGAACAAGGGCAAGAGAAGCGACTGTAACAACAACAGAGGCATCTCCTTTCTCAGCATTGTCGGCAAAGTCTTTGCCCGGGTCCTCTTGATCTGTTTGCAGAAGCTGACAGAACGTGCCTATCCCGAGTCACAGTGAGGCTTCCGAGCTGAGCGGTCAACAGTAGACATGGTCTTCTCCCTCCGTCAACTCCAGGTGAAGTGCAGGGAACAACACGTGTCTCTGTATGCCGCTTTTATTGACCTCACCAAAGCCTTCGACCTGGTCAGTAGAGACGGTCTGTTCAAGATCCTCTCAAAGATTGGATGCCCACCCAAAATGCAGAGTATGACAGAATCCTTCCACACCATCATGAAGGGGACAGTGCAGTTCAACGGCAGCACATCTAAACCCTTTGAGGTATGCCGCGGAGTCAAACAAGGCTGCTTCCTGGCCCCTACTCTCTTTGGGATCCTCTTCACTGTCTTGCTCAAGCATGCCTTTGGTAATGCAACAGAAGGAATCTACCTGCGAACCAGATCAGATGGCAGACTTTTCAACCTTGCCCGCCTCAAAGCCAAAACAAGGATACGCGAAGCCCTCAACAAGGATATGCTGTTCGCTGACGATGTGGCAGTTTCGACCCATACCCAGCAGGAACTGCAGTCACTGATGGACCGATTTTTCCAGGTTTGCAAGGACTTTGGACTAAAGAAGACGAACTTCCTGGGAAACGACACAGAGACACCGCCATTCATCACCATTGACAACTACGAACTCGACGTCGTCCACCAGTTCACGTACCTTGGGTCCACCCTCACCGATAACCTCTCTCTGGACATCGAGTTCGACAAGAGGATCGGGAAGGCTGCTGCAACTCTTGCACGCATCACAACTCGTGGACAAATCCCAAGCTGACTGTAAAAACAAAGATGGTTGTGTGCAATGCCTGCGTCATTAGCACACTGCTATACGGCAGTGAGACATGGACCACATATGCCAGACAAGAGAGAAGACCTTCACCTGAGAAGCATCCTGGGCATATCTTGGCAAGATAGAGTGACCAACACCGAAGTCCTGTCACGAGCTGGCCTTTCCAGCATGTACACCCTACTCAGACAACGCAGACTGCGCTGTATCGGCCACGTTAACCGCATGGAAGATGGCCGCATCCCAAAAGACATCCTCTACGGAGAACTGGCAGCTGGGAGAAGAAACACTGGTCTCCCCAAGCTACGATTTGTAGATATCTGCAAGAGGGACATGAGAGCACTGGACATTGACAATGGGTCCTGAGAACGTCTTGCGGATGACCGTGCAAAGTAGAGAAGTATTCTCCACCAACACCTCAAGTCAGGGGAAGATAAGATGTCAAAAGCAGCGGCAAGCGGGCACGCAGAAAGAGTGCAGCAACTCCATCAGACTAGCTACCACGTATATTTGTGACCTTCGCAGCAGGGACTGTCACTCCCGCATATGTTTTTGTCACATGTCTCAATACAAACACACTTACACAGCCTAATTTTCTTTTCAGTCAAAACCTCTAAGCACAAAAATGCTCATAAATAAATAATTTAGGGGGTTACGCAACCAAACGAACTGTATGCAGGTATTTCTCTGATACTGTTGATACCAATTTCATACAAACAAGATGAGGATTTCATCCCAAAATCTACCGTATTGTTCGGAACTCAATCGTTTTTGTTTTTGAAAATACGGTAGACTTTGAGACCGAGCTGGTCGGAGCACGTTCCGTAGCATGCAAATGACGAAAATAGGCGGGTACACATCAGACTCTAACAGTGAAGTAACAAGATAAAAATTGCGTCATGCGTAGCTACGCTAACCACGCTGTTGAACGTACATGTGTGTGTGTGTGTGTGTGTGTGTGTGTGTGTGTGTGTGTGTGTGTGTGTGTGTGTGTGTGTGTGTGTGTGTGTGTGTGTGTGTGTGTGTGTGTGTGTGTGTGTGCACAAAACGCCTCAAATGGGTAACTGTCTTTACCATCCTTATGGACAATGGGTGTGTGTAAAATTCTGGGTGACCAAGTCATACACCCATTTTTTCTGAGGGTTGTTTCTGCATTGTCATGCTTTAAGAAGTTATAAAAGATTTTTTAAAAATCAGTTTTTCCCACTTTGAGGTTATTACACACACTTTCGTGCTTAAAATACACTGTGGTAGTGTGTTTGAACTTGCCCAGCAGTGTGTGTGTTTGCACAAACCGGTAAAATGGGCGAGTATGTGTGACATCACCCTTCTCAGCTATAAATAACTTAATACTTGAATCGGTGGTTGACTGCGTCGGTGAGCCGAAGTGAAACGGAGAGATACGAAAGGTAGTGGGGCGGGGTGGGGGGGGGTGGTATTGTATTTGTGTGAGGGAGGAAATTGTTTATGTTGCTGCAAAATGAAGTTTGTTATTTGAGGGTGTGGTTGTTTTGTAAAAAAAAAAAAAAAAAAAAAAAAAAAAAAAAAAAAAAAAGTGTGTTATGCTTCCGGGGTGATGTTGTCGGAGGTCATGTCTAGTGATAAATTTGAGACTTAGTATATGTATTCTCGCGTGCCGGTTGCTATGAAGTGAAGTGATTGTATGAGTGCGCATTGTAAGAGAGGACGTATAGACTTTGGGTGAGGCTGCTGTTGTCTTTTGTCCTGCCCGACCTTTTGGTTCAACCTGTTGCTTTATTTTGTAGGTTTGTCGATGTTATCAATGCCGCATCTCCTTTTGGATTGTATGCACAAATTGATTAAATGCAAATGACGTCACAGAGTCAGCGTCGTTACATGCGTCGTCTGCTGCAGTCAGTCGTTTAGTGCAGTTAAAAGAGTGCAGGCTTGGATGGGCCATTTTCGGATGTAATAGTAAAGTATTATTTGTGTGAATGCTGTCCGTTTGAAGGAAGGTTGATTGATTTACATTGCTTAACGTCCCGACAGCAACAAGACTTTCTCAGGACGTGCCTGCACTGCTAGTGACAAAAACTAAACAGAATATTGAATGTATGTCGCCAGCCGGTCCAATACGTTAAATAAAACCTACGACATGGGGCCTAAATAAAGCTAAGACCATTTAGCAACACACATCCAATATCAAGAGCCACAGGCAGCGCAGACAGTAGGGAGAGTTTAAAAAAGCAAAATGCAGGTGAATGGACCAAGGGTAGACAGAAACACATGCCCCCGGAATATAGAGAAAAACACACCCTGTGGGGCTGACCAGGGTGACCCTGGAACTAAAAAGTAGCCAACCCCACCCAAGTCCCCCAGGGCAGACCCGGTTGGGGGTGTTTGAGGGAAGGACTGGAAAGTCGAGTGTTGAGGGCAGACCCGGTTGGGGGTGTTTGAGGGAAGGACTGGAAAGTCGAGTGTTGAGCGAAGAGAGAAGGCGAGGATGGGAAAAATATCCAGCACTATACGTTGGAATAGATGCATCAGTTACGACACGCTTGTAAATTAAAACACTTTTAACCCCACCCGGGTCTGCCCTGGGGGACTTGGGTGGGGTTAACTACTTTTTATTTCCCAGGGGCACCCTGGTCAGCCCCACAGGGTGGGTTTTTCTCTCTATTCTGGGGCATGTGTCTCTGTCGGCCCTTTGTCCATTCACCTGTATTTGCCTTTTTAAAACTCTCCCTACTGTCTGCACTGCCTGTAGCTCTTGATATTGGATGTGTGTTGCTAAATGGTCTTAGCTTTATTTAGGCCCCATGTGTTAGGTTTATTTAATGTATTTGACCGGCTGGCGACATACTTTCAATGTTCTGTTTAGTTGTTGTTTTTCCACAAGCAGTGCAGGCACGTCCTGAGAAAGCCTTGTTGCTGTCGGGACGTTAAGCAATGTACAATAAAACACTTTTAACATTAAGAAAAGTTGAGTTAAAAGAGGTTTTAAAACAGTTTTGATAAAAACTTTTGCCCGACACGCTTCTAAAAACAACACTTTCTTAGTTTTAAACCTTGTACCGCGCCATAAACGCCGCGATTGCTTTTCAGTCTTAGCTGTCCTATAGTGTGGAATGTGGGACTTGGCCAACTGGATCCATCTGGTGCACTCCAAATGAGTATTTGTGAGTGGTTCGACGTGCAACTCAGTGCGCGCCTCTGAAATGACCTACTGATTCCACTGATAATGAAAATCTTTCATTCATAAGAGCGCATTGAGCAGCTCTATAAACCAAAAGTGATGACCCCCCCTCTCCCTCCACCTCTCCCCCGCCCCCCCCCCCAACCCCCTCACAACCCCACCCAAACAATCATAATAATAAAATCAACCAAAGGTATCTTTAGTGAGGTATTTTCACTGTAACGCCAGTTTTGTGTGAGAGGCACCCACTTTTTGGGTACAAACCCATTTTTTTCTCCATCCAGTGGCTCTGTTTCTAGAAAATGTCTATTTTATTTTAAGTTGTAGAGCTTAGTTATAAGGTGAGTTCTAAACATTCGCATCAACTCCAGAGCCCTAAAATAAATAGAAATATGGGAACCCATTTTCACATAAAATGGTAGGTAACCCACTCTGAGGGTTTTGTGTCCATGTGTGTGTGTGTGTGTGTGTGTGTGTGTGTGTGTGTGTGTGTGTGTGTGTGTGTGTGTGTGTGTGTGTGTGTGTGTGTGTGTGTGTGTGTGTGTGTGTGTGTGTGTGTGTGTGTGTGTGTGTGTAGACACGAGTATCTCCGGTGTTTATGTACGTACAGGCCTCAAACGTTAGGAAATACAATACAATACAATACAATACAATACAATACAATACAATACAACTTTATTGTCTGTTCGAGTCCAGGCACGACAGAAATTTGCCTTTCGGCTCGTCATGAAACAACAATATAAGACATGAACAAACGCTACAAGAACATATCATGAAAAATTATCATTGCAGCAATCTATCACAAGCAATCTGTCGCAAGATGGGAGGTAATGTTAAGTAGATCATACTTATCGCGGCGTTATAAACGAGAGTTCAAAATCGAGACAGCAGTTGGAATAAAAGACTTCTTAAAAACATTCCTTTTGGCAAGTGGCATGTTGAAACGTCTGCCTGACGGTAGCATTTGAAACTGATCAGAGAGTGGGTGACGAGGATCATTGACAATGCTAGCAGCTATCCTTCGGACAGCTCTTTGATCGAGATGTATTTCGGAGAGCCTCAGATCATATTTGTAATTGGTAGACGCGTTAAAGAGAAAAAGTGCCGTTTATATAAGGTCGGTTGACCCGCATTTGAGTCCGTAATCGTCGTTCTAGTCACTCGGAATTTTGGATATTGCTAGCTTTAAGATAGACATTGGATGAGTTCGCTCGCCAGCTTTGTACTTTTTCAACTTTTTTGTAAAAAGTAATTCATTGCAGAAAATAATTTAAAAGTAAAAATTCTTGACTCTCGAGAAGGATCAGACAGTGATGGTGACGTAAAAGCGCCAAACCACGTCAGTGTTACACAATGTTCCCAAATTGTCGCAAAGCACCAGATGTCAGTGTTAAACAATGTTTCTGAATTGACATCAAATTTGTCACTGTGTACACCGTGTCGTGGGACTAGCGATGCCATGACGTGAAGCTTATAGTGACGTCATTTCGCTGCTCGTGCTATTCTTCCTCTTTAGAATTCTTGTCGCTACTCCAGCCCACAGAGCATACTAATAGCGGGAAGCGCCATGTGTCCGTCTTTATTTGTGTGCTCCTGTGTGGTTTGATCAGAGGTTGGGTTAGAGAGGAAGGAAATGGAGCAGAAGGATAAGGTTTAAAATATAAACATGAAATCCGAATGTTCCTAGAAGAAACGCGCATGTAAGCTCCAAACAATACGGTAGACTTTGGTATACAATCCTCGTCTTGTTTCTTTTAGGAGCATTCACGCTTGTTCATATATTTTTAAGCTTATCCTTCTGATTCATTTCCCTCCTCTCTAACCCAGCCTCGTCTTCATCATTGCCGTCATTAGTATTGTCTGCGGTCTGGTGTAACAACAGCAATTTTGAAGAAGAATAGCACGAGCCACAAATTGACGTCAACATAAGCTTGACGTCATGGCATCGCTAGTCCCACGACGCCGAGTACACAATGACGAATTTTATGTTTTACGTCGCTCATCCGAAGGGCACGCAGGCTCTCCCAGGGCTGGCTTTTTTTTTTTTTTTTTTTTTTTTTATTCCACACAGTCTTTTCCAGGACTGACTGTTTGATGGGAGTATGCAGTGGCTCCAAAACTTCCAAAAATGAATTACTTAAAAAACGTTGAAGAGGTACAACGCTGCATTACGAATTCATCAAATATCTCCCTTTAACTCATTGAGCCCGACGCACGTATTTCCCAAATTTTGGAGGCGTCATCTAACGACTATGCACCTGTTGCAGGAGATGGATCGACCATGATAATTCAGGGACAGTGCCAGATTAGCTTGGCGCCGTCAGTACTTTTCATCCTGCCATAGACAATAATGTTTTCTCAAGCGAAAGTTTCGGCGGTCTGAATTTTTTTAATTTTTGGAGCGTTTTTTGGACATGCTATAAAATTAGATTACACAAACTCCGTTCATGGTTTGACGTGCTGGCGTGTTCATTTGGATGCTGTCTACCGCAAACAACAATCCAAGTGACTGTAGCAGCAGCAAATATTGAGTCTGACGCCCGTTGAATTTCTGCGATAATGTATTAAATGTCGTTTCTGTAAACTTACAGCTCTGCGTTTTGCCGTGTGTGTTCGCGGTGGCTTAGTGGTTTTGGCTGAAACGGGCTATCGCGTTCCGTGATTTGTCTTGGCTTCTAATCCACTGGGTTTGTTTGTGTGTGTGTGTGTGTGTGTGTGTGTGTGTGTGTGTGTGTGTGTGTGTGTGTGTGTGTGTGTATGTGTGTGTGTATGTGTGTGTGTGTGTGTGTGTGTGTGTGTGTGTGTGTGTGTGTGTGTGTGTGTGTGTGTGTGTGTGTGTATTATTGAATTATCATGGTCGACCCGTCTCCTGCAACAGGTGCATGGTTGTTAGATGACGCCTCCAAAATTTGGGGAATACGTGCGTCGGGCTGAATGAGTTAACTGGTTGTTCGCCGCCTGACTGGCCCTCTGGTTGCCTGGTTCTCCGGTTGGCTTGCTGGCTGGCTGGCTGGCTGAGTGGGTGGTTAGGGGGAAGGATGGGTGGGTGGATGGGTGACTAGATAGGTGGCTGGGTGACTGTAAGGTTGGTCGAGTGGTTGTTTGGCTGTTTGGATTTCTTTTTCATCTGATAGGTGTGATACAACTGCAACATAATATCAGCATGTGGCCGACTAGCCGTTATGACGACTTAATGACGCTGAACGTACCCGAAGGTCACAAGGTCGTGATTGGTACCGCTAATCATCACTTTGTGTGCCCTACTGGCTACCTTGAAATATTCCAGCTTCACAACCAGACTACCAGCATCTTGGGGAGAATGTGTTCCTCTGTTGCAATTCCTGTCATATCAACAATCACAGAGAAACTAGTGTTCCGATTTCGGTTCTTTGCAAGGAGCCTAGGCGGTAGTGGCCCAGAGTGGCAGGTTCCCAGGATGAATCTTCTTTTCTCCTTTTTCGAGGTGATTCGTTTGATTTCTTCTTTTTGTTCATTTTTACAACGATCATCATCGCCGCCACCGCCAACAATATCGTCGTTATTGTCGTTATCATCATCATTGCCATCATCGTCACTAGCTTCGCCATCGTCATCAATGTCATCTTCATCATCACTATCATCGACAATATCATAGCCGTTGACATCATTGCCATAATCGTCATCGTCATTGTCAGCATCATCGCTGTCGTCATTATTGTCATCGTCACCATCATAGTCGCCATCGACACCATTGTCATCATCATCATCTTTGTCATGTCGTCACCGTCATAGTCGTCATCCTCATTAGCATCATCATTACTGTCAACATCGTTGTCGTCATTATTGTTGTCGCCGTCATCTTCGTCATCGTTGTCATTGTCGTCATCACTGCTTGTGTCATAATTATCTTCGTCTTCGTCGTCATCATCATTGTAATCGGGATAATCACAGTCGTCATCGTGGTCATCGTCATCATCACCGTCATCTATGACATCATCTTCATCATCACCGGCATCATCAATGTCGTCGTCTTAAACATTGTCGTCTTCATTTATAATAATGACATCATAGTCATCACTGTCGTCGTTATCATCGACGTCATCGTCATCTTTACCATCATCGTCAGTCCAGAGTGTCGTGTGATATACAGAACTGCACTGTGCTTATATGTGTAACTGAGAAGAAAATAAAACAGCCTGAAGACGATTTCCGGAAATCACAATAAAGGATAAGGTCAAAACTGCGCGCGTTTCGACGCAAACAGTGAATGAAAAGCAAACACAAAGATGGAGGATCCGGGCTTTAAATCCTCTGTTCACGTCGAAAGACGTAGTGCAGTTTTGACCTGCTTGTAATTTCCGAACTAGGTCCATTTCCACTGAACTGTCTGATCTACTCCCTGACAAGCAAAAGTTCGGTCTGGCGTCGTCCAATTGTATCGCGGGACATGAAGGACCGTCAGGCGGATGTTGGACGACGTTGGCCCGCTCACGGTCGTGCGCGGGCCAACGTCGTCCAACATCGGATTGACGGCCCTTTGTGCAATGACAGCGTGCTTTGGGATTGCGCAGGTTTCTGTGCCATTTCCCCAGCTGTTACCAGGCGGCGACCTGTACAACTGCTCCGTTCAGCACGGACTGTGGCACGAAGCTGCCGCGCGTCGGTTTTTCCCATGTAACATCATCTCCGAATGCGCGGGAAGTGAAGACGAGGCTGGGTGCCCGTACACTGGTCGCTGTGGCCCAGGATACATCACACTGGGTGACAGGTGAGGGACAGCGTTTGTGCGTGTGTTTGTGTGTGTGTGTGTGTGTGTGTGTGGTTTGTGTGTGTGTGTGTGTGCGTGCGTGCGTGCGTGCGCGCGCGCGTGTGTGTTTGTGTGTGTGTGTGTGTGTGTGTGTGTGTGTGTGTGTGTGTGTGTGTGTGTGTGTGTGTGTGTGTGTGTGAAGTTGTTATTGGTGTTGATGATGATGACGACGACGACGATGATGATGGTGGTGGTGGTGATGACGATGATGATGATAGCGTCTTGGGACTGGCTATGCCATGACGTGAATGTTATAGTGACGTCATTTTCCTCCTCGTGCTATTCTTCTTCTTCAGAATTCCTTTCGCTACACGAGCTCACAGAGCCTACTAATGGCATCGACGACCTAAATTGGAATGACTTTATTTGCAGCACCATTTTGTGACAGAACTCGAAACTTTGAGGGGAAAATCTTTGTACGGCATTGCAACACTAACCTGCGGAAGTTTTGTTTTTCTAACGGAGTTGCTCCTGTTTGGAATGATTTACCAATTTCATTTAAAAAAGCAGCTAACATAAATTCTTTTAAAAGTCAGCTGGATGAATTACCAAAATTTAAAGGGATTTTCTATTGCTATATAAATGATTTGTAGGAAAATTTGCATGCATAACAGACCCATAAAGTAATTAAACTTGTCGAAGAAAGGACTTTTGCAAAGGCCTCATGGCCTATTTTGTCCTCGCACATACTAATACTACTACTACTACTAATGGCGTGAAGCGCCGTGTGTACGTCTTTATTTGTATGTGCCGGCATGTGTGTTGATCAGAGGTTGGCTTAGAGAGGAGGGAAATGGATCAGAAGGATAAGCTTAAAAAATATGAACAACTCTGAATGTTTCTAAAAGAAAAACGCATGTGATCAACAAGCAATACGGTAGACTTTCGGATGAAATCCTCATCTTGTTTACTTAGCATTAATCCGATTTAAATTGGTTTTCGGCACACGCCTACTCACAAGTGACAGCCGGTAATGTGTCTTGGCAAAGATCTTGGCATAATTTACTTTGTAATGTGACATCATTAATGTGGATGACAGACAAATAAATGTTCCTACATGATGACGTAAATAGCGCAATACATGACGCCAGATTTCCAGTCATCTCTATGGAAGGGTGTCTTTGCGCGAGAGCAGAAAGTAGGTCAAGTTTCAATATCGCGCGTGCCCGTACCTTTTCGCTGACCTGACCATGGATACTACTTAAATATAAGTCAGTGGACCTGACTTTCCACAGGACAGTTTTGTTGCATGAGCGAGCTTAGTCATGCACCAGCCAGTAAGCAAGATGCGCCGCTGTTGCGGTGCCCCTTGCTTAGAGGCTGGTGCAGGACTAAGCTTACTCATGCAGCTGACTCCAGGGCTGTATGCATCACACACGTGTGATACAGCCAAGCTGTGTGATACAGCTTTTCCACTCAAAGGCAGCAAAGAAGGAGGTGTGTAAGAAAGAATCTTACATCGGGGTTTAGGTGATGCTGAGAATCTCACTCGAGTGGTTTTAAAACCTTATCCTACGAGCGAAAGCGAGTAGGATAAGGTTTTAAGACCACGAGAGTGAGATGCTCAGTAACACCTAAACACCGATGTAAGAATCTATTTCTTACTCACCTTTTTCTTGGCACAAATCCGATGTCAGCTGGTCTTCGGCACACACCTAGTCACAACACAGCCGCCAGTGTGTCTTAGCAAAGGTCTTGACGTAATTTACTTTGTAATGTAACGTCAATTGAATGCCAGACAAATCTTCCTAATAGCGCAGTGCATGACACCAGAGTGACAGTCGTCACTGTGAATGACGTCATTGCGCGTGAGCTGAAAGTAGGTCAAGTTTAAATATCGCGTGTGCTCATACCTTTGTGTTGTTGTGTGTGATACAGCTTTTCCGTTCAAAGGCAGCAAAGAAGGAGGTTGTAGGAAACTCGAATACGTCACGAGATATGTATTTTTGTGACGAAACTCTATGCTCACGCATAGGGTTCACACAGAGGGTTTTGTATGGTACGGTTTTGTCAGCGGTTTGCCTTGTGACAGATATCTCGTGTGGGCAGGTGGCCACGTCAAATCGTAGGAAAACGTTTTGAAAGGGGGGGGGGGTTAGTGAGAGTTCAGGCCAGGCGAACAGAGCTGTAGGAAAGTCAGTACGGGATATCCTGTCAGTAAGGACAGTTTTATGTCAGATACACTAGCCGTATTCCAAGACTCTGAAACCTAGAATTCAGGTATGTTTTTGTAAGTATTATTGATGGCTACTGAGTTAAAGATAGTATGCGTTAGTAGGAGGTAATTCGGTTGTGCAGCGTTGATTGGTTTGGTTCAGTAATGTGGGTTTGGAATTCGTTGAGATAACCAGTGTTTTTCCTGTGTGGTTATTTACCGAGATGGATAACTAAGGAATGTGAGGTGTGTATGCTAAGTCGTTATGAAGGTGGTACGTGGTTAAGTATAGTCTTTTCCAGTGTATGACAGAATGTATGGCGAGTGTTAGGTTGTAGTCTGTTTCAATGTAGTGACAGAGTTATGGGGTGTTACGGAAGTAGTTCGGGTTATGAAGCACGTGCGTTTGTGAATGAACGCCGTTTGAGAGTTGTGTATCGGCCAGGTTACGTAATGTATATCATATCATCCAATATGTGTGTGTTTAGCAACCCCCACCCGGGTCTGCCCTGGGGGACTTGGGGTTTATTTTTAAGTTCCCAGGGTCACCCTGGTCAGCCCCAACAGGGTGGCTTTCCCGTCTATTCTGGGGCATGTGTTTCTGTCTACCCTTGGTACATTCACCTGTATTTTCCTTTTTAAACTCTCCCTATTGTCTGCACTGCCTGTAACTCTTGGTATTGGATGTGTGTTGCTAAATGGTCTAGTTAGGTTTATTTATTGTATTAGACCGGCTGGCGACACACTTTCAATGCTCTCTTTAGTAGTTTTTTCACAAGCAATGCATGCACGTCCTAAGAAAATCTTGTTGCTGTCGGGACGTTAAGCAATGTACAACCATGTGTTTAGCAAGTGTTATGATTAGGACTTTATTGTATAGAGTGCTTGTCGGGAGCGGAGCAACGGGCGCCGAGACGTCAGTCAACAGAGGCTGTGAGGTCATCTCTTCACTCAGGGAGTGAGCGACCGGTGCGAGACAGCCGGGTCAGCAACGCTACGGAGCAAGTCCAGAGGACGTCCACGGTATGAGAAACAAGACGACTCGGAAACGTGCGACGAAGGACTTACACGTCTAGATGTGAAAGGACAGAACGTTACCAAGTGAGAACACCAGTAAAACAGGTTGGATTGTGAGAGAAAATTGCCTAGCCTGGCGTTTGCATTGTGTATGCGGTGTTAATGTGCTTGTAGTGAGAAGGGGTGGTGTACATAATCTTTTGAGTGTTCTTTTATTGCTTAGTTTTATAAAGACCCATAGTAGAAAGAGAGCTATAGTGTTGAGTTTTACCGCGTGAATGCGCCCGTCTGAGTCAGTGGCGGTGTATGTGTCTGTTGTGCGAGAGTCTGTACGTGCGACTGGGGCAAGTCTGCGTGTGTTACAATTTCCTAAAGTCAGTATTCGGCCATACACTCATTGTGTCCCTGGTACGAAATACCCACATTCTGCAGCTGTCCTCTGAGGACCGCATTACAATTTAGGAGACAGATCTGGGGAGCTGGGTGGCTTGGTGGTAGAGCGCTAGACTCTCGTCCGAAAGGTTGAGGGTTCGAATAAGATAAGATAAGATGAGATGAGATGAGATGAGATGAGATGAGAGGAGGAGATGAGGAGATGAGGAGAGAAGAGGAGAGGAGATAAGAGATAATATAAGAGATAAGTAAGAGATAAGTAAGAGATAAGTAAGAGATAAGATAAGGGATAAGATAAGGGATAAGATAAGGGATAAGATAAGGGATAAGATAGGATAAGATAGGATAGGATAAGATAGGATAGGATAAGATAGGATAAGCTAAGCTAAGCTAGGCTAGGCTAGGCTAGGCTAGGGTAAGGTAGGGTAGGGTAAGCTAGGGTAGATAGGGTAGGATAGGGTAGGATAAGATAGGGTAAGATAGGATAGGATAGGATAGGATAAGATAAGATAAGATGAGATAAGATAAGAGATAAGATAAGAGATAAGATAAGAGATAAGATAAGATAAGAGAAGATAAGAGAAGAGAAGAGAAGAGAAGAGAAGAGAAGAGAAGAGAAGAGAAGAGAAGATAAGATAAGAGAAGAGAAGAGAAGAGAAGAGAAGAGAAGAGAAGAGAAGAGAAGAGAAGAGAAGATAAGATAAGATAAGATAAGAGAAGAGAAGAGAAGAGAAGAGAAGACAAGACAAGAGAAGACAAGAGAAGACAAGACAAGAGAAGACAAGAGAAGACAAGAGAAGAGAAGAGAAGACAAGAGAAGACAAGAGAAGACAAGAGAAGAGAAGAGAAGACAAGACAAGAGAAGACAAGACAAGAGAAGACAAGACAAGACAAGACAAGACAAGACAAGACAAGACAAGATAAACTTTATCGCCAGATGCATAAACATTGGGAATATTTTGCGGCGTAACTGACGAGCGTCCATATTAAGATCAACACATAAAACATACATACATCACAATCAAGCAGACTCAAAAATACCAAACCACACATATAATAATTAATAATAATAATTACGGTATTTATAATGCGCTTATCTTATAATAATTATAACTCTAAGCGCACACTCACAACTCGCGCACGCATGCGCACGCTTTAGACAATGACTCACGTACCACAAACAGTGAAATACATTACGACGGTCAGCTTGGGGTGGGGAGTGCGGTGATATAGTGCTAAAACTGTTGAAAGAGGTGAGTTTTGAGGGCGGACTGGAAGGAGGAGAGAGAGTGTTTCTGACGGAGAGAGAGTGGGAGAGTGTTCCAGATGGATGGACCGTAGACGGAGAAGGAGCGGGGACCGAAAGTGTTAAGTTTGGTGCGAGGGATGTGGAGGCGGAGAGGGTCGGAGGCAGAGCGGAGGGAGCGGGAAGGTGTGTAGGGGTGAAGTAAGTTGGAGAGATAGGCAGGAGCGCAGTTGTTCAGGGATTTGTAGCAGAGAGACAGAACTTTGTATTGGATGCGTTGGGGGATGGGGAGCCAGTGAAGGATTTGTATAGCAGTTATTGTGCTAAGTATGCACACACATCTAAGTAAGTAAAATACATAAAATTTTAAAATATCTATAGCATAATAACCATATTATGACTACAAAGACAGCCAGGTGAGCCGCTGCACAACGAAATAGATTGACTAAATTCATATGTATTTGAAAAGGGACTGTATATCTTTTTTAAGAAGAGGTTTAATAGAACATAAAAGAACTATAAACAACTAAGATGTGCTTTAGGTAATTCTAACTTGGGAACTTTGAGTCAATCTGCTGAGTTGTATCATATCGCAGCCACGTTAGACAGAGCCTGAACAGCCAAGGGATAAAAGCTCTTCTGAAAACGAGTGGTTTTGGCCTTAATGGATCTATAGCGTGAGCCCTGAGGCAAGGGCTCGAACAGGCTATGTGCAGAATGGTGTTCGTCATGTATGATGGAGCTCGCCCTCTGGATGGTGCGTGCGTGGTACAGAGATTCCAGCGAGAGGAGATCGCTTCCAACAATATGAGATGCTGTTTTGATCACCCTATTTAATTTCTTGCGGGCTTCGTCGGTTGCGCTGCCATACCACACCGTCATTGAGAAGGTAGAACGCTCTCAATGGCGGCGCGGTAAAACTGCACCATGATCTGCTGACTGACGCCAAAAGACTTCAACCGCCGAAGAAAAAAAAGGCGCTGCTGGGCTTTCTTTACTAGCTGTTCAATATTCTTCTCCCACTTCAGATCGTGCGAAATGAGAGTACCCAGGAACTTGAACGTTTCAACAATTTCAATGTCGTTTCCTTGGATGGTTAATGGAAGGGGATCAGTTTTCTTTTTTCTGAAATCAATTATCATTTCCTCGGTCTTACCAACATGCAAATCCAGGTTGTTGTCAGAGCACCAGCTCTCTAACATGTCTACCTCATCGCGATATGCACTCTCGTCATTGTTATGTACACTGTCGTACCATCCGCAAATTTCACTATGCGTGTGCTATCGTAGTGGGATACACAGTCGTGTGTAAAAAGAGAATACAACAATGGGGATAAAACACATCCTTGGGGAACACCCGTACTCAAGGTCAAAGACTGGGATACATGTCCACATTGACCAGGAGTAGGGAACTGACATAGCTGAACACAGGTCTGACCGCACGAACCGATCCTGACAATCTGGGGTCTGTTTGGCAAGAAATCCAGAACCCAGTTACAGATGGACTGTGCGAAGCCAATGTGCAGCAGCTTTTCATGCAGCTTGGACGGTATAATGGTGTTGAATGCGCTGCTGTAATCAACAAACAGCAGCCTAACATACGCATTTGGCTTCTCCAGATGCTGCAGAATATAGTGCAGCCCTAGCGACACAGCGTCCTCTACTGATCGATTCGTGCGGTAAACAAACTGATAAGGATCAAGGGAGGGGGGCATGACAGACTTGATGTGCTGCAAGATCAGCCGCTCAAAAGTTTTCATTATGACGGAGGTCAATGTCACAGGCCTGTAGTCGTTAAGGGTACTGATGGTTGCCTTTTTTGGTACGGGGATCATAGCTGACTTTTTGAGACAGTATGGCACCTTGCATGCCTGTAATGACCAGTTAAATATGTCTGTGAGAACGCTTGAGAGCTGGTCGGCACAGTAACGCAAAAGGCCAGGAGAAATTTCATCAGGGCCTGCTGCCTTACGCACATTCAAACGTCTGAAGCCGCCTCACATCCGTTTCACATACCACAAGAAAATCATCGTCGGTGCTAAGCGGGGGTGGCACAGTAACGGGGTGGTTATTTTGCCTGTCAAAACGACCGTAAAACACGTTCAGGTCGTTTGGCAGTGTGGGGTTGTGAGTGTCTGCGCGTTTTGATGCTTGTTTGTAGTTTGTGATTTTCTGTATGCCTTGCCACATATCTCTGGAATTGTTTGTAATCAGGTTGCTTTCCAGTTTCTGTCGGCATTGTCTTTTTGATGCCTTAATACACTTCTGTTCCTCATATTTAGCTTTTTTTATACTGTTCTTTGTCATTGGAGGCGAAGGCTTCCTGTTTTGCATTGAGTTTGTCCCTAATAGTTTTGCTGAACCAAGGTTTGTCGTTAGGATGTTTTGTGACAGTCCTGGTAGGTATGCAGATGTCGTCACAAAATTTAATATAGTCTGTAACCACGTCCGTGTACTCGTCGATACTGGTGGAGGAGTCTTTGAAAACGTCCCATTTGGTGGACTCGAAAGAGCCGCGCAGTGTCTACAACGCTGGTGTCGACCACTGTCGTAACAGGCGTCTCGCTGGTTTCTCCCTCTTTAGCTGTTGCTGTACACAGGTTTTAAAAATATCATGGAGTGGTCGGAGTTTCCTAGAGGTGCGCGTGAAATATGCATCCTTTTATTGCTGTATAGCAGTGGTCGAGTGTGTTGTTCCCAAGCGTTGCACAGGTAACTTGCTGACGGTATTTGGAGAGCCCCTTTCTCAAGTCAGCTTTGTTGAAGTCACCGGCTATAAGACTTACAGAGTCAGGGTTGGTATTTTCACTCTGTGTCACAATGTCAGACAACTCACTGATAGCAGTACCTGTGTTGGCCTGTGGTGGTATGTAGACGGCCGTGAGGATCACTGAAGAAAACTCCCGTGGAAGATAAAAGGGTCGATATTTAATAGTTAGTGTTTCTAGCTCTGGCTGGGGTCAAAATTTGTACAGGCCTCTTTTCGGTGCCCCGTCTTTAAAATCACCTTCGACGTGGACAAAAGACGTTAAGACCGAAAAGCTTTTTAGGAGACAGATCGACTACGATAGTTCAAGGGTGGTACCAGAATAGCTTGGCGCCGATAACTAACATGGTCGAGCCATATCTTGCTGTGGTGTCTCGAGACTGAATGATTTAAAGAAAAAGAAAAACAATAATAAACAAATGCCCAGCATAACCACCACGGCCGTCCAGGAAACACGGGTACAAAATCGGGCAAGTAGGAGGCATAGAACCTCATGAGCCCCATGCGACTGCGGGGCTTGATGAGGGTCTATGCCTCTTGCAGTTGGGTGGAACTGGCAGTCAAGGGGTTACCAAGCAACTTTTAACAAAAAATGTATACGGCGGCGGAGACATACGTGTCATTGAGCAAAGGTTTCGCTGCCGCATTTTTTTTAAGTCACCTCCTAAACCCAGTAAAGGGTTCCCCCGTTCAGCCCTGACGCATTACAGCAGGACACGGGTCGACCATGATAAGTCAAGGGCAGTGCCAGATTAGCTTGGCGCCTGTCGGCGCCAAGTTAACCTGGCACTGCCCTTGAATTATCACGGTTGATCCATCTCCTGCAGCTGGTGCATAGTCATGAGATGACGCCTCCAAAATTTGGGAAATACGGCCGTCGGGCTGAGTGAGTTAATAGTTCGCCGTGTTATAATAATAATAATAATAATAATAATAATAATAATAATAATAATAATAATAATAATAATAATGGAGATTTGTTAAGAACTTATCTAAAAGTAGCTCTAAGCGCTGATACAATGAAAATGTTAATAGCCAACACGCGGCACACACACACTCACACACACACACACACACACACACACACACACACACACACACACACACACACACGTGACTGTGGTGATGAATTGTGCATGGCTGGGGAAATGAACTAGTGAAAGGCAGCGTTGTAGAGGTGGGGTTTGAGGAGTGATTTAAAGGCTTTTGACAGTTACCGACAAGGGCGGGGAGGCTGTTCCAAGTGGCGGGGCCAAAATGGGAGAAGGCACGACCGCCACGTGTTTTACATTTAAAATTGGAAAGGCGATCTCTATACAAACATTTTTGATTTTGTCTTACAATAATGCTGGACGTAATAATTCTTATGGACATTGACTTGAATAAGTTCTTAAATCTTGAATCCCGCCGTGAGGTAGCCTTAGTCAGCTGCTCTGTGTTAAACCCAAATAACTAACTACCTAACTAATTGAATCTTGAATCTTGGACAAAGGGATCATTCAGACTATGGAGTTTGAAAGCAGGAATATAAGAGACAGTTATGCTCTTCTTCTTCTTCGTACACGGAAGAGTTCCGTCCGTTACCCTCAAAAGGCGGTGGAAAACCTCGTGTGCTACACATTTGAATTGCAGTGGAAGAGCCCTATGACAAATCATTATATAGACCTGGGAAAAATTGCAACAAAAGGTTTTTTAAAGCCAGTCGGAAGAGAACAATATGTAGAACACACCCTCAAAAATACTAAGAAATGTCGGCTTTAGTGCGCCCGTAATAATTAATTAAAAATTAATTTACCAGTAATAAACTGACTTTTTGGCATCAGTGGTACGACATATGCAGGTTAACGGCGATCAACACGGTCCCCTTATCCGATTAAGGTGAGTCAAGGGTAAAGCGTTTTGTGCCCCGTGCCTTAATCTGCCCTGAGGCAAGGCAAAAGGCCACTGTGGCTGGGTTATGGTGGTCAAAACCAGCCACTTTCTCACAATCGACGGGTGTTTTCTTTTTATTTGAATGCTGAATGTTGTGGAAAGATGGATACAAAGCGTTAATTGAGACGAGACAACCTGTTGTATTAACGACTTTTAGCACTCTACGCCTGTCATGGAACAGATCGCTTGTTTCTTGGCTGTACTCCCCCATGACCCTGTATACTGACGAGCCAAAGAAATGCGACATTTTTGGAATCATTGGAAACACCAAAGTGTTTCCTCTGATTCCAGAAAAGTCCAATTTCTTTTGTTCGTAAGTACATAATAGACCGACCTACATTTTACTTGGCTCCGCCCCTTTAGTCGGGGTCCAGCAAGAATGCAACGCGTGCTTCACAAAAAGGACGCGAGTGTCGTCTGCTAGCATAGTAAAGCGCGCTATTTGTCCTTGATTTTTTAAAACCATTTTAGGATGGCATATCTTCTAAAGTATACCATTATTGGAGCTTTAAAATGGTTGGTTGGTTGGTTGGTTGGTTGGTTGGTTGGTTGGTTGGTTGGTTGGTTGGTTGGTTGGTTGGTTGGTTGGTTGGTTGGTTGGTTGTACATTGCTTGACGTCCCGAAAGCAACAAGACTTTCTCAGGACGTGCCTGCACTGCTTGTGAAAAAAAACTAAACAGAAAATTGAATGTTATGTCGCCAGCCGGTCTAATACGCTAAAGACACCCGAGACCATTTAGCAACACACATCCAACATCAAGAGCTACAGACAGTGCAGACAGTAGGGAGAGTTTAAAAAGGGAAAATACAAGTGAATGGACCAATGGTAGACAGAAACACATGCCTCAGAATAGAGCGGAAAACCCACCCTGTGGGGCTGACCAGGGTGACCCCGGGAACTAAAAAGTAGTTAACCCCACCCAAGTCCCCCAGGGCAGACCCGGGTGGGGGGCTGTAAAATGATCAGTACAAACTAAGTATTGGGTTTATTCAGTACAGCAAGTGGAGATATTGTCAGTCAAGAGATTATGTAGTTAATCGACCATAAACTTCGTATTTTATGACATGCGCAAAACGTCTCATTTCACCAAACCAAGTTGTGCTTTTTTTTAAAAATATAAAAGGTAGAACTTTGAAATTTTGCACGACCACACATTTATGGAGTTATGGGTGATCCTGTGCCTACACGTGGGCATATCCTGCTTCTGAGTCTCTACTGACGAATCTGATTTACACTCCCCATAACAACGGTGCTTTCCAGGCATCTCCAATATCGCCGAAATTGGCTAAAGTAATCGAAACATTAACGCTCTTCCATGCCTCGCAAGCATAAACATCTGTTGTTATGCCGGACCTTTTGCTTGGCAGTCAGAAGCACGTGGTCTACAGCGTTCCGATTGGTCTAAAGGTAAAGTCTGATTGACATTTCAACCCAAAACTGGGTCGGTTTATTATGTGACACTTGGATGATGAACGTTTTCAGTTGCTACAAAACGCTGTACCGGAAAACTCAGAAGCTGACCTGGCCCGAGGCGGACATTGCCTGCCAAAAACTGGGGGGCTACCTGGCTAGTCTCAACACACCACGTGAATGGCATGATGTCATGCATTTGCTCCACAGCCACCTGAATGGTACAACTGCAGAGAGGAAGGAGAACTACGAACCTTCGGTCTATATTGGACTGCGGCAGGCGCCTAGTACTATGTCGCATATGTAAGTGTGTTCGTGTGTTCGTGCGTGTGTGCGTCTTTGCATGCGTGCATGTTTGTTTTTCAACCAAATTGTTCAGTTATTTTCGATGGTTTCTCTCTCTCTCTCTCTCTCTCTCTCTCTCTCTCTCTCTCTCTCTCTCTCTCTCTCTCTCTCTCTCTCTCTCTCTCTCTCTCTCTCTCTCTCTCTCTCTCTCTCTCTCTCCTCTCTCTCTCTCTCTCTCTCTCTCTCTCTCTCTCTCTCTCTCTCTCTCTCTCTCTCTCTATCTCTCTCTCTCTCTCACTGCGACCCTATATTACTCAGTGTGTGCGTGCATGCGCGTGTTTGTGTGTGTGTATGCGTGTGTGTGTGTGTGTGTGTGTGCACGTTTTGGTTTTTGTTGTTGTTTTGTTTTTGATTTTTTTTTATCATTTATCACTATTATTATTCTTTTTTAATATAATATTTTTACACATTGTGCATTATTTGTAGATTGCATTAGCAACGGCAAGTTCGAAAAATGGTTGTGCCAGCCAAAACTTTCACCGTTGTAAAATAAAGAATCATTGTCATTGTCATTCTCTCTGCCGCTTTATCTCAGCAGCCCTGAGACAATGTGCGACATGTTTGCCGACGACACAACTCTCCACACACCCGCTAAAGACTTAGGTACCATTAATGCACGGCTACAACAGAGTTTGCAAGAAGGTTCTGAGTGGTGTGATACCAACGCTATGGCACTTAATCCAGTCAAAACAAAAGACATGGTAATTGCTACACACCAGAAGCATCAACTTAAACCGCTTTCTCTCAGCTTGTCTCTCAACGACAACGTCATAGAACAGGTCGCGCAGCATAAATTGCTGGGTGTGATTATAGGCGATCAACTGAAGTGGCAGCCCCACATAAACACCGTCTGTAAACGTGTCTCTAAGAATATGTACATGCTATCTAAGCTTAAACTTATCACTGACGTTGCCACTCGTACAATATTCTACAACGCTCATATCAAATCTCACATCGACTATGCATCAACAGTGTGGGATGGTTCAAGCGAAGTGCATTTGAAGAGGCTAAACTCCCTACATCGGAGAGCTGCCAAATTAATACTTCCGGCTCCCTATCTCTCAGCTGATCAAAAACTCGTGTCACTGGACATGCTCCCTCTGAAGCAACACTTTCTTTTCAACAAGGGTGTCTTCATGTTTAAGTTGCATAAACAGTCATGTCCAGCGTACCTTAGCACTTTCTTTTCGGAACGTGTGTCTGACGTTTCTAGATTTGGCCCACAATATCGAGCTCCCCGCCCACGTATTGACATCTTTAAATCAAGTCTGTCTTCTGCAGGAAGCTCCTTATGGAATTCTTAGCCACTTAACATATTTATTAAGATGTGCGCAAATGCTGTCGTCCTTCAAGATTAGCCTCTTCAAGCACCTCAATTCATGTTTATAAGACATCCTTGGTCATGTCGGTGCCTCTAGTGCATCCACTGGCTCAACGTTCTCAGCTTTGTGAGTCTTTGGACTGCATTTAACGCGGTACACTGCTCTAGGCGAGTGGTAGCATTCTGTTTGTACGTGTGTGCACGTGTTTGCGTGGTTGCGTGAGTGCGAGCGTATGGTAGTGCGTGTGGATCGTGCATCTGCTTTATTTTGTGTGTGCTGTACTTAGTCATTCGCTCACATTAATGCTTATAATAGCTATGACTTCATGTAGTGACGTACCTCACCTGCTGTCTCACTCGAGTGACTATTGTTGATCAGCGAAGTCGAGGGAGACAAACAGTTTGTGCAGGTACTAGTTATCGTGGGGAGGGGGAAGGAAAGAGGGTAGAATGTGGGGACGTCGATTAAAAGTTTGTGTTAAAAATTTTAAAACTTGATTTTTTGGCTGGTGTATTATGTGCATTTTGATTTCCCGCCTTTTAAACTTTAGATGTTTCGATCTTTGCATGCATTTTCTTTTCATTTACATAAGTGTGTGTGTGTGTGTGTGTGTGTGTGTGTGTGTGTGTGTGTGTGTGTGTGTGTGTGTGTGTGTGTGTGTGTGGGCGTGCGTGTATGTGTGTGTGTGTATATGCATGTGTGTGTATGCATGTGCTTGTGTGTGTGAGTGCGTGTGTATGTGCGAGTGCGCGCGTGAGTATGCATGTTTGTGTTTGTGCGTATGTGTGCATGGTATACATGTATATAGTTTCATTTGTCGTTAGGCTTGATTCAGTATTTCTTTCAATTTTCCTGTTTTGACATGCATGTATATTTTTTAATATTTGTTATGTGCGTTGTATGACTGTGAACTATTTTTTTTCTATGGAAATTGCACCTCACTGTTGCTCTGGGGGAGAGGGGGGTGTGTCGCGTGAGTGTGTGTATGCGTGTTGTGTAGTGTGTGTGTGCGTTGGTGTGTGTGTGTGTGTGTGTGTGTGTGTGTATGTTTGTTTGCGTGTGTTGCAGTATGTGCGTGTGTGTGTGTGTGTGTATGTGTGTGGGGTAGAATGTGTGTGTGTGTGTGTGTGTGTGTGTGTGTGTGTGTGTGTGTGTGTGTGTGTGTGTGTGTGTGTGTGTGTGTGTGTGTGTGTGTGTGTGTGTGTGTGTGTGTGTGTGTGTGATGTAGAGAGTGTGTGTGCCTGTGAGCTTTTATTTACTCTCGGGTGAAACTGTTGTTTTGTTTGTGATTTTGTTCAATGGTAGTTCTTAGCTTAATGGTAGTAACGGCAAGTTTGAAAATTGGTCCTGTTACCAAATACTTTTACCGTTATAAAAAAAAGGTTCATATGTTCATTGCTCTCTCTCTCTCTCTCTCTCTCTCTCTCTCTCTCTCTCTCTCTCTCTCTCTCTCTCTCTCTCTCTCTCTCTCTCTCTCTCTCAGTCTCAGACACATGGCTTTCAAATATGAATAATTCGCAGCTGACAGGTGTAATTTATCTTGACTTTAAAAAGGCTTTCGACTTGGTGAACCATACAATATTGATTTCCAAACTTAAACATTATCTTTGAAACGACATGGCTGTTTCCTTTTTTATGTCATACCTCGAAAACAGAAAACAGAAAGTAATTGCTAATGGAGCCTACTCTTCTACTAAAGATGTTAAACTCGGGGTTCTGCAGGGGTCAATCTTAGGTCCTCTTTTATTTGTATTTACATCAATGACCTGCCTCTAAGTCTCACCTATGAAGCAACACAGTGTGATATGTTCGCTCAATCCACACAGCTAACAAAGACATACGTGAAGTTGAAAACGGCCTTCAAAAAAATCTCGACGATATATCAGCATGGTGTAAAGTCAACTCAATGATTCTGCATCCTACTAAAACAAAATCTATGATTATTGCAACACGCCAAAAGCACCAGTTAAAACCTTTAAAGCTTAATCAATCACTCGGCGACGACATCATAGAACAAGTAGCCGAATATCGTCTATTGGGTGTCACAATTGATAATCAGCTGAGGTGGCAGATGCACATTGACAATGTCTGTAAAACGGTCTCTAGAAATGTCTTTATGTTATCGAAATTAAAGTATTACACAGATAGTGAAACCAGAAAATTGTTCAGTAATGCACACATCATGTCACATATAAACTACGCATCGACGGTGTGGGATTGTTGCAGTGATGTCCACTTAAAAAGACAAAATTCTTTACATAGGAGAATGGCAAAATTAATTCTTCCCGACCCGCACTTGACGACCGAGGAAAAAACTCAGTAAAGCTGGATTCCTGCCCCTTCAAAATCATTTTAAATATAACAAAGGGGTACTGATGTTTAAAGTGTGGAACCATAGCGCTCCAGAATATCTAACAGAGTTGTTTAAAAAAATCAGATTCGTGCTATGGGAACATGAGGGGTCTTTATATTGTTCCAAAACCCCAAATAGATATATTTAAATCTACTGTGTCATTTGCGGGTTCCACACTGTGGAACTCACTCCCACATCACGTTAAAGCCACTCCGACATTATCTCGTTTCAAGTCAAGTCTTTATAGGTATCTGACATTACTCAAATAATAATATCTAGTTATTCGTAGACACACGAATGTACGTGTATATTCTAACAATCATGTGTATGTGTGTGTGTGTGTGTGTGTGTGTGTGTGTGTGTGTGTGTGTGTGTGTGTGTGTGTGTGTGTGTGGACGCGTGAGTGCGTTTGTGCGCGGCGTATGCGCGTGTTTGTGTTTAGTGGACTATATATTTTGTATCACTGTGCTTTGATGTCCCTGTTTTATGTATACTTTGTAGTTAGTTATAGTCGTAGTTGTAGCAACGGCAGGTACGAAAAATGACATAGTCACTGACTGTGTTAATATCTTCACCGTTGTAAAATAAAGATTCATTGATTCATTGATTCATTGATTCTCTCTCTCTCTCTCTCTCTCTCTCTCTCTCTCTCTCTCTCTCTCTCTCTCTCTCTCTCTCTCTCTCTCTCTCTCTCTCTCTCTCTCTCTCTCTCTCTCTCTCTCTCTCTCTCTCGGAGTGGCATCCCCTTGGAGGTGTGTCGACACGCTTTCTGTCAGCTCCGATAGAATTTGGTTTTCCAAGTGGATATTGCCGCCACCATGGCAGTAACTGGCCTCCCAGCTGCTGTATCAAACATCCTGACCACTCTGCTCAGCAACGACCACCATGTCATGTCGTGGAAAGTGACAGGGGAGGGCGACAGCTCAGTAGTCGTAATTCGCCTGTCAGCCGCTACACAACCGGGCGCGGCGCCATTACACCCCACTGGCCAGTGGCGGCGAAAACCACCGGGACAGGTTCGCAGGGACCAAAAGCGAGCAGCACGACACAGACTACAACACATGGACGAAATTACCACTACAACAGTCGACAACCTACGTCAAGGTGACTACGACAACAACGACTTCGGCAGCGGCGATGGAGTGCATAACGACTGACTGTGCCACCGGGTATCCCACTACTGAAAATGACAGCAGTCGTCAGTTCTGACACAGGAGCAGGTATGGCTGTGAAAGGCAGGATTGACAAGCATGAAAGGCAAGGGACTTTATTAATCATAGAAGTCCGCCCTCGCGACTGTTTATGCCAAGCCCTACCCCCACCTTTATTTCTGAATGGGACATGCAAGCTGAAACAGCAACAAATAACGCAGTAGGCCTAACAGTTGACGCACATGAACATTCACGTGCAGCATACATTAGTGTCTAACACAGATGTGTTGTGACCTACCAGCCCAAACTACAACAGAAGACCTTTATGACATTAGAGGATATGTCATGGACGTGAAGGCAGTTGTGGCTGGCTTGACAAACAAAATCAAGCAGTCGCGTCTACGTCAAGTCAAAAGGAAGACTGGGTTCAAGAAAACAGTATTAGACACACGGGGTAGCAACGAGATCATTATATGTGACAGTGATGATTATGTCTTCCCCTATGAATGTAAGCGAGAAATTTGTAGTTGGTTTATCAATGTGTACGGCAGTCAGATGTCTCAAGAAGATCGTGACACACTGTAATGACACTGACCCATATAAAGAGTATTGTGACGCTTTGCTGGAAGACATGGCCTGTGTGTCACGTGCGGTATGATATTTCATTGGCTAACAGGCGTGTTGTTAGACTGTGATATGTGTAGCCAAAAATCATGGAGTTTTGACAGTGTATATGTGTGACTATGAGCCAAACTCAACATTTCCTTAAACATATGTATAAGGGTCATGGTTTCCAAATCACGATCAGATTGTCCATGTTGTTAGACACGGTCGTAATGTGTTTGTTTGTGGTTGTTTTTTTGTTTTGTTTTGTTTTGTTTTGTTTTGTTTTTTTTGGTTTTTTTTTTGTTGTTGTTGTTGTTTTGTTGTTGTTTTTTTTTGGGGGGTTGTAATCCCTTTCCCCCAACTCCCCCTTGTGTATGGGCTGAAAGCCTTGAACAAAATAAAGAATCTGAAACCTCTCTCTCTCTCTCTCTCTCTCTCTCTCTCTCTCTCTCTCTCTCTCTCTCTCTCTCTCTCTCTCTCTCTCTCTCTCTCTCTCTCTGTCTCTCTCTTAACATTACATTCCGCTGGTAAAACTGTGCCTGAAATTGCAAATAATCTTCAAGAGAGTCTTCATGAAGTCTCTCGGTGGTGTAATGAAAATCGCATGCTTGTAAATCCCACAAAAACAAAAAGCATGCTTATCACAACCCGCCAGAAACATCAGCTCAAACCTCCATCACTCAACCTTTCTTTGGACTCCATCTCAGTTGAGCAGGTCAGTCAACACCGCCTGCTTGGAGTAATAATAGATGATGATCTAAGCTGGCATAACCACCTATATTATATGAGAAAACATTTGTCCAAAAAGTTGTTTCTACTTTCCAAACTTAAAACGATCATTGACCTTAAGACACGCAAACTATTTTTTAATGCCTACATTAAACCACACATTGATTATGCCTCAACAATATGGGATGGCTGCAGTGAAAATCACTTCAAGAAGATAAACTCATTATACAAGCGCGCTGCTAAGCTTATCCTCCCTGATCCGTCTTTATCCACTGATGACAAGCTGCAGGCCATCGGACTTCTCCCTTTGGTTAAGCACCTCGCACTAAACAAATGTGTACTGATGCACAAAATTCTTAACGGGAAAGCTCCACCTTACTTATCTAGGCTTTTTTCGCCAACTGAAAAAAAATACAGCACCTCCAGGAACAGTCTCTCTATAAAAAGGCCCCGTATAGACCTGTTCAAATCTAGCCTGTCTTATTCAGGTGCTCTTTTATGGAATTCTCTTCCTCCCACTATTCAACAAACCACGTCCCTCTCTCTGTTTAAAAGTAGAGTACATGATTATCTTTCTAAGACATCGTTATGCTGATCCTTTCTTCTTCTTTGTTTTTCGACATAATACGCCTCATGTTGTTTTTTTTTTTTTTTTTTTTTTTTTTTTTTTTTTTTTTTTTTTTTTTTTTTTGTGCGTGTGTGTATGCGTGTGTGTGAAGTTTATTATTAGTTAGTTTTTGTTATTTGTTTGGTGTTCCTTAAGTAGCTTAGCAAGGACAGATTGTAAGAAAGGCCTGCGCGCCTAATATCTCAATCCTTGGAAAATAAAGTTTCGTTCGTTCGTTCGTTCGTTCTGTCTCTCTCTGTGTCTCTCTCTCTCTCTCTCTCTCTCTCTCTCTCTCTCTCTCTCTCTCTCTCTCTCTCTCTCTCTCTCTCTCTCTCTCTCTCTCTCTCTCTCTCTCTCTCTCTCTCTCTCTCTCTCTCTCTCTCTCTCGTCAGTGGCGTTAGTTACGTAAAGCGTAAGATGTTCGGACTCAGCCTCGGCTAGTGAGGCGCTTGTGAGGCCACATTCCTTCTGCCAATGAAGATAAGTAGCGGCTAATCTCTCTGTTTGTTTGTTTGTCTATTTTGACAAAGGGTATTTACCCGAAATATTAATAAATTGTGTTGTACCCGTCTTTTCTCAGCGTGTTTCTTTCTCCGTTGGGTACTTCTTTGTACTGTGTAACGCCGATTAACTCCGAGCTGATAAGCAAACATGTCGACACCCCGAGTATAAGCTGATTATTGCGGCACCACCATACTTCCTTTATGCCAGTCACACGCTCCACTGCGGCCAGCTCAAGACTGTCTTTAGAAAAGATAATACGGACTAACGATCCAATTCAAGTGACTTTCGAAACTGAGGGCGGGAAGATACCCTGAGAGCCCTACACAAATTCTATGCCTAGGAGCCTATGCCGCATCATCACTCGACCTCACAGCCTTCGGGTTGTTTTTTGGGTCTTGGTCACAGCCACGCCTGCTTGCCTGAACTTCGCTCACCAGCTACATGCCAGCCTGCCTTGGTGCCATCTGCCACTACTCTTCAGCCACCTTCAGCCTCAGCCACCCACGCTTCCTACGCTTTGCTGCCCTACTACGCTCGTCCAAAACCAACCGATCCCGCTGTCGTCACTGTTAACCACAACGCCAGTGCCAGCACCACTACCGCCACAGCCACCAACAACGCCAACGCCTATCGTCAGTCGCCTGCGTCTCACTTTGGGTCGGCCTCTAAATTTCAAAAAAGAAAGCGAAATTAGAGAAGGTGATATAACCTGATTGAATCTGGCTTACTAGCTTAAACCATAGTTTTAAAAATTGTTTTATAAATAACCAGATAGACTAAATCGCCTGCCGCGCCACCTTGTTGGCTACGCAGTAGAATACCCGCTCGCGCCGTAACTGGGTCAGCATCGCTCACCCAGTCGGCGCGGCCTAGAACACGTGGCCTAGCCCACTGGTTCGCAACTATACTTAGCGAACCATAGCTATAGCCTAGCCTACTAAATAACCGTAAACACCTTGCCCGGCAGCGCGACCAACTCCTGGTCACGCTGTCCAGGTGCAACAAACATAGCAAGACCTAATATCTTTTAGCGATAACAAGATGGAGGACCTCTTTGGGTCACTATCGTCGTTATCCTCTACTGACCAGAATATCTCTGATGGGGATGAAAAACCCAACAAAAGTGCCCCCCCCCCCCCCCCCCCACGAAAAAACAAAAAACAAAAAAAAATAAGAAAACTAAGCGGAATCTCCTTCCGCCCATTCTACCCCGCCGACCTGGGCCGGGGGAGCATAGGTTATCTTCCTCCCCTGTGGATACCCCAAAAAACTCTGGCTCACAGGCAGAGTCGCTGCCTAGTGACCACTTACAACCATTAGCTCCTCAAACTAATCAGATAACTCCGCCCTCTTCTGTTAACAACAGTCAGGATAACGGCCCCACCAACCCCCCTATCAGCCCGCCCGAACACTGCGTGGAGGAGGGTCTGACTGGGGATGAGGAGGGAACGACCACCAGTTCCAAATGGTAACTAGAAATAGACGCCGGAAAAACCACAATAACTACCTACCCGGAGAAAGTACCAACGGTCCCTTAGCCGCACCGGTTGCGGAGGAGTGGTGCGGGTTCCCAGTCCGACTTCGGGATCTGGGGACCGGCCCCACCCTCATCCGCAATCAGGGAATGCAGCAACCGCATGTTTGCGAGGCTTCTGGGGCTTCACCGTCCGAAATCTCACTTAAACCTAAAGGCCCTAACATGTCGATAGTCTCCTGTCCTAATGCCAGGGCGCAACAAAACTTTGCGCAAAAACTAATATTGGGGGGGGGGGGGCACACGTTGAGTGCTCCGTCCCAGTTCCTAAAGTGGTGGGCGTGATTCACGGCGTCCCTCACACGGAGGACGCGGTGGAAATCGCCCAAACACTCAAAACTCAGGGTTTCAATGCCACCACTACCCGACTTACCAACCGAGACGGCACTGCCTCTAGGGCCGTTAAAATTGAGCTGCATGGCCTAACCAGCCTACCAACTAAAATCAAAGTAGGAGCCCTTCTCTGCCCGCTGGACCCACGGCGGCACACTGTGCCAACTGTTGCCGGCTGGGACATACGGCAAAAGCTTGCAGAGCAAAGAATGCCACTTGCGTCCGCTGCGGAAGCAAGGAACACCGCCGTGCGGACTGTCCCGACACGGCGGTACCAAAATGCACTAACTGTGGCGGCCCACATAGTGCGGCCTACCAGAAGTGCCCCAAAATAATCCTCTTCCGAGAGGCAAACAAAATTAGAAACCAGAATTATATACCCTATAGAGTAGCACTCTACAGGGCTCAAACTAATATCAACCAAAGAGAGTCATCCAGGGAAAGCAAAATCCCAAAGGCTGACTCTCCAAACGTAGACAAGACCGCCTGGGTTAAACCCCCCACTCCACCCAAGCGGGCCCAAAACCCATAGATAAAAAAAAACTCTGTCCAAAAACCAGTATCTGAGGTGGAAACAATAAATACACCAGCTAAACAGCAAACCGATAGCCTTCCACCAATCGCTAGGGCACGTCCCCCAAAACCACCGCAGACTAAAACGGCGGTACCTACCGCCCAGCAAACTAACAGTCTTCCACCGACTGCCATCCATACTGAGCTAAGCCTTTCACAGGAAACTGCCATCCACTGTGACGTGGCAACGGAAAAAAGTCCCCCAAAACTTAGCCCAAGAAACGCCAAAATCATAGAGGGTATTGTTAAACACATGGATTCCCTGGTGAAAGCCATGCACACTAACAGCCTAGAAGAGATTATTCCGGCCCTGAGCGTCTTCAACGAGACACTTGCAGACCTATACCGTATAGCCACTCAAAATCGTGACTCGTGTGCCCTGGAAAAAGCACGCCAGCCGGCACCTAAACCTACCAAACGTAAACAACAGACTGACCATGCGTAGTGGCGGTTCTATCTCTTAAACATAATCTTAACCAGATTAACCTGACGCGACATTTTAACACCGGACAGTAGCCCCCGGATTGTAAATAGATCTTTGTTTTTAAGAATTTTATCGAAATAGACATTAAAGTATTTTATCTTGTCCAAATTGAGAAGGACCGTTGTTTTTGGGTAGGGAAACGGGACGGCCCTTGGGCGCCAATACCCAAACTAAACAAAGATAGCATGAGAACTATGAGTGATCCAAGAAACTTTTACTGGTCGTGTGGTTTTGCCCACCGGCCCATTTAGCTAATTTTATCCTGGCCCTCCCCCCCCCCCTGATCCCCCCAAATCATGTCAAAAATGCTAGTCCCTCATGCTCTTGTAGTAAGTATGAACAGTAAGCCAGATTCAAGCAAAAAAAAAACTATGCCGCCTGGTATAACCCTTTCCTGGAGAGACAGAGATAAAGACCATGAGGCGTTGAAAACCAGTGTTCCAATCAGCCCGCCCTACCCTAGTGAACTATATGGAACTATCATTTAACAGTTAAGTGGCACCCGGAAACTAATTACAGTAACACTGTTCTATATCACCGGGACAGGCCTAGCCCAAGGTAACTGCTGCAAAACTTGAGTTGACGACGAGTTCGGCGCATTGGGGGACATCGTTGCCAAGATGGCCAGCGCTCTAATCTCCCAGCCCCCTCAGGCCGGTCCTTCGCCCCCTCTTGCCGTTGATCCAGTCTCGGCTCGGTGCAGCTCAAGCGATGAAGTGTCCGACACCGCAGCAAACCCCGGACATCTGCCCGCAACGCCCTCCAGTTCGCCAGGTGTCTCTGCCCAGCCAACCGCGGAGAAATCCCCGCTGGTCTGCGATTCGACCCTCACCGTCCGCCCAGCGGGCGAGGGTAATCCCATTACCCAACCTAGCGGGACCTCTTCCCCCAGCGGCCCTAATGACCCCCCCCCCCCCTCCCCCGCCGGACAACACACTGGGTCAACCTGATCAGGTCACGCCGCGCCCTGATGTCATCAGTCCTCTCAACGCTGATCTCATCACCCCGCCATCTATCGAGCTCTCTGCGCTGTGTCATGGGCCTGTACTGGAGTGGATGCTCATGGTGCAAACCACCATCCGCTAACTACAGGCAGAGCTACATCGGACGCGGAGAGAGCTGTCAGAAGTGAAAGCTCGCTGTGCCTCCTTGTCTGGCAGCCAGGCACAGCTCGACAGTCTCGCCCGCGACAGTGACGTCAAACTGGAAAACTGTTCCAGGGCGACATACAGATTTGTCACTGAAGCGATCAACTCATCGCTCATCAACTCATCGCTAGAGCCGGTGACAAAAACATAGCAAGCCCAATACGACCGCTTGAACCAGCTGACGTCCGCCAAAGACAGCCATGCCAGCAAGCTACATGACATGGAGCGGCATCTTAAGGCACTGAGTGAGGGAGCAAAGTCAAACAAGCCCAAGCCTGCTCTCTCTGCCTCTCCCATCACCACATCCAAATTATCCTCCCTGAATTTGACATCCCTCATTTTCCCCAAATCTTTTGGTAATAGTACTGTTCAGTACACCCCCAACCCTGACGTCATCGTCGAAAACATGTTTGCTGCCCTGTCAAATGGCGAGAGGAAGCAACAGGTGCCTTGTGCTGGTACTGACGACGGTGCCGCACTCGACGCTGCCACCGACTCCCGTGAGACCAGTACCTCAGAATCACCGGTCACCCCGCTGGACAATCTGCGAGCCCACACCATCAGGCCCGACGTTAACACGCTCCTCATCGGCGACTCTGTCCTGAAAAGGGTTGATGCCAGGAGGATGTCTGTGGACGGCGCTGTCGTGCAGAAAATGTCGGTGTCGGGGCTTAGCGTCAGCGAGCTGGCGGAATGGCTGCGCAACCAGCGCCAGGCACGACACATCCGCAGAGTTGTGTTTCACGTCGGCATCAACAGCTGCATGCAGCAGGGCCCTGTCACCAAGCCGGCGCGGATACAGCTCCTCCGTCTTTTGACCTCCGTTTTCCCCAATGCCCGCATTCAGGCCTCTGCCATCATGCCCCCGAGAGGTCAGAACCACCCCCTCTTTGCCCCCGCCACTATCTTCAATGACGCCCTTAGGGAGGCCTGTGAGCAGATGAGAATTTTGTTCACGGACCACACCTCCATCTTCCTCACGGCCAACAGAGCCCCACCGAAAGAGGCTCTACCAGGACGGCACCCACCCGAGTCCTGCTGGTGCCATGAAGCTGGCACTGAACATTCGCTTTGCGGGCTATTCCACGTCAGCCCTACAGTGGACACGGGAAGGAGGAAATCCGCCGCGCCAGCAGCCAGCCTCTTCACATCTACAACCAGGAGCAAGAGCCCCACAGGCTATTCACCGGAACCAGACACCTGCAGCTGGACCTGAGACGTGGTAACGGGACTCTGCAGAACTACGTGCAACCACAGCGCGACCAGCTTCAGGCCCACAACACCCGCCAGCTCGGCCACGCTTTTCCCCCGCGTCCTCAGCAAGGTAAGGGCGGGCAAGTCGTGACATCACAGGGAGAATTCTCCAACATGCCAGTGGCTAGTGCCTACATACCAACTGGTCACCCCTTCGCTGCGCCCGCCACTATCTATCTATCTATCTATATCCCGTAGTCTTGCCGACCGTTGGGGCACCACTGATGACTTGGCAACCAGCTCCCTCCATTCCACTCTGTTCTCTGCCATTCTTAGCGTATCGCCCAGCCTCAGTCCTGTCCACTCTGAGATAGTGTCATCCCATCTTTTCCTCTGTCTTCCTCTCCTTCGTCTTCCTTGCACAGTGCCCTGCAGGATTGTTTTGGCAAGCCCTGTTGAACGCGTGACATGCCCATACCACTTCAGTTTGCGTTTTTTTATAATGGCTAATAGGTCTTTATAGGGCCCGATGGCTTGCCTGATTCTGCTTCCCACTTCCTCGTTCGTGATGTGATCTCTGTATGAAATGCCAAGCAGCCTTCGAAAACATCTCATTTCAGTGGCTTGTATCCTCCTTTCAAGGTCTGCTGTGAGGGTCCATGACTCGCAGGCATACAAGAACACTGAGATGACTAAGGAGCGCATCAGTCTGACCTAAAAAGAGAAAAGAACTTTGATGTATTTAAAAAGCAGCGAAACCGTGTGAGATCAATGGTGCGCGCCTCGAGGAGAGACTTTATCCGCAGCACTGTCAAGGACAACAAAGATGTGTCAGCAGTGTGGCGGGTACTAAATTCGATGACCCGAGGCAACAGTAGTAGGTCAACAACCATCCCTAGTAATCTCTCCGCCGACACATTCAACGATCATTTTCTGTTAGTTTCGGATTTGATAACTACTCTTAGTCGTGATACAGAGGCTGACATATGCCCAGATTACTTAGTTAATTTCTGCAACAGAAAAACAACTGGCACACCACTATTTAACATCCCCAAACTTGCTGTGCACGAAGTGGGCAAATTAATTAGTGACTTATGTGAGTTAAAAAGAAGTCCTCCGGCCATGATGATATTAGCTCACAAATATTAAAGTTATCTATACCATACATCGTAGAGACCCTTACTTATATTTACAACTGATGTATTCAAAACAATGTATTCCCTACAGACCTTAAAGTCGCAAAACTCGTTCCACTGCCAAAATCAAAAGATCGTACTGACCCTAACAACTATAGACCCATTTCTCTGCCGTCAGTATTATCTAAACCCCTCGAAAGGAATATACATAAACACATGTCTGTCTACTTAGAATCACAAAAGTTGCTCTATTCGTCTCAGTCAGGATTTCGCCCTCAGCACTCATGTCATACGGCTCTAAGCAGATTAACAGACACGTGGCTTTAATGAATAATTCGCTGCTGACAGGTGTAATTTATCTTGACTTTAAAAAGGCTTTCGACTTAGTAAACCATACAATATTGATTTCTAAACTTAAGTATTATCTTCGAAACGACATGGCTGTTTCGTTGTTTACGTCATACCTCGAAAACAGGAAGCAGAAAGTAATTGTAAGGAGCCTACTCTTCTACCAAAAAAAATTTTAAAACTCGGGAGTTCCGCTTGGGGCAATCTTAGGTCCTCTTTTATTTTGTATTTACATCAATGACCTATCTTTAAGTCTAACTTACGAAACAACACAATGTGATATGTTCGCCGATGATACCTCAATCCACTCAGCTAACAAAGACAAAATTGTAGTTGAAAACCGCCTTCAATAAAGTCTCGATGATATAGCAACATGGTGTAAAGTCAACTCTATGATTCTGCATCCTACCCAAACAAAATCTATTATTATTACAATACGCCAAAATCATCAGTTGAAACCATTAATGCTTAATCTATCACTCGGCGACGACATCATAGAACAGGTAGCCGAACATCGTCTATTGGGGGTTACAATTGATAATCAGCTCAGGTGGCAAATGCACATCAACAATGTATGTAAAACGGTCTCTAAAAATGTCTTTATGTTATCGAAATTAAAGTATTTTACAGATAGTGACACCAGAATATTGTTCAGTAATGCACACATCATGTCACATATAAACTACGCATCGACGGTGTGGGATTGTTGCAGTGATGTCCACTTAAAAACACTAAATTGTTTACATAGGAGAATGGCAAAATTAATTCTTCCCGACCCGCACTTGACAACCGAGAAAAAACTCAATAAAACTGGATTTCTACCCCTTTAAAATCACTTGAAATTTAACAAAGAGGTACTGATGTTTTAAGTGTGGAACATAACGGTCCAGAATATTGAATAGATATGTTTTAAAAATCAGATTCCTGCTATGGGAATATGAGGGGTTTTTATATTGTTCCAAAACCCCGAAAAGATTTATTTAAATCCACTTTGTCATTTGCGGGTTCCACACTGTGGAACCATCTCCCACATGACGTTAAAGCCACTCCGACATTATCTCGTTTCAAGACAAGTCTTTATAGATAACAGACATCACTCAAATAATAATATCTAGTTAAACGTAAACACACAAATGTACGTGTATATTGTAACTTCATGTGTATGTGCGCATGTATGTAGGTGTGTGTATGCATGTGTGTCCGTGTGTGTGTGTGTGTGTGTGTGTGTCTGCACGCGCACACGCGTGTGTGCGTTTGTGCGTGCGGCATGCGTGTGTTTGTATTTAGTGGACTACATATTTTGTATCTCTGTGCTTTGATGTTCCTGTCTTATGTATATTTTGTACTTAATCGTAGCTTTAGTAACGGCAGTTACGAAATATGATATAGTCACTGACTGTGTTAATATCCTCACCTTGTAAAATAAAGATTCATTGATTCATTGTCTCTCTCGTATTCTTTCTATCAGTTAACACATTCCGCCATGACACACTACAGCAGGAGATGGGTCGACCATGATAATTCAAGGGCAGTGCCAGATGCTAATCTGGAACTGCCCTTGAATTATCATGTCGATCCATCTCCTGCAGCGGGTGCATAGTCGTTAGATGACGCCTCCAAACTTTTGGAAATACGTGCTCCGGGCTGATAGAGCTAAGTCGGCTGTGACAGTATGTACTATAGGTTATATATTATTACTCTAATTCCTTAGAGTAGTGAGTGTGTGGGTGTGTGTGCGTGCGTGCGTGTGTGTGTGTGTGTGTGTGTGTGTGTGTGTGTGTGTGTGTGTGTGTGTGTGGATGTGTATGTGTGTATGTTGGTGTGTGTGGGTGTCTGTGTGTACATGCGTATGTGTGCGTGCGTGCGTGCATATGTATGTGTTTAACCTACTAATGCATTTAACCATTGTTTTGTTTGTGATAATATTGATTAACAGTTTGTAGTTTGTAGCAACGGCAAGTTCGAAAATTGGTCTTGTAACCAAATACTTCGGCCGTTGTAAAATAAAAGTTCATTGTCATTCTCTCTCTCTCTCTCTCTCGACAAGCTAGCAGTCCCCGTTTTTAGGTCTCCGATCTTTTCCGAGAAATATCCTGAAAATGCCAGTCGTCGGGCTTCCCAACGCTGTGGAGGTATTGCTAAACACCCTGCTAGCTGACCATTCCATTAAATCGTGGAAAATCGCCGGGGAAGGTGAGGACATGACTTTCGTGCTCAGGCTGTGTGCGGCAGCAGAACAGACCGGGACCGCCATTACTACACGCAAGGGGCAGTGGCGACGTAAACCTCCAAGCCAGGTGCGGCGTGACTTGAGGAGGGCCGAGCAACATAGGGCGAGACTGGACAACAACAACACCCAAGCCCAAGGTACACAAGAAACACAGAATGATTGTGACAACAGCAACACAGAAACAAAGGCAAGTGACAATGACAAACGCTTCCGTTTATTTGTGTCAACACCAGATACTGACCTACATTCCAACACAGTCACAGTGGCAACAGAGGACACATCACGCACCCCACGTGCTGTTCACGGTATTGACAATGACTTAACACAGTGGAATGCTGTGCAGGGGGCGTGTGCTACAGGTGTGTCAAACGTCGAAAACCTGGACAGGACTGTGGACTATTTTGGTTTTTCCACTCCAGCATCTCAACATGATGATGTGTTTGACATCGAAAAAGAAGGAGAAGCAGCTGGTTACGACGTACACGCTACTAAACTGTATGTGGCGGGAATCACAGGGAGGATGACACAAAAACTGCTACGAAAACCAACCAGAAACACAAAGTTCAAGAATATTGTGTTTGACAGTGGGCCCTCACAAGCTCAGCAGTTATTGCTGGGAGAGAGCGATGATATTATCATTGTGTATGACTGTCAGCAGCAGATCGTGGTGAACTGGTTCATCAAGCACGCAACAACAACGCAGACAGAACGTTACTATAGGGACAGGTTACGTCAAGGAGGGTCTGTGGACAGACAGACACACCGTGATGACTTTGACATCATGGAGACAGACCTACATCTCCTGGCGACTTTGGTGCGACATCTCCTTGGATAACACTGCACAGTGCCGCTGCGTGACTGTCGGACTACACGTTGAAGCCCGTACAAGAGTGACTATTAAATTGACTGAATCAGTCATGATATAATGAACTGTCGTGAATGACGTCGGTTTCCGCGTCGGTTCATTCGATCGTTTTGTTCTGTATTTTTGATCTCTGAACGAAATATTATAACCCCTCCCCCCATCCCCTTTGTGTATGGGCAAAATGCCTAACGCAATAAACACATCTGAATCTGAATCTGAATCTCTCTCTCTCTCTCTCTCTCTCTCTCTCTCTCTCTCTCTCTCTCTCTCTCTCTCTCTCTCTCTCTCTCTCTCTCTCTCTCTCTCTCTCTCTCTCTCTCCCCCCCCCTATCTCTCTCTCTCTCCATCTCTCTCTCTCTCTCTCTCTCTCTCTCTCTCTCTCTCTCTCTCTCTCTCTCTCTCTCTCTCTCTCTCTCTCTCTCTCTCTCTCTCTCTCTCTCTCTCTCTCTCTCTCTCTCTCTCTCTCTCTCTCTCTCTCTCTCTCTCTGCTCATACGAGGTCCATTCGAACACCAGGGAACAATCTTGTAGTACCGATGCCTCGACTGGACATTTATAGGTCGTCATTGTCCTATTCTGGTGCGATGTTATGGAACTCTATTCCTGCGGATGTTAGAGCCGCGCCAACGCTTAAAACTTACAAGACCAAGCTGCTGAGACATCTAGGCAAAACTTAATTTTTCCTTTTATTTTTTATTTTATTTGTATTCTTACTGTAAAACAGTGCCCTCCATGCCTTGTGCGGCATTTCACAGATAGTCTGCATTTTCTTGTAACATTTATGAACGCGTGTAATATACCGCTGGCATTCCAGCAAGCCCATTATGTAATATCCATGACCCCATGGACTCGGCTGGCCAGACGGGATGCCGGCGTCGCTAGACACAGCACAAACGCTCGCGCCGCATAGCAGTGCTATAGTTTTTTCGCGTCGACCCGCGCGCGCGATGATTGCGGGATCACTATACATTACTTTTACTGCAGACTATAGCAGCTAGCTGTGCGCGGTTTTGGCGCGGGGAGGCCGCTATCGCAAGTGTGTGTGTGTTTGTCTGTGTGTGTGCGAGTGTATGTGTGTGTGTGTGTGTGTGCACGCGTGCATCCCTAAGTGCTTGCGCACGCACGCGCGCGCGCGTGTGTGTGTATCAGTGTGTGTGTGGGGGGGGGGGAGGGAGGGGTGTATGCTTGTTGTATGTTTGCTGGAATGAGCCGTGTTGACTGATTTTTATGAGAACAATAGCGGTTTTATGTACAAAATCCTTTTTATTCTTATATTTGCTGTAGTATAGTTTTAAGTGATAGAATGTATATATATATATATATATATATATATATATATATATATATATATATATATATATATATATATATATATATATATATATATATATATATATATATATATATATATATATATATATATATATATACATTCTATCACTTAAAACTATACTACAGCAAATATAAGAATAAAAAGGATTTTGTACATAAAACCGCTATTGTTCTCATAAAAATCAGTCAACACGGCTCATTCCAGCAAACATACAACAAGCATACACCCCTCCCTCCCCCCCCCCCCCCACACACACACTGATACACACACACGCGCGCGCGCGTGCGTGCGCAAGCACTTAGGGATGCACGCGTGCACACACACACACACATACACTTATATATATATATATATATATATATATATATATATATATATATATATATATATATATATATATATATATATATATATATATATATATATATGCGTGCGTGCGTGCGTGCGTGCGTGCGTGCGTGCGTGCGTGCGTGCGTGTGTGTGTGTGTGTGTGTGGAGGGTTGTGCAGGCTTGGCTTGGCGCCTATAGGCTACAAGCTAATCTGGCACAAACCTGTGCACGCGGCAATTGCACACCGGCACGCGTGTGTGTGTGGGTAAGAGAGTGATTTTATGTACGTTATTTTGTTTTGTAGTGTGTAGCAAGGACAAGAATGAAAACAGGTCTGCGAACCGTTTCTTTTATCCTTGGAAAATAAAGTTTCATCTCTCTCTCTCTCTCTCTCTCTCTCTCTCTCTCTCTCTCTCTCTCTCTCTCTCTCTCTCTCTCTCTCTCTGAGTCTGAGTCTCTTGTACAGTCTTTTTCCAGTGGCACTGATAGTTACAGTTGTTCTGATAAACTGCGCACACACTGTGAGTCTGCAACAGGTGCGTCATTCTCCATACCTCGGATGAAGTAGGTAAATAAATTTCTACTCTAACAAGTAAATCGTGTGGCCTGGATGGAATAAACAACATGGTACTGAAATTGTCCCTTCCATACACAGCTGACACCTTGACATTTATCTTCAACCTTTCTATCAAGCAAGGTATTTTTCTAGATGCCATGAAAGATGCTAAAGTTGTCCCCATTCCCAAATGTACAGATCCCAAAAGTCCAAACGATTTCCGTCCTATTTCAGTGTTATCACTATTATCGAAGCCACTAGAAAGACACGTTCATAAGTACCTACTCCAATTCTTGGAGAATCACCGCCTACTCGTATCTCTTCAGTCCGGTTTTAGACCTAAACACTCATGTCATACTGCCCTCGTTCACATTGTCGACTATTGGCTCTCATCAATAAACAATTCCAAATTAAATGGTGCATTTGTTTCTGGACCTAACCAAAGCATTTGATCTAGTCGATCACAACATTCTTTTAAAGAAACTTTCAGTTTATAAGCTTGATTCGAACTCTATAGCTTTTTTCTCCTCCTACCTCGGTAACCGCCGACAGAAGGTGTACTCAAACGGAAGGTATTTGAAAGAAGGTACAGTGAGGCACGGAGTCCCCCAAGGATCTATCCTAGGGCCTCTTTTATTTTCTTTATTCATAAATGACCTACCTCTTTCCATCTCAAATCCTGAGGTTAAATGCGAACTCTTTGCTGACGATTCAACGCTGCATACATCAGACAAACGTGAAACGACGCTAAATTGTATCTCCAGCAAAGTCTCGATGAAGTGTCAGCATGGTGTACGCAAAATCGCATGCTAATCAGTACTTCTAAACCAAAAGCATGTTGATAACAACCCGCCAAAAGCGTCAGCTACATCCTGCCCCTCTGAAACTGTCACTTGGCAATAAACCTATCCAACAAGTATCCAGACACCGCCTACTGGGAGTTGTAATTGACGACCAGCTGAACTGGTCGCCGCATATCGACAGTTTGTGCAAAACCTTGTCCAGGAATGTATTTCTGCTATCTAAACTTAGACATATTCTTAATACAAAGTGCTGTACATTGTTCTTTCATGCACACATTAAAAGCCACTGTGACTATGCGTCCTCTTTGTGGGACGAATGCAGCGAACGTCATTTTAAAAAACTAAACTCACTGTATCGTCGTTCAGTTAAGTTAATTATTCCTAACCCCACGGACGAGAAAATAAAATCCCTTGGCCTGCTTACACTGAAGGAACAACTCAAATTTAACAAATGCGTCCTCATGCACAAAATATTTCATTATCAAGCCCCGGAATATCTGCGCATGATATTTAACTTCAGCCATCGGCATCAACTTCATACGAGGAATGACTTGCTTCACTTACCCCGCCCACGGATAGATCTCTACAAGTCAAACCTTCTATTTTCAGGTAGTTCTGTCTGGAACTCATTGCCATTAAACATTAAATCATTTTCCGATAAAACCCATTTTAAACGTGCATTGCACACTCACTTCCAATCAGCGTGACTTCACAGTTTGCCATATAAGAATAATCCTGCTGATAACACGTAAACTTCAAATATTTTCTCTTTCTCCTTATATTTGCTACCTGATCATCTATTGTCTTGTCGGTGTCACTATACGCTATTGATGCTGCTGATTATATGACACTGTCTTAGATGAACTCAGAACTCAGAACACTTTATTTGGTAGGTCAACGACCCATTCGAATTGGGGTGAGATTACATAACTGGAAAAAACCAATGACAACACGAGAAAGGAAACAGACAAGATATGAATTTAAAAAAAAAGCAATTTCTTCTTGGAATTGGTACTCATATAATGATCACACACACACGCACACACACACACACACACACACACACACACACACACACACACACACACACACACGCACCCACACATACACACACGCCGCACCGCAGCGCGCACAGACGCGCTGCATCAAAGGGTCTACCCCACTATGGGGCAGACTGAACAGAATTTTTGCGGCCATCGGCCCATAGATAATGTCCTATTACACAGATAGTTGTTCATTGCGTAATTTAAGTGCATAGAATATGAACATTGCAACTTTTCTGATAGAGTCACAGTCCAGGTTTGCAAGCAACATGCTTATGTCCTCATTCTTAGTGTCATTCAAAAGGCTAGCCAAGTACTTTTTCCTCAGTGCTGAGTATCTATTACAATACAAGAGGAAATGTTCTTCATTCTCCACAGTCCCAATACAGAATGGACAGTCCTTCACATGTGTATTTGAATACCTATTGTTCACATTCAGTTCTACTGTTCCCAGTCTGAAACGTATAAGGCTGTCCCTGAATTTCTTTAACGTAATCTGTGATAGATATCTTTCTGGTTCGAATACCGTTTTGAACTGCTTGTAAGTTGCAAGCCTGTCACTTGACTGAACCTTCGTTTCCCATGACTGTACAAATGACTCTTTCAGTCTTTGCCTGTACAACAACAACAAAAAAGCCCTTTCATCACCCACACCACCGTTTTGCCAAACGTGGCCAAAGCCATACTTGTGTAGCGTGCTTTCAATTTGGTCCGTCCAAAAACAACTTGCTACGGTACAATTCAACTGCATCTTGTACGCCTGCTTAGGAAGTCTTGTATCAGACATTTTAATCAGTTTCATCCAATATTTTGTAGCTCTTATTATGCTGTTAATGTGCAGTGGATGCCTACCCGTTTCACCATAAACTGTCTGATTTGGGGTTCTTACATCCACACTCAGTAGTCTTTTGCAGGCGAAAGTGTGCACCTTTTCTATTGTTTCGAACTGCTTCAGCCCCCATACTTCAGACGAGTAAAGGAGCATCGGCGCCACCTGGGTATCAAAAAGCTTAAAGAAAATACATGGGTTAAGGTTGCCAAGTTTCCACATAGTCCTCAATAACTGAGAAACTTTCGCCTTCGCCTTTACAGCATAGTCGGAGAGCGCCACAGTAAACGATAGTTTTGTGGTCAGTGTGAAACCAAGGTATTTATAACTGTTAACCACTTCCATTTCGGTTGCACCAATATACCATTTGTCTTTTGCTGGCAGTCGCCCGCCTTTTCTAAAAACCATTACCTTGGTTTTCTCGAGACTAACCTCTAAACCAAGTCTATCAGAAGAGCGCTTGAGGTTAGTTATCTGGTTTTGCAGCCCCACAGCGCTTGTGGACAATAAAGCTACATCGTCCGCAAAAAGTCATGAAAAAAGTTCTCTCAGACCGGGCAGTAGTTGTACTCCGTGTCGACCATTTTCATTTACGTAATTTGCAACTTCATTGATTAACAAAGAGAAAATTACAGGGCTTGCTAAACAACCCTGCCTGACCCCGGCGGGGCAGTCGAAGAAATCCGAGTATTGGAAGCCCGCCCTTACACAGGCCTGAACAGATGCATACATGGCTTTCAGCATCTGAACCATTTTTGTAGAGACCTGTACATGGGTAAGAACAGACCACAACATTTCCCTGTCTACAGAGTCAAAAGCACGCCTGTAATCGATGAAAGCCACATATAGTTTCTTATTTCGAGCAAGGGATCTTTGTATAATAAATATCAAAGTGAATATATGATCAACAGTTGAGTATCCCTGCCTAACCCGGCTTGCTCTTCGTTTATTTTTTCCTCTTTTTCTGCCCACTTGTAGAGTCTACTGTTTAGAATGGAAGTAAAAGCTTTACTGATCACACTGAGCAGAGACACCCCTCTATAGTTGGCTGGGTTATTTGTATCGCCCTTCTTAAAGATCGGAACAATCACGGAACGACTCCACTCAACAGGAAAGTACTGGTTATCGAGCAGGTGATTAAAGTATTTCGTCAAAAATGGCAGGTACTCTGATAACACTTGATCAATGCCTGCCGCTTTCCCAGATTTCAGCTTGCACACAGCGTGTCTGACCTCTTGCTCTGTTATTGGGCCGTCCAACTCGGGCACGTGCCTACATGTTCCCGAGTCCGCCGGCTCCGATGCCATGGGTAACTAACCATTGAGCACAGTGCGAAAATGTGTCTCCCAAGTCTCTATTTTTATCTTGGGCTGTTCTCGTTTCCTTCTGTTTGCGTTTCGCACGTGTTTCCAAAACACCGCACTGTTGTTTGCATTGTCCAGTAGCCGTCTGCACGTGGATTGGTTATGGTGTCTTTTCTTAGTTACCAACATGGCCTTATACGCACGTCTCTTGTCACAGTATGCCTGTCTATCCTCATCACAACGTGACCTACTGAACACTCGCAGCGCTTTCCTCGCTTCTCTTTTCAGGTCACGACAGTCATAGTCGAACCACACTGAGCCTGTACAGCGAGAGGAACCGCCCACACAAACCTGTTTTTTCATACAATCTGCACAATAGTAGAGATACTCCGTGAAATGTTTAAAGGCTATGTCTGCAGACAGATCGATGGTATGATAAGCCTCATCAAGCATCATCTGACCCTCGTCGGAATTCACTCTATCCGTGTATTCCTGTCGCAACTCCGGATTCCAGATATATTTAGAAATAAACTGCTTTTCAACGGGCTCGTCGGATGCTTGACAATGGCATAACATCTGCAGTACCAAAGGCATGTGGGGCGATTCCACTCTATGTACAATTTCTCAGTACTGTACACTGTGGCACAATATCATAGCTACACAGAAAGTAGTCCACCACACTGTTACCATGCGGAGATACATAAATCAATTTACTTGAACTGGTATTACTGTCCCCATTTAACACCCACAGTGATGTAGAGGAACACATTTCTATTAATAGTCGACCGAACTTGTTAATTACAACATCATCAGAGTTTCTAAAATTATCATCCACCTGGTCAATCCCTATCAACCCATCAATATTGCCATCGTCCGTTTTGTTTTGCCATAGCCCAGTTCGTGCATTTAAGTCACCACAGACTATAATGTGACAGTTATTCTCCTTCTCCTGCATATCGAAAATCAACTGTTCGAGCAACGGGATGTTACTATTTACAGTTTTCTCTTTGTAGTAAGGTGATGACGATGGAGGTACATATGAACACACTAAAATCATATCTTGCATTAACCCCACTATAGTTCCTGCTATTTTCACCACTATGGTATTGTCAAGACTAGTATCTATCCTAGTCACGTAACGTGCTATATTTTTCTTCACAAGAAAAACCACTCCACCGGATCCCCTACCTAGTTTCGACAGTTTGTTGACTGGGGCGTGGAAAACAATAAAGTCACAAAAGGTGATGGAGAAATCAAACGACAAACTGGTGAATGTTTCTATCAGGCAAGACAAGTCAAAAGAAGTAATAAAGTTGACAAAATCTGACTCACTTAACTTCTGCACAAGACCGTCCACATTCCAACACAAGAACCTGGCGGTTTTCTGACGGACAGCATCGCCAGGGCCGGGGCCACACCGCTAGCCGCTCGCCGTGGGACTCCCCTGACCATGACCCCGACCCCTACCACGCCCCGATATTCCAGACCGGGTCTCGTAGGGTGCTCGCTGGAACATGTCGGTAACACGTCATATGTCGCTTCACGTGTCTGGCGTGAGGAATCCCGAACAGCTGGCAGGGAATCCCTCGGTGTTTCCCTGTGTTTCCCTGTGTTTACAGGAATTCCTCACAGGAGAGCGTAAAGGCGGTGGTAGGCGGAGACCCGTATCCTCTGTATCCCCCTTGCTCTCGCCGTTGCTGCAGTCAACACCCGACGCCCGCTGCTGCAGATGCTGGAGGTCGTCACGGACGCTGGCGCGTACAGGCGCCGGGGGGTGACCCATACCTTCGGCTGTAGGGGTGCGTCGATCTTCCGTGTGCAGGCGGCCATTCTTGTAGTAGGCGAACTTTCCTGCCTTTTTCGCCTGCTCGATCGTTGCCCTCTGTCGCCTGGTCAGATCCGCTGCCATCTTGATGCCGCTGTCCCTGAGGCTGGCCTTGAGGCGCTTGTCCTGCACCACCGACATCTTGTCCCCCCAGCGGCTGAAGCGCACGATAAAAGCCCTGGGGTGGGGGTGTTTGGCGTTTTCGTTACGGGGACCTGTGGGCCCTCTCCACGTCGTCGGTAGACCATGTCCTCTGCATGCCGCAGTGCTCGTTAAGTACATCCACTATTTTCTGAGCACAGGCGGCGTAGTCCTCCCTTGTAGACTCACGTATACCGATGAACTTTAAGTTGTTTCTGCGGGAAAATGACTCTAGATTGTCAATTTCATTCTCCAGTTCATCGATGCGCTTGTTTATTACCGAGTCTGATTCTGACAACTTTCCAATATCAGCTGTGTGTCTAGCACTGCATGTTGGTCTTTGGGATGTACAGTCAGAAGAGTAGTGATATCTATGACTGTATTGCGAATAAGAAACTTGATGTTCTTGTGGTAACACAGTCTTGGTTGAAGGAAAATAGGGATAAAGTGACCATCGCAGCATTGACCCCTCCAGGTTACACCGTCATCAACAAACCACGCTCACTGAGAAGTGGTGGGGGTGTGGCTCTGAATCTACAAGAGTTCTATGAGCGTGATATTGTGCTCTACAAAAGTCTTCACTACTTTTGAAACCATTGACTTCACCATTTCTAATAAAAATCAGTGACTGTGAGGCTATTCTGTTTGTACCACCCTCCCCGATCAAAGATAAATAAGCACACAAATGCTAAATTTCGGGAAACGTTTTCACTCTTCCTCTCAAATACTGTGGTCACAACACAAAAAGCTGTTTGTACTTGGTGACTTTAATATTCACTGGGACAATAATAATGATTCTGATACCAAGCAGTTCATGCAGCTCTTCAGTTCCCTAGACCTGTCTCGGTTAGTCTGCGTACCAAACCACGAACGAGGCAACATTTTGGATTGGGTTGTTACCCCCTCGTCTCTGTCACCCAGTCTTATTCGCACGGTGTGTGTGGAGGACATGCAGCTCTTTGATCACTTTCTCCATGCGACTGGCGAAACCTAGGACTCCGAAGCTGACAGTCAGGTGTAGAAACATCAAAGGAATGAATGTGGAAGCTTTTCGTTGTAAACTTGGTGACTCACCATCGATAAAGACCCCACCGTCACATGTGGCAGAGTGTGTACAACTGTACAATGATACACTGACTTCCCTTCTTGACAAGTATGCACCATAAACTGTAAAACAAATTCCTTTTCACCCTGATACTTCATGGTATAATTCCGATGTTCTTACTGCAAAGCAGGCGCGTCATTGTGCAGAGTATCAGTACCGTAGAACCGGTCTAGACGCACAAAGACTTGTATAGAAAGGCACGCAATCACTGCACACAGGTGGTTCGTCAGGCAAAGAGTACACATGTTCAGTCAGAACTTGATGCTGCCGCTTCAGACCATAGGAAAGCGTTCAGGATTGTGAGCAGACTGCTTGGCAAGGAGGCCAAATCTCCTTTTCTTCCTGACATGAGCAGCGACTTGGCTGCTGCCTCTTTGTCCCAGTTCTCTAACGATAAGATTGGTGCCATCAGAGAGCAGCTGTTAAAGGAGAACACAAGTGGTAAACCTGATAGCCAGGAACATTCATCCGATTTTGCTGGTGATCCTTTCTCAGTGTTTGTGCCAGTCTCTGCAGACCAACTGCACAAAGTCATTGCAAAAACCAAGTCCACGTTCTCTGGTGTTGACACGATCCCCACCAAAATAGTCTTGGAGAATTTGGACATTCTTCTGCCATATCATCAACCGCAGTCTCTTCACCAGTGTTGTTCCAGGAGCCTTTAAGACTGCTGTGATTTGTCCTCTGTTGAAAAAGTCAAACTTGGACCCTGATGCTCCTAAAACTATAGGCCAGTATCAAACCTTCCATATTTGTCCAAACTCTTAGGCCGATAGACTTGCTGATCATGTGTCTAGCAGCTACTGGATAAATTTCAGTCAGGATACAGGCCAGGTCATTCTGCAGAGACCGCAGTGCTGCGTGTCTTAAATGACATTCTCTGTGCAGCTGATCGTGGTGACCACTCACTCCTGGTGCTGCTGGACCTCAGTGCGGCATTTGACACCATAGTTCACCAGATGCTGCTGCAGAAACTTCAGCTTGTGTTTGGTATCCCTGACTGTGTCTTACAGTGGTTTCAGTCGTGCCTTGAGGACAGATTCCAGTACGTCAGCGTTAATGGTGTGGCGTCTGCTGTTACCAGGCTAGTATGCGGAGTCAAGGGTCCGTCTTCGGGCCTGTTCTGGTCTCTCTCTACACCACTAAGTTAGGACGCGTGATTGACAAGTACAGGTTAGGGCGACAGTTGTTTGCAGATGACTCTGGTCTCTATGACTCATTTCATCCTGACAGTGTCTCCACTTCTCAGACAGTGCAGAAAATCGAGTCGTGCTGCCAAGAAATCAAGTCCTGGATGTCAACCAACATGCTGAAGTTAAATGATAATAAGACTGAGGCAATTCTGTGTGGACCCAAAAACAAACTGGGTGTAGAATCTCTTGATGCCATCCGTGTTGGTGAGTCTCTCATCCCTTTCTCCAAGACTGTCAGAGATCTTGGTGTCTTTGTCAATGCCAGTCTTACCATGGAAGACCATATCAGTGCTGTTGTCAGGGGATGCTACTTCCATCTTCGCTCCCTTGGGAAACTACGACCTGTCCAGAGCAGCAACTGAGACGTCTTCAACTGGTTCAGAACACTGCCGCCAGAATGGTCACAAGAACCAAAAGAAGGGAACATGTCACACCAGTCCTTAAGCAGTTGCACTGGCTTCAAGTAAAGCAAAGAACTGATCACGAGATTCTCACTCTGTGCCATAAGTCTGTAAATGACCCAGACTCACCAGAGTACCTCCGGGAAATAGTCCCACGGCATAACCCTCCGAGGCAGCTCCGTTCTGCTGTCCGGTCCAAACTCTGCACCCCAAGTGTTGAAAGCCACACAAAGAAGCGACTTGGTTTCCGGGCATTTTCACACTGCGGACCTAAGCTGTGGAATGGACTACCACAATCCTTGAGGGACATTGATTGCAGTGGCACCTTCAGGAGGCACCTCAAGACCCACCTGTTTTGCGCCCTGAGCATGCTGCTGGCATGGAGTGGATGCGCATTACAAGTGGACATCATCATCATCAGCAACAAGTTCACGACTTACCACGCGAATCTGCTGAAAAAGTACGTCGAGAGAGGTCGTCAGGACAAACCACAACAAGCGGCTTCGATGCGTCTGGCTGCTGACGAGAGACTAGACGCCAAGATCCTGTTCGACCTAAATAAACTCTACCACATAGGAGGGTGATGAAGACATCCAGTTTGGTCAAACATGACCCAGGTACAAGTGACTACGGAGTTCAAACATCGGATTATGCCTGACCCGGGGACAACAGACACCTTCCAGCATGAAGTTAATCTGACATCAAAAGAGCCGGTTCGCAGCAAGCCGTATCGTCTACCTCACAACACGAGGGAAGAACTGAAAAAAGACATCAAGGAGATGCTGGACGTGGGAGTCATCAGGGGGTCCAAGTCGCCATATGCATCCCCAGTGGCCATCGTGAAGAAATCAGATGGATCCAACCGGGGATGTGTGGACTACCGTAAGCTCAATAAGTGGACATTTTTCGACCCAGGACCATCGACCCTTGAACTATCTGAACGCTGCCAAGTTCACAAACTCCTGTATCATGAGATGGGTAATGTTCTTATAGAACTTTAATAATAAAGAGCATTTATATCGCGCTAAATCCCGAGGAGCAGTGGGCTCTAAGCGCGTTATAAAAATTAAAAAAACCGTATGTATGCAGACAGTTACAGTCTATCAAGGGTTCACAGAATTTTTGGAGCGAATTACCTGAGCAGAGCAGTTTAAAGGAACATTTTTTTAAAATATATATTCAGCACGGTTTAAAGGAACTGTGAGACAATTATTCCAGAGTAGTTTATTTGATTTGATTTTTCATACGAGATTGTTAGTGTTTATCGTTCTGTGTAGATTAACACAGCCACAACTGTTATTTTGAGGTTTTATAAGAAATTTTGTGAAATATTGCTCTAAAAAAGGGGGTAATGTTACCTTTGTGGTTGTTGTTCCTTTTAGAGCATTATGCAATCCAGACCAAAAAGGTGACTGCCAAGCGTGTAAAATGCAAAGAAGTACCGAACGATAAAGAAACACACTTAAGAGCATGTGTGTGTTAATCATAGTAAAGATCCGATGTTCAGTTGAGTTATTTTAGATAAGAAGTACGTACCTTTTTAGTAGGATTCGTTTTCTTGTGCATGGAGAATTGCGATCGATTTAGTCGTGCAGCTAGAATGTTGCATATTGTTGCGATGTCCGACCAAGATTACGCCGGCAGGTTCTGAAAAAGGCGCGATTTTTCTAGTGACCTCAAAGTTTGTAGTACACATGTTGGCTACATATCGCAACATTTACGGAACGCACCTAGATGTTAGTGGAATAGAGGAGACAGTGTATCAATGTTGGTGCATTGTATGGGAGACGCAGTGTATCAAAATTGTGGATGCATTGTACGAGACAGTGTATCAGAGTGTGGATGCATTTGTGAGAGATAGTGCATCGCGAGAATAAGTACTGTTGCAACTGTTACCCCAGTATGGTCTTTATCCTTGTGCCACGTGTGACGAGTTGCAACTGAGCGAGGTTTCTTCACTAGAACCCTACGTGAGTGTGTCTGGTGTGATTGCATCATCATACGACAACGACTACCACGTAACAAGACAACACGTAATGTACAGTAAAGTAGTTTATTTAATGTCTGTTCACTCACAGGTGATATCAAAGCATAAAAACTTTCACAACAAGAAGAGAATATTTGCAATAAGCATATAACCCTTATCATCTGGAATACACCAGTGTGTGAAATAAGTTTGACTAAAGTAGTTCAAGAGCAGTGCCAAAACACCTTGGCGCCTCTAGGAGCCAAGCTATACTGGCACTACCCCTGAACTAAAGCCATTGGTCTATATCCTTATCTGTAAGTACTATGATGTAACGTGCATATGGCAGTGAAAACATTTGAAGCTTTTAGCCTGATTATGATATGGGCTAACAGCAAACAAAGGAGACGGAGGGGGGGGGGGTGCGGTGGGGATCTGATATCAGAGGAAAAGTAATGTTACGGCTGACAAAGTTTTCTTTCAACAAAGAAGAGGTGGTGTTTGTCTTTCTTGTTCAAAATCATACCGACTTCATACAAGAAAAAATTAATCAGCACCAATCAAATCATTTGATTGTCTGGCCAGGTTTTCAAACGTCTTCTTTGCGGCCGTGTACATACTATGAATTAGACAATGGATTGATGGACTGATTTTGTTGCACGTAAACAACTGTGCCCAAAAAGATTTCACGAGGGTTTTGACAAAACTGGCAGATACCAGTGACGTCGTTTTGGCGGTAGCCAGTGTTAGTCTTGCTATTTCCGCAACAGAAATCTGGGTTGCATTTGATGTTTGAAAGAAGTTCAAGTACATCTGCATCAACGACATTATCCCGCATTTTAGGCCCAAAAAGTAAACGCGCTTGTGGTTTTTCATGTCGTCACTAGTTGTGACACCGTACCATTCTTTGCTGGATAAAAAAAATCGCTTGTGTTTGGATAGGGTACGAAGACAGCCTGTGAAGTGTGACGGACAAATCTTCAAATCACAGACATTTTCATTGCTTTGATAGGGACTTGGATGGAGACGGCTAAAGGTTTTGTCGTCTTTCTGTACGGCAAACCAACTTGTAATTTAAGTCAAAACGGCAAGGCAGGCCATATCACCAACGGCGGATAAACTGATTTTACACGTTGTCCACGCAACGTATCAAGAGGGACACACGTGGAGACATTTCTCGCACCATGCCCACTTCCAATTGAGTGACACCATGGGTCCCACACTTAAATGAATCCCTGATGTCCAGAGTGTAATATACAACACGGAGTTTGTTTCTAACAAGATATGCAGGATACCCTCAAATATCCGTCCTAAGGTCCCCTTCCTTCCCCCCCCCCCCTCCCGTCCCCCTCCCCCCCCCCCCCCCCCACTAATTTTTATGTTTGATAGAACCTTTCGCAACAGGAATCCAGTCACAACTACGCTCCTGCCTATCTCTCCAACTTACTTCACCCCTACACTCCTTCCCGTTCCCTCCGCTCCGCCTCCGACCCTCTCCGCCTCCACATCCCCCGCACCAAACTCAGCACTTTTGGTCCCCACTCCTTCTACATCTACGGTCCATCCAGCTGGAACACTCTCCCACTCTCTCTCCGTCAAAAACACTCTCTCTCCTCCTTCCAGTCCGCCCTCAAAACTCACCTCTTTCAACAGTTCTAGCCCCCCCACCTGGGTCTGCCCTGGGGGACTTGGGTGGGGTTAGGTATTTTTTAGTTCCCAGGGTCACCCTGGTCAGCCCCACAGGGTGGGTTTTTCTCTCTATTCTGGGGCATGTGTTTCTGTCTACCCTTTGTCCATTCACCTGTATTTGCCTTTTTAAAACTCTCCCTACTGTCTGCACTGCCTGTAGCTCTTGATATTGGATGTGTGTTGCTAAATGGTCTTAGCTTTATTTAGGCCCCATGTGTTAGGTTTATTTAATGTATTTGACCGGCTGGCGACATACATTCAATGTTCTGTTTATTCTTTTTTTCACAAGCAGTGCAGGCGCGTCCTGAGAAAGCCTTGTTGCTGTCGGGACGTTAAGCAATGTACAATCAATCAATCAACAGTTCTAGCACTATATCACCACACTCCCCACCCCAAGCTGACTGTCGTAATGTATTTCACTATTTGTGGTACGTGAGTCATTGTCTAAGCGTGCGCATTCGTGCGCGAGTTGTGAGTGTGCACTTAGAGTTATAATTATTATAAGATAAGCGCATTATAAATACCGTAATTATTATTATTATTATTATCAAACATCAAACAAAGCAGACGGCAATTTCGCTTTCGCCCGTTTTGTCGGCTGCGCCGGTCTGAGCCGCTGACTACTGATTCTGTTGAGTTTTGCTGCATTGTAGAGCAAATGTCGTAACATTTGGATATCTACTGCAGTGACGATGAATCGTAAAGGTTTGGATCTTTCGCTTTCAGATGTCTTAGCGCGATGTCATTGATTCTAGTGTAGAGTCAGCCGTTACTGTTTGCACACTCAAAATTACCAGCCTCCTAGAGGTGTGCTATGTGATCCCATAAGGCACCGCGCAGTAAGACTTGGAGATATGGTGTAGGTAAACTTCTATGTAAAAGTGGTCTTGAAAGGTTCTATGTGTGTTGCACCGTACATGTTGGGCTTTAGTGATTTTTTTTTCAGGTATAGCAAAGAAGTGATCTGGTCCGACTCTTCGGTGGTTTACTTTAGTCACCACAAAGGGGATGCCACTGACAACGTCAAGTTCTTTGGTGCTATCTACTATGGTATAGAACCAGTCCAAGTCAACATCTTATACTCGCACAAGTATTCAGATGTCCTCGTTTTGTGTGAGATGTACAACGAGGCTGATCAGTATCAACTTTCAGAAAAAATGACGTCACAAGATACGGAATCTAGCGGCAGCAACGTCATTCGCTTGAGGACAACTGGCGTCAGCAATGAAGTTGGCAAACTTCATCACGTGGTGTGCCCCAAAGGCCACGTGACACTGGACTTCTTGGCCTGCGACGTAAACAGCGCGTGTTGGACCGACAGCACCAGGACTGACGTCAGCATGTGGGGAACCCCATCCCGACCCTCGTGCCCAGCCCCCATGACGCTACTTCCGCCCTCCTTCACGTGTGGAAATGGTTACCAGTATGTGCCGTACAGCCTCGTGTGTGACCACCGCCCGGACTGCACTGATGCCAGTGACGAGAGCTTCTGCGAGTTTGCACCGTGTGGCGGACTCAAGCCCCTTAGATGCGGCAACACAAAACAAGTAATGTGCCCACTCTTCCACTGCCAGTGTACATGTCTGCCCCATAGCAAAACGTCTTAGGGCTCACTTCAGCCGTCGTGGGCTCCAGGACCTTCGCATAATGTGTGTAGCACAGACTAAACAGCAGGTACTACGCGTCTATGTAAGAAACATCGATTCATACGTGGATGTTGACGTGATACTGAGACTCGCACTCGAGAGGTTTAACCTTTTCAGCCCTGACGCACTACAGCAGGAGATGGATCGACCATGATAATTCAAGGGTAGTGCCAGATTAGCTTGGCGCCTGTCGGCGCCAAGCTAATCTGGCACTACCCTTGAATTAGCTTCGTCTCCGCCACGGCCCAAGCATGCTACTTCCACCTCCGCCGCATCAGTCAGATCAGAAAATACCTCACTACCGAAGCCGCCACCAAACTTGCTGTCTCTCTCATCCTGTTTCGCATCGACTACTGCAACTCTCTCCTTTCCGGCCTCCCTCACTCCACCACTTTCACTCTCCAGCACGTCCAGAACAATGCTGCCCGCCTCGTCCTCAGAAAGAAAAAATCCGACCACATCACTCCCCTGCTCCAACTCCTTCACTGGCTTCCCATCCCCCAACGCATCCAATACAAGACTCTGTCTCTCTGCTACAAATCCCTGAACAACTGCGCTCCCGCCTATCTCTCAAACTTACTTCACCCCTACACTCCACCCCGCTTCCTCCGCTCCGCCTCCGACCCTCTCCGCCTCCACATCCCCCGCACCAAACTCAGCACTTTCGGCCCCCGCTCCTTCTCAGTATACGGTCCATCCACCTGGAACACTCTCCCACTCTCTCTCTCTCCGTCAGAAGCACTCTCTCTCCTCCTTCCAGTCCGCCCTCAAAACTCATCTCTTTCAACAGTTCTAGCACTATACCACCACACTCCCCACCCCAAGCAGACTGTCGTATTGTATTTTACTATTTGTGGTACGTGAGTCGTTGTCTAAAGCGTGCGCATGCGTGCGCGAGTTGTGAGTGCGCGCTTAGAGTTATAATTATTATAAGATAAGCGCATTATAAATACCGTAATTATTATTATTATTTAATTATCATGGTCGATCTACCTCCTGCAGCAGGTGCATAGTCGTTAGATGAAGCATCCCAAATTTGGGAAATACGTGGGCTGAATGAGTTAACTAACATCATCCTACGAGCGAAAGTTTCTAAGCTCAAGGTTTTAACCCCTTTCGTACCAGTGATCACGGGTTTCGCGTCTGACCGATATTCGCTTGAAAAACACAAGTGAACTCATTCTGCCCCAACACCGAAATCCCCAAATTCTGCCATTGTCCTCTGAAGACTGCATTGCAGTGCAGGACACAGATCGACCATGATAGTTCAAGGGTGATGCCAGAATAGCTTGGCGCCCATAGGCGCCAAGCTATTCTGGCATCACCCTTGAACTATCATGGTCGATCCATAACTTGCTGTGGTGTGTCTGGGGTAGATTGAGTTAAATGCGACTAAAATAGGCGTAGAGAGCATATGAATAACAAGAGACAAACCTTCATGTGACCCCGTAACTGCGGGGGACTTATGAGGGTTGATGTCTCTTGCAGCTGGATAGCGTTCGCCATAAAGGGTTAAGACCACTAGAGTGAAATTCTCAGTATACCCTACACGTCAATGTGAAACTCTATTTTTGTACACACCTCATTCTTATTGTCTTCTGCCTTTGAGCGGAAATGCTTATCACGCATGTCTGATACAGCTTGGCTGTATATAAATTTTTTTAAAATCACACGTGTTTGATACAGCCCGGGTGCGTGAACGGACACGTGTGCACAATATTGTCTTCTAGAAAATCTGGTCAACAAAAAGACACACGATATTGAAACTTGACCGTACTATCGGCTCACGTGCATTGACGCCACTTTATAGTGACGAGTGGCACTCTGGCGTCATTTGTAGGAACATTTGTCTGACGTCCAAAATATTCACTTCACATTAGAAAGTAAATGACGTCAGCAGTCCGTCACCATCAACGGCGTCTCTTCCAACCCAGTCACGCTCTCCTGCGGAGTTCCACAAGGGTCCGTCCTGGGCCCGGTCCTTTTCACACTCTACACCTCTCCTCTGTCCAACATCATCCAGTCTCACCGCATACACCACCACCTCTACGCTGACGAATCGCAACTGCTAGACAAAGACAAACTCGACAACACTCAGTCACTACTGACTCGCACGGCTGACTGCTACGAAGACGTAAAAAACTGGATGACAGCAAACAAGCTTAAACTGAACGACGAAAAAACGGAAGACATGCTGGTAGGCACTCGCCAGAAACTCTCCCAGCTCCCTCCCTCTCTCCACCTTCAACTCTATAGCACCCCCATCTCCCTCTCCGACTCAGCCAAGAACCTCGGCGTTATCCTCGATTCCTCTCTGTCCATCACCAGCTTCGTCTTCGCCACGGCCCAGACATGCTATTTCCACCTCCGCCGCATCAGTCAGATCAGAAAATACCTCACCACCGAAGCTGCCACCAAACTTGCTGTCTCTCTCATCTTATCTCGCATCGACTACTGCAACTCTCTCCTTTTCGGCCTCACTCACTCCACCACTTTCACTCTCCAACGCGTCCAGAACAACGCTGCCCGCCTCGTCCTCAGAAAGAAACAATCCGACCACATCACTCCCTTGCTCAAACTCCTTCACTGGCTCCCCATCCCACAACGCATCCAATACATGTTTGTTTAAAAAATTGCAAGAAACTGGAGCATGTTGTGTCAGTGGTGTGTGTGTGTATGTGTGTGTGTGTGTGTGTGTGTGTGTGTGTGTGTGTGTGTGTGTGTGTGTGTGTGTGTGTGTGTGTGTGTGTGCACTCAAACATGTGTGTTCTCATGCATGTTTGTGTACTCATGCATGCGGTTTGTGTGCAAGGTTGTTTGCAGGTAAATCAACATGACTCCCAGTAACAAGCAAGGTTACACAGGTGCAAGGTAATTCCCAAACTTGTAAAACATAAGGCATGCTAATTTGCCGATTGAACTTAAAACAATAGGGTTGCTTTTGAGATCATGTGATAGAATATCAGTATCAACAGGCAAAAAAGTGATTAACTGCTTTTGTGTATAGGCAGACAAGAGATCGACTCAAATCACATGTCATTAGTGATCCAATGTGATTTTCATATTTAGCATGTAGTTTAATTAGCTCGTCAGTGGTGAGGAATTCTATATATTCTGTCATTTATTATTTTCTGAGATAAGCTTTTGATTTGCTGGAAACAACTACAGAAAGAAAGCACTGTTTTTTTACAGTATAAGTCTTTGTTCTCTACAGCGCAGATATCACTTAGAAGAAGTAATTTGTCTTGTTTCATTTTAAAATGTAATATAATATTTTTGATGTTATAATTAATCTAACTGTGACTGTGACTTAGCCTCTAAACAACAGCGCCTTCTCTATGTAGTTGTTTCCAGCAAATCAAAAGCTTTTCTCGGAAAACAATATATGATAGAAGATATCCCTCACCACTGACGAGCTAATCAAACTACATGCTAAATATGAAAATCACATTGGTTCACTAATGACCCGTGATTTGAGTTGATCTATTGTGTCTCTTTATACAAAAGCTGTGAGTCACTTCCTAACTGTCGATACTGACAGACTTTCACATCATCTGGAAAGCAACCCTATTGTTTCAGGTTCAATCGGTAAATTAGCATGCCTCATGTTTTACAAGTTTGGGAGTTACCTTGCACCTGTGGTAACTTTGCTTTTTACAGAGAGTCATATTGATTTTTCTAAAATAAATTTTAAAGCAGAAGAAAATGGACGAGACCCAGACGACTCAACAACCGAGCCCTGTCTTGACACAGGTTCAAATGGTGACTAAAGCTAAAAGTCAGAGTAGGGTTGAAGCTGGAAAACAATTAGCCGAATGGAACAGGCCAAAAAATGCAAATGCAGGCGCTAGCACAAAAGGATCATGTAACTGACCCACCCCACCATCAGGACCATCAGCGGCCCCAACACCCCATCCACCACCCCCACCACACCATATCAAGTGAGAGATTAACAGCTAAACCTGCCACCCATCAGTCTAAACCTGAAATAGCAAAATATATAGTTGGCGGATTTGTTGTTGGATTTGGTTACATAGGGTACATGCTATGGTAAAAATACAAACCAAACACTCAAACAATGTCCAAAAAATCAGGCACTCCAAAAACAAAGCAAGAAGTTGCCACATTACCAGCAGTGCCAAAACATTTTGACCCATTTTTCATGCGGTGAATAAATGTATTATTTTAATTTTGTGGCATAAGAAAATGGGCGACACTAAAAACATAATGAACCTTGTCTATCACTCTGCCGTAATAAGTGGACTAGCAGTATCTTACACTATGCTAGGGTGGAGTCTTCTCAAAATACGCTCTGCAGACCTGGGTAAACTAGACTTTGAGGACAGTGCTAAGCTAGTAGCTGTTGTAACAACATCAACAACAAAAGACTTTCTCATCAAGCAAGAAATTATTCCAGAAAATGCATCTATCTAAATAAAAAGTATGGCTACTTTGGCTGTTATCATTGGCCGGGTTGTTGTTAATGCATTGGCATTTAACGGATCAAACTATCTTTTTTCAAAAGTTTGTAGAGAGGAATCTGCATAAGAAATGAGGCGACACAAAGAGGCATCTGAAAAATTTGCACAGCCAAACTTAGCAACTACTACCAACTAAGCGCACAACAAATCATAGTAGAATTCAAGCATTAATAATTTGTGACCCTCTCTCACAAAACCAGTCTTAACTCGCATTTTGGATGTTTTGACATATATACATATCTGAAAACTACAGTGTTTGCTGATTAATGTTATATATGACTGTATGCTGTAGTGCAAAAAAATGTAGAAGTTATTAGTGTTTAAAGTTGTTAAAGCCTCCAGCTGCCACTTTGAGAAAACAGCCTGCGAAGTTTCTGTGTGCAGCATAATTGGGGCCAAGCACAGACTTTTAAAATCGTTTTTAACCTATTTAATGGCATTTTTCATGATAAAGATTTTAACCATATGATACTTTGGTGCATCTAGAATACATATCTGCAAAAAAAGTGAAAATGACCCAAATTGACCCCCACCACATATTACTGCATGTAGTGCTGATTGGCCCGCTGTGAGTTATGACTGGTTTCATGAGAGAGGGTCGCATTTAGACAGCTCAAGAATTGTCATGCCAATGAACACTGGCTTGTCCAGTTTAACAACAAAAAAAATTGAGTGTCACTGCATACAATGACGGATGAAACTCTTTATACCCTGTGTACTGTGGCTTGCCTGTAAGCTTAATAGCACCTAATTCAGTTGTTACTAATCTCACATCTTTGTGGTTATGAGGATTTTCCATTGTCTTACCAAAACAGGCATTGTTCATAAGCTTAAAGAAGTCTTTGTCAAATGCAGTGTTGTCATCTCTTGCACAAAAGGTTGTGTTTTTCATTATGTAATCTTTCATGAAAGCACTTTGGTCAAATTTAATACCTCTGTGAACTTTCTTTAGTACTAACCCATGCCTAATGTAAAACTGCAGTAAGCGATAGTGACAAACCTAATTGAATTTATCATTCAAATTTGATACAAGTTTGGTGTCTTCTTTTTTCCCCGTCAAACTAATTTTTTCAACAGCTAATGGATAATTATTGTGGTAATCATGTAGGTGACTTCGACTCAGGTCGACTTCAAAGATTGAACCCTTTTTGTGATTCATATCATAATTTATAATTTTGTTTGTTAATTTTTTTATATCACACTGTGACAAATCATGCAGATGAAAGTTTTCAAGGGCAATAACTCACACATCGCGAATCCATACAAATTATTGGCGTCAAGGTACGTAATTAATGACCTTGACCTTGAGGGGTCAAAGTCAAGGTCATCAAGATATTTATTGTTGGCTTTGGCATAGTTGTTTGCGGCTATACTTATGCCTCCTCTCAATCCGCATTCCACCATTTCACCCATCACACTATCAGACAGCAGGTCTATATATATCTTACTGGATTTTAAAAATGCATCCCCTGTCATAGTTATATGGATGCTTTGCCTGACATAATAGGCAGTGTTGTCAGTTGGCTGATCAGTACAGCAGCAAAGGTAGGAGGGTTTATGGTGGAGCATGTGTGGGTCTTTTTGGTGACAGTTGGAGGATTAATCATCGGCTATTTAATGAAACAGTAATATCCCTAATCCAGTAAGGCCTATTACCAATGCATTTCTCTCTGACTCATGTGTGTTTACCAGGGTAGGAGGGACTGGTGTCGGGGTTACGACTGTATGGGTGTCGAGGCCGGGACTGGGGCTGCTACTGACTAAACAAACGATGGTGTTACTAGCTTTACTGGTGTTATTAATGGTTTTAGTGGCTGTAGGTGTGTGGTTGTTGGGCCCAAGTTTACTGATTGATTGAGCCCTAATTTTTTATCATGCCCTGCAACAATTATTTCATTATTATAATTTTTATTGTCTCCATTTGAAGTTGAAGGTCAGATGGTAGCATGTATAACCCAATGCCAACTACAAAGTCAACTTTCAATCTGGCATATCTGAGAACATCTAGATAGCGTTGTATGCTTGATGGGAGATCTACTATTGAATTGATTGAATTGATTGAATCTTCCAGGTTTGCAAGAAATTGTTTTTGTGCTTCAAATTTGCCACTCCCGTTTAATGTTTGATTTTGTTTGAGCTTGTGCTCCTAGTGTACACCACACATACATTCTGATAGACTCATTAATGCGTTCAACTCCTGCTTGAGTAAACCCATCACTTCTGTCTAAGATAAATGTGGTCCAGGCATTAGACTGTTTCTGTTCAATTGAGCCTAACCAGACTTCAGATTTTGATGAGAATGAAGAGTAGGGAGGCCAGTAATCTTGAGGATATTGTCTGTGGCTCATAGCATAATACAATGTTCCCATGCTGTGGTGATCATCAAGATTTTGTGCAGTCATACTTTGTACTGATGTTAAATTCATTACAAATGCGTTCAAATGCTTTCATATCCATGGGGTTGTTATACCTGTTGAAACTGGATTCGGTGGGCAGTGGGACATGGAGTTCTCACAGTATTCTTCTAAGCTGATAATACATGTGAAAACGATAGACAGATTTGATCAGTTTGTTTGAATGATTTAAATGGTCTGTAAAAGAAACACCACAGCCTGTAGTTGAACACAGTATAGCAAAGTTAAGCTGGTTTTGGAACATCTGTAGTTGACTTGATGACCACTTTCTTGCAGTTGCATCATCTGTAATTGGGGGGTTTAGGTATTGATCATAAGGATTTGGTACTTTTACTTGAAATAAATCTCCTTCAGACACAACCCTCACCCGGGTCTGCCTTGGGGGACTTGGGTGGGGTTAACTACGTTTTGGTTCCCAGGGTCACCCTGGTCAGCCCCACATGGTGGGTTTTCTTCTCTATTCTGGAGCATGTATTTCTGTCTACCCTTGGTCCATTCACCTGTATTTTCCTTTTTTAAACCCTCCCTCCTGTCTGCGCAGCCTGTAGCTCTTGATATTGGATGTGTGTCTTAGCTTTATTTAGGCCTCATGTCGTAAGTTTATATAACATATTAGACCAGCTGGCGAAATACATTCAATATTCCGTTGTTGTTGGGTTTTTTCACAAGCAGTGCAGGCACGTCCTGAGAAATCCATGTTGCTGTCAGGACGTTAAGCAATGTACAATCTATCTATCTATCCTTCAGACACAGCTATATCAAGTTGATTTAGTTGAATTATTTTCTGATCATAAGTAGGCGCAACATTGTACTTGGCATCTATGTTAAATTGAAACACGTCTGTAGTAACAATTGTTGGTGATTTAAATTCCATTGTGCTTTTTTATAAGATAATAAAAATGTTCATAACCTTAACAAATCTTAATACAAGCAAACCAGTGTGGTTAACTAACGGGATTGATAATCGTGATGGTAGCAAGGCTGTAGCTATGCATGAAATGATCTACACTGTAAAGTGGTTTAATGTAATGGATGATACAAGTTATTATGTACATGGAACTCTTGATGGTTTAGAGAGGGGTGATGGTTTACGATCTGGGTATTATGACTTTTGTACTTTTAGCTGAATGGCTTCAAAATGAATTAAAATTAAAGCAATTTTAAATCCAGCTAATTTACTTGTTACTATTGAATTTCCGAAGGTGGTCAGTATTCTTTATCAAATAGTCTTGTATTATTACTTGGTTTTTTAGGCAATGTACAAATATATCCAGATGAAGATTGGACACCATCAGACGGACGTCTATTGTCACAAAAAATAATCAAGAGTAACTGTTAGATATCCTGTTAATTTGTCAGTACACACAGTGCTAAATGTTCATTTAAAAAGAACTGAACATTTCTGAAAATGAACACAATGGAAAGCCTTCGACTTTGTTGAAATGTGTGTTGACTGGAACTGCTCCCTATTGTGAAAGTGTGGTTGCTAGATTTCCTAATTTGCAGTTTAAGAAATTAGGCTCCAGTTTCTTTGAATCACTGTTTATATCTGTAACTAATCAAAGATGGTAAACATGTTCAGATGCATGATTTTTGTGTTGTCTTGGAAGTAAAATAAATTTTATTTTTGCTGAATAAAAAATGAGTGCTGTTCCAAAGACAAGACTTATACAGTTGCTTGTCCGGTAATAGAGTTGAAAGATTTGGCTGACGTGCAGGATTTTGATAAAGAAGGTGAGGTGGGGGAAGTGTATGGTCTTGAACTTGATTCCTATGGATTGTACAAGCGGAAGGTAATTGATGACATGAAAGACGATGCCGAAAGACGATATCCTAACTTAATCAGCTTCGTGATGTCACTGTACCTACTCCTGTAAATAATGCCCTCTACATCTTAAAACATGTGGGTAATAAGTGTCAAGTTGTTCTTGCTCCTACGCCTGCACCCACAATTGCATGGGACATAAAGTTTGCATTTATTAGTCCTTATGTATATACTGATGAAGGGGCCTTAGTATTTAGGGAAGTTATTAACTCTGGGCCATTGCTTGTGAGTCTTGTTCCGAGCTTTGCTGATGACAACAAAAGCAGAGATAAACTAAAACTGCAATAGTATGTGAAACGGAGATATCTTCTTACAAATAGAAGGGGTAGATCTGATCCAACTGTTGTGTTTGTACCAGCAAACTTTACCATAGCAATAGAAGTGACAATAGTTTTTGAAATTATCCTGAGGTCTTTAGGTGATGCCACAGATGCAGATATCGCACAGGGAATCAAACTTATGTGGGATATCACAAAGTTAGAGTCAGTAAAAGCCTTTATTGTTATTAGAAAAAGGCACAGAGATAGAAGTATCGAGTAATAACCCTGGTGTTACAATAACAGTTGATAAAACAACTTTGTTTATCTAAATTACATAAACCTGGAACGCCTAGATCTTGTTTCATTTTATTACGCTAGTAAATTGTACAGCCTTGAAGAGTTAGAAAATCTAATTGCTGATTAAATATAAAAATATTTGCCATAAAAAATTGTGAACTTGTATCCGCAAATACAACCTGCTCCACCTGAGCCGAAAGTGTGAGACGAAAAATTACAGGCAGACTCATTCCGTTTAATTTTGCCTCTTCAACTTCCAAATACTTTAACGTGTATGTAATATTTATTAGACTCATTCCGTTTAATAAATATTACATACACGTTAAAGTATTTGGAAGTTGAAGAGGCAAAATATTCAAGGTGTAAAAGATGATACAAAACAGTTTTCAATTCTGTACACAACACTTCAATGGCTGTGGGTATGGTTTCAGCTGGATTATCTGTAGGTGGTATAGCTCTGTTCACGACACCCCCACCCGGGTCTGCCCTGGGGGACTTGGGTGGGGTTAGGTATTTTTTAGTTCCCAGGGTCACCCTGGTCAGCCCCACAGGGTGGGTTTTTCTCTCTATTCTGGGGCATGTGTTTCTGTCTACCCTTTGTCCATTCACCTGTATTTGCCTTTTTAAAACTCTCCCTACTGTCTGCACTGCCTGTAGCTCTTGATATTGGATGTGTGTTGCTAAATGGTCTTAGCTTTATTTAGGCCCCATGTGTTAGGTTTATTTAATGTATTTGACCGGCTGGCGACATGCATTCAATGTTCTGTTTAGTTTTTTTTTCACAAGCAGTGCAGGCACGTCCTGAGAAAGCCTTGTTGCTGTCGGGACGTTAAGCAATGTACAATCAATCAATCAATCTGTTCACGACATGAATTGGAAAGATTAATTGGGATTGCTATTGAAGGAGTTAGCATTGCCACAGGCCTGACATGCTTTGGTTTGGAAGCTTTCAACAAAAGGTTTCATAAGAAGCTGCAAAAGCATGAAACATGGAGTACTCTTGCGGGAGCTAAATTGAGTAGTATGAAACTTATTATCAGTAAAGCATTAGAGGACAATCAAATTGATGATAATGAATTTAAGAGAGTGCATGATGATTTGAGCAATTACAAACAACAGAAGTCTGAATTCAGAATAAAATGTGTAGTCAACCCGTGAATGTTGAAGAACTAAAGAAATCTTTTTTAGAAGAAGGGAAAAAGATATGGGTAAAAGAAACAATGAAAAAAGTTCAAGGACTTTTAAGCAAGTAAAAATCAGTTTTGTAATCATTCATTATTTTTGTCATAAACTTCACAGAGAGATGTCACACCGTACATGCCTGACTATTTAACCCCGTCCGCTCCACCACCAGAGTATTACTGAGAAAAAAAGTTTTTTTGTTGTCCTTGTAACTTGTCAAATCTGTCGGAGTTTGTCTCGAAAATGATATGTACTGAGTAGCTGGCGGGGGGAGGGGGGGATTTGTGAGGACGCGTGTACATAGGCACATAAATGTGATTTATTTAGTTTGGGTGGAGGATCTGCATTAATAATCACGGGTTGACAACTGATCAAAAAATGTTGCTTCAATGATTTTCTGATATAGACCTAATATGGCTAGAAAAACAATGAGGTAACTGTTTTGGTGGGAGTTAATTACTCTAAGTGGCTAGATAATTAGAGTAACCTTTCGTTTATGAAATGGGTGGTCTTGACCTCTTATATATTGTATCTCTGCCCCAGATTTCATCTCTCTTGAGTTGTGTGGTGCTCTGGTAGTAAAGTTCAGAAAATTGACTGTTTTTTGCTTGTTTTGTGAGTAATGTTAACCTTCTCTTTCCATCACTTTATTCTCCTATTTTTTTTAAATTGGTTTGTTTTCTGTAAACAATGCAAATCTTGTGAATATTTAACATCTTTAAAAGACATTTATGGACGATTGGTTAATTTATCCACAAGTGCTGTGACTGGTGAGTACGATTCATGCCGACCATGGCAGCATTCCGATCGCAGGCTTTATTTATAATAATTATTGCACCTAAATTAAATAATTCCTGATATTATTTCTGTGTGTTAGCATAAACCACTTTTTGCTTTTATTTTCTGACGGCATCCTAGTTTGGCGTCGCACATCATGCAGGTTACCATATTATTTTGCATTGTTAGTTTTTGTTTAATTGAGCTATGGACTGGATCAGTGCAGTGGACTTTATCTGACTCATCTCTATACAGAGAATATGTGACAAGATTATTAAAACTTAGATGTGACAATTAAATACACTAGAAAAAGTTTTGTTTTGATGGTAACCTGCAAATGGTGTCACAGGTTTATGCCGTTTTCACGCACTATATATTGGACTTCAGAATTTCCAAAGTCATATAAATGGAGTGTAATTGGTATGTTTTAATTAGGTATAACATTGGAAATCACACAATTATTTTCTAGATTTGACAAAATATCATGTCGCGTCACAGTGTGTGCAGGTTACCCTTTTAGCAAGCTCAGAGATCTCCAGAATGAGTGGTGGACCAGACTTGCACAGAGGACCCAGCTTTGCGCTGACAATGGTGACTACAGGGGCTTCTACGAAGCACTGAAAGCAGTGTATGGCCCCAGGCACCTGGTACAAAGTCCCCTGCGAAGCGCGAATGGCCAGGCACTCCTCACAGATAATACCTCCATCTTGAACCGCTGGTCGGAATACTTTCAGAGCCTCTTCAGCGCTGAGCGCACTGTTCAAGAAGCAGTCGTCCTACAAATCCCACACCTCCCAGTAAAGGTTGAATTGGACGAACCGCCCACCGCTGAAGAGACCCTCACAGCCATCCACCAGCTCAAGAGTGGCAAAGCAGCAGGCATTGATGGAATACCGCCAGAGATCTGGAAACATGGAGGCACAGCACTGCACAACAAGCTCCATGACCTCTTTCTCTGCTGCTGGGAGGAAGGAACACTACCAAAAGATCTCCGTGATGCAGTTGTTATCACCCTGTACAAGAACAAAGGCGAGAAGTCTGACTGTTCCAACTATCGGGGAATTACCCTGCTGTCCATTGCTGGGAAAATCCTTGCAAGGCTGCTCCTGAATCGGCTGGTACCTGCCATCGCTGAAGACCAACTCCCAGAGGGCCAGTGTGGCTTCAGAGCAAACAGGAGCACCACCGATATGGTCTTTGTGCTGAGACAGCTGCAGGAGAAGTGCCGCGAGCAGAACAAAGGGCTGTACGTAACATTTGTCGACCTAACAAAAGCGTTCGACACTGTGAGCAGGCAAGGCATGTGGCAGATCCTGGAGCGACTTGGCTGTCCCCCAAAGTTCCTCAACATGATTGTCCAGCTACACGAGGACCAACAAGGCCAGGTCAGACTCAACAATGACCTCTCAGAACCATTCCCTATTCTCAACGGCGTAAAGCAAGGCTGCGTGCTGGCACCGACCCTCTTCACCATCTTTTTTAGTATGATGTTGAAGCAGGCCACAGTGGACCTCGATGATGACGATGCAGTGTACATCAGGTATCGTCTCGATGGCAGCCTGTTCAACCTCAGACGACTGCAGGCCCACACGAAAACCCTAGACCAACTGATTCGTGAGCTGCTTTTTGCTGATGATGCTGCCCTCGTTGCACACACAGAGAGAGCCCTGCAGCGCATCACGTCTTGCTTCGCAGATGCTGCCCAGCTCTTTGGACTCGAGGTCAGTCTGAAAAAGACAGAGGTCCTCCATCAGCCGGCACCCAAGACAGTGTATCGCCCTCCTCACATCACCATTGGCGAGTCTGAACTAAAGTCAGTGCACCAGTTTACTTACCTTGGCTGCGTTATCACGTCGGACACCAAGCTGGACAAGGAGCTTGACAGCAGGCTGGCAAAAGCGAACAGCGCTTTCGGGCGACTTTTCAAGCGGGTGTGGCACAACCAACAGCTGAAAACAGGCACCAAGATCAGCGTGTACAGAGCTGTGGTCCTCACCACCCTGCTGTATGGTTCCGAGTCCTGGGCCCTCTACCGCAGCCAACTACGACTCCTCGAACGCTTCCACCAGCGCTGCCTGCGTACCATCCTGGGCATTCACTGGAGTGACTATGTCACCAACGTCGAGGTCCTTGAACAGGCTGAAACTGTGAGCATCGAGGCTTTGCTGCTGCGGACACAGCTCCGCTGGGCGGGGCATGTCTCCAGGATGGAGGATCATCGCCTACCAAAGATCACCCTGTTCGGCGAGCTTGCTATTGGACACCGTGACAGAGGGGCACCAAAGAAGAGATACAAAGACTGTCTCAAGAAGTCACTTAGTGCCTGCCAAATCGACCACCACCAGTGGTCTTCGCTTGCTGCGGACCGTGACACCTGGCGCTCCACCATTTACAAGGCAGCTGTCTCCTTTGAGGACTCTCACAGAGCTAGCCTTAAGGACAAGCGGCTCAGGAGAAAAAAACAGAGATGCTGCAGCTCAGAACCCTGGCCATACCTTCCCCTGCAGCCACTGCGGTCGAACCTGCCTGTCTCGGATTGGCCTCCGCAGCCACGAACAAGCCTGCAGACGTCGTGGGCAACTCCTATAAAATCTTCGTTCGCGAAGTCAAGCCAAGAGAGAGACCCCCGAAAATGAAATTGCTCTGAGGCCCGAACCATCACAGCTACTGTTTTTTTTTTTAATTTCAGATAGACAAAATAAACTTCAGAAAAGTATATATTTTATTAGTCTTACATAAAGTTTTGGAATTTGGCTGGTATTCCACCTTTTTGTCACCATTAGCAAGAATCACTCACATAGAAGAAGCTTTGTGGGTTATGGTTCATCCCATCTTGTTTTTTATGTGCCAGTGTCTGAGAGGTGGACAATGTGACGGTCAGCCTCAATGCTTCGATGGTTCAGATGAGGAAGACTGCAGTTATCAAACGGTTGAACAAAATGACCTGTCTGAGTACCGCCGACCGCCTCCTCCTGCTATTGTGGACTTCACATTCGGTTCTAAGCCAGGCAGTCAGCTCACCTTCACGCCGCTCAACAGTTCTGGCCACACTCACAACAGCTCGCTGTGTCCAGAGACCCACTTTCAGTGTCCAGGCGACGGCTACTGCCTGCCGGTGTTTGTGCGTTGTAACGGCGTGATCGACTGCCCGGGCCGCGAGGACGAAGCGTCATGTTCGGATGCCGTCTGTCCCGGCTTCTATCGCTGTCGGGCGTCACGCGTGTGTCTGCATGTGAGTCACGTGTGTGACGGGACGCTGCACTGTCCGCAACAGGACGACGAACTGTTCTGTGACGTCACGTGTCCCCATGGCTGCACGTGTCACGGACTGGCGTTTACGTGCAATACGACCTTCCCGGCGTCCCAGTTCCGTGAGATGCGTTATCTGGACGGAAGCGGCAGCAACATGAATCTGCCAGATGTCGCCAACAACACCATGCTGGTCCATATCAGCCTCGCCCACTGTCAGCTGCAGGATCTGGGTCGGGTGAACCTCCCCAACCTGCTCAGCCTGGATCTCAGTCACAACCGTTTGAACTTTGTCAGCGTCAGCGGCCTTCAAGAGCTTCCCAATCTGAGGATTCTGTCTCTAGCCGGTAACCCGCTGACGTCATTTGCCTCCATGGACACCCGGCCGTTAGACCTGAGTATGTTTCGCCCTGTCCGCCACATCGTGCACCTCAACTTGTCCGGGTGTGGCGTGGAGCGTGTGGCAGGGGACAGTTCTCTGACACTCAGCAAGCTGTGCGTGTTGGACGTGCGTGGCTGTGCCTTGACCGAGTTCCCACGAGGCGTGTTTCACGGTCTGCGTCATCTGCAGCAGGTCTTTGCCGACAACTTCAAGCTGTGTTGCCCACAGATGCTGCCGACGGGGTTCCGCCCGAGTGGATGTCGCGCTCCGTTTGACGAGATCTCCTCTTGTGACGCTTTGCTGCGCTCTGACCTGTACCGCGTGATTCTGTCGAGCTTTTCCGTCATGGCGCTTGTGGGTAATCTGAGCAGCTTCGTGCTTCGCCTGGTCGTGCTGGACATCAAGAGTAAATCCGGCAACGCTGTCTTTGTCACGCATCTCTCCGTGTCGGACTTTCTCATGGGAGTGTACCTGGCCATTATCGGTATCGCTGACCATCTGTACAAGGGCACCTACCTGTGGAATGACAGCTCTTGGAGGCAAAGTGTGGCGTGCAGAGTTGCCGGGTTTGTGTCACTGCTGTCGAGCGAGGTGTCTGTGTTTGTGGTGTGTCTGATCACACTGGACCGGTTCCTGGCTCTGCGTTTCCCCTTCAGCAATCTTCAATTCAGCATCAGATCCGCCCGTCTGCTTTGCGCAATGACCTGGGTGGCGGGCTTGATCATCGTCGCCGTCCCTCTGCTGCCTGTGATGTCACACTGGGAGTTCTACAGCAACACAGGGATCTGTGTCCCACTACCCATCACCAAGAGCGACTTTGCCGGCCATGACTACGCCTTCGGTGTGATGATCGTCTTCAACTTTGTCTTGTTTCTGCTGATCGCCGCGGGACAAGCCTCCGTCTACCTGTCCATTCGCGCCAACAGCATGACCTTGACAGACTCGAGCAGGAAGTCTCAGGACCTGGCCATCGCTCGCCGCTTGGTATCCATCGTTGTGTCGGACTTTCTCTGCTGGTTCCCTGTGGGTGTCTTGGGGCTGCTGACCTCCCAGGGTGTGGCGGTGCCTAGCGAGGCTAGCGTCGCCCTGGCCATCTTGGTCCTGCCGCTCAACTCCGTCCTCAATCCCTTCCTCTACAATATCAACGTCCTGATGGAGAGACGGCAAAAGGCAAGAGAAGGCAAGCTGCTGAAGGACATACTGTCTGACAGAAACACGCCGTGACACCTTGTCGAGACACTCGGATCAACATTAGAACTGTCCTCAGCAGCGGATGGGTTTAACATTAACACATTCTACTCCAAGACCGAAATCACCCACATTTTGAAGTTGCCCTTTGAAGGACTGTATTACAATTCTAGAGACAGATCGAGCATGATAGGTCAATGGTGGTGCCAGAATAGCTTGGCGCCTAGGGAGCGTGTTACGTTTGTGGCTGTGTTATTCTTTTGAGAGCATGAGTGTGTTAATCATAGGAAATATCCGATATTTATTTGAGTACTTTGGAATAAGAATTACGTACCTTTTTAATAGGGTTCATTTTGTTTAGCTTGGAAAATCGCGGTCGATTTCTGTTGTGTAGCTAAAATGATGCGTCTTTTCGCTAAAATGTTGTAAAGTTTGACTTTGATATACATTAGACTGGAAGGTTCGAGCAGGATCGCGATCTATCTAGTGACCTCAGATATAAAGTCAAAGTAAACATGTTTCGCAACAGTTAGCAACAATGATGGATTTTCCAGAATTAGTCGTAGTTTGTAGAGAGTTGTAGGCAGATCTAGAATGTTCTTTTTAATAAATATTAATAAGTGTTGGTTACGTTTTCTTTTCTGATTGGTTGTGTGAATTTGCGGGATTATTCTGGAAATCTGTAATAGTATAAAAGAGCGTGTTAGGAAAACTGTGTGTACATTGTATGAGAAACGCAATGTGTCAAAAGTGTTGATGCATTGTAGAGGAGACAGTGTATCAGCGTTGGTGCATTTGTGGATGCATTGTGCGGAGATGGCATCGCTGCAATAACATATTGTTGGAACTGTTACTCCAGTGTGGTCTACAACCTTGTGCCATGTGGGACGAGTTGCAGCTCGGTAAAGTTTCTTTACAAGAACCCTACGTGCGTGCGTCTGGTGTGATTGCATCATACTACGACTACGACTACCACGTAACAGGGCGCCAAGCTGTTCTGGCACCACTCTTGAACTATCATGCTCGATTCATGTCTTGCTGTGGTGTGTCGAGGCTGAATGAGTTAACAAGTCCAGTGCCGAGGAAATTTGAACGCCACTCACCCAACACAAGAGGTATAGATTCTCATGAGCCCCGGCAGTTGCGGTCAGAGATCTTGGTGTCTTTGTCGATACCAGTCTTACCATGGAAGACCATATCAGTACTGTTGTCAGGGGATGCTACTTCCATCTTCACTTCCTTGGGAAACTACGACCTGTCCTGACAGCCAACGCTGCAAATGCTATCGCCGTTGCCCTTGTCCTATCCAGACTGGACTACTGTAACAGCTGTCTTTGGGGTCTTCCAGAGCAACAACTCAGACGTCTTCACACTGGTTCAGAACACTGCCGCCATAAAAGTCACAAGAACCAAAAGAAGGGAGCAAATCACACCAGTCCTTAAGCAGTTGCACTGGCTTCCAGTCAAGCAAAGAATTGATCACAAGATTCTCATTTTGTGCCACAAGTCTATAAATAACCCAGACTCACCAGAGTACCTACAGAAAATAGTCCCACGCCATAACCCTCCGAGGCAGCTCTGTTTTGCTGTCCGGTCCAAACTCTGCACCCCAAGTGTTGAAAGCCACACAAAGAAGCGACTTGGTTTCCGGGCATTTTCACACTGCGGACCTAGGCTGTGGAATGGACTACCACAATCCTTGAGGGACATTGACTGCATTCGTACCTTCAGGAGGCACCTCAAAACCCAACTCTTTCTTGATTTTTAATTTGAGGATTACTGTGCACCAGAAGTTGCGTGTGTTGTTTTTATTTATTTATTTATTTATTTATTTATTTATTTATTTATTTATTTATTTATTTATTTATTTATTTGTTTGTTTGTTTGTTTGTTTGTTTGTTTGTTTGTTTATTTTTTGCGCCCTGAGCATGCTGCTAGCATTGAGTGGATGCGCATTACAAGTGGACATCATCATCATCATCATCATCATCATCATCATCATCATGAGGATCAATGCCTCTTGCTGACACCACCTTGAATCCAAGACCCTGGGACAGCAAACCGTCATTATGGTGTTGAATTAGCGAAGTCCGCAGGAACAGTCCCCGCCACTGGACTGGCACGGAACAGGTTAACTGGATGAGTCTGTCGGTCAGTGCCTGTGGTGCGTAAGACCTTACGGCTATCAGCCCTGTGCTGGCAAACGACAGCAAGTCTGTTTTGTCAAAAGCGAGATTTGTGTGTAAATACAATGAAAATCCCGCTTTTCATACAAACGGACTGAATGTCTTTTGCCTTAAGTTTACTTCAGTACGGCATAAAGTCGGTCTGTGACTTTCTGTCTTCTGATTTGCACAAAGGTCTGCGATTTCCAAACTTATAGCTCCATGCTGTATGTTCCATACTCGGCGACCAATGCACATTGTGTCTGTGGAAAGGGTCATTTTGGTGGGTAAACTTCTCGACAATGCCGCAATAATAAGGATACACTATTCACAGCATCACTGCCGATAACACGTGAACGCGGTGGTCTAACTGCAAGAGGCATAGATCCTCATGAGCCCCCGCGACTGTGGGGGCTCATGAGGATCTACGCCTCTTGCTGAGACCGCTTTGCGTGCAGGTTGTTTGAGCCGCGGTTGTGGTTATGGGTCGTCAGTTCAGCGAACACAGATTTCGGGAACAAAATGTTCGCCCGTTGGCAGTAAAGGGGGTTACAATGTTCAGTAGCGGTTTGTGGCCTGTGGACTGCATTTGATCAGCCTTGCAGTGCGTCAGTGGAATGTTTGTGATTAAATGATTGTGACTGGCGGTTTTCTAGCGATTGTTGGTGATTGTGACTGGCGGTTTTCTAGCGATTGTTGGTGATTGTGACTGGCGGTTTTCTAGCGATTGTTGGTGATTGTGACTGGTGGTTTTCTAGTGATTGTTGGTGATTGTGACTGGCGGTTTTCTAGCGATTGTTGGTGATTGTGACTGGCGGTTTTCTAGTGATTGTTGGTGATTGTGACTGGTGGTTTTCTAGCGATTGTTGGTGATTGTGACTGGTGGTTTTCTAGCGATTGTTGGTGATTGTGACTGGTGGTTTTCTAGTGATTGTTGGTGATTGTGACTGGCGGTTTTCTAGCGATTGTTGGTGATTGTGACTGGTGGTTTTCTAGTGATTGTTGGTGATTGTGACTGGTGGTTTTCTAGCGATTGTTGGTGATTGTGACTGGTGGTTTTCTAGTGATTGTTGGTGATTGTGACTGGTGGATTTCTAGTGATTGTTGGTGATTGTGACTGGTGGTTTTCTAGTGATTCTTGGTGATTGTGACTGGTGGTTTTCTAGTGATTGTTGGTGATTGTGACTGGTGGTTTTCTAGTGATTGTTGGTGATTGTGACTGGTGGTTTTCTAGTGATTGTTGGTGATTGTGACTGGCGGTTTTCTAGTGATTGTTGGTGATTGTGACTGGTGGTTTTCTAGTGATTGTTGGTGATTGTGACTGGTGGTTTTCTAGTGATTGTTGGTGATTGTGACTGGTGGTTTTCTAGTGATTGTTGGTGATTGTGACTGGCGGTTTTCTAGACGTCACTTTCATCTTGTTACTTCTTCGCCTGAATTTGTGTCCTGGCACGCCAAAAACGTCATGTGCATGCTCCGGAACGTGCTCCGACGAGCCCCATTTCAAAGTTGTTCCAATTTTTAAGTAAAAAATTGCCCACGCATTTCATTTATAAAGCCAACCACAGCCTACCGTGTACTACGGGCAATTATATCATTCCGATACATTAATTCCGCGCGAAATCCAGACCACAAAGGTGACTGCCAAGTGTGGAAAATGCAGAGACGAACCCAACGGAGAAAGAAACACGCTTAGAAATAACACGACACAACTTGATTTATTAATATCGCGGGTTAATCGTGCTTTTTTGTGGGGTTTGTGTGTGTGTGTGTGTGTGTGTGTGTGTGTGTGTGTGTGTGTGTGTGTGTGTGTGGTGTGTGTGTGTGTGGTGTGTGTGTGTGTGGTGTGTGTGTGTGTGTATGTGGTGTGTGTGTGTGTGTTGTGTGTGTGTGTGTGTGTGTGTGTTGTTGTTTTTTTTTTTGTTTTTTTTTTTTGTTTGTTTTGTTTTTGTTTTGTTTTTTCTGTTTTTCAAAATGGCGTACAAACAAGTTTACAATTTGCAAGTTATCTTTACGTGATGGGTAGAGCCCAGTGCGAAAAGATCATCGGGCTGAACGTCTGTGCGCGGGCTATTGGGATGCAACTCTTCTTCGCCGGTTAGGTTGTTGTCTCTGTTGTTCCTCTGAGGAGTCATAATCTATTAACGATTGGGGTTCCTAAAATCGTGATTCGTGCCGATTGTTTGTTTTGTTTTGGGTTTTTTTCTTTCGGTTATCGTGATTCAGTCATGGTTGCAGGTTTTTGCAGTGACCCAGTGATGATCCGTGAAATGATTTTGGCTTTCACGTTTCACCAAGCTAAGCCGGCCCTTGGCCGGTGGAGCGTGGTGAATCGTGAAAGCCAAAACTGATATTCGTGATTTTTGTGATATGTAAAAACACTCTGGTTACTTCGTCCCCCCCCCCCCCCCGCCCCGCCGCCCTCCCCCCCCCCTCCCCCGCCCCCTCCCCCCCCCCCCTCTCCGTACGACCACGACAACCACGTAACACTCATTAGCCCCGCTGACACGGGGCTCATGAGGATCTATACCTCTTGCGATTCACGTTGATGTCTGTGTGCCTCAGTCTCGGTGACCGCTGGTGAATGGGCGATGGATTCAGTGGAGGCATTTCAAACATATAGCTGTGACGCAACACAGCAGAAACTGAATCGACCAGGATAATTCAAGGGTAGTGCCAGATTAGCTTGGCGCCGTTAGGCGCCAAGCTACTCTGGCACTACCCTTGAATTATGATGGTCTCTATAGTTATCCATCGCTTGCATCCGGCGCACAGTTGTTAGGCGACCCCCACCTCCAAAATGTGGGATATGTGGGGTTAAATGCGGGCTGTGGGGGTGGGGGGGGTTAATCAAACACATGCACACAACATGCACACAGTGCATATGATTTTTAATTACACCTGCAGGCACGCACGCACACATAAGAGAGACAGAGGCGTTCACAAAATCGTCAGTGAAAACAATCCAAGCGTTTGCTGTTTTGTTTGCGTGGTGTTGGTCCGACGAAGAACAAACACAAACGTCACCCATTCAGCCCTGACGCGCTACAGCAGGAGATGGGTCGACCATGATAATTCAAGGGTAGCCAAGCAAATCTGGCACTGCCCTTGAATTATCCTCGTCGATCCATCTCCTGCAACTGGTGCATAGTCAATACATGACGCATCCGAAATTTGGAAAATACGGCAGTCGGGCTGAATGAGTTAAGACAATGAGATATTATAGTGTTTGCAGAGTGCTGCCCCGCCCTGACTTTCAGCCTTACGGCTGACATCTGTGTGTCCATTGTCGCAGGTTACCACACGTTATCATTCCATTACCTGTGTGTGTGTCTGTGTGTGTGTGTTTGTGTGTGTGTGTGTGTGTGTGTGTGTGTGTGTGTGTGTGTGTGTGTGTGTGTGTGTGTGTGTGTGTGTGTGTGTGTGTGTACGTAGTCTGTTTCCACTGCTCAAAGGTTATTGGGCCAAAGGCGTCCGCAGGGGGCGCGCGCACAAAAGTGCGCCGGCCCACAGCGGTCTACTTCGGCCCTATTGTATTTTGCGTGCTGGGTTGGTCATCAGTGCTGGAATGCAGTCCTGCCCATGAGGCGAGCTGTAAGGCCGGTAGGGGCACATTGAAACGCATGTACCATCCCACAGCCTGTAGTCTCGGCACGCCTGTTGTAACAGAAAATAAGGAGACTCTCAAGTCAAGATCAGACACGCGGGGCGGTTTACAGCTCCGCGTTGCCTAGCAGCGTCGGCGCATCAGCCGCCGTCTTATGAGGATACTATAGTCATCAGATAGTAGCGAAATAGTGTTTCAACACGTTTTTCTTCATGTTTCTTCCTCTTTGGAAACAAACAAAAACAGATTCTGGTGAGCGGTTTCCTACATTGATGACAAGACTTGCTGTTATTGCTTATAGCACAACAAGGCCTTCCTGACATTACAAAAACAGCGATTTCCTAAATGAGCGCTTAGTCCCTTATCCTCACAAGATGGCCGCCACGACTGGCGTGATGACTGACGTCAGCTTCCCGAGCCCTATAACAAAGGACAAGATGGACACGCTTTTGATGAACCAAGCACACAGCCCTTCTTGTCATGTTACATTCTATTGCAAACAACAGTACTTGTATAAGACTGTACAGTTCAACCTGTTTCGAACAAACAAGCATTTCTTACCGGAAAACAAGATTTGAGATGGTACTTTGGAACTTTCAGAAGTTTCTCTCCCGATGAACGCAGTGAGCGAGAGGGCTGGTAAGTGATCAGACTGGAGGAAAGGTATGACGGAAGACTGCCATCAAAGTGGCGGTATGCAAAGGTCGCAATCTTAAACTGTATGCGGGATTGGATTGGAAGCCAGTGAAGGTCTTTTAGTATAGGGGTTACGTGGTCTCGTTTTCGCCTGCGCTTCACAAGCCTTGTGGCATTATTTTGAACTCGCTGAAGGCGGCTAATCTGCTCAGATGGAAGACCAAAAAGCAGAGAATTACAGTAGTCAAGACGGCTCGTGACCAATACATTCGCTAACTTTGCAGTGGCAGATTCAGAAAGACTATGTCGGACAGATGCGATGCGTCTCAGAGAGTATGAAGCACCACGACAGATTTCGCCGACGTGATCCTGCATACTCAAAGACTTATCGAGCTTGACACCAAGATATTTGACCGAAGACTGAATTTCGAACAAACAAACATTTCTTACCGGGAAAAAAATTTGGTCTTTAATGACAGGCGCTCACCCAAAGACGTCTTGACGAGCAAACAGGGGCACCTGTCACTAAAGACTTGGGGGATGGTCTTATGAGGTGTGTATCAGTTGCATGTGTGTGCGCAGATTAAATTCGTTCAACTCATTCAGCCTGACGGCCGTATTTCCCAAATTTGGGGAGGCGTCATCTAATGACTATGTACCAGTTGCAGGAGATGGATCGACCATGATAATTCAAGGGCAGTGCCAGTCTGGCACTACCCTTGAATTATCATGGTCGACCCATCTTCTGCTGTAGTGCGTCAGGCCTGAATGGGTTAAAGGCAGTGAAATTCTTCATACCTACATTTTGTTGTTGTTGTAACGCGCTTAGAGCCCACTTAGTCCACAAGCTAGGAAGGTCTACCGTGCACCCCCCCCCCCCCCCCCCCCCCCCCAGTACTCAATAAGATGGGTTTCAAAGTGTTCCTTAGTATGTCCTGAGATGTTTAAGCCATGTTCCCCGAAAATCCTTAGGAACACACCAGAGATATAGCCGATGGCGCAAGGGTACCCCCATTCACGCTCTTCGCAGGTGCTAAAATGAGGTTGAGAAACATTTTCCTCTAAATAAATCAGAATTCATTCCAGAAACCCAAATCAGGCAATATTATGTCAAGGCACACCTTCTGCATCCTCTGCAAAAAACAGAATGAAAAAATATTGAATCTCTGGCTCACCGTGAAGGTATTTGTGCACCCAGTAAACGACCATTTCCGCGAAATCGCAAAAAAAAGACAAAAATAATGTGTCAGATGCCTTCAGACATTTTCTATAGCACTGACAGTCCATTTTCAGGTTTACATCATTAAAACAGGATGTCACAATTATTATAAACTTGACTAGGTGATGCTGTGATCACTGTGAGTGCCACAGTGGTTGATTTTGTATCCCTACCCCCAAGTTGTAAAAATACACAAAATTAATTAGAAAAAATTGCTTACGTTATTCCATTTTATTTTGACCTCTCTTTACCTATTAAGTTTCAATAATGTGAGCATAAAGTGCAAGAAAATAAGTAAAGTCGGCATCCTTTACGGTACATTCGTGGTGAATGATAACTTTTTCCCATTTAAAATTGCCGAATTGGGAAACGTACGTTGTTTCCGGTGCCCACAGAAATTTTGTACTCAACCGATAGGTCTTTGTTAGGTTTTATTGGTTAGGATAGAGTACCACAGTTACTCCCAACCTGATTTTGTGATGCTATGATGCATTTAGGGGCCACAGTGGCTGAATCTGCTGCCCTACCCCCATTTTACCAGTACGCAAAGTAACGCAAAATAATCATAAAAATTGCTTACATCATACTCCTCTGTTTAAATATTATTTGTTGCCAGTTTTTTTTTTAAAGTATGCATATTGAGCATAACAAGTTGTGATCATTTCATTAATTTCAATGTAATCCATCAATTTAATTGTAACTATTTTTAACTGGCTGGTCTTTTATGTGATATTTTACCTAGCGTAAGGCGGGTCTAGTAAGGTCTCCCCTTTTCCTTTCATTTATTTTCATCTAGAAATGTGTAAATATGAATGCGTAATAAAGTTTCATGGTTCCTAATAGCCAAAACAATGTTATCAAAATACTTAGTTTCCACATGTCGACCACGAGATCTCCACTTCCACCTTCTGCAACGTTCAATTTTTTTTATGGCCGTCTTTAAATCTTATATTGTTCTGGCTGCCAATAAGTGAGCTGTCAAGAGCTAGGCAGCATGTTTTCAGAGTTTGGTGTATAGGGGCGTGTCTTCTGGTCAGAACTGCCAGCAGACCGCTTCTGTGTATGGACATGTTTGGAGAATGTGCTAAGGAGACTGATTTTCTACGCCAAATTCGCATAGGGCTGTTTCCGCATGACCCAATCCTTCGAGGTGAGTCCAGCAGGGTCCTTACGGTCTGTGAACATTTGTGAAAGTTGTTAAAAAATGACAAGGCTTTTTCAGGGCCCTGGAAAGTCTGTCAATTTCAGTCCTTTTCCTTAAAGTCTGTGAAAGTTTGTACAAAATTACAACGTGCTGGCAGACTTTTGTCTACTTCTTTTTTTTTTTTTTTCTCCCCCAATTTGTGACTATTCCATTGCGAACGATCATGCTTGTTGCAAGTGATCTATATTTAGATCTGATCATAAAGTGACTGCATGGCCTTTCTGCCGAACATTCTGATTGGTTGTTTACGCTTCTACCGAAGTCCGCCATTCGCCATAAACGTTCTTTTATTTTGGTATCTCTTCATGCATTAGGCACGGAAGCTTCAAATAATTGCTGATACAGAGTGATCTGATTAAAGTGTGTAAACCTTCAGGCTTCATTTTGGGTTTGTGAAACGTTCCTGCTTTTCTGTATGGACCCAGTCCAGAGTAATCAGTGCGTAGATGAAAGATGGTGGCCTGGCTCTCCCTGTTCAGCTTGTTGATGTCATCTGCCCACGGGCTGCAGCCGCCATTCTGCTGTTGCCAATCACTTTGTTGTTGTAGTGTCTCCATTCCCAGCTAGTCCAGAATGCACTGGAATCCACTGCAGCACTATTTTGTGGACAGGGAATCCAGTCTATATTGAAGCTTCTTGGTGAGATCAGTGGATCAAGCTGCTGCCTTTCCCTAGCTAGTGCTCTGCTGCTGTGTTGAGCACCTGCAGATCTGTACGATAGTTGGAGCTGTTGCCACCAACTGGTAAGGAGAGGGAGGTAGTAGTGCGGTCTGCACAACAGATGTACACGCCACTTCCTTCATTCCGCACGGCATCTTGTGTGGTATCACAGCTGCTGTGAGGGTAGCGCTTGTGCACAACCTCCAGCAAGATGGCTTTGTGCGGTGCCGCGACCTTTGGCAAAGAGTCCTGGAACATTGTTTATGTTGTCTTGAAGGCTCTTTCGAGATGTCCAGGTATCTGTAGGGAGCTGTTCACACATCTTTGGGCTTGGTTCCAGGACGTCAGTGTTAGCCCTTTGCAGGACCTTCAGTTGGCGGTTCAGATTTGGGCGGTTCAGATTTGGACATTTCTGACGGTTCTTGGTCTGCTCCTGTAGTCTCCCATGCTGTCGGTGTTTAGTAAGTTTCTTCATCGTGTGTGCTGTTCTGCATTCCAGTGGCTCCAATGTCCTCCATTTCCTAAATTGGGGTGCTCCAGATGGCTCTAAGAATGTCACTGCATCATGAGAATGACCCATGTTCTGCATCTTGTCAAGCCTGGCTTTTTGGGTTTTGCAGGCAGTGTTTCATGTTGTCGATGTGCACGACTGGTCTGACCGAGCAGGTGTTTGCTTGTGCCAGGATGCTGTAATTTGCGCCAATGTGGTCCCCACCAGTTTCTTCATCAGAGACTTTTCCTTTTTGCAGCTCTAGCTTCCATGGCTTCAATGTGAGGCCTCCACGTGAATCCAGTAATTTATTTGTTGCCAGTAAAGTTGGCCCGTCTGTCTTTGGTACTCGAAGGTCTCCAGTTTTGAGGTGACCTCTTCCGTCTGATTGAAAGAGATGGTCTAGCTCAGTTTGAGTGGCCTCTTTCAGTCCAGCTGCTGACTCTATTGGCAGCATCCTGGATTCTGGAGGATGCTATTTCTTTATGTTCTGCTGCGCTCCACACTGCAAAGTCATCCGCATGGAGGATGTTCGAGATGAACCTTGGTACTGTTGTACTGATGTCATTAATGTAGACCAAAAACAGCATTAGACAACATCTCCCTGAGGTACACCTTCCCCGAGTTTGACAAGAGTGCTGAATGTGCAGACGATAGAAGCTTCAGCGGCAGCCCCTGTTAAGCATGCCTTAAATAAAAAGAATTACAATTAAATTGATGGGTCACATTGAAATTAATGAAATTATCACAAATCTTTATGCTCAATATGCATAGTTTGTTAAGAAAACTGGCAACAAACATATTTAATCAGAGGAGCAATTGTTATGATCATTTTTCGTTCCTTTGCGTACAGGTAAAATGGGGGTAGGGCAGCAGATTCAGCCACTGTGGCCCCTAAATGCATCATAGCATCACAAAATCAGGTTGGGAGTAACTGTGGTACTCTATCCTAACCAATAAAACCTAACAAAGACCTATCGGTTGAGTACAAAATTTCTGTGGGCACCGGAAACAACGTACGTTTCCCAATTCGGCAATTTTAAATGGGAAAAAGTTATCATTCACCACGAATGTACCGTAAAGGATGCCGACTTTACTTATTTTCTTGCACTTTATGCTCACATTATTGAAACTTAATAGGTAAAGAGAGGTCAAAATAAAATGGAATAACGTAAGCAATTTTTTCTAATTAATTTTGTGTATTTTTACAACTTAGGGGTAGGGATACAAAATCAACCACTGTGGCACTCACAGTGATCACAGCATCACCTAGTCAAGTTTATAATAATTGTGACATCCTGTTTTAATGATGTAAACCTGAAAATGGACTGTCAGTGCTATAGAAAATGTCTGAAGGCATCTGACACATTATTTTTGTCTTTTTTTGCGATTTCGCGGAAATGGTCGTTTACTGGGTGCACAAATACCTTCACGGTGAGCCAGAGATTCAATATTTTTTCATTCTGTTTTTTGCAGAGGATGCAGAAGGTGTGCCTTGACATAATATTGCCTGATTTGGGTTTCTGGAATGAATTCTGATTTATTTAGAGGAAAATGTTTCTCAACCTCATTTTAGCACCTGCGAAGAGCGTGGATGGGGGTACCCTTGCGCCATCGGCTATATCTCTGGTGTGTTCCTAAGGATTTTCGGGGAACATGGCTTAAACATCTCAGGACATACTAAGGAACACTTTGAAACCCATCTTATTGAGTACTGGGGGGGGGGTGCACGGTAGACCTTCCTAGCTTATGGACTACCTGGGGATTTAGCGCTATATAAATGCTCTTTATTATTATTATTATTATTATTATTATTATTATTATTATTATATAAGATTAGCCTTCACTCTGCAGCTGGTGATGGTCCTTAATGACTGATGATTTCCCATGAGAGCGGTCGCAGAAAACAGAGTGACTGTAGTAATACATTCTCTACTGTCTTCTGAACAGAATACCTCAGAAAAACGAGACCAAAGGTTCGACTGCCAGTGATGTATTTGTGGTACGTAAGTCATTGTCCAAAGCGTGCGCGTGCGTGCGCGAGTTGTGAGTGCGCGCTTAGAGTTATAATTATTATAAGATAAGCGCATTATAAATACCGTTATTATTATTACTATTATTATTATTATTATAATTATTATTATTATAATTATTATTATTATAATTATTATCATTGTCAAAAGCGTGCGCATGCGTGCGCGAGTTGTGAGTGCGCGCTTAGAGGTATAATTATTATAAGATACGCGCATAATAATTACCGTTATTATTATTATTATTATTATTATTATTATTATTATTATTATTATTATTATTATTATTGTCAAAAGCGTGCGCATGCGTGCGCGAGTTGTGAGTGCGCGCTTAGAGTTATAATTATAATAAGATACGCGCATTATAAATACCGTTATTATATTATTATTATTATTATTATTATTATTATTATTATTATTATTATTATTATTATTATTATAGTAAGTAGGGATCAGGAGAGAGAATCGTGCATTATCGACCAATTATCATGAATCTAGTTTTATCAAAGAACTAAAAAAGGAAAAATTTAAAGGTTTAATTTTTTTCTTCTCAAAATATTAAAGCGAATTGATCAGTCCCAACGGAGTAGCGATCAACACTATTATTTACCAGACAGTCACCAGTTGTGGGCCCGGTACACCCGATGGCGCACTGGTCATGGCAGCAAACTGCCGGCTGGTTCACGGGGCAGCGGTTGCCACATTGGTCGTCACAGTCCCCATACGCTGTAAAAACAAAAAAACAAAATGAAGTCCTGGTCGTCTGAAACGTTGACCTCTTTCGAGACACGCCGCATGAAGCCGCGAATCCGGATGCGGCACGTCTCGAATGTGTTAATTAATGGATCCCTTCCCAGCTGAGATGAGTGAACAGGATTCAACAACAAGAGACACAGATGCTCAGCGGCCGCGAAGACTCATGAGGATCTATGTCTGTTGCTGACAACAGCTTGTACCCAAGTTTCCTGGACGGTCGGGGCTCTCTGGGGTACAACTGACGAACATTTCACAAGACAACTCGTCTCCACTGGCAGTAAATAGGTCAACTCATTCGAGACGAGCCACCTCCGGATACGCGGCTTATGCCTGCTCCATATGTACACCCGGCTTATGCCTGCTCCATATGTACACCCGGCTTATGCCGCGTATCCGGAGGCGGCGCGTCTCGAATGAGTTAATTATCAAGCAAAGGCAAAATCTTCCAACCCGTGACCCAAAGCAGCGAAACCCCCTCGTTTTCTCCCATTACACCCTGAGGCTGATTTTCATAATTTTCCTTATGGTCCTAAGAAGGCTACATTACAGATTACAAGACAGATCAACCATTTTAGTTCTAGGGTGGAGCCAGGACAGCATGGCGCCTCAGGCGCCAAGCTATTCTGGCACCACCCTTGAACTGTCAGTCAAATTCATTACAGGCAGGAGTGTGTCAGAATGAAAAGGGTGACTATGCACCTGGTGCATATATCTCCTCCTGGGTCACCTCACCCTGGGCCATACCTCCCGTGGGTTCACCTTCCTCTGCTAGATACCTCCCCAGTTCCACTACCCCCTGGTTCATACCGTCCTAGGTTGCGTCCGCCTGGTCCATACACCTCCTCCTGGTTCACCTTGCCGTTTCAGAGTCCACCTGTAACCTGTGCGCCTATTAAAGTTGCAAGTCCTCTTCTTGAACCTTTACAGACCTTGTGCCTCCGTATCATTCAATTTGCATTTGCAGTCGCGGGGGCTCATGAAGATATGTCTCTTGCAGTTGGATTGTGTTCACCTTTTCCCGGCAGTGAAAGGGGTCAGGTGGGCGATTTCCCAAGGGGGATAATACGTGTATGTTAAACCTTGTACTTCTCACCTGGCGGCCACTGACACAGCTCAGCCCTGGGTCCCCAGCACCGTCTGCCCCACCCTTCCACCTCACACGCCTGGGGACACGCTGGGCCTGAATATATACAAACCGATCGATCAATCAATCAATCAATCAATCATTCCATTCATCCATCCATCCATCCATCCATCCAGCCATCCATCCAGCCATCCAACCGTCGGTCGGTCGGTCAACCTGTACAATGACGGTCTTTGACAAGTGTTGGACCGTCATGCCCCTCTGATAACGAGGCGTGTCAGGGACCGTCCGTCTGCCCCCTGGCTGTCTGAGGACGTAAGAAATGCATGGCGTCAGGGGATGCGTGCCGAGCGTCAGTGGAGAAAGCACAAACTGACCGTGTACAGACAGATATACACGTGTAAAAGACATGCGGCCTCTCAGCGACTCACTGCTGCCATTTCTTCATGGACAAGCTTGACGCGGCTGCCTCTTCCAGCAAGTTGTTCTTCTCAGTGTCAAATGAACTGCTGGGAAAACGCAAGTCTGCAGCTCTTCCTGCTGATGGGAATCCCCTCTTCTGTACTGCCGCAGACATTTTGTGATTTTTTCACTGACAAAAATCAAACTGCTGCGTGAGAACTTAGATGCTAAGCAGTGCGATCCACCCGTTTCGCTGTTTATAATGGTCCATGTTTTGCAAAGTTCAAATCTGTTACAGAACGCGAAATCGCCGCAAAGTCTCCAACAAAAAGTTGCATGTTGGATTTGTTCCGACTTGTTTTCAAAAGCAGCTCATCAGCCATCTCGTACCGTTCATCGCTGCTATTGTAAACAAGTCTCTGTCAGCCGGAACTGTTCCAAAATCAAACAGGCTGTTGTTACCCCTTGCTAAAAATTAAAAAAATAAATAAAAAAATCAGGCTTGGACAAAACTACCCTGGAAAACTACAAGCCTGTATCCAACCTACCATTCATTTCTAAGGTACTAGAGAAGGTTGTCTTACAATAGCTCCTGGAACACTTGGAGGTGAATGGTCTGTTGGAATTGTATCAGTCAGCACTGCGTTCATCGGGAGAGAAATTTCTCAAAGTTACAAAGTACCATCTCAAATCTACCGGTGAACGCTCTCTCAGATGTACTGCTGCTTTAATTTGGAATTTCTTATCGACTGAGCTGAGAAATGCTTACACCCTTACACAGTTTAAAGCAAAGTTAAAAAAATTACTTTTCCTCACAGACTTTCGTGTAATCTCTACGGTTTTCTGTACACCTCCCCTGCCCCCTGCAGATTCTCTCTCTCTCTCTCTCTCTCTCTCTCTCTCTCTCTCTCTCTCTCTCTCCTCTCTCTCTCTCTCTCTCATCTCTCTCTCTCTCTCTCTCTCTCTCTCTCTCTCTCTCTCTCTCTCTCTCTCTCTCTCTCTCTCTCTCTCTCTCTCTCTCTCTCTCTCTCTCTCTCTCTGTGTGTGTGTGTGTGTGTGTGTGTGTGTGTTTGCCTGCGTATTGAGTTATATTATAAATATGAGAAATGCGCCATAAATATGCCATACCATGTATTTATAGGAAAGGTCACAGCGTGAAAACAGCGGTGCTGAGTGTTTTAAATGACTTGCTTTGTAAAGCAAATGAGAGACTTGTCTCCCGTGTGGCCCTGTTGGATCGCAGCGCTGTCAGTTTTCGCTACCCTGGACCATTCCATTCTCCTAAAGAGGCTTCAAATCACTTTTGGCCTGCGTGAAACTGTTCTCTCTTGGTTTGAATCATGCTTTTCCGATCGGTACCAGTTTGTAGGGGTAAAAGACATTGTCTCTAGAACTTCCATTCTGGAGTTTGGAGTGCCTCAGTCTTAGGCCCTGTGTTGTTTACGTTGTATTCACAACCGCTGTCAGATGTTATTTCCAGCCATAGGTGTTTGTATCATAAGTATGCCGATGACAACTGAAATCTCTCAGAGTGGTCCACCTGATGAATTTCAGTCTGTTGAAACTGGCATCAAGTCTTGTGTTGATGATGTCATGACGTGGACGGACAGTAACAAACTTATGTTAAACCCAGAAAAAACAGTTACTGCCCGTCGACTCAGCATCCCGGCTTCAACAAATTCACACCGAGTCTTTACGCATAGATGACACTGATATTCCCTTTCAGTATTCGGTCAAATATCTTGGTGTCAAGCTCGAGAAGACTTTGAGTGTGCAGGATCACGTCGGTGAAATCTGTCGTGGTGCTTCATACTCTCTGAGACGCATCGCATCTGTCCGACACAGTCTTTCTGAATCTTCCACTGCAATGTTAGTGAATGTTTTAGTCACGAGCCGTCTTGACTGCTGCAATTTTCTGCTTTTGGTCTTCCATCTGAGCTGATTAGCCGCCTTCAGCGAGTTGAAAATAATGCCGCAAGGCTTGTAAAGCGCAGGCGAAAACGAGACCACGTAACCCCTATACTGAAAGACCTTCACTGGCTTCCAATCCAATCCCACGTCAAGTTTAAGGTAGCGACCTTACATACCGCCACTCTTTGATGGCAGTCTTCCGTCATACCTTTCCTCAAGTCTAATTACTTACCAGCCCTCTCGTTCACTGCGTTCATCGGGAGAGAAACTACTCAAAGTCACAAAGTTCCATCTCAAATCTGCCAGGTGAACGCTCTTTCAGATGTACTGCTCCATTAATTTGGAATTTCCTACCGACTGAGCTGAGAAATGCCTCCACCCTTACACAGTTCAAAGTAAAGTTAAAAACTTATTTTTTTTCTCGCAGACTTTCGTGTAATCTCTACGGTTTAAAGTACACACACCCTACTGTCTGTGTGTGTGTGTGTGTGTGTGTGTGTGTGTGTGTGTGTGTGTGTGTGTGTGTGTGTGTGTGTGTGTGTGTGTGTGTGTGTGGTTTTCGCCTGCGCATTGAGTTATATTATAAATATGAGAAATGGGCCATATAAATACCATGTTGTATTTTATTATTTTATTTTCAATCAGCCAGCCACTGCGTCCGTCCGTCCATCCATCATTCAATCACTCATTCACTTAAACCAACCACCCACATACCCACCCTCCCATCCAGCCAGCCAGTTAGCCAGCCAACCAGCCAGCCAACCGATGAACCAGCCAACCAGCCTATTCACTATGTATGAACCGAAATAAATAAAATTTGCAAAAGGTTTACAAGATCCAGCTGAGGACTCTTGTCTGGGACGTATCGAGACAGCACCGTGCCTGACAATGCTGGACCAGTCGATGGTGTCCAGATAACACAACTCCCTACTCGAGTTCAGGCTAATGAACACATCACCATTCGAGATCTCTGCAAAAGAGGATAGCGTGTGCCGATCTGTGATTCTGAACCTTACGGCTCTCAAAATCACAGACCGGCACACAAACACTTTAGCAGCTCATTAAAAGTCACAGACCAGCGAACAAATGCGCTGACCACATTAGTGCCATTGATTAGGAAATGTGTGTGTAACCTGTTGTGTCCAAAGGTCGAAATACCCAAATGTTGTACCCATATAGTTTATGCATAGCAACAATATTTGTCCTTAGGATGGAGACATTTTTGTAGAAGTGTTTTTTTGAGCGTTGTGTGTTCGCTGAGGGGGAAACAGTCCGCGTAAGCAGCCCGGATAAGACGCAAAACATTTCTTTGCTGCATAACATTTAAAATTTCAATCATACAAGTCAGAAGTCTATTACAGTTATCAAATTAAAATCAACAGCAAGAATATATATATATATATATATATATATATATATATATATATATATATATATATATATTATATATATATATATATATATATATATATATATATATATATATATATATATATATATATATATATATATATATATATATATACGATAAAATAATTTTAAAAGTAATATTTTTAATGTCGTAAGCATGCTCGCGTCGATAGTTTCAAAATGGTGGTCATCGAGATGCCTTCAAACGAAGTCAATCAGGCGTGCATGGTTGATGCAGGTTTATAGTCTAGCAGCTGCCCTTCATAGACGATCAGCCGTTTACGAGATAGTGATTTTTTAGAGAGTAACAAAGGTTTGGGTATATCAAAATGAAGTCTATTATGAATAAAGCAGTGCGCACTCTTTTTAAACCGCTATAGGATGGAGACATTTTTCTGTAGCACATTTTGTTTCCAGTACGGCTGCAGACGAAACCAGGACTGTCGCAGCCATGTTCACAGGGGATCAGTAGTTTACACGGGCTTCATTGTTCCTGTATTCAGTGGTAGTATGCAATATATGTCACTTAAAAGGATTTCATTTACTTTTTAAGTAATCTTTCACACTTAGTTATATTAAGAGAAGAAACAATTACGAAAAATATTGCCTTGAGCTCAAATATCATTACTCAACAATAAGGTATCCCAAATCACGTGATCAACACATGATACACGAAACACGTGGACTCATTGCCGTGAATGTCGGTGTGCCGACGAGTTCTTTTTGATTTGTTCTACATAAGCTTGTTTGTTTCCCAAAAAAGCGAACATGTAAAGTTGCGTTGTGCATTTTTACGTCTTGATGAAGGTTTGTCACGTTTATTTTCATTTACTTCACCATCGCTTCGGCGTTTCATTAGTCGACGCCACAGCACCAAAACAAACGCTATCTTCGAAACCTATGTCCGAAGTGCAACAAGCCGCATGCTGTAAAAAAAGAAACAGTGCCACACCACTTGCTTTTAACTGTCATGGCTGAACAAAGTTTCGGATCTTGATTAATTATTTATTACTGTAACGCTTAATTCAATCAGTTGCACTGGCAAGCTATGTTGAGATGTGCGATCACTGCCAGTGCCAATGCAGTCTCGGTGATCATTGATGGTACAGTACACTTCACACAGGAAAAATACACAGCACAATGTGAACACGCTTAGAAGTTCATGCAATGCTTTTTTTTTAAAATTAAACCCTATTTTGCTATCAGTAGCCTACTGCACAACAGAGGAACTATTTTGCTGCTGCATAACTTGCAGTTTGTCTACATATAGACATTTGCAGTTCGCTGCAAGAATTCTTAGCTGCTGGCATTAGCACTGACACTCATATATATTGGGATTAAAACGAGAAAGAAAACGGAGAAAGGTGACGCAGAGATGATTTAATAAATCAATCAATCAAGTGATCAAATGAATGAGATGTTTTATAACGAACAGCTAGTTAAAGGGAGGGGGGGAGAGGAGGCACATAATAATGCACACGAACTATTTCTTTCAGTGTTTCCATCACTCACCCACTCATAACACCATCGATGAGTTCTCATGTTTTATTTCAGTGATTTACACAATACATGTACTTGCTGCTGTTATGTTATTTTCTTACTGGCTTTGACATTTCGCTGTAAGATTTACAGTCCCATACTTTAAGCCTGTTCCGCCTAACGCACATGAAGGTTGACTGTATCATTGGTATGTGTGTGTAGGTAGTGTTTTGTTTGAGATGGCAGTTTTGGCCTCACCTTTAAGTTTGGTGCCCCTGTGCATGTGGCCACCAGTACTATTTACAAATGGCTGCATGTGCAGGCTAGTTCACGGTATGCTGATCAATGTGAACTCGGCAGCCAATTGTTTGAAGTGATCAGTGGTGGCATGATCCATGATGTATGTGTGCATTTGGCCACTGGTACTGTTTACACAGGTACTGTTTACGTGACTAATGGCCGAGTATGGATATTAGTTCTGTTATTGTTATCAGGTGTGGCCTTATCTCTAAGTGTTGGTGCCCCTGTGCATGATTCCAACAGTACTTTTACAGAACTGATGGTTGCATGTGCAGTGTGATTAACTGTACACATGAGATGTGTAGGTGGGCAGCTAAAATACAGGCAGTCAATACAAGCCACTTTCTTAACGTATAACCTCAAGTCCACTAATGCCCATCAGTATACAAGTGCATGTGGGGCGGGGTTGACAAAGGGGCGGTATGGCACCTATCACATGTTCGCATGTTGTATGCTGATGTGTACATGTACAAAACCTACATTACAAACAAACATAAATAAATAATTTAAATAAATAGTTATTTGGTTTTACGCCGCGCAAGCGACTACGGCCATCTCACGGCGGTTAAAATATAAATAAGATAAAGTAAGTCAAAGCTACCTGGGACATATGAATGCTAAGTAAAGTATAGATTATGAACATGCACAGATGTACATTCTTTTGGTGGGTGTTCTGCGGTTTTGTGTGTGTATGTGGGTAGGGGTTGGGATCGGGCGGTATGGCACCTATTACCTTTTACATATGTGTATATTTTCTTCGTGTATGCTGATGTGTGTGTACAAAACCTGCATTACAAACAAACAAAAGTAAATAAATAAATAATTTAAATAAATAGTTATTTGGGTTTAATGCCGAGCAGGCGAGTCGCGCCAACGCATGGCGGTTAAATAAATAAGATAAACAAGATACCTCAGACATAATTATGAATGCTAATTAAAGGATAGATTATGAACATGCACAGATGTACTTGTCTTTTGGTGGGTGTTCTGTGGAGTGGGGTTGGGTGTGGGCAGTATGGCACCTATGTTCTCATGTTGTATGCAGATGTGTACGTACAAAACCTACATTGCAAACATAATAAATTAATAAATAAATAACTTAAGCAAATAAGATAAAGTAAGTCAAAGGTACCTGGGACATGCAAATACTAAATAAAGGATAGATTATGAACATGCACAGATGTGCATGTCTTTTGGTGGGTGTTCAGCGGTTTTGTGTGTGTGTGTGTATGTGGGGAAGGGTTGGGAGTGGGCGGATGGCAACTATTACCATAATGTACTCAAACCAAGGGGAATTACAGCGCTGGACAGACAAACAGTTAGATCCCCTGCCCCCGCCTATCAGGCACAAGAGACCTGATCCATTCTTTAAGAGGATGGAAATGATCGTCTTGTTCTATACCTGCGTATTTCTCTGTGGGCTGGCGATTGGGTGCCTGATAGGCGGGGGCAGGGGATCTAACTGTTTGTCTGTCCAGCGCTGTAATTCCCCTTGGTTTGAGTACAATTCTTCCAGCGCTAGCCTCACCTGTTCTGGTTTGTGAGTATATTACCATAATGAAATATATGTGTATATTTTCTTGTTGTATGATGATGTGCATATAAAAACCTACTTTACAAACAAACAAAAATAAATTTAAATAAATAAAATAAGGTAAATCAAAGATACCTGGGACATATGAATACCAAGTAAAGGATATTTTATGAACATGCACAGATGTGCATGTCTTTTGATAGGTGTTCTGTGGTTTTGTGTGTGTGTGTGTAATTATGTACATGTATGTTCTCATCTTGTATGCTGATGTGTATGTGCAAACATACATCACAAACAAATAAATAAAATAATAAATTAATAAATAAAATAATTTGGAGATACCTGGGACCTATAAATATGCATGCTAAGTAAAGGATAGATTATGAACATGCACAGATGTATGCCTATTGAAAAAAAAATCCTCTCCTTGGTGGCCACCACCATACCACTAGTGATCAAGTGCATCAAGAAATTACTTCCATCTATAATTAAAAGGATAAATAATAATAAATATATGAATCAATAATAAATAAATAAATAAAACATGTAATATAATGGAGAGGGCTACTATCTGTATTGTGTCTCATGCAGTCCCGATAAAGCTTGACTATAAGAGTTCTTGTGAGTATTTGAGTGCGAATTGGTTGAATGGGTTGCAAAAACTAAAATTTTATATTTATGAGTTTAGATGAACATGTTGATTTATGTGGGAACGGTCCGGAGATGAATTTCAGTCTACCTGGCTTGTGCATAAGACCAGAAGGACAAGAGTGTGCTTGACCAGTTAAAAATCCCATCTCCACTAATAAAAAAAAGAGCAGATCTATACTTAGAGCCGTTAGGCTGGAAAACAGACGAACAACATGTATGTTGTATCCGGACAAAAAGTCTTTAGAATGTTGAAGATGGTCAGCAGACACAATGCACATCATGCACTAATGGAGTTTACTTTCGATATGCTTTCCTCCTACAAAAGACCGAGTTCTATGGGAAAGGCTGTTTTCAAGACCAGTAAAAATAACGTATATGACGTTGATAAAATGTACTTTAACGTTCAAATCCAAAATAATCTCTGTTTCACTTCAGGAGCAAAGTAAAGCTGCATCAACCGTGCGCGTCTGATTGACTTCTTTCGAAGGCATCTCGCTGACCGCCATTTTGAAACTAGCGACGCGAGTATGCTTACGGCATTTAAAATATTACTTTTTAAATTATTTAATCGTAAATATGTATGCATGTTTACTTGCTCATAATTTTAATTTACTCACTGGAATAAACTTGTAATTTGTATGTTTGAAATGCTCAATGTTATGCACAAAAAAATGTCTTTCACCTTATCCGGGCCGTGTACGAGGACTGGTTCTCTCACAGCGAAAAATATCTTGCGAAAAACACTTCTACAAAAATGTCTCCATCCTAAGGACAAATATTGTTGCTATGCATAAACTATATGGCATTAGTACTTTCGTTTCGTACCTGCAGACCATTGTTACTCTTTTGACGAGCTATTTACCTCTGCAGAAATTGCGTAAGCTGCTAGACAATAGTGTGTTCCTGAAGTGAGACAGAGATTATTTGGGTTTTGAACTTTGAAGCACATTTTATCAACGTCATATACGTTATTTTTCCTAGTTTTGAAAGCAGCCTTTCCCATATAACTCAGTCTTTTGTGGCAGCAAAGTATATTGAAAGTAGACTCCTTCCGTACATGTTTTGCATTGTGCCTGCCGACCATCTTCAACATTCTGAAGACTTTTTGTCCAGATACAAAATGCATGTTGCCGTTCGTCTGTTTTCCAGCCTAACGGCTGTATGTGTAGTCCTGCTCTTTTTGATTAGTGGAGATGGGATTTTTTACTGGTCAAGCATAGTTTTATCCGCCTGGTCTTACAGGCACACGCCAGGCAGACTGAAATCCTTTCCTGAACCTTTTCATATAAATCACTATGTTCAGCTGAACACTTAAATGTTGGAATTTTGTTTTTGTAACTCATTCAACCAATCCGCATTCAAAGACTCACAAGAACTCTTATGAACAAGCGTTATCAGGACTACATGAGACACAGTACAGATAGTAGCCCTCTCCATTATATTACATGTTTTATTTATTTATTTTATTTTTTAATATTTGTTATTGATTCAGTTATTTATTCACTTACATATTTATTTATTAAGTATGTATTGAATTATTGATGGAAGGAATTCCTTAATGCACACAATCATTGGTGGTATGATGGTGGCCCCCAAGGAGAGGAAAGGAAGGAATTTGTCATTACACTTACATTTGTTCATAATCTATCCTTTCCGTAGCATACACATTCATATGTCCCAGGTATCTCTGTGTCACGGACTAGGGAAAGATGGTTGTTTGTTTGTGATGTGGGTGTAGGTTATATAATCTTGTTAACAGGGGATCTCCACTCACACGCTCACACTCTCATCATTGTAGCTATACACATCTCATTCATCACATTTCTCTCACTCTGAACAGGGCTGTCTCGCATGCGCTTCCCACATACGCATTCATACAACTGATTCACTAAGAACTCAGTTACTGAAATGCTAATTATGTTGATTATTTACATGAAAGAATTATACGATGTCACACTTAACTAATGTATACAATCTCTGTTATTTCAGTTCACTGTCTTCATCTTTGTTCTACCTAGTTCTGTGCACAGAAACAATAAAGTCACCTTACCTGGCCAGGTTTTTTTATACCGTGTTCATAATGTGGCTATCTTGGCCTCGCCGGCGCTGAGTCTGTCCTGGCGATAGTGGTCTCAGAATGTTCATGGGTTCACGTAGACAAAGCTCACGATTGTATTAGTTCACACAGTTTCCACCTTCTCATTCTTGGTTTGATCGTCTTCCGGTGAATCCATAGTCAAACACTGAGGTTATTTTCTGATCACGTCATTTTAGTCAACACCATCTCCATCAGTCCCCACCTCTTTTCGCCTCTCTCGCTCAGCGCCAAGTGTCCCGTCTCCCCACGCTCTGCTCCGTATATCAAAACAAGTTTTTCCCCCTTCCTCATTCTGTATTCTTACGCGATTTCATGAATATTTATTTACATCTCTACATCAATTTCAACTAACTTCAATAACTATATAAAATATGCTAAACATGCATTCACATCCGGTCCATGCATCCAATTCAACCTAGCACCCGTATCACAATATTAATGTAATTATTTTGTGATCTATTTTTCTTTCCAAATTCTGTGTATTCTTTGATAGACTCGGGCGGGAAAGTACTGACCCCCTTTCCCCCGCAAAACAGGTGAGGTCCTTTCACTTCCGCACGTACTCACTTCCTCTTGTCAGCAAAAAGTCACTACTGTCCCACTTTCCCCGCTAAATAGGTTAGGGCGTGCGTGCCGGAACGTACGACCGCTTCCTGTCTCCACTACCCCATGACTTACTCGCAACCGGCGATATACTTTTTCCTGTTTCAATTATTTCGCAAGTAACTTTGGTTCCACTCCCTTCTTAATCTTCCATTTTATTCTGAACTTTGTTTGGTCCCTTGACTCTCTGACCTATATTATTTTGTTTTATTTTATTGTATTTATCATTATTATGTATTTAAATTTATTTTTCTTTATATTATTTATTTATTTACTTATTTATTATTTAATTTGTGATGTAGGTTTTGTACATACACATCAGCATACAACATGAGAACATACCTGTACTGTGCACATATACTGCGCCACTTTAAAAAGTCACCACACACAGACACACGCAACATCAATAGAAAAACCATCAGAAAAAAACGTCACACTGGTTTTTAATGATTGCAAATTCATTGACTGATAACGTGAACACAAAAAATGAAAACAGTTTTTGAAAGGCATCTTGAGCTGAGTTCGCCGAAGTGCCGCACAGGGGTCAAAATTACAGTTCCACAGTTTATTGAAAGAAGGGGTTTGGTCTTTAATACCGTGTGTGGCCACATCCAGCAACAATGCAGGCTTGCAGCGCCGCCACATCAAAGCCACGAGACGCTGGAAGAATGGCTGAGGCAGCTGATTCCACTCATCCACTAGGGCCTGCGTCATTTCCGGTACGGTTTGAGGAACATGGATACGCAGCCTTACTCTGCGTCCCAGTTCATCCCATGCGTGCTCAGTAAGAAAGTGAAGGCCAGGGTACGGCGGGGACGTTGTTTTGTGCCAGCAGCTGGATCGTCGCTCTTGTTGTTACGGGAGGTGGCATTGTCCTGCTGGAAAGTGTGCAGATCTGCACGTTGTCGAAACGCTGGTATCACATGGTTCTGTAGGATTGCCCCGTACGTTGCAGCATTAACAGGGCAGTCACAGATGTGCAAATGGGTGCGATAGGTCTGGCTGAAGCCTCGCCACACCATCACGCTCTGTGCACGCCACCTGTCAACCTGATGGACACATCAGTCGGCATGTCTCTCTCCAGCTCCCCGCCATACCCTGAGCCTGCCATCGGCATGGGATAGGCTGAAACGGCTCTCATGTCCGAGAAAAACACTCCTCCCCACTGACGCTGGGTCCATCTAAACTGCACCTGAGCCCAGGAAACGCGATACTGTCGGTGTCAAGGCGTCAAAATCGGCCCCACAACAGGTCGTCTGGCGTGCAGTTCTGCCGCTCGAAGACGGCGTCGCACAGTTTCAGTGAATACTGGACCACGTGTGCCAATAAGTGTTTGTGCTGTATGCGTAGTTGGCCTGAACCTGTCTCGAACTGATGAAGCTGTCTGATGTAGGTGTCTTGCCGACGGGTGGTGACCCTGGGTTGCCCTAGACGAGGTCGATGTGCAGTGTCGCCATTGTTTCTAACCCGTTTGCTAGATGCATTATTGTTTAGCGCATTAGCTGATGTAAACGTGGGTCTGTGCCACCAGGGAGAAGGGGAGGGCCCAATGAAACGAAAGGGGATGCCAGAATATCTTTTAATACCAATATCTTTGCAAAACAAGCGCAGAAAATCGTATTCACACACACACACACACACACACACACACACACACACACACACAAATGAATTGTATTTTTAATTGGAGATCAAAATATTCTTGGCGAAGAAAATATGAAGCTTTTGATTGCTTTGGTTGATTTCAGTGAGGCTGGACTGTCACTTCCCTTCCCTGCCCAATGCCCCCCCCCCCCCCTCCTCCTCACAATTGCACATCAAGGCTGTACTGTCAAGGATCAATATGTAATAAGCCCTTTGCCATGAATTTAATAATTATATGTTTGGGTATGTGCTGATGAATGGGGTCTGCTTCTCTCTGTTTTGCGTGAGTTGTGTTCTGCGCCTAGTGGCTGCATCAAGCACTGCTCTCTGCACATTTTGTGTATTTTTGTTGGTTCTCGGAGGATTGCAAGCATCATTTTGGTATCAACGTGTTTGTTATCAGCAGCTGATCATCATGGTGTAATTTCTTTCTTCATTTTGTGAAAACATTTGGAGTATTTCATTGGAAAAGAAAAGACATTTTTCAGTTGAAATCTGTCTCAGTGACATTTCAGCAGTTCATGAACTGTACTCGGTAGTCAGTGTCAACAATGCAGAGAACACAATAGTGTGGCCTGTTAGACTGCCCTGCATAACAATAGTGTTTGTGACCTGGCCTAGTTTTGGCATTCATGTGTACACTGCACTGATACTCTATAGATGGATACCTACAGCACCCTGATACGGACTTTTATTTCTCAAGCAAAGAACTTTAGACTCCAACGATGTGTTTATTACGTACTATCAGAACTTGGGATTCTTGCCAAGCCTGGACGTAAACGTGGCTGCAGAGGTGGCAAATTATGCCACCAACGCTCTGGACTTTTAGCACTTTCCAACAGCCAGTCTTCAGAATTCCTGTCTCCTCCCAAGGGTCACGGTATGGTGTCTTCGCTGCTGCCTTATGTGACTCGGTCACCTCCTTTTGCTTCACTGCTGTGCCTGTCTTCAGTGCCACACTCTCCACCGCACGGGCATCCAGTGACGTTATCTCCACCCGAGCACCTGTCTTCAGTGCCCCACCCTCCACCCCAGGGGCACCCTGTGATGTTATCTCCACCCAAGCACCTGTCTTCAGTGCCCCACCCTCCACCCCAGGGGCACTCAGTATTGTCATCTCTACACTTATGCCTGTCTTCCGCGCTCCACCCTTCATTCCAGGAGCACTCAGTAATGTCCGCGCCACCCCAGCACATGTCTTCGATGTCTCACCCGCCACCCCAGGGACAATCAGTGATGTCATCTCCACCCAAGTACCTGTCTAAAGTGCTCCATCCTCCACCCCAAGGGCACATAGTGATGCCACCTCCAGTTCATCACCTGTCTTCAGTGCCCCACCCTTCACCTCAGGGGTATTCGGGATTGTCATCTTCAACCCAGCGCCTGTTGTCGGTGCCCTGATGTCCACCCCAGGGGTACTCGGTGCCCTGCTGTCCACCCCAGGGGTACTCGGTGTTTTCATCTATACCTCAGCACATGTTTTCAGTGCTTCAGTCGCCTCACTCTTCTTCAGCCAAGTGGCCTACCCCAGTGTCGTTTCCCCCACTCCACCCAAAGCCGCTTCCCCTGCCGCGGCTGTCCCTACATTTACCACCGTCCATGCCGCAGGCCTCACCATCGCCATCACAGCAGCAACGTCATCACATGCCTGCAGCGCCCATGGGTCCTCCGCCAACACAATGCCTGCTGCCTGCATTATCATTACACCAGTGGGGCCATCCTACACCCGCTACTACCACCTCTCGTACTTCAGCCCCCACCATCACAATCACTCGTGTGACAGCCCCCACTTCCACTTTATTGGACCCCATTCCAACCATCACCACACCCTCAAACCTCTCCGTCATCATCACCATCACAACTTCTCGAACGACCACACCTGTCCCAAGAAACATTACAACCCGTCTCAGTCTACATCAGCTCCAAGAGAATCACAAGTCATACTCACCAGACTGGTATTGTATCTAACCTTATTCAGGTTCATCTTCAAGACACTACCAAAGTACCAGGTCAGCTGAGCTTGGCACTGTTTAACGTGCGCTCAGTTGGTTGTGCCAAGAAGCGCTCTGAAGTGTGCGAGTTTGTTACCGACCATCATGTTGACATTCTGTTCTTAACAGAGACCTGGCTTCGTGCCTCAGGTGATGAGGCCAAATGTGCTGATCTTGCCCCATCTGGATACTCTGTGAAATCCTTCCCCCGTGCTTCTCGTGACGGTGGTATTGCAGTCGTCCTCCGTGAAGCACTGCAGCCTTTTGCATCATTCTCAACGTCTTTCAATTTCTCCCATGAGTCTTTTGAGCTTGTACAGTTTACTCTAGCTTTAACACAGAAAACTGTTCATTTTCTGTGCCTCTACAGACCCCCGCCAAACCGCAAGAACAAATTAATTGATTCAATGTTTGTTGATCAATTTCATGATCTTCTCGATCACTGTAATTCTCTTGCTGGCAGTCTGATAGTCCTTGGTGACTTTAACATCCCCTTTGACAATCAGAAGCACCACACCACCTCTGCACTCATGGACATTTTACACATGTTCAGTCTTTCACAAGTTGTCGACAAACCAACTCATAGACATGGGCATACTATTGACTGGATCCTTCATAGATGTGACGATGATATCTTGTGCTCAGCACAGGTTTCTGATGCAATATGTTCAGACCATTACTGTGTGATCAATCATTTGAGGGCCATAGTCCCACCTCCAGTGCCTATGCTTACCATAGTGCGCAATGTTCGTGCCATTGACAGACTAGCCTTCAAGACTGACTTCGTTCAGTCACTGTCTCACCATCTTAGTCCTAGTGCCGAGGAGTTTGATTCATGTTTATGCACTGTCTTAGACAATCATGCACCATCTTTGTTACGTGGTGGAGTTGTAGTCGAAGTATGATAAACACACCAGACACACACCCGTAGAGTCCTTTAAAATAAACCTCGTTCAGCTGCAATCCGTCACAAGTGGCTTAAGGATGTAGACAATACTGGAGTAACAGTTCCAACAATATTTAATTCAGCGATGCGATATCCACACAGTGCAATTCCAAATGCACAAATACTGATACAAAGTCTCTTCTGCAATGTCAATACTGCGACACAAAGTTTCTCATACACAGCGTCTCTCCCAATAAACTACGTGTCTCTACAACTGACAAAGCAAGACAATGTACGCACGGGCTTTCACAGCGCCCTCCTTATATATACTATCAAATTCCAGAATCGCCTACGGAAATTATACAACGCAACCAATCAGAACGAAACACGCAGCCGAGGCTCATTAAAATAAACTTTCCAGAAAAACTATAACAGGCTACAAAACCTCGGCTGCTCACTTCAGCTCTAAATTCTAGCGTATAATTAAGACACATAAAAGTATGGTAACCCTATCTATGATAGCTCTAGAAAGTACGATAACATTCCCAAAACAAAATAAAGGCTGCTCAATCCATGCGCACAGAATAACAAAAAGTAGCGAAAATGTCGCGAAGTGTTGCCAATTACCCGACGTGACACTAACGATGTCACTAGACAGTGCGACCTTTCTAGAACGTACCGGACTAAACTTAACAAAACGAAATCAGCTCTACTCACGAACAAAAGAAAATCTTACTAAAAAGGCACGTGAATCGTAACCGTGATAGCTCAAATAAACAACGGATCGTTACCTACGATCAACACACGCACGCTCTCACAGGATAACACAACCACAATCGTAACATTACCCCCCTCTTAAGAATGAAATTTCACAAAAATTTCTTCTCAAATTTCAAAAATACGGTTGTGGCTGTGTAAACCTACACAAAACCCTAAACAAATATAATTTCACATCAAAAATCAATTAAAATAAACGTCTCACAGTTCCTGTAAACAGTCCTGAGCATCGCAATGTTTCATACAAATGTTCTGGACACAGAAATGTTCATTTAAACTGCTCTGCTCAGGTAATCTGGTCCAAAATTCTGCGAACCCTTGATAGACTGTAGTTTAATGTCAAAATTCGGCAAGAACATCGCCCATCTCATAATACGAGAATTTGTAAATTTTGAAGAGTTTAGATAGTTCAAGGGCTGATGGTCTGTTTGGAGAACAAATGGCACTCCCAGAAGGTACAGTTCGAATCGCCTTACTCCCCAGATGATGGCTAGGCACTCCTTCTCGATGGTTGAGTAGTTTCTCTCAGCTCTGGTCAACTTTTTGCTGGCGTAGCTCACTGGGTGGAGTTTTCCGTTATCTTCTTGCATCAAGACTGCACCTATTCCTTCGTTGGAGTCGTCTATTCTCAGGAAGAACGTTTTCAACGGGTCAGGAAGGTGTAGAACAGGCTTCTCGGTTAGGATGTCTCGAACCGCCTGGAATGCTCGCTCTTGGGCATCCTCCCACTTCACTATGTTAGGTTGTCCTTTCCTCAGCAAATCAGTCAGGGGTGCTGTGACTGCCGCAAAGTTTGGTATGAACTCCCGGTAGTAGTTCGCCAAGCCCATAAATGAGCGGACTTGCGTCTTGGTCGTAGGTCGCGGGGCATCCCTGATCTTCTGCACGTTGGCGTCGTGTAGCCCCTTTAAACCTTCGCTCAATTTGTGTCCAATGAAGTCTATGTTGTCAGCCCCAAGAATACACTTGCTTGGACGGATGGTGAAATTCGCCTCTGACAGTCTTTGAAACAGTTCTCGGAGGGCTTTGAGGTGGTCCCCACAAGTTTTGGTATGGATCAAAATGTCATCCCAGTAAAAGACCACACTTTGCATATCTTCTAGGATCTTTTTCAGTCCTCTCTTCAATGTGGCACCACTGTTCACCATACCAAAAGGCATCTTCAGGAACTCCCAATGACCGTCGGGTGTGACGAACGCTGTCTTGGGGATATCTTTTTCTGCAACCTTGATTTGCCAATACCCTTTGCTTAGGTCAATTTTGGAGAAAAATCGGTCTCCACTGACCTTCTGGAACAGTTCTTCCGCTGTGGGCATAGGTTCTGGATCAAAGATTGTTAGTTTATTGAGTCTGCGATAGTCCACACACACTCGGTTGGATCCATCTGGTTTCTTCACGATGACAAGTGGGGACGCATACGGTGACTTGGACTCTCTGATGACATTCAGACTCAGCATTTCCTTGATATCCTTTTTCAATTCTTCCCTCGTGTTATAAGGAAGACGATAAGGTTTGCTGCGAACTGGCTCGTTTGACGTCAGGTTTACCTCGTGCAGGATGGCGTCTGTTGTCCTTGGGTCAGGTGTAAACCGATGCTCGAACTCTTGAGTCAGGACGCGCAGTTCTTCACGTTGAGTCTGGGTCAGATTCTGACCAAACTGGATATCTTCTACATCCTCTTTGTGTCGGAGTTCATTAAGGTCAAACAGGTTCTCGTCGTCTAGTCTTTCGTCATCAGCAAGACGCACCGATTCCGCCAATTTTGGTTTGTCTTGACCTCTCTGTAGCTCCACCAGCCTGTCCCTATTCACGACAGCTGCTTCCGTGTTGTCCACCACTTTAAGAGGGATGGTCTGATGACTCTCCTTTGCTTGACTTCTCGTGGTAACAGAACATATTTCAGGTCTCCACTCTGGATCTGGATCGTCTGCGTTTCTGGCACCATCAATGTTTCCGATGATGAGGTCGTAGACTGGCGTCTTCACGCACAACGCCTTCACCTCTCCTGTCAAGTATGGGGTGTCGACACTGACTTTGGCAAGGGGGATAATCCTTACAGTTCCATCCGCCAAAATGAGGGTGGTCCACTCCTGTAGCTTCTGGTCTTCAGCTACTAGGTCCTCTCTCACGATGATGCAGCTACAACCAGTGTCTCTCAACACTCTCACTGGTGTGTCGCCGTCGAATCCTGACACCACATGTTCGGCACTTCATTCTCAGGCAGCGCAATGTTTGAGACTGGTAAAAATGTAGCCCCATCTCCTACTGGGATGCGTCCATTCTTTCTGAAAGATTCGATCAGCTCTGGTGTAACTCGCTTTTCTCTGGATTCAAAGTCATTGGATGACGTCACAGCATTGGCTAATACAGCGGCAGCTCTGTGTTGAGACGTGGTACTGCTTCTGCCTGCTATCCTGCGATCTTGGTTGGATCTTCTGATGTTGTTGCCTCGGGGAATATCTTTAGAAGGACACCGTATCGCTTTGTGACCTTTCTTTCCACAGAGAAAACATGTCAGGTTCTCCACCGGCTTGTATCTCCGGGTGTCTCTGACATTGTGGATTTCCTCTGCTGGTGCGGACACACGCTGTGGCTTACTGGACCCGAACTTAATGTTGTGAGCGTCAAGGTATCTTTGAGCGAAGTCGGCCAGGGCCTTTAGTGACTGGTCTTTTTGCTCTCTGAGGTGGGCGGCCAGGTCCTTAGAACATGCGCTGAAAACTTGTTCTTTGATGATGAGGTCACACAAGTCCTGGTACTCTCTGTTTAAACCAGCCAGCTCTATCCATTTCTCCAGGTAGCTTCTAATTCTCTCAATGAATAGGCCGGGTGTTTCTCCTTCTTCAGGCTTGCAGTTCCGAAATCGTCGCCTGTAACCCTCTTCAGTGAAGTCGTACTGTCTCAACAGGGCGGCTTTCAACTGAGTATAATCTTCGGCTTCTTCTCTTGGTAAGCGGGTGTAAAATTCAAGCGCTTTGCCAGTTAGAAGTGCGCTCAGTTTAATAGCCCAAGTCTCTTGTTTCCAATTGTTGCTATTTGCGAAGCGCTCGAATCGCTCGAGATAAGCGTCCATCTTATCTGAATTTTCAATGAAAGGTGGAAGTTTTGGCGCACGGCCTGTTTGTTCTCTGCTCGCTAATGCTGTTGCTTCATTAGTTCTTTGGAACTGTGCCTCTATCTCCATCTGCTTCAGATGAATTTCGTGTTGTCGCTGCCTCTCCGCCTCTTCTGCTTGAATTTCGAGTTTCCTAATTTCACGCTCTTTGGCTTTTTCTTCTCTTTCCAGTCTCTCCTTTTCTTCTTTCTCTCGTTTCTTTTCTTCTTTCTCTTCTCTCTCCAGTCTCTCCTTTTCTTCTCTCTCTCGTCTCTTTTCTTCTTTCTCCTCTCTCTCCAGTTTCTCCTTTTCTTCTCTCTCTAGTCTCTCCTTCTCTCTCTCTTTTACAAACTCGAGGAGTTGAGCTTCTTCGAGTCCACATTCCTTTCCAGTTTTCAGGAATGTCTCCATCTCCGATGTCGCCGTCTCTGCTTTTCACTGCTGGCTGTTTTCTCCTGCTACCCTTTCCACTGAACTAACTGAAGAGATCTCGTCGGGGTCGCCAAAATGTTACGTGGTGGAGTTGTAGTCGAAGTATGATAAACACACCAGACACAAACCCGTAGAGTTCTTCAAAATAAACCTGGTTCAGCTGCAATCCGTCACACGTGGCTTAAGGATGTAGACAATACTGGAGTAACAGTTCCAACAATATTTAATTCAGCGATGCGATATCCACACAGTGCAATTCCAAATGCACAAATACTGATACAAAGTCTCATCTGTAATGTCCACACTGCGACACAAAGTTTCTCATACACAGCGTCTCTCCCAATAAACTACGTGTCTCTACAACTGACAAAGCAAGACAATGTACGCACGGGCTTTCACAGCGCCCTCCTTATATATACTATCAAATTCCAGAATCGCCTACGGAAATTATACAACGCAACCAATCAGAACGAAACACGCAGCCGAAGCTCATTAAAATAAACTTTCCAGAAAAACTATAACAGGCTACAAAAACTCGGCTGCTCACTTCAGCTCTAAATTCTAGCGTATAATTAAGACACACAAAAGTATGGTAACCCTATCTATGATAGCTCTAGAAAGTACGAGAACATTCCCAAAACAAAATAAAGGCTGCTCAATCCATGCGCACAGAATAACAAAAAGTAGCGAAAATGTCGCGAAGTGTTGACAATTACCCGACGTGACACTAACGATGTCACTAGACAGTGCGACCTTTCTAGAACGTACCGGACTAAACTTGACAAAACGAAATCGGCTCTACTCACGAACAAAAGAAAATCTTACTAAATAGGCACGTGAATCGTAACCGTGATAGCTCAAATAAACAACGGATCGTTACCTACGATCAACACACGCACGCTCTCACAGGATAACACAACCACAATCGTAACAATCTTCAAAGCGTAAAAAGTCAGCTCATAGAATCAGCCCGTGGTATAGGTTTGTGAACAAAGAGCTGCGTTCGGCTAAGCTGAGGCGGCGCCAAGCTGAGAGAATGTGGTGCTCAACTAGGTTGACTGTTCACAAACAGATATACACATGTTCTAAGAAGCATGTAAATGAGATTGTTCATGGAGCAAAATCTTCGTTTTACAACAGGAAGATCAGTGAGTGCACAACAAGCAAATAGTTGTATAATGTGACCAATAAGCTTATGGTGAAGAAGACTCAATTACCTCTTCCCACTACATTTCCCCTGTGCCAGCTGCCTCAGCTTTTTGCAGATTACTTCGTTGATAAGGTCCGCAAAATTCGTGATTCTCTGAATCTCATGCCTACTTCAGTTTTGTTCACCGAAAAACGCTTCAGTGGAGAACCTCTCTCAGCCTTCGAACCTGTGCTAGAGGATGAGGTCAGAAAAGTGATCACAAACACTGCCCCCAAAACTTGTGAGTTAGACCCCATACCCACCCCCTTGTTGTATGAGTGTCTGGATGAAGTGTTGCCTGTCATTACACAAGTCATCAACAACTCTCTCTCTCCAGTGGTATTTTTTCCTGAAAGCTTCAAGACTGCACTTGTGAAACCCCTATTGAAGAAACCATTTTTAGACCCAAATGTACTGAAAAACTATCGCCCAGTTTCCAATCTTACATTTCTATCAAAGATTCTTGAGAAAATTGTCCTTGCTCAAACTTTAAAGCATGTCAACTCTAATAGTCTGTTCAGTGTATTCCAGTCTGCATATCGTCCCCATCGTAGCACTGAAACAGCTTTACTGAAGATATTCAATGACCTGCTTTGTGCTATGGACGAGCGTAAGATCACAGTCCTTGCTTGAAAGACATGTCCAGTGCGTTCGACACCATTGACCATGACATTTTGCTGTGCCGTCTTAAATCTGTATTTTGGCATTGAAGGCACAGTCTTGGCGTGGTTTAGTTCATACCTGACTGAACGATCCCAGATTGTTTCTGTCGGCTGTCGTTCTCTTTGGTTTGGTGTACCCCAGGGCTCGGTCCTAGGACCTGTATTGTTCTTACTGTATGTTCAGCCCCTGTCCGACCTGATTTGTAGTCGCTCCATTTCCCATCATGCATTTGCAGATGATACGCAGATGTACAAAAGTGATAATGTCGAGCGAGCTGTGAATGCCGTCCAGAGTATAAGCCATTGCATTGACCATGTCAAATCATGGATGACCACCAACAAACTGATGTTAAATGATGGCAAAACTGAAGCAATGTTGGTAGCTAATCCAAGATTATCTTCGTCCCTGCCTTTACCGTCATCATTGTCTGTGGATGGAACACTCATTGGATTCTCTGCGAGTGTGAGAAACCTGGGTGTTACACTTGACAGCGAGTTATCTATGTCACAGCATGTCACTGCAGTGTGTAGATCAGCTTATCTGGAACTTCGTCGTATTAGTTCAGTTCGTCACCTGCTAACCATGGAAGCCACTAAAACACTAGTTTGTGCATTTGTGCTGTCCAAGCTAGATTATTGTAACTCTTTGCTTTGTGGCTGCCCTTCAGTATCTCATTGATCGCCTCCAAAAGATTCAGAACAATGCAGCCCGGCTTGTTGTGAGAGTCCGTAAGACTGAGCATGTCACACCCATCTTGAAGTCCTTTCACTGGCTACCTGTGTCCTCACGTATTCAATACAAAGTTATGTCAAACTGTTTTAACTGCCTTTCAGGCACCAGCCCATAATACTTGTCCTCTTTGCTGTATGTGTATACACCCTCTCGTGAGCTCCGCTCCTCTTCTGATAAACGGAAGTTGTGTGTACCTTCTGTCCAAACATTTGGTCAGCGCACTTTTGTTTATCAAGCCCCAGTGTTATGTAATACATTTCCTCTTGAGTCAGAAACAGTGAGTCTGTCTCTGACTTCAAGAGGTCGTTAAAAACTCACCTCTTCAAGCTTTACTTTGAATAACTGCCAGTGTTTGATGCCTTAGTTGTAGTTCTGCAATCCTCCTTGTTTAGACTGAATGTTAATTAGAATATAAATTATTATGTATGTATTGTTGTTTAGTTTATTGTAAAAGTGGTGTGTTCTGGCATTGTGCTTTGTTTTGTTATGTCCATATGTCATTGTATTTTTATTTTTGTGTACAGATTGTAAAGCACTTAGAGCTTTTGAGTAAGATAATACTCATTATTATTATCATTATTTTGAGAAAATAAGTCAGCTTGTTAGGTAAAGACATTTAACAATGTAATTTAGCTGTGACAGTGAAAGGCAAGAATTAGCCTAGGATAGGTACTAATGTGCAGCTACCTTCATTTTAAATGCCAGCTATTGGTGATTAATGTGCATCCGTATATCGTATGGGGATATTGCATTGGGACTGACACGTGCATCGTATGGGTGGTATGATGGTCCACAACATTTTGAGTCGGAATGTCCTGTGTAAATCAAATATCAGCGACATAATCACTATTTTGAATAGTACTGATCATATTTCCCTCGGAACATTACATAAAACAAAAATTAATCACTATTGAGAGGATATGTTTGCCGTTAACTCCAGGCATATTACCGCTTATTGCGCCATCGGGACCACATACGAAGAATGCCGAGTCGGTGTAAACAGATAGGAGCGCTAATGATTATTTTAATGCATTAGCACATGTTGTTTTCCGCAAAGTACAAATTATTTCAGTCATTTATTGTGAGTTATCTCCAACAAAGAGTTCACAATATTATTATATTTAACTGTGACTGCAGGCGGTCCAATTTTCAAGTACTGATCATTTTCCCTCGAAACATTACACTATAAAACAAACTTAAGCACATTGTTTAGAGAGGATATGTTTGCCGTTAACTCCCGACATATTACTGCTTATTGCGGCATCGCGACCACATGCGAAGAATGCCGAGTGTAATAATAATAAAAATAATACATCGTATTTATATGGCGCATTTCTCATATTTATAATATAACTCAATGCGCAGGACATAGCCGCGAACTGAACCCAACAAGCACGCTCACGTGAATCACGCGCATTCCCTCACACACTGTACATAAACACAGAACACATAAACACACAACATTCACGTGGTGCTAAGGGCAAGCACAAGCGAGCTACTGAAATTTTGGAAATTTAAATCGCTTTTATATTTTTTGAAATTTGAGTAAGTGGACTGAAATTAATACCGAATTCGTGGGGGAGGAAAGAGCCGGAGTACCCGGAGAAAGAACCCCGACGGTCTGCCCGAATTAATGGTGACGCTTACTAGAGGAGAAAAGTCCAACGCCGGAACCGGATATCGAACCTCGCACCTCTTGCATTGGTGGCAGGCGCTTTTACCGCTGCGCCACGGACCGACCCAAAACAAAACAGATAGGAGCGCTAATTATTTGAATGCATTAGCATATATTGTTTTCCGCAAAGTACAAATTATTTCAGTCATTTATTGTGAGTTATCTCCAACAAAGAGTTCACAATATTATTATATTTAACTGTGACTCCAGGCGGTCAAATTTATTGAAGGAAAGTTTCTAATGTGGATAGTGTAAACAGCTGTCTGGTCCCCCAAAATAAAACTGCAAATGGCGGAAATTCGTCTGTCGGTAACGTCGGTACGAACGTAGCTACAGAACGTTTGGCGTTTGGTGCCAAACGTACTGCTTTGCATTCCTTTGGATACATCAGCGAGGCCGAGAGGGGGATCTTGACGACTGGGCACCCCAGGATCTCCATACACTTCGCCCAGGCTTGCGCCCTGGAGAGGTCACTCAAAGTGACTGACCCAGCAAGCGCATATACTCCATTGTCTTCCGAGACAGGATGCCAAACAAACAGCTACAGAACAATGACTCCATCCTCCGACGGCCCAATTTTGACATGGGCGTAATGTATTTATTTCATACTTCCTTTTACTACTTTTACTACTCACTAATCAGATAGGTGAGGTTGGCGTTGGTTGTTATGTACTTTTCCCTTGGGGACTTTCTCAGCGCTGGCCGAACGTTTAGTTGGATCCCTTGCCCTTCCCTGTCGGGCGCCCGGTCTCCGGCTCACGGAGTGATACGCGGTTTTGGGGCGGGGCGATCGTGTGCATCCCTTGGGGATGTATGTGGTCGTCTTGTTGCGTGCCTGTGTGTTTTTCTGTGGGCTGGTGGGTGCCTGTTGGGTGGGGTAGGTGGCTCTAGCTGCTTGTCTTCCGCCCCCATCCCACCTTTTTTTTTTCACTATCTCTCTCCCTCTTTCTTCCCCCCCCCCCCCACCCCCTTTAACACTTCTCTCTAGCCATATTTCTCTCTTTACGCTTTTTCCTTTTCCCTTCTTACCCTTCCTCCTTCCTTCCCCCCCCCCCCTTCCCCCCCTCCGCCCCTGTCTCTCTCTCTCTCTCTCTTCCCCCCCCCCCCTTATTTTTTTAGTTACCCTTGAAGACGGTTTCACAACTACCTACTCTCCACTTATAACAATATTCTCTTGCTGAATTTGATTATTTGCTTTGTTTTAATGACTTATTACTTGTTGTGTACCGTGCTAAATGCTGGTTTTTTTGCCCGGGGCCCTCCCGTTTTTCCCCGAGGTAATCCTCAACTTGAAGGTGATATAAAGTTTGCCTTCGGGTTGGTGTTTAGCAGGCTTTGTGTATTAGACACTCAGCCTACTTCGTGCCCAAGGGTACTCCCCGTTCGTTCTCTCTCTCTCTCTCTCTCTCTCTCTCTCTCTCTCTCTCTCTCTCTCTCTCCTCTCTCTCTCTCTCTCCTCTCTCTCTCTCTCTCTCTCTCTCTCTCTCTTTCTCTGGCCTCAACTACACGCCTTTTCTTTTGCTCTCTGATGCACGTGCTTGCACACACTCTTGTCTCTCGTGTTCAGGTTCTTTCCGAGTCTCTCTCTTACGATTTTTCGTTGACGTCATTTTTACTTTTTCCGCACTTTTGTTCTTCCTTTTCTTTTCTTTTTATTTTACGTCACCTCCTTCAGTTGCCACATTCCTTCCGCCAATGAAGATAAGTAGCGGCTAATCTCTCTGTTTGTTTGTTTGTCTATTTTGACAAAGGGTATTTACCCGAAATATTAATAAATTGTGTTGTACCCGTCTTTTCTAAGCGTGTTTCTTTCTCCGTTGGGTACTTCTTTGTATACTTCCTTTTGATATACTAAAACCTTGTTACTCAGAAGAAAATCGCTATCTCGTAAACGGTTGATCGTCCATGAAGGGCATCTGCTAGACTAGTTGTGTTGCGTCTATGTATTTTTCTATAGTTGTTTCTCTTTAGCGATCGATCTTTTGGCGAAGGGAGTTGTGAAATGTCCTTGTTGTGTATCAACATGGCCGTCACGTGATGTTTTGTTTCACGTTGATTGGTTCAGTCAAGCAGCACTGTTTTCCGAAGCAGTTGCGAGATTTTAGGATCGGTTCTAAATTCTGGAAGCAGTAGGAAACTGTTTTCAAAACAGTTTTGTGTGCAATGCTACACGGCGTGTCTTCAAAACAGCTGTGTTTTTGTTTCTGAAAACTTGTTCAGCCCCCGTCTGACATAGACATTCTCAGTGGATGTCGAAACAAGTGCAAATCATAGTGTTACGAGCATAAGCAACTTACCCTTCAAGTGGGGTATGTGGATCTGCTGGTGACTGTTGGCGGAAATCATCAGACCTACCCTGGAGGAGCCGGAATCGAAAGTCTCTCTCCCTCTGATGATCAGAAGCTTGGGCAAGGACACCACGTTGGGGTAGTCGTTGGCGAAGATCGCCACATAGCCACTGACGTAGGTAACGTCCTGAAGCAACACATAGAATCTTTTTTACTCTCAGCCTGACTGGAATCACTATTACATAGCTCACGCTTGTGATCGCTTCACTGCAGTGAGCGCAGATTGTCTTTCTAAAAATCGTTTCTCGGTTAATTCAAAGCCTAAGAGCCCGGAACGTGACTGTGAATACAAAGTGGTTTCAGCAAGAGACTTAGATCCTCATGAGCCCCCGCGAATGCGGGGGCTCATGAGGATCTAAGTCTCTTGCAGCTGGATCGTGTTAACTCAGTAGTGAAAGGGTTAATTACACTAAAGAAGTAGTTTGAATCCATACGGCAGGCAACAGTCCAGCTTCGTGTAAATCAAAATCTTATAATTTGTTTTCTTAAGAAATTGTGGCTGAATAAATGGTAGATAAAATTACAATGCTATGATTCTTTCTGTCACAAACAGTTTGGACATTTTATCAATTAACAGTTGTCTCGCCAAAGGAACTGAGTCTAAGAAAGCAATAGCAAAGCAGGAAACATTGTCAGCAAAACAAAATGAGCTCACTTCCAGAAAGGTCATATCGTAGTCAATGCTGGGGTCTCTCAGCAAGCTGATGACCAGGTTGCCTATCACGTGTGTACAGCCGTTGTAGCGTTGCCTCAGTCGCTCCCAATGCACATTGGGGTCACCGTAATTTGTCACTGTGACGTCGCATTCTGTGGGGGAGGGGGGGGGAATTGTCAGTGTGTGTTGGTCTGTGAGTTTGGACCTTACGGTCCAAAATCACAAGCTAGCACACAAACTTTTGGGGGGTATTTGAAATCCCAACAAAGAGAGAAGCATGCTTCGAAAGAACAATTACAACATAATTTATTTACGTTTTCAGGTTGTTGTTTTTTTTTAAGTCCTTCTTCAAAATGAACATACGGAGAAAAACCAAACAATGTACTACTACTGACTTATCGTTCCTCAGTAGTCGCCCAGATTATGATTGTATATTTCTAAGGTGCGTTTCTTTCTTCGCTGAGTTTCTAATAGCAATTAACGCGCTTGCCAGTCACTTTTCTTTTCGGTCTGAATTTTATCAATGTAACAGATTTTGTTTTAGGTATTGCCTTTACCTATATTTAGATATTATAAAGGCGTTGCGCGCAATCAAGAGCCTATTAAACAAAACAGAGGATGAAGGGACAAAAAATGTCATCCGTACATTAACACATTTGAGACGTGCCGCATGCGGACACACGGCTATTCAGTTGCGGCTTACTCGGATGCGGCACGTCCCGACTGAGTTAACCCCTATCATTCGGAATACACCAGTGTGTGAAATAAGTTGGACTAAAATAGTTCAAGGGTAGTGCCAGAATAGCTTGGCGCCTCTAGGCGCCAAGCTATTCTGGCACTACCCTTGAACTGAAGCCATTGGTCTATATCCTTATCTGTAAGTACTATAATGTAGCTTGCATATGGCAGTGTTCTGGTTTTAAGATTTTAGCCTCAGTACGATAAGGGTTAAAAAGAAACGAACCTGACGAAATCAAACGAATAATTTGGTACAGTAAACGAATAATTCATGGGACTAAAAAAAAAAATAAAAAAAAACTTACCTGTCACAGGAAGTGATTGGCACTTTGCTTGCGGTGAAAAAATAATAAATAATCCCCACAGGAGTGCACATCCAAAAGAGATGCTTAGAGAAGACTGTCCGCCTCGGAATACATGTGGCCTGCTTTGTTTGGCCATAATATTATTACTGCATACGATGGCTAAAGCAGGAATAAAGCTGTCAAAATAATCAGCGATAAGAAACTAAAAAATAAAGCCTATTTGTGAGAAAGTACTTGCTTCGAAAGAAAGAAAGAAATCTATACAAAGAAAGAAGCACGCTTAAAAAGGACATTTACAACCACAATTGTCCTACAACTGTTGTTTCTAAGCGTGATTCTTTCATTGTTGTGTGGAATTTTCTTTGCACTTTACATGGCAGACTGTCACGTTTGTTTTTTTTTTAAACTAGAATCGAGTTTCAAGATTTTTTTTCTCTCTCTAAAAACAGAACGTTCAGTGTCAAAACACTGCGTTAGGCTACCCTGATTTCTGAGTCCTTTGCAACAGAAAGAAAGCTGGCGCGTAGTGTGGTTTTCTGTATATATATAGCCAGTTCGGATGCTTGCATCCCAAACCGTTATACTATTATACCAATGAAATCGTGACATTCAGATCTATGACCAGCTTCCTATGATCTAAGCTTTGTCCCTTTGTGTAAATGCCACAGTGGTGACAGTCCCTGTTTTACTGCTAAATGCTGTCAACATAAACTTTCAGTAACAGAGACTCTTCCGTCTGCACGAGACATAGATTCTCATGAGCCCCTTCGGCAGCCGGAGCTCATGAGAATCTATGCCTCTTGCTGGGGGCAGTGGTACCAGTACAAATCGTTATCGTTTACAATCTCAGACTGGGGTGTCATTCGGGCTTAGGTCTGCGGTTGTGAATGGATCTGAAATTTCCAGCCATAGGCATGGGCGGGACTTTTTCCTGCTACACAGTTCTACCTCAGTCGCCGCACGTGCCGTTTGTGGGCCTGGTCTAGAAGTGGGCTCAGATGTGAAACCTGTCAACACATCTTGATAACTGACTCGGCCTGCGTTTCCCCGGTGCTTGCCTGCATCTGGTCACAGTCAAGGGCCCTGTTTCAGCTAGACTCAGTTTGAGAAACATCAGCCTGAATGATACCAGTAAAAGCTATAGATTCTCATGAGCCCTGAAGCAGAGGGGATAATGAGTATCTATGCCTCTTGCAGATGTGGACTGGTTTCTTGCACAGACTACAATCGTTACTTAGTCCGCATCCACTTCCTCATTTTGAGGAACGATGTCAGTTACAAACACACAAAAATCAAGCTAAAGGCATATATTTTCATATCATAGCCTTTCGTGGTGAGGACTTTTGAATATCTGTACCTCTTGCAGATTTCATAGACTCACTCTTGCAACTTGACAATCCTTACCGTGTACGAGATAGTGATTTTCTAGAGACAGTAACAAAGGTTTGGGTATATCAAAATGAAGTCTAGTATGAATAAAAGCAGTGCGTATTCAGAGGATGGGGACATTTTTCTTTACCACATTTTGTTTCCATTTCGGCTGCAGACGACACCAGGACTGTCGCAGCCATGTTCGCAGGGGATCAGTAGTTTACACGGTCGGCTTCATTTGATCCTGTATTCAGTGGTAGTATGCACTATATGTCACTGAAAATGATTTTATTTTAGGTTTTAAGTAAAATTTCACACTTAATTATATTAATCTATCTATCTATCTATATCCCGTAGTCTTGCCGACCGTTGGGGCACCACTGATGACTTGGCAACCAGCTCCTTCCATTCCTCTCTGTTCTCTGCCATTCGTAGCGTATCACCCAGCCTCAGTCCTGTCCACTCTGAGATATTGTCCTCCCATATTTTCCTCTGTCTTCCTCTCCTTTGTCCTCCTTGCACAGTGCCTTGCAGGATTGTTTTGGCAAGCTCTGCTGAACGCGTCACTGACATGTCCATACCACTTCAGTTTGCGTTTTTTTCAAATGGCTAATAGGTCTTGATAGGGCCCGATGGCTTGTCTGATTCTGCTTCCCACTTCCACGTTCGTGATGTGATCTCTGTACGAAATGCCAAACGGTTCGAAAACATCTCATTTCAGTGGCTTGTATCCTCTTTTCAAGGTCTGCTGTGAGGGTCCATGACTCGCAGGCATACAAAAACACTGAGATGACTAAAGAGCGCATCAGTCTGATCTTGGAGCAGAGTGTGATGCTTCAGTCCTTCCATATGGTCTTTAATCTTGTCAGTGCTGTTGTTGTCTGCGCAATCCTGGACAGTATTTCTGGTTTTGATCCCTCATCTGTCACAATGGCTCCTAAGTATTTGAATTTATTAACGGTTTCCAGTTTTGGCTTCCAATCATGAGTTCAGTGCCAATGCCACTGGTGTTATTGGTCATCAGTTTGCACTGATTTCTATCCCATACACAGTGGCTGTACTGTCCAGCTTTTCTACCAGCTGAGCTAGCCGGCTCCTTCTCTGTTCCTGCAAGGCCATCAATGTCGTCTGCAAAGAGCAAGTTCGTGATTGTTCTGCCTCCAATACTGACAGATCCTTCATGATCTTTCAGAGCATCTGTCATGATTCTTTCCAGGAAGATGTTGAAAAGAGTAGGCGAGAGCAAGCAGTCTTGTCTGACTCCGACAGTAGTCCTAAACCAGTTTCCTATTTTGCCGTTGAAGCAGACTGCGCTAGTGGCCTTGTTGTAAAGGTTTGCTATGACTGATCAGGTTGGCATTGATGTTGTATAGCTTCATGGTGGACCAAAGGGCTGCATGCCACACCCTGTCAAACGCTTTCTTAAAATCCACAAAGACATAGAGGTCTTGCTCGTGCTGAAGGTACCTCTGACATAGAACTCTCAGGTTGAATATCTGCTCAGTTGTGCTGCGCCCTGATTTGAAGCTTGCCTGTTCCTCAACTATGATTTCCTCTGCCTGTGGCTTCAGCCTGTTCAGTAGGATTTTTAACATGACTTTGCTTGGGTGGCATATTAAACTGATCGTGCGATAATTCTGACATTGACGTAAGTTGCCTTTTTTGGGGAGAGTTATTATAAGTGATTGGGTCCATGGTGTGGTCCAATCCCCTGACTGCCAGATCTGATGGCAGATTGTTAGTAAAGCTTTGCCAAGGATCTCACTGGCTGTTTGGGTTACAACAGTGTTCAATGTGTCGATCAGTGTGTCCACGTCCGTGTCTTCTGCACCTAGAAGTAGCAGTGGCGCGAATTTTCCTCCTATCTTTGCCTGGATTCCGGTACCTCTGGGTCTTTCAGCTTTTCGAGGTCAAATGTGATTCTGGTGGGACCCTGCTTGTTGACCTTCTTTAGGCGGAGTCGGAAGGTCATCATCACTAAGTCATGGTCGCTTCCAATGTCTGCTCCTGGAAACATTCTTGTCTTGGCAATGTTCACACTGGATTGGAAGTGTCTCTTCACCATGATGTAGTCAATTTGGTTATGGTGCTCTCCGTTTGGGCTGTGCCATGTCCACCTTCTGGATGCTTTGTGTGGGCCAAACGTGTTCATCAGCTTTAGATCATTTGAGCTGGCAAATTCAAGTAGCATTAAGCCTCTGTCGTTGGTCTCTGCATTGCAGTAGCTTCCGCATGTGCCTTTCCAGTTCCTAGCATCATCCTCTCCTATTTTGGCATTCCAGCCTCCCTGCACCACAAGAATGTCTTTCTTGGGGGTCTGGTCCAGAACTTCTTGCAGTTGGTCATAGATTGTAATAGTAATTGCTAATTGGTAATAGATTATATTAATAGAAGAAACAATTACGAATAAGCTTGCCTTGAGCTCAAATATCGTTAACAGTGCAGGCATATCCTGAGAAAGTCTTGCTGTCGGGACGTTAAGCAATGTACAGTCAACTCAAATATCGTTACTCAACAATAAGGTATCACAAATTATGTGATCGAAACATGATACAAGATACAAGCGGACTCGTTGGCGTGAATTTCGGTGTGCCGACGAGTTTTTTTTTTTTTTTCTTATTTTTTATTTGTTGAACATTAGCTTGTTTCTTTCCCCAAAAAGCAAACGTGTAAAGTTGCTTTGTGCATTTTTACGTCTTGATTAAGGTTTGTCACGTTTATTTTCATTCACTTTACCATCGCTTTGCCCGTTTCATTTTGACACCACAGCATCAGTCATGTCCAAAATAAAGCATTAAGAATTTGTGTACCTTACATGTAATTTGCGGCCTGACCATGAAACGTTTTAGTGCGTGAAAAACTGGAACAAGACAAGGATATGCATAGCACGCCTTCAGATACTCAGCCCCTGATTTAGTAAGTCAACAAAATCAATGTGGGGAAAAGAATTTCAATTATACTATGCAGTGGGCACACATGCCGCTCGATGATATCCGTGCAAACTGTCGGGAATCGTGTACAACGTCCAACTCTACCCTTTTTGCGCCGGCTCATTGAGCTTTCTTTACAATGGATCGAACTTTATCCAGAATTCGTCTGCCTTTGAGTACTGTTGGAATGATCTATATAGTTTTGCTGCTCTTTGTGAGGACTGTGATAAACGCATCATCATCTGAATCAGTTTCAGGTATATTTTTTTGCACATAAAGTGACGATAGCTACCATCTTTTCATTCTGTTGCTTTCCCTCTGATATTCCTGTCAAAATCAAAACCGTTTTGAAAGATGTTTGATAGGCTACTTTTGTATCATCTAGCATTTTCTACAAGTGGGTTGGGCAGTTCAAAAATTAAAGAGAAAATTTGTAAATTCTGATTACAGGTCAATTTTGTCAAGTGTTAAGCAGGACCTTCAAGCTTTGCTCTTTGTTTACACAAAGGAAAGATCGACATTAGTTTGAGCAATACTTGTAACTTCCCGTCTTTATTTCTGAGTAGTTCCAAAGGATAGAATTTGTAAATTCGGATTACAGGTCATTTTCGTCAAGTGTTAAGCAGGACCTGCAAGCCTTGCCTCTTTGTTTACACAAAGGAAAAGATCGACATTATTTTGAACAATACTTGTAACTTCCCATCTTTATTCTTGTAGTTCTTTTCTTCATTTAGCGCAGGCACGTCCTGAGAAGGCCTTTGTCGCTTGCGGGACGTAAAGCAATCTATACTCACTCACTCACTTATTTCTGAGTAGTTCCAAAGGATAGTGTGTGATGACCCTGGCCTCCGAACATTCTCTGCAAAAGATACTGCATTTCTCGACAGAGGCTCAGAAGAAACAGAAAGTGGACCTCTCAGAGCAACTATTGAAAATGTTTAGGACAAGTGGCCCCCATAGGACTTGGGTTTCCATGCATCCAGGACCCAGCGAACACTGTAAATTCACAACTCCGACCCTTATCTACATCAGAATTAGTTATTGGGGTGCTACTATAGGACCATCTATCGGCGGTACCTACATCAGCGGAATGTTATACTGCCTTTGAGTTGAGACTAGACCGGCCGGCCAAAATTGTGGAAGATAGTAGTAAAACTCGATGTAAATATATCAACAGACTGGGTCAGTGGTCTCGGTTTTACGTGGCACAAATCTCATTACATTTTTTTTTTTTAATCATACCTCGTAAACAAGCAACACTCAGGCCTGATATTCACATGGCATTACACCGAGATATGATGTGTGAACTTATATATGACTATCATGCGTTCATGCAACAACATTTTCAATAGACACTCGCCACTGCGATGTGGAAAATGCTCCGGCATCATTTTAGCAATCTGGCGCTCAGGTCTCACAATCGGGGCTTAATTCAAAACGGGCTGTAATTTACGGGAAGCCGGTAGATTACAGAACACGTTTAAAAATCAATCGCCACCTCAACAATAATGCATCTGTGAACAAAGTTTGCTGCGCGCACTTCAGTAGACAACGACGAATAACAGCATGAGCCATGCAAGTTGACCGCTTTCGAACACCTTCAAGGACATCCTCCCGTATGTTACTGAAGTTTTAGACAAGCCCGGCACATGAGCATGAGCCAAAGTCCGGTTTGAAAAGGTTTGAAAATATGAAATACTAAATTTATCTACTTCGGAAGCAAAAGATGTTTTTTTCCCCCCTGCTCTTATGCAGATTTCGTCTCGAGACATGGTTTTAATAGTAACTGGAACCGGGACATGCAAATTTTGCGAAAAATGGGGTTTGAGCCCCACACGTCAAAGATGTAAGTTGTTTTTACGTTTTTTGCACCTGAAACAATTCGTTCTTATTTAACGCTTACACAATGAGTAACTCGATCTTGCTTGTTCCCGTCGTGTATTCGAAGTGCACATCTCATGTAATTACTTGTATACTGACAACCACAAGCTGTTTCTTGCTTTGTTTGTTGTTTTTCTAGGCCAGCCGGACGGAGGGATGGGTTGTCTATGACAATTTGACAAACGTGTGTTGTAGTTGGTGTGGGACAAAACAGCCGTTCTCATTTTCTTTCATTTTTATGTCCCGGACACTAAAGCTTGAATCAGTACTGCCAGAAAACTGGTTCTTGTTGCTGTTCTGTGGGTTTATGCCTGTATACGTACGTTACATTCGTGTGAGCCAGTGCCAGTTTTGGTCTTTTGAATGGTAGTTTGTTTGCTTGTTTGCTTTTTGGGTTGTTTGGTTGTTCAGTGTTGATATTGTTGTGTTTTATTTGTGTTTTTTAAAAATTATTATTATTATTATTATTATTATTATTATTATTATTATTATTATTATTATTATTATTATTATTATTATTATTATTATTATTATTTTAATTTATTTACTTTTTTAAAAAATTAATTAATTAATTTATTTATTATTTTTTATTTCTTAATTTTTTTTTTCGGGGGTGGGGGGCGGGGTGGGGGGGGGGGGGGGTGTGAGTATGTGTGAGTGCGAGAGGCCATTGGTACATCGATTACAACATAGCACCATCACAACATTTTGGACAATATGTAAAATTACACATAACTATCTCTGCAAACATTACGAGCCGGCAGCACTGAAAACATTAACGTTATTTCCTTTGCTTCCATCCACATCTATGAATAGAACTGCGTTTGAGAGAGAGAGAGAGAGAGAGAGAGAGAGAGAGAGAGAGAGAGAGAGAGAGAGAGAGAGAGAGAGAGAGAGAGAGGCATGGAAAACAGACATCTAGACCCAGTCTGCAGCAGCACCCTCATACCGAGGATCAAAATCAGCGTCAAAAATGAGACCAACAAGAGACTTGGAGTTACTGCAGCCTGGGGACTGATGAGGATGTATATATAGACCAACAAGAGACTTGGAGTTACTGCAGCCTGGGGACTGATGAGGATGTATATATAGACCAACAAGAGACTTGGAGTTACTGCAGCCTGGGGACTGATGAGGATGTATATATAGACCAACAAGAGACTTGGAGTTACTGCAGCCTGGGGACTGATGAGGATGTATATATAGACCAACAAGAGACTTGGAGTTACTGCAGCCTGGGGACTGATGAGGATGTATATATAGACCAACAAGAGACTTGGAGTTACTGCAGCCTGGGGACTGATGAGGATGTATATATAGACCAACAAGAGACTTGGAGTTACTGCAGCCTGGGGACTGATGAGGATGTATATATAGACCAACAAGAGACTTGGAGTTACTGCAGCCTGGGGACTGATGAGGATGTATATATAGACCAACAAGAGACTTGGAGTTACTGCAGCCTGGGGACTGATGAGGATGTATATATAGACCAACAAGAGACTTGGAGTTACTGCAGCCTGGGGACTGATGAGGATGTATATATAGACCAACAAGAGACTTGGAGTTACTGCAGCCTGGGGACTGATGAGGATGTATATATAGACCAACAAGAGACTTGGAGTTACAGCAGCCTGGGGACTGATGAGGATTTATGCCTCTTACAGGCGGAAGGCGTTTTGCATCATGTTAGACCGTGTACGTAGTCGGGGCCCATGCACGCAGTATCGTTTACATTATTTTGCTCGAGAGAGGGGGCAAGTGTCACCCATCACTTTTGACAGCCGGCGCCCCGCCTCCCTAATTTTTAGGATGCATTCTGCTCATTGAGGACTAACTGCACAGCCAGATTTCCGAATTCCAACAAAAAAAAATCCTAAAAGTGCCTTCAGAATTCAGCTTTTTTTTTCAGAATTCAACTTTTTTTCCTGTCCCACCCATGCATAATTATGTGACCCAGCGTGTGAGGCTCTGTTTGGTATGACCCAGCGTGTGAGGCTCCGTTTGGTATGACCCAGAGTGTGAGGCTCCGTTTGGTATGAGCCAGCGTGTGAGGCTCCGTTTGGTATGACCCAGCGTGTGAGGCTCCGTTTGGTATGACCCAGCGTGTGAGGCTCCGTTTGGTATGACCCAGAGTGTGAGGCTCCGTTTGGTATGACCCAGAGTGTGAGGCTCCGTTTGGTATGACCCAGCGTGTGAGGCTCCGTTTGGTATGACCCAGCGTGTGAGGCTCCGTTTGGTATGACCCAGCGTGTGAGGCTCCGTTTGGTATGACCCAGCGTGTGAGGCTCCGTTTGGTATGACCCAGCGTGTGAGGCTCTGTTTGGTATGACCCAGCGTGTGAGGCTCCGTTTGGTATGACCCAGCGTGTGAGGCTCCGTTTGGTATGAGCCAGCGTGTGAGGCTCCGTTTGGTATGACCCAGCGTGTGAGGCTCCGTTTGGTATGACCCAGCGTGTGAGGCTCCGTTTGGTATGACCCAGCGTGTGAGGCTCCGTTTGGTATGAGCCAGCGTGTGAGGCTCCGTTTGGTATGAGCCAGCGTGTGAGGCTCCGTTTGGTATGACCCAGCGTGTGAGGCTCCGTTTGGTATGACCCAGCGTGTGAGGCTCCGTTTGGTAGTTGTTAACCCATACGCTGCCGGAACACTAGTACGAGGGGCCTTTTTAGATAAGCTGAGACCAAGCCGCGCTTTTTATTGTGGCATAAGGACCGAATTGAACAGGAAAGCATGTTTTGTCAGTCATTATAAAAACAACATCACACGTAAATCATGACCCAATATTACTAATTTCTATATGCCGGGTGTCGAGATCTAGCATTGTTTCGAACGGTCAGTTTTAGACACTGCCTCAAAAAAAAAAATGGCCCAAAACTTGGCGTTTCCCGCTCAGATCAGTTTTGAGCCTCCATAAAAGAAAGCCACGGCCCTGGCAATGCAGGCGGTGCAGATATTAGCTGATTTGCATGCTGCTAAACCTGTATCACTGAGCCCCATCTGCAGCAACAGTTGGTAGGCGGGTGAAGTATTTTCTTCAGGAAAGTTTAGTTTCTAAGAGAGCCGCAACGCGAAAGTGAGAAAACACAAGAAATATTATGAAAAGTTAGCTGTTCATGTCCATACAGTAGTCGACACAAGACAGTCTTAACTCATTCAAGACGTGCGGCCTCCGGATACGCGGCTTACGCCGCGTATCAGGAGGCGGCACGTCTCGAATGTGACCAAAGGACACAAATAGGCACGCACGGGATGGGCCCTGCATTTTTTACGCTTGAAAACAAGAAGACTAGGGTGAAGAAGCATTGGAAAGCCTGGACTCGAATCAAAACCATAAATGAAAACGCAACTGCACATCAGTTGAGGCACAGCCTGGTACAAAAATACCTTTAACAGCAGAATGTCAGTCCTAACTTTGCCTAATTCCACGATTTGGCTGAGTCTAGGCGATTTATTCTTGAAGTTCTCACACCTCAGCAAATGACTTGCTGGAAACATGTTAACCCTTGTTAGTATCTTGATACAGACTGATCATCAGTAGTTCAAGATATAGTGGTGCCAAAATAGCTTGGCGCCCGAGGCGTATAGACTAGAACCGCGAACACTGAACATCCACACTGAAAGACTGAGGCATAGATCCTCATGAGCGGCCCCAGCGTCTGCGGCGGCTCATGAGGATCTTTGCTTCTTGATGACGTCAATCACACCCGCCACGCACCTCAAGCCGGATCAGTGGAGTCAAGTTACAATCAGCGATGCCCAAGTCACAAAAGAAGTGAATAGCCGTTTTAGGGAAGGGCTGGAGATTGCTGTGGAGTGTAATTAGTCTATCTTCAAGTCTTTTACACTGGTCTCGCATGCGCACTCACAAAAATGTGTCTGCCTCGCGTTGTGTTCAAAATACCAAATCGCGCAATGGACCTACCACAGTATCCAGAGAAACCCTAGTTGATATGATCGAGTAGTGACTGTGCGTGCGTTGCCATGTGTGCCACACTGAACTGATAAGCCTAAGTACGTCAACAAACTCTCAGCATGTTCTCAGTCTCTCACACACACACACACACGTACACACACTCAGTCTTGCGCTGCCATTTCACACAAACGTGTACAACTCGCATCCTCGTGGCATTCATCAATCTCTGCCTCAGAGTGATGAGATTTCTATAAGTGCTTTAGGTTTATTTCCAGTACATACATTTCATTATCAATCATCGTATCAGACTATAACATATCAAAAGCCATTCATTAAACTACAAAACAAAACACAGTAATACAGACGCTCGTAAGACATCTGAAACCATAACTATGCTTACCTACTCATT